>CM062806.1:85172452-86372452 GCA_031772625.1 Pinus tabuliformis | reverse complement strand
GCATGCCTACATGGCAGGGTGACTATGCATTGATTGTTTTCCTCCGGCGAATTAGGTGGTGCTAAGTCACACGATTTCATTGGTGCTAATTTGGGCGACTTTCATTGTGGGTTGGTGGCCTACCACAGGCTGCCACGTGGCCCAACCAGAGGTCGCCCTTAGCAGTTCGTACTATTGATGTGGCACTAACTGGGCATGCCTACATGGCAGGGTGACTATGCATTGACTGTTTTCCTCCGGCGAATTAGGTGGTGCTAAGTCACACGATTTCATTGGTGCTAATTTGGGCGACTTTCATTGTGGGTTGGTGGCCTACCACAGGCTGCCACGTGGCCCAACCAGAGGTCGCCACGTGGCAGCATGGGGTCACCAAAAAATTGTTAAGGGGCTAAATGGATTGGGCAGGGGTCAAACACTAGACCTCCTTCCAGCAAACATTGCCAACCACCAACGCGCCAATATGTTTCTTATTATACGTTGACATACAAATATTATTTAAATTTTAAATATGCATCATTCGAAAAAAGGGCCAGCAGACGGGGGCCAGCCCATGGGTGCGTGCTACCCAATGGAACCGCGGGCGGAGTAGAGTGGGGGCCCAGCGGGCAGGGGCAGGCCATTGGCCTTAGTCCCGGGCACGTGGCCTCGCCATGTGGCCTGATTTTCGAAAATAAGGCCTTAGAGGGCTTTTAAGCACCCCGACAAATTCTCCCATAATTTGGTGAAATCAATGCCCAATTAGCGAAAATTGGGGCAAATTTGTAGGATGGTGCCAGATTTTGGGGAAATTGTAGAGCGAATAGTGCAAGAGCTAGGGGAAGCCATAACTTCTTCATTTTTTTACCAATTTGAGAGCAGGAAGAGGCTAGACAGGCATTTTTGGGCATTCTGGAACCATTGGAGTATGTTTTAAAGCTGTTTGAGCATTATAAATTGATGTATTCACACCTTTGAGCATAATAGAGAGGGTCAAGCCATTGGTAGCTGGACCAAGGATACACACACCAAGAGGGGTTAACTCCTTCATCATGTGTTCATGTGATACTGTTTTGGTGATGTTCTTGTCTGTTGTTGTTCAGTCATTTTTTTATGTTATTTTTTACATGAAATTTACATAAAAACACTCCAAAATCCATAATAAAAATTGCAATTAACCTCATGAATCCTTAAGCACTTTTACATATTATAAAGAGGAATTTAGCACAACAAAACTAATTTGCCCATTCATATCAAGTTTGGTATCAAAGCTCTTGGTTTCCTTTACGCAAGGAGGATTTAACTATATGCAAGTGAATATGATGCTTAGAAGGTTGAAGCTCAAGAGAGGAGAAGGAAAGCTGGTTGAAGGTCTTGAAGTTGGGTCAAGGAGAAGGAGAACATGTTTTCCACAATCTCCACCACCATTTCTACCTCAAATTGCAGTTGAAGCTTGAGCAAGCATGTCACATGAATGAGAGCCTACAAATATGTCAAAGGATGAGAAGGTTTTTAGTTTCTTTGACATGAAATAGATGGTGAAAGTCCACTACGGAGAGAGGAATACAAGATTGCAGAGTGAAATCTCCAAGCCTCCAAAAGGAGAAGGTTCTTCAAGAGGAGGACGTAATGGAAATGGAGGTAAACCTCAACCATCTCCACCATCATCTTCATCTCCATATTCACACGCATCTTCATCCTCGTCCACTAATACAACCCTTACTCATACTCATCAACATACCTCAAAAGGAATTGGTACAACACCCCTGTTAAAACTTGATGTTAAATTTGAACTGCCTATGTATAATGGTGAAGTGAATGTAGAGAATCTTAACAATTGGGTTCGTCAGTTGGAGGTCTATTGTAGAATTTAAAACCTTCAAGATGATGACACAAAGATTCAGCTAGCTTCCTTGAGCTTGGAGGATGCAGCACTAGAATGGTGGGAAGCCAAGACACAAGAATAGATAAAAAAATATGGTAAGATCTCAATTTCTTAGTCTGCTTTCATTGCTGCAATTAAAAGACAATTTTACCCTCTATCATATATGAATAAAGCAATCATGAATTGGTATAACTTTAGACAACTTAAAGGTCAAAATATGCAAGATTACACCCAAGAATTTAGAAGAAGGTCTCTATTGTTAGGTGTAGATTTGAAATCACAAGACATATTGTTGAAGTATATAGGGGGTTTACATAGTTACCTTAGGCATATGATCCTTATGCTTAATTCCAATAGTCTAGATGAGGTTTGTGTGTAAGCCACTCATCCTGAGGAAAGAGGAAAAAATATTCCAGAAGAGGGTAAGAAGAAGCCAATTAGGGGTGGAGAGAAATAAAAGGGTTTCAAAGGAAAGAAAAATGCATCCATGAAAAAGGAAGGAGAGAAAGAAATATGTAAACATTGTTCCAAAGAGGGTCACGATGAAGAGCATTGTTGGAAGCTTCATCTAGAGATGAGGCCTAAAAAATTCAACAACAAAGGAGAAGAAAAAATAACTGCAATCATCAAGAGGATTTGTGATCTAATTCGGGTGATGAAACTAAAATTACAACCATGGGTATGAAAGGAAAAAAATCCATTGCTAGCACTAGTACATTAAATTGTCACACTGGCACTCAAAATGAAGAAACAAGGATTGAATTATTTCATTTGAGGGTTATTGCAAAACATACAAAAATCGACACACTATTTGATAGTGGTTCTCAAGCCAACTTGATATCTAAAGACTTAGTCAAGAAACTTAATATTGAAACCATTGCACATCCCAAACCATATCCATTGGGTTGGATATGCAAGGACACAAACTTACAAGTTACAAGGAAATGTATTATTCATTTTGTAATCACAATAAACTTCATTGATGAAGTTGAATTAGATGTTGTACCACTTGATATTTTAGTATTTTTACCTTTATGATAGAAAAGAAATCTTCGATTATGGTGAATTGAGCTCTGCAAACAAAACCTAATGGCGACCATGTGGTAAAATCGGTGGGGAAGAATCAAGAAAGGTAAGGGTGCAAACAACAGTGAGCTACAACAAGAGACAAGTTGGACATCTGAAAGCCACAGTCATGATAGAAGAGGTCAGGAGGGGAGAGATCCCCTCCTATTGGGATGCAGCAGCAGGGGAAGGACAGAACAGTCAGTCAGCAATGGAGAAGCAGAATGCAGGTCCTATTCTGGGAGCGACATGGTAGGTGGGCAGAAGGGGAAAATGCCTGCCATGTGCGGAGGAGAAGCCAAGGTTTGTAATCTCGCCAAATAAACTGGAAAGGTACAGAAGCTACATGAAGGATCATGCCCTTATCTGTAAGTTTTTCGGAGTCTGGCCGTCCGAAAGAGACCTTACCAGATGGATTCAGCAAAAATGGCAGCCCCAAGGACATATCGAGCTAAAGTTGGGAGCTAAAGGCTTCTTTATAGTAATCTTCTCTAACCTGCAAGATAAAGAAAAAGTGTTTGAGAATGGCCCTTATTTTTATTATAATGCTGGTTTATTTATGAGATATTGGGAAGAATGCTATAACCCCGATAAGGAAAAATTTTTAGCAGCTCCAGTATGGGTTCGATTATTTGGGTTACCCATGGACTTTTGGGACCCAGAAATCTTGGAAGGGATAGGAAACACAATAGGTAGTTTTGTGAAAATAGCGGAAACTACGAAGAAAGGAAGGTATACATCGTATGCCAGGATATGTGTGTATATGAACATTGTGAACCCAATCCCAGATTCTATGGAACTAGAGTATCATGAAGAAGTTTGGCAGCAAAACCTAGACTATGAGCATATACCGTTTAGATGTCGCAGATGCCATGAATATGGACACCTGGTTAAGGAATGTCCTATTACAATGGAAGAAGAAGAGAGGAAAAGTAAGCAGCAGAAGAGAAGGCCAACAGACCAGGAAGGATTCCAAGAGGTAAAAAGTAGAAGGAAAATAACCAAAGAAAACTCCAAAGAAGACAAGAAGGAACAACAAATAAACCCAGGGAAATCAAATAGCTTTGAAATACTACAGGAAGAGGGGGAAGATGAGGATCAAACCATGGAAAATCAGGAAGATAAAGAGTCAGACAATAGCTCCAGCAGTGAAAGATCCCACACAAAGAGGAAAGCCCCGAGTGATGTCACGGACAAAGGCAAAGAACAGGTAGAACAGGCAGAACAGATGGAGACAGAAATGGAGATAACCAGGGATGATCTTAGTAAAGAAGAAGAAGTTCTGTGAAAATTATTAAATGAATGGAGAAACTTGGATGAGCGATTTATCCCGGAAGACCAGAAGAGGTTGTATGCGGAAACCTTCCAACAGTATATAGCTAAATAGGAAAAAGGTAAAGTAGTGCCTGAAGAACACCAAGAGAACCAGAAGGACAGCAGAACAGATCAGCAAGGACAAGTCAAGGGCGGGAAAAAAAAGAGGAAGGAAAAATCTTAAAGACTCCATCCAACTAATGGGGGAAATGCTAGTGAACACAGGGAGAGTGGTTCCGCTTTCAGTGGTGTTTCAAAACCTAAATCAAACCCCTCAATGATTTTGACATCCTGGAATATTAGAGGCTTGAACAACAAAGGGAAGCAGAGACATTTAGCGGAAATATTGAGGAAAGACAAACCACAGATCATGCTTATTCAAGAAATGAAAATTTCAGGCCAGAAGATGGAGGAAATACTCAATAAAATAAATCCAAGATATGAGCAAGTAACCATAGATGCTAAAGGAAGTGTGGGAGGGATAGCAGTAATTTGGAACCCAGCAGAAGTCCTATCAGACTGGTGGATAGGAATGCCCAGAATCATGACCGACAGATTCAGACTCATTGGGAAAAGTGAATGGGTGTAGTGTCGGCAGTCTACGGGCCCCACACCCCGGTAGATAGAGGCCTATTCCTCAGTCACTTGCAAAAACTAAAGAATATGCACCAGGAGCAAAGGTGAATTATTGCAGGAGACTTCAATATGACAACCTCTAAAGAGGAGAAGAAAGGAGGAATAAGGAAGGAAGACCCAGAGATGGAAAGATTCAGAGATGTCCAAACAGACTTAAGTCTGGTAGACATACCAACAATAAATGGGAAATTCACCTGGAACAATAGAAGAGGTGGGAACAAACAAATAGCGTCAAGATTAGATAGATTCTTAGTCTCTGAACATATAATAGGTATGGACATCTTCTATGAAGCCTCCATCCTCCCTTCTATAGGGTCAGACCACTGGCCAATTAAACTGGAAATAGCTATGAACAATCAGAATAAAAAGAGACCATTTCGTTTTGAGTCCTTTTGGCTAAGAGATCTAGAATTCTTACCCAAAGTAAAAAACTGGTGGCAAGAAAGCAAAATGGGAGCGGAAGGTAGAAACAAAATGCACACGTTCCAAATTAGACTCAAAGACATAAAGGGAAAAATAAAGAAATGGAATAGAGAGGAATTTGGCAACATTCAAAAAGAGAGAGGGAAACTACAGTCCAGAATGGAAGGAATTCAACAACAAATCATTGAAGGAGGAAGAAGTGAGGAGTTGGCCGAGGAGGAAGGAAGGATAATTAATCAATTAGAGGAAAGACGAAAGCAAGAAGAAATTATGTGGAAACAAAAATCACGAGTCCAATGGTTGAAAGAAGGGGAGAAGAACTCCAAATTATTTCACAAAGCAATGCTGAACCACAGACAACATAATAGAATCTTTTCACTAAAAGATAGTCAAGGAAATAGAGTGCTGCAACAGGAAGAAATGGAGAAGCTTTTGGTGGACTATTTCAAAGGGATCCTAACAGAACCAAACATTAGCAGGGAGGAGGAAATCGCTAGAGTATGCCAACATATACCTAAAAAAGTAACCAGAGAACAAAATTTGGCTCTACTCAGGGTAATCACAAAAGAAGAAGTGGAGGAAGTGGTTAACAGAATGGCGAAGAATAAGGCCCTGGGACCTGATGGATTTACCATTGAATTTTACCAAGCCGCCTGGAGTTTTATGAGTAATGACCTGGTGGACCTAGTGGAGGAATCAAGGTGTACAAAGCGTATGCATCCGGGCCTTAATGCCACCTTCCTAGCATTGATTCCAAAGACTGGAAACTCGGATGAACCTCAGGGATTCAGACCAATATCTCTATGTAATGTAGTGTACAAAATATTAGCTACAATTATGGTGAATAGACTTAAGCCAATTCTGCCCGACCTCATTGCATAGGAACAAACTGGTTTTGTAAAAGGAAGGCAGATAACAGATGGAATTATAGTCGCCCAAGAGGTAATCCACTCTCTGAAAAACTCTCTGAAATAAAGGCATGTTAATTAAATTAGATCTGGCAAAGGCTTATGATCGCCTTAGTTGGGTGTACCTAGAAGACATCCTCAAAGCTCACGAATTTGATGAGAGATGGGTGAAATGGATCCTGTCAATGGTGAGCACACCAGTGATGTCAGTGATGTTGAATGGAACCCCATCCGAAGCGTTTAACCCTTCGAGAGGGCTCAGACAGGGAGATCCCCTGTCCCCGTTTCTATTCATCCTAGCAGCAGAAGGACTGGGCAGGCTGGTGAAAGCGCGATTAGCTAGGGAACAGCTAAAGGGACTAAGAATTTGTGGGAATGATCTCCCCATAACACACCAGTAATTCGTGGATGACGTAATGTTTTATGGCTAGGCCTCACTTAAGGAAGCCCAACAGATCTTAAAAATCCTCTCTGAGTTCACCCAAGCATCCGGGACAGAGATCAATAAAGAGAAATCAGAAATATTTTTCTTTAATACACAGGTAGCGGCCCAAAGATTTCTGGCTCGAACAATGGGATTCAGAATCAGAATTTTCCCAGCGAAGTATCTGGGCATTATGCTTAATGAGCACCAATACAGGGTCGCTAACTGGGGACCTCTAATAAGTAAGATCAGGAAAAAGATAGACAATTGGACATTCCGGTCTTTGAACACCCCCAGTCGGATAATTCTTCTAAAAGCAGTAATACAATCCATCCCAATTTATCAGATATCTAGCCAAGCCATTCCCAAATCCATTAGCCAAAAACTAGTAGCCATGTTCAAGAAATTTTTATGGCAGGGAACCAGTAAAACCAGAAAATGGGCTCTACTCTCTTGGGATTGGCTAAGCAAGCCAACCAAAGATGGAGGCTTAGGCTTGCGGGACCCCTACATACTCAACCAAGTGATGGGGGCGAAGCTTTGGTGGAGGTGGACACAAGGTGGCCAAGACCTATGGAAGACAATCTGGGAGAGGAAATATGAGGCTGCTGAGAAACCAGAAGACAGGATGAGAAGTCAAACAGAGGAAAAAGGCTCCGCAATATGGAATTTGGCGAGGAGTAATAAAGAGTTGATAAGAGAATATAGTTTTTGGGAGATAAGAGTGGGGGACAAAGCTAAGTTCTGGGAGGAATCCTGGCAACAACGAGAAAAGCTTCTCCATAAGGAAGCCCTTCAAGTCATCCAAGCATTCACCTCCCAGGCAGAGGGGGACGTGGTCAGAAAATTTTGGAAACCAGGTATAGGGGAATATTGGCGCAATTGGAAGCAGAAGGAGGATTGGGTAGCGGCCCCCGACACTGAAAGATGGGATGATTACCACAAAGAAATGGCATCCTGAAAAGTGGCGGTAAAAACAGGGCAAGATATCCTAAGATGGGGAACCCGAATACAAGGAACCTTTTCTATAGCAGAAGGGTATTACTTAAAAGCAAAACAGAATCAACAGACAGAGACAAAGAAATGGAAAAACTTATGGAAAATAAAACACTGGCCGAAAGTCACTTTCTTTTTATGGATCCTGTTTCATGGCAGGGCACTTACCTGGGATCAATTACAGAGAAAAGGGAGGCAGGGACCCTCACGATGTGCGCTCTGCAATGAACAGGAGGAGACGATGGAACACCTTATGAACAGATGCACTGTCAGCAACACCCTGTGGAGTAGTCATTATCAGATGTTTGAGCGCTGCTATAGAAACTTCCAAAATATCAAAAACACCTTGGAAAACTGGCCGAGGAAACCTTACCAAAATCTGGTGTTAAATCGTGCATGGATGTTGTCCGCTGGGTTCCTGCTTTGGAACATCTGGAAGGAACAGAACAGTGTGATCTTCAAAGAAGAGAAGCGAACCCCGACAGAAATATGGAAACAAACAATCAAGAACATGAGAGAAACAATTTTAACGGAATGATGGAAGGAAGAGGACTGGAAGGTTATACAAACAGAGGCGAAGATTTTGCAGCGGCTAGAATTAACCCAAAGCATGATAGACAGTTACCGAAGCAAGGACCAATTCAGAGAGGTTGAAGAAATCAAACAGTACAGGCATCCACCACAAGGATTTGCAAAATTAAATTTCAACGGGGCGACAAAAAACAACCCGAGCGAAGCAGGAATCAGGGGGGTATTTAGGAATGACATAGGTGTCAGGCGGAAAGAGTCAATAGTGCGGACACAACCAACCTCCCTAGGAGCCTAAGACTCTCTAGTGACAAACAAGACAAACAAGAGCAATCCTTCTCTAAACATGCATTTACCATACAAGAAATCAAGTGTTTAGATCCTACCTGTAGTCCAACGCTATTGTAGTAGTCCAGCCTCGCTGATCCGGATGAGCTCCTCCTTCACTTTGAAACTTGCATTCACTAACAATCAAACGATTAAATAGCACTTGATAATCTCATAAAATAAAACATATTTAACATATAGACCAAGGAGTACATGAAACAACTCGTAAATAACAAGTTATTGAGAAGAATGGACTCATTTGCATTAATAGGAAACAAAAGGAACAATTACAACCTGAGCCTTGGTGTTGTGCAAGTCCCTCCCAGGGTCCATCAAGAGTTCTCCTTTACTTTGACAAAGCTCACCCACTTCCAAATGAAACAAGAAAGGATGGGAATCTCTCCTCACAAGCTTCTAAATGGGAGTCCTAATTCCAGCAGTATCTACCCTTAGAAATGTTTAGCTTTTAACCTCCTCTCCTTCTGGCCCAATGCCTGTATTTATAGTGCTCAAGAGGAAGTTAATCAAGTCCACCATCAATGGGATAATCCCCTCTTTGGATGGAATAGCTCCTCTCTTGATGGGATAAGTTCCTCTTTCATAGGGGTACATGAACCATCTGGAGGCGCTCAATACACGTCGAACAACCTTCTAGAATGCTATAGAAATGACCACAAGTAACTTTTTAAAGATGAAACTCGTGCCTTTTGACCTTTACAGGGGTACGCACCTGCCCCTTTACATACAGAGCGTACAAGTACGCAGTTTTTGTGAACATTAGGTGCGTACACGCAGGTAAGGCCGAGAGAATCTGCGTACCCATAGATAAACACATTTACAAAGACTTTCTCTCTTTTTGGAGTTTGACATGGAGAGCAGAGGCATAAGACTTGCCCAGGAGGATAGCATGACTGTTGACAGAGCCATACTAACTGTAAATAGCCATGGTGACATTTTTTAGTGTAACAGATTGCCCCCTAAAGTGCGAAGCCTGTAGTATATTAGGGTTTTGTATTATCTAGGAAGGGTGAAGCGCTTTATCATTTCAAGGATTATCTTGTGGAGAGCCTGGTCAGAACCTGCAATTTTCAACACAAAATACATGTATAAGATTATATCATCGCTGAGGTAGGCATTCCCATACTCAGATCAAAACTTTAACTAACAGACTAAGTACTCTGATACAGGAATGATCTTGCAGTACATCATAATCATAGACTTGCGTAGACACAGTATGGACGCAACCATCTGTTTATAATTGGTCTACTATATAATGAATACAAAACTCCTCGCAGCCTGGATGGTGGGAACTAGATCCAGGGTCTTCATTTCTACTTCCCGAATTGGTACGATTCTAGCCATGCGAATAAATGAGTTGATGTCGAACATGGTAGAAACCACTTGATTACCAGTCGATGATGTAAACTGTTAACAAGTGTGAGAGAGACCACCAGTAATGTCAATGGTTCTCAAAGTACCCAGTACAATCCATGAGATGTGAATGAATGAGTTGATGTCGAACATTTCACGGAATCCTTCGATCGAAAGTCAATGATGTAAACTGATGTCAAAGGCGAGAAACCTGCCATTGATGCATGCAGACTTCAAGGTACTGACGATTTCTAAGTCATCTCTCTAGATAATGTGCTGATGTCGATAGAAAGCGACCCGTTGCAGGCAAGCCCATAACACGAAATCATCGTTCAAGTTGGAGAAAATGTTGCTGTAAGGACTGACTCAGGGATGGTCAGAATGGATGACAAGTATTTTGCAGATGAAAGTTTTGTTTGCAGACCTCTTGAACACATAACGACACAACAGATGGCTTGGTAACGAATGACTCAAAGTTAATCCCCGGAACCTGGCTGAAGACTTTCAATGTGGTTTGATCAACTGTGAGGCAAAGGATTTCCCAACCCAGGTGAATGAAAAGTGTCGTGTACAAGAGTGGTAATAAGGTTTCTTCTGAGACAAAGGATAACAAATAGGCTCATTCTTCTCTCTTTTCCCCCACCATTTCTGGCAAGTACCTCTTTATTTTTTACAAGCTTGAGGAGGATAAGATATGCTTGATTTTAAGCTCATCCTTCGGATGAGTCCAACCTAGTTTTGATTCGAACCCTAGGAAGGAGTGGTTCGTTCCTGTTTGTAATTGAACACGCCCTTTACTGTGAAATTTTAACGAGCCCAGTATAGGAGAAACTCGACGTTTTTCAATTTTAGAGAGTCTGAAAAACTTAAGAAGACTCCAGGTTGAACTTTTTCGTAAATTTGTGTCCCCCAAGCCCGAAAAAGTATAAAATAATACCTGGGAGAACCGCTTGATCTTGCGACCAAGGAGTACATTCATGATTAGTGCCACTGACCTGAAAAGTAAAAAGCGATCAAGGACACGTCGTTTTATTTCCGTATCGAGTTTGAAACGACAAAAACCCGACAATCTTTTCCTGTTTTTATGATCAGAAAAGAGCTATAAGGGGACCGTCTTTTAATTCCGTTTTAATGAGTGTAAAAGAAACGCTCGGCAATCTTTTCATATTTTTAGCAGTCAGAAAAGGGCTTAAAAGATGACTCTGATGTTTTGGTTCGTGAAAAATGACAATTTTCCCTCTAAATCCTTTTATCCTGCACAAAAACAATACATTACTCATACCTGTTTAAGATAGTTAAAAATACATTGAAAAACATCTTTCCATGGTGAAAAATAAACAAACTTAGCATTCATTCATCCAAAAAACCTATAAAAAGACTTTTTACCATGTCATTTTTACCATTTTACTGTTGAGGTTGAGAAAAGGGCTTTTGGCAAGAAACTTCCCGTGGACATTGCGGAGAATCCGACTGTCAAAATCGAGCGCCGTCTCTTTCAGGTATTCCACAACATCCTCCTCTTCAATTTCATCCGTTTAGAATTTCATTTCAAGTTCTAGTTTGATTTTTTAGGAGGGTTTAGGGTTTTAAAATGCGTTTCTCGGGGGACGTAGGTGCCCTATGGGCGACCTGCGTACCTCGACTTTTTCGTATATAGGAAAAAGGTCGGGGTACGCAGCCCGCCTTCAGACCAGCTGCGTGCCGCCGCTCTGTGTTTTGAACGCGGGGTGCGTACCCCGTGAAACACGGATTTTGAAACCCCAAACTCCAATTTTGACCAACCAAATTTTATTTCATGAATTCTAATCATTGTTTTTTGGTGTGTAGGGCACTCACCATGCTAGATTGGAGAGAAAGAGAACACGAAGACATTGATTTGGCCGCAATTGGTCATCAACCTTCTATTGATGCGTTAAAAGCATGCGGTCTGTACAAATACTGGGCCATACCTGGCATGAGGGGCCAGGTGCCATTCCTTGAGTGGCTGGTTGAAAGGTGGAACATTCAGGATCGATGCTTCTACATCGGAGAGAACCAGCTCGAGATAGAGCCCTCCGACATATATCTTCTCTCTGGCTTGCCTAATAGGGGCGAGCAACTTACTCTGTCCGGGACTAGGCCGGGTGGCCAATCCCTTGCTAGCCTCCGGCTAGAGTGGTGCAACAATCAAAACCAGGAGAAAGGGATAGAAATCAAGTACATATCCCTGCCCGAACTTATGGTGATAGCCTTTACAGTTACCTGACTTTGCGGCGTTGCCATTTTGCACATTGCCACCGGGTCCCAAATGCGGATGGCGATAGATTGCTACCGAGGCACCATTTTCAACTGGTGCGATGCTGTGTTGGCCAATATGAAGGGCCAACTAACTAGGGCAAAGAACGGAAAACTGAAGACCTTTGGATATGGGCCTTTAGTTGTGAGATTTGCCCTAGAGAGAGTTCCAGTGCTGATCCCCCAGCATCTTACTATTCCAGTTGGGGCTCCTCGGGAGCCTAAGTTGACGAGATGGGTTGCGATAATGGCCCGACATCCTGATGAGGGCGCGACAGTTGTTCGATTTCCTGATGGTTACTTTCACTGGCTAGAGGGCCAGGTCTTTGCTATTCAGGATTTTCCCTATGCCGGAATAGATTTTCGGAATGATCCGGACATGGTTCTTCCACAGGGAGATCAATGGGATGACAGAGGTACTTCATTTTTCACAAGTTTTTAAATTTTCTATTTTTTTTTGTTTTTTATATATCGTCTCAAAACTGACAGTGGCAAATTTCCAAAATGCAGATGTAGGTCCACGACGTCCGGCCAATCTCTGGGCTTTTGAGAGAAGAGTACCAGCTGTACCAGCACCAGCCCCACAGGATGCGGCCGCAGAGACCTTAGCTGAGTTGGAACATGATCTAGAGCGTCTGACGGCGGGTATACCAGAGACCACCATAGACGACATTCCTATTTGACTTCAGCGCTATGTGGTCGCAGTCCCAGGACCTTTCAGGAGGTTCCTGTGTAGGGTAGCGCGGGCAGTGGTCTCGTATAGAGAGCACCACCAGTGATTGGCTAGTCACTTTTGTAGACACATATGACATTTTTGGTTTTTTGTACTTATCATTTTTGCCGATCATAAGGTGTTTTTCAACCTATGATCGAAGACGATGTATATTTTTGACACACTCCTATCTATATATATATATATATATCATTATTACCGGCTTATCTTGTTTAACATATGTGATGAAATGTTTTTAAATTTACTTGTATGATTATCGCAAATATCTGTCCAACATTCGAGAAGCAATTGCATCTGCTAATGTATTTAAAGACCTTAGAATATGCTAATATTCAATGTAATCAAATTCACGTTCCAAGAGACACACTCTCAAAAACAACCTTAATAACACAGGATTTCTAATGGCATATACTCTATTAAGCTGTAATACAACGAGTTCAGAATCTAACCTCACTATCAAACGTCGAATTCCAAATGAAATAGATTCGGACAATAATTCAACCACTGCACTGTATTCTGCAATGTTGTTCGTTGTTTGACCAAGGCTCACCCCATGCATAGAAAGTAACTCGTCAGAGGGCGAATAGATAACCCAAGCTGCGGAAGAGGTATTCCCTGTACTACGACAAGCACCATCAGCAAATCCAATGTACGTTTGGAGAGGCGTCGACATCTGCAATATCAAGAGTAAAACCAAGATAAGCCAGAATAACGACGAAAAACACACTTTCTAAGCTAAGCACACTTATCTAAACTAACAAACATACTAGCTAGAAAGAAAACCTAACCTAACTAAAAATTATCCATACCCACCATTTAAGCATAATACCTCTTTAGGTAAAGTCCATTTCTGGGTTTACCCAAAGAGTCCCCATCAAAATCTACCAACTCATAGGCCCCTTTTGCTAGCTTTCGCTTTACAATGTAGGGTCCATGCCACATAGGAACGAATTTTCCAGCTCCTAGCTTATCGTTAGCTTGATCATATAATAGCACTAGGTCTCCCTCCGAAAAACTTTGAGGGGTCACATTTCTATCATACTGAGCTTTCATTCGCTTCGCGTGAGTCTCGATTGCCAATGCAGCGTCACGTCGAGTCTCATCTAATTGAGTTAAGTATAATAGACGTTTCTCCTCTTTGGAAGTAGCTGGGAGTAATTCGACAGCCATTTGAAGTGATGGGATTTCGCATTCAATGGGTAACACAGCTTCGAAGCCATAAACTAGCTGGAAAGGAGTGAACCCTGTTGAAATTTTCACTGAAGTTTGGTATGCCCATAACGCTGAAAATAACATGTTGTGCCAATTCGACCGATGAATACCAATGATTCGTCGGATCATGATAACCAGAACTTTGTTAATAGACTCAACCAAACCGTTGGCTTGCGGATAATAAGGAGTAGAGCTATCGTGGTGCAAACCAAGCTAGCTTGTAAGCTTAGTCATCATGATGTTTCGAAAATGGCTCCCATGGTCAGTGATGATCGCTTGCGGGACACCAAACCTAGTTATAATGTGATTGAATACGAAAACTGCAGCTGTTTTGCCGCTTGCGTCGAATGTAGGCATCGCCTCGGCCCATTTAGTAAAATAATCAACCGCAAGGATGATATACGCATGCCCCCCCGGCCGAGTCAGAGTTACAAGTAATAAAATCGATACCCCATTTGGCGAAAGGACCAACAACAATTATAGGATGGAGAGGAGAAGGTGGTGCGCGCATCTTGCAATCAAACACTTGACAGTTGTGGCATTTTCAGACCGCAATGATACAATCTTTAAACATGGACGACCAGAAATAGCCAGCACGCAACACCTTCTGAGCTGTGGCATACCCAGACATATGACCGCCACATGCTCCAGAGTGACAATTATTCAAAACTCTCTCAGCCTCTTCGTGAGTTAAACAACGTCAAAAAACCAAGTCTGCCCCCCGGCGATAAAGTGTATCTCCAATAATTCTATATTGCTGGGATTGAAACCAAATTTTTCGACGCTCCGTCTTTGAAGCTTCAGGCCGAAAGGTTTGGGTTTGGAGATAGATGATTATATCCCCATACCACGGATCTAAAGTACTGATAAGAAACAAAGATTCGTCCGCAATGGACTCCTCTCCCACAACCTCTGTGTCAGTACACGGGAAATCACACATCAAGTCCGCAAAAACTAAGGATTTCGTAGACTTGGACTTCTCGAACTCCAAGTCGAACTCTTGCAGGATAACGATCCATTTAGAGTACTTGCCCCCTAACAGTTGTTTAGTCAAAATATAAATCATAGGGTTGCAATCCGAAATAACTGTAGTTTTACGGAGAAGAATGTAGTGACGAAAACGTTGGACAGCTTGAACGGCTGCCAGGGCCAATTTCTCCACATGCGAATATTTTAGCTCAGTGGGTTTTAACGTCCTACTAAGATAATATATCACACGTTCCATTCCGAATTCATCTTCTTGGACTAACACCATTCCAATAGTGGAATGCGAAGCTGCGAGGTATAAGAAGTAGTCCTGGTTGTAGTTGGGAGGATGCAACAACGGTGCATGGGTCAATGCATGCTTAAGTGCATCAAAATATTGTTGGGAAATCTCGTCCCAAAAGAATTGAGCGTTCTGTTTCAACAACCATGTAAAACCCTTAGTGACCTCGGCGTAGTTTGGAATGAATCGGTGTAAAAAGTTTGCTTTCCCTTGCAAACTTTGGAGTTGGCGCAAACTCGAAGGAGGAGGCAATTTGATGATAGCTTCGACCTTCGAGGGATCGACGTGAATGCCGGCTTTTGAAACAACAAATCCCAGCAATCGACCCACTTCTATACAGAATACACACTTGTGCGGATTCAACCGAATACGATAATGCCTACACCTCATAAATATTGCTCGTAAGTGGACAAGGTGATCAGCTCGATGTAAAGAATGAGCAGGCAAATCATCGAGGTACGGTTGCACACTGTGCTTGATGTCATGAAATGCATAAGACATCGCCCGTTGAAAAGTGGCTCCGGCATTCTTAAGCCCAAAAGGTAATTTGCAGTAAGCAAATATCCCCCATGGACAAATGAATGTCGTTTTTGGTTGATCGGCAGGTAGAATATTGATTTGATTATAGCCCGAAAAACCATACATAAAGGAAAACATTTCACTTCCGGCACAATCATCAATTATTTGATCGATATAGGGCGTAGGATAGTTGTCTTTTGGACAAGCTCGATTTATATCCCTATAGTCGATACAGATTCTTATTGTTCCTTGTTTCTTGTTAACCGGAACAATATTCGATACCCAATCTGTTAACGGGATTGGATAAATGAAACCTGCTTTCAACATCTTTTCGACTTCTGCTTTAATCGCAACTGCTTTTCGAGGGTGAATCTGACGCAACCGTTGCCGGACGGGTTTAGCGTCCGGGTAGGTATTTATTTCATGAACAACAATGGCAGGATCGATTCTTGGCATTTCCTCGTAAGACCATGCAAACACCTCGCGGAATTCTTGGAATAGGGCCTTGTAAGTTTGAATTTCATCTTCTGTACATGAGGCACCTATATGAATGTTTTCCTCAATTCCGGGCTTCACTGAAATGTCAATGGGAATAGTGCGAGAAATATTCCCTAAATTCAACTCTGAATCAGGATGTTTCGTTGGATTCTGAGCGTCTTTGACATATTCAGCGGTAAAAATAGATGAAAAATCATTTTCAAAAGCATCACCCTCAGGTAAAAACGAAGATCTATGATGGAGATCTTCCCATGGTAGATCGTCTACACTTAGGATTTCGCGAAGTCGCTCGTCAGATGACACGACTTCGAGAAATGCTATCCGTTCCGAGGTTGATGTGAAAAGTGATTCTTCACTGACCACATTCATTTGGTCAATTTGGGTTGAACGCGAGTTGGTAAAAGACACGACGGCTTCATAAGCAATTTCATATGGACTCAAAGGCATAGCATCACCTAATGACTCTATCTCAGATTCAGATGGGACAATCCAAGAATCGTCGTAAATAATGGTGTCTGATGTAATCATATGAATTGATGCAAATGAAGGGTCTGCGTTGATTGGAGGGAAAGGAAAAGTTCCCAGTAAACCGAAATCTTTAACTAAACCTACGCCAACGTCCCTATAAGGGATTGTCGTCTTACCGACATGCTGGATACTCTCTGAAGAGGCTGGGTCGGATGATAAGTATGTCAGCTGATCAATTGTCACGATCTTGCCGTTATGTGGAAACTTTATTACTCTGAAGACCGATGAAACGACCGCTGTCATAGCATATGACCAACTTCGACCCAAAAGAAGGTTGTAGTCTAGAGGGGCATCAACCACCTCCACATCCAGACTAACGGTTTTACCTTCTATCCCTATAGGCAATTCCTGTAGAATACCAAACGGACGGAACCCACGGCCATCAAAGGCCTTAAGGATGGTCGGGGATTGGTTCAGCGAAGGAGAACCAAGCGATCTCCAACACTGAATCGACATAATACACGTGGAAGCTCCCTCATCAATTACAGTCCGATGAATAGGCCTGTTTTTGACTATCACTGGAATCTGGAAAGCCATTTGATGGGGTAGGCGTGGTGTACTATTTTCTAGATCGAAGATTATCAGATTCGGGTCCTGAACATCAACAACTCCGATAGCTGACAAAAGTAATTTTCGTTGTGCTCGGCATGATTGCAGCACTTCTAAAGCCGACATTGCCGAGGGTGAAACATCTAAGTCCTCAACAATGTTGTAATTCTGGGCCGCTCTCGCATGTGGATTGAAAGCAGACCTTCGAAGTACACCCTTAGTGGGCGGTTTGATTACTAAGTCCGGGTTAGGTTTTTCGATCTGTAGTGGATCGAAACCAGGAGCTGAGGTTGATGGATTAGAATGAGAAGATTCTGCTTCCTTACCATCAACAAGATTCTTACTACCATAATCTTGCGACCGAGTCGCAATCCTCACATGAGACATCATCAAAATGGGTTCTTCACTGGCAGTCGAGGAAGAACCTATCATCTTACTCTCCTGCTTTGGAAATGGATCTTTCAACACAGCAGGAGTGGGAGAACCTTTGACTATTTTCACAACCTCGGCCCGATGAGGGCAATCTCTTGTAAAATTATCCTCTTCACAAATAAGACAAGGATATCGAGGTTTGCGCTTTTCGTCATTGGTTTCCGACTTTTTTGTTTTCTCCTTCGGAGCCTTGTCTGCTTTAGCCTTCTTCTTTCCTTTCTTCTTTCCACCGTTTTTTGATTTGGCTGTAGATGACTCTACAGCGTGAATATCGACGGAAAGTTCAGGAGAAGACTCTCCTGTCGGGGAATCAGGCAAGGTGATTATAGGAGTAGTAGAATTCTTGGAAGACTTCTTCTTGCTCTTTGTGTTCACCGTACCAATCATACCATCAGCGGCATGAGATCCCGAAGGAGCAGCAGCGATTTGATTCGATTTTGGAAGATCTGGGATCTTCTCGTGTAACGTACCCGAATGAGTATAAACTAAGTCAAGGTACTGCGCCTGAGCAATGACTTGCTCCTCAGTAACTACTCCGGCCTTAGCTTCATCTTCAGTAATCTTCGGTAATAATTATTTAACAAACCATTCAGTTAAGATTTGGTCCGGAATAAAAACTTTCACTAACCTTCTTCGACGTCTCCACTCATGAATGTGATCGGAAATATACGTGGACGTCGATTGTTTTAGTGAAGTTAATAACTCCGTGCCGTTATCGTATCTGACCGGCAACTGAAAGTGAGTTAAGAACGAGGTAGTTAACTGGCTAAAATTGTAAAAAGAGGCCCGTGGTAACTCAATGTACCACTTGGCCGCGAGACCAATGACTGTACACTGGAAAAGACGTAAGCGGATCGAATCATCCGAGATAGAATTTGAAGCACACCAGAGGTGGTAAGTCATCACATGATTCGACGGGTCCTCTCCAGACTTACCTTCAAACTTGGGTATATCACTAGGCAACTTATTTGGCATTGCCGGCCCAAACGGAAGATAATTGATTGGATCATTCGTTAGGCGCGACAAGTCTGGTAAATCCAAAGTTGCGATAAACGACAATTGCCAGTTCGGATCCCTAAAACTCTGACTCATGACACCAGCCCCAGGAGGAGGATATCCAAGATAAATTGGAATAGGCATTGCATTCGGGATATTGTATCCTCCTGGAAAACCAGGATTAACCGGACCGTACAGGGGTTGTTGAGGTTGTTGATAAGTGTACCCAGGATACGGTTGATACTGGTAAACCGGCTGCTGGACAGCTTGCCCATATTAGTACTGTCCCTGGTACGGTTGATGAACAAATTGTGGTTGAGTAGTGACAACCGTACTTATACCAGGCTGACCTATAGGCATCTGAACCGTAGTTTGAATCGTAGATCCAGATAAGGGTAAAGATGTC
Source organism: Pinus tabuliformis (assembly GCA_031772625.1). Lineage (NCBI taxonomy): Eukaryota > Viridiplantae > Streptophyta > Pinopsida > Pinales > Pinaceae > Pinus > Pinus tabuliformis. The sequence goes on along the minus strand of CM062806.1, from coordinate 86,353,185 downwards.
TGAGGAGTAGTTACAGAGACAGTAGAAACAGGAGCTGTCGATACTCCAGAAGTAAGTGCGGCAGATGTTGCGGTAGTTGCAGCAGCCGTTTGAGATGGAGTACTGGGTGCAATTGGCGGCTGAGTAACTACCGAAGTTACAGAAGTTTGAATGTTTGACTGGACAGGTTGCGGTTGCTGGGGTGAACCAGAAACTACGAGTTGTCCAGTTTGAGGGACCAACTGTATACTTGGCTGCAACACCTGTTGACCTTGTGATGGATCCCACACTATCATTCCGGGGTATTGACCCGTAACAGGTTGAGGATACTGAGATCCGTAACCGGATTGAGGATAGGATTGATAACTGAAAGGTACAGTTCCCATACCTTGAACATATGACTAACCTTGACGTGGTTGATAACCTTGACTCGAGTATTGACCTTGAGGTTGATAACCTTGGGGTAAATATTGATACTGGGGTTGACCTTGACCTTGAGGTTGATACCCTTGAGGTAAATATTGATACTGAGGTTGACCCTGGGGTACATATTGAGGCTGGGCTTGACCTTGAGGCATGTATTGTACCATGGGTACATACTGGCCTTGAAGCTGCCCCCCAGACACAATTTGTGTACCTTGAGGTTGCCCCCCAGGCGTTAATTGAGGCTGCCCCCTAGGCATTAATTGACCACCTTGAGGTTGAGAAACGGGAACTGAACCTGACATCATGTAAATGTCCCATACACCCAACGGTTTATTGCCATTGTTTCCAGCTAATAACCCATGATCAATGGATTGAGGAGATGCCCCCGCAAAGGTACCAGAAAGTGACTGATACCCGGTGGGAACAGAAGGACCGCCGTGTAAGAAAGATTCAGAAGATTGAGTGAACACGGGCGAATGACCAGACATATTTACAGGAGTATAAATACCTCCAGGTGGAAAAGGAGTACGAGGTGGAGAAAAACTTAATCCTGAGTTGTCTAAATAGTTAGTTAACGAAAGGTACCAAGTAGTACTTCTAGGAGGACTGTAAAAGATAGATTCACGCTCCCTTAGATCAATAGTAGGTTGATCTTCAAGGTTAGAGACGCCTATTTCTTCCTCTGGAGCAAGTTCTTCAATAGCAATCAAACAAGTAGGAAGATTTTCGGTGATAACTCGTTCTACTCTTGGTGAATCTGGAACACTAGAAGTTGGAGTAACAGGCTCAGATATTTCAGGTTCCTCACCTAAATCACTAGTAGATGAAAAACTACCAGCAAGCTCGGAAACTGTAACAGCTTCGGGATTATAACCTGTCGCTAGACTTTGGTAATCTGGATGGACTACCAAGGAAGACTCTCCTTCTTCAGGTGAACCTACTCTACTACCACTAGGAGGAGTTACAAGGACCTTCAATCCTTCGTACTGACCCGAGACGTCTTCAGGAGGTCCACCCCGCGATCTACGGAGTTTCCTCAACAAATCAGTTCCGGTAACAATCTCAGGTGACTTGCTCCGAAGTCTACGGGACTGTCTCGGTAATTCCGCCACAGCTAAAAACTTTTAACTACTACACACGAAAACAAAGTAAAATTTCAAATCAAACCACCTAAAGTTGCTAAAGAACCAAACAAATTTGAATCACACGCCTAAAGAATCTAGGGCGTCAAACCAGGCACAAACAGTAGCCTTCCAGACCGAAAACGCTAGTTGGAGATGAAACCCAACATCGCCGGATTCAGTACAGAAGTGGCGGGTGGAACAGTTACCCTGGCAACCTGCTTAATGAATAGACCGGCACAAGTTCCTCCACTTTAACCGTCTCGAGTGAAGTGAACCCCCCGGAAAACCCAAGTGAGTCTAGCCGACGTCTGCTCCAGGTACAGTGGGATCTTCCCTCCACCGTCACCTCGGTAGAATCATAAAGATAATGGTCACTAAGGTTACCAACTGCAACAAATGCACCTGGGGGAATAGTCTACACTCTGACAGCACGCAAGGGCAGAGTATCAAGCTCAATCCCCTTGCCGGCTCCTTGACAATAATCCAAGGTTTACCGACAAGTGACCCCTAGCTCCTCGACAATGGTTAATCCGAGGTTTACCGTTTGTAATACGTGCGTGTTTGGCGTCGTTCCCAACGAGGGAGGATTGATCCCCTCACTGGTTCGGACACGAGCTCGTGCTTCTCCTTTAAGAGGAGCTTTCCCAGAGTACAAATGAGACAATTGGATTTATTCTATCACAAGATAAGCTACTTGTTTGGTTTTGTTGTCTTGGAGAGTTAATTACTCTCCTACTCCAAGACACTAGCCTGATCTAAATTGGTGTTTCAGAGCCCTAGCAAATAAAAGTTACTAAGTTGATTTTACTTTAAGCGTTAATTTTATGGTTTTTCTTAAAGACAAAAGGCAGTGGAGATGAAACTGGTGGTGTGTAGACTCGACTCGCAACCACTACAAAGATGCACCTAAGATGATTTACAGTACTTTTCTCTTTCAATGAAACTCCTAAATAAGAGAGTTGGAAAATGAAAATTTTTATAGAAAACAACTTTCTTAGTAAAGACAATCAAAGAAACAATTCTCTTTATCTTTTCAAAACACACAACTCATGACCACTAATTACTCTACGAAATTTCCTTTTTCTCCCAAAAGTCTACAAATGCTACCAAAGCAAACTTTTTCCAAAAGAATTTTTGTGTTTTTTCTATATTAATAAAGCATGTAAAGACTATTTTAACGAAAATCAATCGTAAAATCTATAAAATCTACGAAAAATTGACTCACAAGCAAATCAAAAGGAAATTTACTCTAAAGCAAACCTAACGAGGCAGAAGCCTACAAGGATGATTCTAGGTTGTTTTACTTGACCACAATCAAGCCAAGGACCAGCTAATGCAGAATCAAAAACCAGTCAAAACAAAACTAAAATCTTTTTGTTCTTTTTGTAAAATGGAATTCAATACTCAATCAACAAGCACTTCGAAATTCGCCAAAGAGACAACTCAAAGGTAAGTTTCTCTCACAGGTACACTTTATGATAGGTCCGACTCCTAAGAAGGCTGACAAAACCAGAGAGATCTAAGGCTTGACAACTTCTACCGCCAAAGTCACTACAGGACCTACTCAAAAATCAAACCCTAGGGCTTAAACTTCTATGAAATCCACTAAAAAACTCAATGCTATCGAAACAAGTTCAGGTGAAGATCTTTGACAGGAGACTAATGGATCTGGACAGTAAAAACTAAGAAAAAGCAAAATCTAAGAGGAAAAATGTAAAAAATGGAAATTTCTTAATTTTAAGCAGGGTACGCAGGCATCCTGTTAAGACAGGTGCGGACCCGCTCTGTGCACACAGCAACAGTGCGTACAGGTACGCACTGTGCAATACTCAGAGGGTGCGTACTACTGGAAAAACCAAGAAAAACTAAATCTAATTTAACCCTAAGCTAGCCCACCCAAATACAAAGTCACACAGCCAAAAACCAGAAAATAAATGAATTTTCTCAGATCAAAGTTGCATACAAAGGAAAAAACTTTCACATCAATGGAGTCCCTAGCGGAGTCGCCATTTTGTCAGGCGGAAAGAGTCGATAGTGCGGACACAACCAACCTCCCTAGGAGCCTAAGACTCTCTAGTGACAAACAAGACAAACAAGAGCAATCCTTCTCTAAACATGCATTTACCATACAAGAAATCAAGTGTTTAGATCCTACCTGTAGTCCAATGCTATTGTAGTAGTCCAGCCTCGCCGATCCGGATGAGCTCCTCCTTCACTTCGAAACCTGCATTCACTAACAATCAAACGATTAAATAGCACTTGATAATCTCATAAAATAAAACATATTTAACATATAGACCAAGGAGTACATGAAACAACTCGTAAATAACAAGTTATTGAGAAGAATGGACTCATTTGCATTAATAGGAAACAAAAGGAACAATTACAACCCGAGCCTTGGTGTTGTGCAAGTCCCTCCCAGGGTCCATCAAGAGTTCTCCTTTACTTTTACAAAGCTCACCCACTTCCAAATGAAACAAGAAAGGATGGGAATCTCTCCTCACAAGCTTCTAAATGGGAGTCCTAATTCCAGCAACATCTACCCTTAGAAATGTTTAGCTTTCAACCTCCTCTCCTTCTGGCCCAATGCCTGTATTTATAGTGCTCAAGAGGAGGTTAATCAGGTCCACCATCAATGGGATAATCCCCTCTTTGGATGGGATAGCTCCTCTCTTGATGGGATAAGTTCCTCTTTCATAGGGGTACATGAACCATCTGGAGGCGCTCAATACACGTCGAACAACCTTCTAGAATGCTCTAGAAATGACCAAGTGTAACTTTTTAAAGATGAAACTCGCGCCTTTTGACCTTTACAGGGGTATGCACCTGCCCCTTTACATACAGAGGGTACAAGTACGCAGTTTTTGTGAACATTAGGTGCGTACACGTAGGTAAGGCCGAGAGAATCTGCGTACCCAGAGATAAACACATTTACAAAGACTTTCTCTCTTTTTGGAGTTTGACATGGAGAGCAGAGGCATAAGACTTGCCCAGGAGGATAGCATGTCTGTTGATAGAGCCAAACTAACTGTAAATAGCCATGGTGACATTTTTTAGTGTAACAAGAGGAAAAACATTGAGAATTTTCTCGATGGACTGTGGGGAGGCGACCAATAATGAAGCAGAACTACACGCGCTGAAGCGTGGCCTTGAAATTGTGATTCAAGAAAAGTTTCTGAGCCTCCAAATTGAAGGAGACTCAAAACTGGTGGTGGATATGGTAAAGCAGCTGCAACAGAAAAAACCAGTGGAAAAAATAAGTAGGAGTTGGCAAACAGCGTGGCTAATCAGCGAAATAGGGAAACTAATTACCAGAATAGACTATCTGATCCCCACCCATGTAAGACGCTCAGGCAATCAACCGGCAGACTGGTTAGCGAACTGGGGAAGCCGGAACAGGGGAAAGTTGATAGACAGCGGAGGAATGGAGCTCTTGCTCCTGGAGGAGAGAGAGAAATTGCAGAAACTTCTTGATGTCGATAAGGGTGGCAATAGAAATTCCGAGGAGAACGACTAGGAAAAGTTAGTAAGTGGTAGATGCGGGGAAAGATCATAGTAGGTGGTGACAAATAGGATAATCGTGAGAAAGGACAGGGGTGGTGCAAATGACGGAGTAGGGCAGCTGGTGGGGCAGGGCATGGTAGGGTCACTTGAAGGGGTAGAAGAGAGAACCAAGACGCCATTAAGAAAGAAATTGGAGGGAGCATGGGGAGTCAGGACAGGAGGCTGCAAAGGGAAGGCAAGTGGTAATGGTAGTACAGAAAGGGTACGGCAGGAGAAGCTGGGAGAATGTAGTAGTTATGACGAGTAAAGACGGTCAGACATGTAGAGACAAATCCTGAGGAAAGGACTCGGGGACGAGAGCTGGGAAAGGAAAAGGATAGGTGGCGGTAAGGACCAAAGGAAGGGGGGGATTATACAAACAAGGGCCTGAGGTGGCATAAGGATTCTACATGCAGCAGAGCAAGAAGTAGGAGGGAATGACGAAAGGTGGCAGCAAGGCGCAGAGTTCAAACCAAATCTCTGGTACTGGCGAGGAAAGGTGGTATGTAAATTCATTCTCCTGTCCTACTGCTCTAGAGATAGATAGACCTAGGAATTTCTGTTATTCCTCAGAGATGTCCATGAAAATGAAGTCGAAAGGCAGACATAGGCAGGTAATAGGAATTCCCAGATATGGGAAGAAATGTCTTTACTCCACTAGATATGTTGGTGTCCCGGGAAGAAAGAACTACGGTTCTTTAAAGAAGGAAAAACCCAAGCCCAGGAAAGGTTGCAGGGTGGGGAGGGTAGCTAAGTCAGGAAGATTAGGGATTCTTGCTGGCCACAGGAACCATGACCCTGTCTGCCATATAGGCAATTCAAGGAAGGCCAAGAGTAGAACTCCACTGGAAAAAAGGTGGGAAAGCAGTTCTCCCGACAGTTGGGGAGAAGAGTTATAATGGCTAATTACATGGAAAACCAACAAGAGGGGCATCAAGGGAAGTACAGAGATGCAGAGAGTGGAGGGAAGGAAAGGGACCGATTTGCAGGGCAGGTCGCGGAGTGGTTTGGGACCTCTTATCATAAGCAAACTTGGGATCACCAGATTAATGCAAGGGGGGTAAGTGAGTGGGTTGAAGTAGAAATTCTCAACAGAGTTACTGACTTGTGGTCTCTTGTATTGATAGGTAGGCAAGACACAATCAAGAACAGGTTCCAAGCAAGCAGCAAGATGGATCCGAAGAAAGAGAAACAAGTTCGGACCCAGGAAGAAGGATCGAGCAGTAACCCGAAATGGCGAGGAAGGAAACTAGAGGCCGAGAAGAGAATGTATATGATAAATGCTTACATGGCCGGGAATTCCCCCGAAATCCAGGAATAGATAAATGGGTGGGAACGGGAGCTGAGATCTATCAGGTCGAACAAGGAGATTCCCTGGGGTGAATGGGAGGATTCAGTACGAGATCCATGAAATACTCGGAGCCGCAATTCTCTGTTTAATAAGTCGATCCAACATTATTGGATTATGAAGCATGTGGTAGCCCGTGCTATGGAAATGAACCAGGCAGTCTGGGAGGAAGAAGAGGAGGAAAGGAAGCAGAGGGAGGAGCAGCTAAGGATTCAGACATAGGAAGAATTGGAAAATATAAAGTCCACGCTCCTGAAGGAAATTGCTGAGGTTCAGATCCAGGCCTCGCGCAATAATATAATTCTGGGAAAATGGAACAAATGATGCGGGATATGAAATGGGTTTTGGAGCAGAAGAACGTGACTCCTGGTATAAGTGCCATGTTGCCCGCCCTGGTTATTTCTTCAGATGAGGACTGATGAAGCAGGTTTCTTGGATAGTTTTGTTTGAAGTACTGTAGTAAAAGAACTGTTTCTGGATGTTTTATTATAGACTAATAGATAAAATAATTAGTAGAGTTCGAAAGAACAGATATGATAGAACCAAGGAGATGAACATTTTCAAATTTTTGTCTTGATATAGTGCTAACATGTGGCTGCCTGGTTTCCTGTGAGTAGGCTAGCCACCTGGAACATAAGAAAGATGTAAGAAATTTTGATATCGTAATATAGAAAGTAGTAATGCCTAAGTTCACAAAAAAAAATATAGAAAAGAATTCTTCTATCGCCATGAAAACAAGTAACACTTGTTCAAAGATGGTTTGGAGTATATTCTGAGAGCTCATCACAAGAAACTAAATCTTTCATTAGTTAATGTAGGGAAAATGAAAAGACTACTAAATTCAAGAAAGAATTTAGTGCTTCTTATGATCAAATGAAATAATGATGTTGATTATGAAGCGTTTGAAGGTTGTGATACAAAATTGAAACCTGATTGTGTGATGTAGTTAACCAATATGATGAGATGTTTCAAGAACCAAAGGGATTTCCTCCCATTAGGGGAATCCAACATGAAATACCATTGCAACAATATTGTCATATTTCTAACATTGGCATGTACAGGATGTCAATAATGTAAAATGCATAAATACAAAATAAAACCCAAAAGTTGTTGAACAAAGGGATCATCCGACCATCTCCTTCACCATACGAGTCACCCATTGTTTTGGCGCACAAGAAGAATGGAAATCATGTCACTAAGTGGAACTTAAGGAGTGGCTATCATCAAATTAGAATTGTTGAAGGAGACATGGAAGACAACATTCAAAAAAAGCGAAGTTTGTTTGAATGGTTATTTATGCTTTTTGGTCTTTTCCTTGCTCCTACTACTTTCGTGCATATGATGAATGATGTATTGGAGCCATTTCTAGATGAGATAATCTATTTAGACGACATCTTAGTTTTAAGAAAATCTTGATGAACATGCCATGCATGTGGGAAAAGTACTTGATGTCTTGAAGAAAGAACAATTGTTTTTAAAGATGTCAAAGTGTGATTTCGGTAAAACTTGTTTGGTGTGCTTGAGGAATATTGTTGGAGGAGGTGAGTTGAATATAGAACCCTACAATGCCGATGTCATGATAATTTGGCCAACGCCCAAGACAGTCACTCGAGTAAGAAGTTTTTTGGGAGCAACCCAATATTGGAGAAAATTTATTTCTAACTTTTCTTCTATCATAGCTCATTTGCATGCATTGACTAGTGTGGAAAAGGTCTTCCAGTGGGGAGGAAAGAAAAAAATGCATTTGATGCCTTGAAAGAAAATATCGGTTCAACTCATGTATTTTCAAGCGACTATGATATGGGTGCAGTCCTCTTGCAATATGGTAAGCCCATTTCATGTCATTAAGAAATTTTCATTGGTCCAGTGACAAAGTTGCAACAATCAAGGCACTTTCAACAGATGGGATCCTTACAACAATTCCACTTGGTTAGCAGGTATAAGAAAGTTATATATAGCAAGGTTGATGATATGATTTCTAGGCCTATTGTTAGTGAAGCTACTTTACTCGGGCATAATCCTTTTTTGCATGAAAGCTATGTTCAACAATATGCATACTTTCAAAATGTACATTTAAGATTGAGTCAAGAGAACCAAGTAAGGGAATTTGATTACCATTTGCATCATAATTTGTTGTACCATCTTGGTAAGAAGGATGTTTCTATTGTTGGTGACATGGAGAAAGCCAAGAAGTTCATTGAAAGATTCCAAATGGTACCTCAAATAGTTCAAGGTCAACTTGAAAAGGACCAAGGCAAGTACAAAGCAGGACATGACAAGCATCATGTAGATCACAAGTTCCAAGTCAGTGATGAAGTTTAGCTTCACATTAGAATAGAGAGGCTCCAAGGAGAAGGTAAAAAACTGAAACTAATTAGATATGGTCCATTTAGAATTCTAGAAAAGATTGGTGACAATGCCTTCATGTTGGATTTGCCTTCATATATGAAAATTTATGTTGTTGTTAATGTTGAGCGATTAAGGTTGTATGAGCTTCCTTTGATTGAAGATCAAGGAGATAATGTTCAAATTCCTTCCAGTGATGATTTTTCTCCTGAATACCTTGAAGAAATACAGTAAGACACCATTCTTGACAGAGGAACAAGGTCTTCAAAATGGGGGAGTGTGGATTACCTTCGAGTGGGGCTCAAAGGAACAAATTCTTCCAAGGGCAAATGGATCGAGATTGGAAAGGTGAGGGAACTGTACCCTCACTTGCTGAACAATTGAAATTGATATTTTGGGGTCCAAAAGTGTCCAGTGGGGAGGAGTGATCAAGTGCTCAAAATTTTGCTCAAAATTCATTGGATCAGTGTGGAGCCTAAACAACCACGTAGTGCTCGTCATTTTGAATCCAACGCAACTTGTTTCGTGTGAAACAGACTCCGTATGCTCCCAAAAACATGTTCTATTCGTTTTCCCGAATAAGCGAATTTAAAAAAAATATGCAGGCAACCTGGTCAGCAATCCGCATTGCTGATGTGGCACTAACTGGGCATGCCTACATGGAAACATGAATGTGCATTGACTATTTTCCTCTAGTGAATTAGGTGGTTCCACGTGGCACAATTTCATTGGTGCTGATTTGAGTAATTTTCACTACTGGGTTGGTGGCCAACCATAGGCTGCCATGTGGCCCAACTGGAGGCTGCCACGTGGCAGCATAGGGGCCACCAAAAAATTGTTAAGGGGCAAAATGGACTGGGTGGGGATCGAACACCCTCCATCCAACAAACATTTCCAACCACCAACACGCTAATATGTTTCTTATTATACATTGGCATATAGATGTTATTTAAATGTTAAATGTGCACCATTCAAAAAAAGGGCCAGCCCATGAGTGTGTGCTACCTAAAGGAACCGCGGGCTAAGTGGAGTGCAGGCCCAACTAGTAGGGGTAGGTTGTTGGCCTTAGCCCCGGGCACGTGGCCTCCCCATGTGGCCTGATTTTTGGAAATAAGGCCTTAGAGGTCTTTTAAGCACCTTGACAAATTCACCCGAAATTTGGAAAAATTGGTGCCCAATTAGTAGAAATTGGGGAAAATTTATAGGATGGTGTTGTATTTTGGGGAAGTTATAGAGAAAATAATGTAAGAGATAGTGGAAGCCATAAATTCTTCAATTTTTGACCAATTTAGGAGCAGGAAGAGGCTAGACAGGCATTTTTGAGCATTATGGAGCCATTGAAGTATGTTCCAAAGCTGTTTGAGCATTGTAAAATAATTTATTCACACTTTTGGGCATAATAGATAGGGTCAATCCATTGGAAGCTGGACCAAGGAGACGTAGCCTAAGGGGTGAACGCCTTCATCATCTTCTGTTGTGTATTGTTTTGGTGATGTTCTTATCTGTTGTATGTTGTTGTTCAGTCATTTGTTTATGTTAGTTTGTACATGAAATTTACATAAAAACACTCAAAAACTCATGATAAAACTTGCAATTAACCTCATGAATCTTTAATCATTTTTACATATTCTGAAGAGGAATTTAGCACAACAAAACTAATTTTTCCATTCAGATCAACAACCCTATGACTGGATAAAGTATTACAATGGTTATGTAGCAGAGAACATCAAGACAAGGCAAGAATGTTAAACCCTGCCTCTTACATAGTGAAACAATAAACCAAATGGGTAAATGGCAGCCAAGACTAGAGGTTTGGGTTTTCCAAGCAAATGTACACCGTCAATGCGATGTTAGAAATCTGGACCACAGATGGCTTATCTCCTTGGTGAAAGGGAAGCTACAGGGCCGTGGTACCCTATCACGTGGTCTGAGACGCGTGGTGGAGGTAGATAAGAGATAGGTCATGCGAGGAAACAACTGTCACCAGGTCTCCAAAAGAGCACCAACGTTAGGATTTAACCCCAGTCATAGTCATATGAACCCAAAAGAAGAGGTAACGACATAACATGGATCACATATGAAATATAATTAAGGGTAAAACCCAAATATAGGGAGAAGAGCTTAGAGTATAGTGAAAAATAAATAAGTGCGTAGATGGTGGGGTTATTAAGCTGTCTCTATCAACAAAGATTTATAAGGCACCCTTTTACAATTTATAGGTTCCATATCCTCAACGTTTATAATTGTATTCTAACAAGAGGGACCGTGACCATAAATAACCACATTACGATTGAACACTAAACCCAATCATACCAAGGATCTCATTGATTTTATAAAGATGAGGGAAAAGTAAAGGTGTGAGACAATTATTTATGATTAGAATGGTAATGAAGTAAATCAAGTAGTTAGAATAACAATGAAGCAGATCTAGTATCAAGAAGATACCCATGGTGTTAACTAGATAATGCATTTCTAGAATATAACATATCGCTAAATTAAAAAAAAAAAAGTAATTGTAGCAAGAGTGTGAAATTATTATAGGTTGGTATGTGACAAATGGTATCAGAGCACTGGGCTCGAGAGAGGCACCACCTCTAGTCATTGAATGCACAGGACTAGTAGTAAATGAAAATTACTGATAATTGGTTGTATGTTTCGTAGGAAGCTAGGCTGAAGCAGAACAAAGTGCAATAATGGAAGATTCTCCTCTAGCTATTACCGATTGGTAATATTTGTATGTGGAGCTAGGGGAAGGTAGCACTACATTACCTTCCCAACTTGTGGATATGGTAAGAAATATTCAACAGAAAATAGTGCAGATTCAAAACAACATTGAGCGGCTTCTGAAAGCAGGTGAATAGCAAGAGAACATTATTAGAGACCGGATGAAGAAATCCAACCACAAGAGTGTAGAGACTAAGAGACAAAAGAGAAAAGATGAATGGGACAAAATCCAAAAAATATGAAAGTGGAGAGGAGTCGGACCATGGTACCCAAAAGGCATGTATGGGAAAGAAGAAAATGGAATTACAAGGGGATTTGAGGAAGATCAAACCCCTTGCTTTTGATGGGGAAATAGAGGAGGATGTGGAAGCATGGTTGCTAAACATGATTAAGTATTTCCACGTATACAAATATGAGACTAATTTAAAGGCACGTCTGGCTATTTACTAACTGCAGGGAAAGACTACTCTATGGTGGGATGAGGTGAAAAGTGTGAAGTTGTTGGAAAACAAAGACAGTTTCTTGGGAATATTTCCAGAAACAATTCAAGTCACACTATCTTAGTGAGCCCTACTATGACAACCGAGCCAAAGAAATTCATGAATTAAGGATGGGATAACTGTCTATGGACGAATTCATGGCTAAGTTTACGAACCTACTAAGGTATGTGGCATATCTTAAAGAGGAGAAAGCCAAAATACAGTGGTTCCTAAACTGTTTACCAGCTTCATACAAGGAGAGAATTAAGTTTTATAACCTGAAATCTATGGATGAAGTGGTGAGGAAGGCTAGACTATGTTATCAACAATTCCGAATTAAAAGTGAAAGTGGTAAAGCATGGAAAAGTAAAGAAAACATCAAGGTGGGAGGGGGTATGAAAAGAAAAAAACCTTATTACCTCAAGAATTTTGGTAAGTATCATCAAAAGAAGAAACTTACCCAAGGAAATGTACCCCCACCTGCATAGTCATATACGGGTTCAAAAACCACAGAACTAAACAATAAAAAAAAGTAGTATGAAGGAAAGAGATCCATTGAAATGTTGGGGCTATGGAGAGCCACACTTGCTGAGGGACAACTTGCATAATCCCAGGTCCGTCCAGAATATTCATGCCGTCCTTGAGGAAACTATATAATCATGGGATATTGAGGAAATTTCTAATTGCGGGGGGGAGATTTCAGTCATGTTATTGGACATCTACATCGATCATCAATTTCATTTAAAAAAATCCTCAATTAAGTGTTTGATTTGGTCCATGTCCCCAAACTCCTCATTAAAAATTGAATTTTGGTATGAGGATTTGAGAGTTTGGAATTATCAATATGCAAGTGGTAGTAGGATTTTGGAGATTGCATGATGAAGTCTTCGCCATAATGGAATCACTATTCTTATGATTCGAGTATCCTGCAAGGTATGACAAATAATAAGTATTTGAAGAGGAATTTAATAAGAATTTTGATATTCTTATTCACAAGAGTATGCAACAAATGAAAGTTGATAGCATAAAATTTCAGTAGCAAAGAACAAGGTTGGATGATGAGATTGATAGGTTATGGACATTGATGAATAGTATATCAAGGAAAAGGTATAGTAGAGATAAAAGTACAACCAACAACAAATAACAACTGTCTCTAAGGCTTTGCATTAGCAAAGAAAATGGATGACAACATAATAAAATTTAGAAAGTTGGAGAATTAAAGGAAATAACAACAGGAGGAAAACAACACAAAGGGATGAATGGACAATAACAAAACAAGGTTTGGGATCTTGCATGATTCATAAATTTATGACATATGACTAGGAGGTCATAGTTTTTTGTATTTTGGGAGTTTGATGCAAGAGCAATAAAGCTTCCCAAAGTCATCGATCTTTTTGAAGGGGAGCTCCAAATGGGCTTCCATATTTAAAACGAATAGTAATTCCTTATTTGTAAATAATCTTAGTTTCTTTTATTATTATAGGAAGTATGAGTCATAGGTTTCGAAAAGCTATGGATAGGCAGGAGTTTTTCAATAAATCAAAGCAAGCCTACCTTGAAAAGTATGACTACTTTTTGGATTGACTTACGGATATAGGAAAATCCATTTTGTTTCTATATGATAATTAAAACATTTTAAGCATAAGGGAAAAAGGGATGGAAAAATGAGTGTGAAATAAGGCCAAGAGAGAAACAAATGTTTTTTTTTATTGTATGTGAAATATTTTACGAATGGAATAGAATTTCATGCAAATTAGTAACCGTCTTTATATAATTCGTGATTGAATTCTAGTGTGCGTGTGAATCTTGAATTAGCGGAGTTTTAGTCATTGTATATGAGGTTGAAATTAAATGATATATTTTGGGTTTTAAAATATTTCATGCAGATCATATGCTATGATTGGAGGCAATTCTGGTAGAAAAATTCTATGTTAGTTTTTGTGTTGGTTTATTGGCTAAGGAAAATCTCCAAGGAAAAATGTGTTGAATTTTCCCTACTTGGAGTAATGGTCATGTTGGTTCTTGTGGTGTTGCAAAGCGGTTGGATAGGTTCTTTGTTGCTAAACTTTGATCTCTAGTATCGGTAAGTATTGATCTTGAATCTTCCTAGAGGTATTATCTTACAATCAACCCATTTTTTTCTAGCTTGAATTGGGTGTTCGTCGTGCACATTCTCCTTTCAAATTCCATCACACTTGGTTGAATGAGGTTTTCATACTACCTTGATTAGATCAACATGGTGTGGTTGTAATGTATAGTCTCATAGATTTTCTATGGATTTATGGCAACACGATATGTCTATTTTAGTGTCTGATGCGGAAACATCGACAATTTGCTTCCTACATGATTATAAAGTGGAATTCGATTAGATTGAGAATATTATGAACTGTTGCTAGTATGTTTTCTTCTTGACAGGTTTCCTTGTGGACCTCAGACAAGACCTATGCCCACTTGTTGAAAGGTGAGATTTTATCCTTAAGACTAATGAGGAAAAGTGGCATTTGATGAGTCATGTTACTTGCATTCAGGCTAGGGATGGTAAAACAATTTTTTTCATAAGTATGCTTCCTAGTGATTAGAAAAAATTGTCATATGGATTGGAGGATTTTAATGGTGCTAAGATGTGTTCGTCTCAAGGTATCGACAAGGCTACCCATGCTCATTTTTCTAAGGTTTTCAAATATCAGGTAATTTCCCTTTATAGGACTAGTTCAAGGTTTTGATGCATTTTCCTTGTATGGTTTTTTTATTACTCGACTAACATTGGTGCATTGGTCACATTGGATGAATTATAGATTGTTTTAAAGCCATTCACCAGAGACTAGAGCCCTATTCTAGATGGTTGGTTGGTTGAATTATATCGTTCTTTTTCTAACTTGATGGGTCAATATCTTCTTGATGTTGTAGAAAAGGCTCACACGACTATCGTGATCTTAGGAGCTATAAATGCAATTTTTTGTCTTTAATTCTACAGTTCTCTAAGCTCGATAATTTTGATGATTTTCGCTTGATATCAAGATATAATTTGGTTTACAAGGTTATCTCAAAGGTTATAGAACAAGATTTGAATGGTCCACTCTGCTACGATTTCCTTTGAACAATCCAGGTTTCTTCATGACAGGTTCATCCATGATGCATTTGGTGTGGTTAAGGAAGCCTTACACACTATTAAATCTAAGAATTACTGTGCTATGGTACTGAAACTTGATTTGGCAAAGGCATATCATCATGTTAATTGGGACTATATTTGTTTATTGTTACTTCATTTTGGTCTCGATTGGAATGTGACTGATTGGTTTATGACATATATCTCCTCGACAAACTTTGTTGTCCTTATAAATGGCTCCCTGACAATTTTTTTTAAGGCTTCCCATTGCTTGATACATGGGTTCCCGCTGTCAGCACTCTTATTTCTGTAGGTTATTGAGGACTCAATAGAACGTTAGATATTGAAAAATATGATGGCAAGATTTATGGTATTAAGGTATTCAAGCATATATATTGTACTCACTTATTGTTTCTTGATGATGTTTTGAATTTTATGGATGGTATTATGGAGGAATGGAAACCTCCTTGCACTATTTTCAATATATTTTGTAATGCTTCGAGGATGTCTATTAGCTAGGAAAAATCATCCCTTTTCTCAAAATAATGATCTAGAGGATACTTATGTGGCCATGTTTTCTTTTTATTTGTATTCTGTGGCCCAACTTAATTTGGGTTTCACCTACCTGGGCTTCCATTTAAAGCCTAATTGCTATTAGGTAAGAGATTGGAAATGGATATTGGGTCATGTTGATAAATGTATTAATATATGGTGTAACAAGTGGTTCTCAATTGTTGGAAGGATGAACATAGTAAAATATTTTTTGGAGTGCCTCCATGTTTACTAGTTTACCCTATTGAAGGTGGCTAAATCTTTCCTGAAGCGGATGAGCTAGAAATTTTTTAAATTCCTATGGGTTGGACAGAAGAAGAATGTGGGTTACAATTTGTTAAATTGGGAGGTACTATCAAGACTAAAGGGATCAAATGGTTTGGGCTTCAAGGACCTCCAACACTTTTCCTTTTCTCTTTCCATGAAGAATTTATGGAGGCTTATGAATGGCGATGGTATCTATAGATTAGTTTTGGATAAATACTTTAAAAACCAATCATGGATGGATTGGTTGTGGTCAGGTAGTGTATGTATGTACGAGGGAGATTATAATATTTGGAAGGGCCTAGTGGGTTCCTTGAAGTGGACTAGAAAGTTAATGGCATGGAAAGTTGGCAGGGGAGGGAAAATCAAATTAGGGATAGACCCCTTCATTGGTATGGAAATATTTTATAAATTGTAGCATGAAATTATCACTGAGTTATCTGTTAGGAGTATTTATTATTTGCAACATGTTTATGTTTATGTCGATTATGACAACCTACAGGCTAGGTGACACTCCTCTTCAGACCTGGTTCTTCGTGGGATTCAAAATTTTGAGGGGGAGAGCTACATTAATAAGATATCTTGCAGTGGGATTTTTGTTGAAGATAGATTGAATCATATGGTATGGTGTGGTAATCTAGCCATGTGACATGTAACTATTAAGTTGGAATATTAGCTAATAAATGAACATGTGGACAACTTTGGTGTTAGATGGTGGAAGAAGAATATTTGGGACTGAAAAATCCCGCCAAAACTAAAAAATTTCTTGTGGTCTGCTATGGATAATAATATTCTGACTTAGGAAAATCTAGTTCAAGGAGGTTTTGTGTGTCCTAACATTTGTATCTTATGCTCGCATGATTCTGAGTCTGTAATGCATCTCTTTTTTTGTGTAGTTTCTCTAGAGAACTATGGAGGGAGTCCTCAACATTAGGGGAATTTTCAGGTCTAAAATGGGCCTCCTAAGGAAAATGTACAAAAAAAATAAAAAATTATAAGAACCAATAGGATTCAAGATGATGATGCTAACCATGGGGGACGATTTACCATTTTTCGAGTAAACAAGTAATAAGATTAAAAAATAATAAAATAATAAAACTACTTTTTCAACTCGTATTTTCAACTTATCTCCCTAAGGTTTTAGCCATATTTTGAGCGAGAGTACTTGTTGGATGCAAAATTTAATTCCTCATCCAAGGAGTACCCATGTTGCATACTTTCGATGGACCCTGCTACACGAAAAATGAGAATTACAGGAAACGACGTGATTGCAATCATGTTTTTCATGTATTTCTAATTTTTCGTCTAGTAGGGTCCATCGAAAGTATGCAATATGGATACTCATTGGATGATGAATCAAATTTTGCATCCAACGAGTGTTGTCACTCAAAATTTGAGTAAACCCATAGGGAGATAAGTTAAAATTACGAGTTGAAAAAATAGTTTTTTCTTTTTTCTCTCTAAAATTTGATGATGTAATCTAATCTTATTTTATTAATTCCACTATTATTTTATAATTTCCTTAGGAGGCCAATTTTAGACCTCAAAATTCCGTTAATGATCTTCTTGAGCTCGGACTGACTAGATTTAATTTTTTTTTTGTTAAATGGTGGACACGACATATGGGATTCCTAGAATTTCTTGTGGTCTTCATTGCTTGGGGTATTGGAAGGTTACCAATAGGAGAATTTTTGAGGGACCATCGTTCAATTTTTTATGGATCGTCCCTTAGGTCGTTGGATTTGCCCTTGACTACTACCGACCGTTGTCTATTTCCAAGTGTTGCTTTATCCGAGCTATGAAACTCCCGTTGAACGAGCTCAGAGGCTATTTTGATGGGGCCCACTAAAATACACATGTGGGTCTTGTGGTTTGATTATGATGCCTCAGGATTTAAGTGTCCATTATTGGTTGAATGCTAGTACGAACACTAATATGAAGGTTGAAGTTATACTGATGTGGGCACTTTTGTTCGTTGCTTCCACTTTGGAACTGCCCTCTCTATAGATCTTCGAGGACCCAAAATTTGTTATTGAATGGTTGTAGGATCAGGGAAACCTCCAGATTCTACAACTTCACCATTGGATGGCCATAAGTGAGATGTTGACCTATTTTTTCCATGAACTGTCTTATGAGAACATACATAGGGAGAGTAAAGTTAAGGCTTCCTTTCTCTCAAAGAAAGGACCGCGAGGGGTGGATGGTTTCATCTACTTGGAGAAATTCGTAGTATGTGCCATGTCTAGATATTGCAGGATCAAACTTCCATCTGACCTTAGGCTTCTACTTATTTAGGTATGATCACTTCATCATGGAATTTTTTCTGGTTATATATCTTTGGATCTATTTTTTGTTGTTCAGAATTGGACCTTTGTCTTATCCTATAAATCATATGTCTTATTGGTAAATTTTACTTTTATTTTTGTATATTTCCTCTTTGACAACAAGTATGATTCTTGGTACATGTGTATCATAAAATTTTGTACAAATATACTTCTTGGTACATAGGTATCTGTATAAATTTATCCAAAATATATTGATTATTGGATAAGTTACTATATTACTCTTTCTACATTGTGTACTCCTTTTATTTTTTAATATAAAAGACAAAATTTTCCATAATATTTATGTAATAATGTTATTAATGATTAACCTAATGGATTATTATTATTAGTCCCTGCCAGGGACTATATGCGATCGATCGATCGCTGACCCTGCGTTGACCGAGCTGATTTTGCGATAAATTAAGGAAATAACCTAAGTCGAACTAAGGTTTTGGGGGTGGAAAGGTTTTGGGGTCTTATTGCGGGCTTCGCATCGTTTGAGGTGAAGGCCACGTGGTCCCGCGGCTCCCACGCGGACGACATGTACTGTGGTGGTCTTATGGGCAGATAGCTGTCCCTCTTCGAGATCCTGGAAAGTTACTCGGCTTGGGTTTTACCCTGTTCGCGGCGTTTGGGCTGTTATTGTTACTTGGTTGTTTAGCTCTGCAGTCTCTGTGATTTTTCCTTTGTATTTGTTGTATTGTCTGCGGTGAAAACAGAATGCGGTTAACTGTATAACAAACGTTTGGTTGCGTTTCTGTTGTTCCAGGTCCGGCTTGTATGCCTCGAGTGTCTGGTGTCGCTTTGGTAAGTTCGGCTACTGTATTGTTTAGATGTTTGTTCCTCTGTCGTTTGGCGTTTTCCAGTGGCGTTGATGTTTGTCACAGTATTGGCATTCTGGTTAAATACTGAGGGTTTGTGTTACCTGCATGGGTTTTATGGAAATTTCCGTAAATGTCGGTTTCGACCAGCATGTGAGTTCCTTGTCATTTGGGCCGAGACGACCTAGGTGAAGCTCTGATTCTTGGTACAGATTGAGTGGTAGCATGTACTGTGGTGGTCTGCCTGCTCGAGATCCTGGAAAGTTAGTCAGCTTGGGTTTTACCCTGTTCGCACCCTTTGGGTTATTATTGTTACTTGGTTGTTTAGCTCTACAGTCTCTGCGATTTTTCCTTTGTATTTGTTGTATTGTCTGCGCTGAAAACACAATGCGGTTGCTGCCTGCTCGGTTAACTGTATAGCAAACGTTTGGTTGCGGTTATGTTGTTCCAGGTCCGGCTTGTATGCCTCGACTGTCTGGTGTCGCTTTGGTAAGTTCGGCTACTGTATTGTTTAGATGTTTGTTCCTCTGTCGTTTGGCGTTTTTCAGTGGCATTGATGTTTGTCACAGTATTGTCTGTTCGTTTCCCTCAAGATTCCATGGTTATTTGAGCATTATAAGTTAATGGCATTCTGGTTAAATACTGAGGGTTTCTCTTAGCTGCATGGGTTTTATGGAAATTTCCGTAAATGTCGGTTTCGACCACCATGTGACTTCCTTGTCATTTGGACCGAGACGAGCTGGGTGAAACTGTGGTTCTTGGTACAGATTGGGCGGCATTCTTTTGTAGTTTGAAGTGTTTTTGCACATGAACATCTAAACAAATTGGGGTTTTTGAACTGTTTGAACTGTTTGTGCCGCATATTGGGTTTTTAATGGAATGTATTGTGGTTTGGAGAAAGAAATAGGTACTCCTTTGTTAAATTCAAGGTTCTGGTGCTGGGTTCTGCATGAATATGGTCTAGACGGGAACGAATTCGAACTCTCGGCTTCGTTGCAAGTACCACGTTGTTCTGCTAATTGGTTTTTGTCAAATTTTCTATTAATTGCTTTTTGTCAATTTGTTAGGCTTTTAATTTTTGCATTGTGTAGGTTTATGGTCCAGTTACTCTAGGTTTATAGTCCAGTTACTGCGTGGTCCCTGCCGGGGACTATATGCGATCGATTGATCACTGACCCTGCATTGACCGAGCTGATTTTGCGATAAATTAAGGAAATAACCTAAGTCGAACTAAGGTTTTGGGTGTGGAAAGGCTTTGGGGTCTTATTGCAGGCTTCGCATCGTTCCAGGTGAAGGCCACGCGGTCCCGTGGCTCCCACGCAGACGGCATGTACTGTGGTGGTCTTATGGGCAGAAAATTGTCCCTCCTCGAGATCCTGGAAAGTTACTCGGCTTAGGTTTTACCCTGTTCGTGGCGTTTGGGTTGTTATTGTTACTTGGTTGTTTAGCTCTGCAGTCTCTGCGATTTTTCCTTTGTATTTGTTGTATTGTCTGCGGTGAAAACACAATGCGGTTCCTGCCTGCTCGGTTAACTGTATAGCAAACGTTTGGTTGCGGTTCTGTTGTTTCAGGTCCGACTTGTATGCCTCGACTGTCTGGTGTCACTTTGGTAAGTTCGGCTACTATATTGTTTATATGTTTGTTCCTCTGTCCTTTGGCATTTTCCAGTGGCGTTGATGTTTGTCACAGTATTTTCTGTTCGTTTCCCTCAAGAGTCCATGGTTATTTGAGCATTATAAGTTAATGGCATTCTGGTTAACAGGACGGAGATAGGAAGAAGGTTTGCATGTACTGTGGTGGTCTTATGGGCAGACAACTGTCCCTCCTCGAGATCCTGGAAAGTTACTCGGCTTGGGTTTTACCCTGTTCGCGCCCTTTGGGTTATTATTGTTACTTGGTTGTTTATCTCTGTAGTGTCTACGATTTTTCCTTTGTATTTGTTGTATTGTCTGTGGTGAAAACACAATGCGGTTCCTGCCTGTTCGGTTAACTGTATAGAAAACGTTTGGTTCCGATTCTGTTGTTCCAGGTCCGGCTACATGGGCTTTATGGAAATTTTCGTAAATGTCGGTTTGGACCACCATCTGACTTCCTTATCATTTGGGCCGAGACAACCTGAGTGAAGATGTGATTCTTGGTACAGATTGAGCGGCAGTCTTTTTTAGTTTGAACTATTTTTGCACATGAAGATCTAAATAAATTGGGGTTTTTGAACTGTTTGAACTGTTTGTGCCGCATATTGGGTTTTTAATGGAATGTATTGTGGTTTGGAGAAAGAAATAAATACCTGCAAGTATTTATGTATTTATGTGCCGCATATTGCCTTTTTTTTTATTGATGGAATGTATTGTTATTAATGGAATGTGTTATGGTTTGGAGAAAACTCCTCCGTTAAATTTGAGGGTCTGGTTTCACGAATTGTCAGGCTTGAGCAGACTGCTACTCCTGTCGCTAGGTTTTGTTGTTCTGCTTGCCCAAAATGTTAAAATATTTAAGATTCCAGTCTGTTTTGTAACTGCACGGTTTCCTATCTTAGGCGTGTATTCAAGGTTTTTGGCTTGTATAATTTATGTGTATGCTTACTTTGGTGCATAATGTTTTTTTAAGTTTGTAATTCTGTTATGGATCTATGAATATTTGACTCTGACATTACTCCTAGAGCGGAAGTTTGCTTTGTTAAGAACTCTATTAAGTTCATTTAGTTACTGTTAAGCTCATTTGCTTTGTTAAGAACTGCTGAATTGAAGGTTTGCTATACTGGTACTAGATGTTGTTCATTTGCTGTTGTTTATATATTGGATAAAATGTTTCCTTTGCGAAAATTATAAGGTTTTCCGTGATACTGAGGGTTTCTCTTAGCTGCATGGGTTTTAAGGAAATTTCCGTAAATGTCAGTTTCGACCACCATGTGACTTCGTTCTCATTTGGGCTGAGATGACCTGGGTGAAGCTGTGATTCTTGGTACAGATTGAGCGGCAGTGTTTTGTAGTTTGAAGTGTTTTTTCACATGAAGATCTAAATAAACTGAGGTTTTTTAACTGTTTGAACTGTTTTTGGTGCATATTGGGTTTTTAATGGAATGTATTGTGGTTTGGAGAAATAAATAAAGACCTGCAAGTATTTATGTATGTGCTGCATATTGCCTTTTTATTAATGGAATGTATTATGGTTTCGAGAGAGGAATACAGACCTGCAAGTATTTTTCTAGGGGCTTCTAGAGACTTTGTTAACCAATTTCGTCATTTGCATATTTTCTCATGTACTTGTACAGGCTGTGTTGTGCATGAGTATGGTCTAGACGAGAAGCAATTCGAACCCTTGGCTTCGTTGCAGGTACGGCGTTATTCTACTAATTGCTTTTTCTCAATTTTTCTATTAATTGCTTTTTGTCAATTTCTTAGGCTTTTAATTTTTGCATTGTGTAGGTCTATGGTCCAGTTACTCTAGGTTTATAGTTGAGTTACAACGTGATTGTTTTAAAAAATATAGATATTTAAGCTGTATTGGCTCATTTATATTATTTCTCTCATTCAATTATATTGCAATTCAAATATGGAATCGTCGATGTTTATTCTGTGTTTACATTAATATTAATATTAATATTATGAATTATTATAATCATAACAATAATATTATTTGAGATGATCCCAACAAGTAGAAGTTGGGTAATGCATCGAACTAGCTCCGTATAATGATGTATCAAGACATTTTGTCTATTTAAACCTTAGATTAAAATCTCATGTTAGCTAGTTATAAGCAGATTGGTTCTGATATGATGTTCAACTACCTTATTCTCCTCAGATAGAAAAAATAATTTTATTATGAAAACAAAATTACATTTACTATATATGTTTTTGCATTTCACAGATATCCTTAAGCATAGGAAGTGATAAAAGTATTGCTGACAACATATCTTGTTTCATAAACAATTTTCAAAAATGTCAATATGACAGCCCTATCATAGTCATTCTAACATATATCAGAGCTTTGAAGCCAGTTTTGTTTCATAAGAAATTAGCTCCTAGATATGTCCATAAACAATCCCATAAAAAATATAGATATAGAGATATCCTTAAGCATAGGAACTCATAAATGTATGGCTGAAAAGATATCTTGCTTCATAAACAGTTTTCAAAAATGTGAATATGACAACCCTATATCAAAAGTGTGTCAAGACATTCCATGAGCTTCCCTTCCACTTTCTCTTGAATGATCCAAGCTCGTGCTACCAAGTGTAATCTAGCTTTTGACAGTCCATCAGTTTCCATGTTCCTGTCTTTGTAGACATGTTGAAAGATAATGTGTTAAATACTCTGTTCAAGAAAATTGAATCTGCTGAAATATAAGATGAAATTTACAATTATCCAATGAATTTGTTCCATTCATCCAATTCACCACAATTTGTGAATCATCAAAGATCTGTAATTTTTGGGCATCTTTTTTCACGTGCCACAATTGGCAACAGTCTTGGGACAATTTGCTCAAGCAGACTGTTGCTGTGTTTGCCAAAGGTGTCCTTTGAGCATATTACATGTTCATCATTTATATGAATCATACCTCCAGCATCACATAATAATGGATCTTCTTGACAAGCCTTATGGAAGTACGCTTATGTACTACTCGTATCTGGTTCTCAATGGCTTGTTTGGGTTCCTTTACCCTTGAATTATGTTTAGATCCATATAGTATAATCATACTCTGATATCGAATAGCAGGAGACTTAAGGAAGTGATAAAAGTATTGCTGACAACATATCTTGCTTCATAAACAGTTTTCAAAAATGTCAATATGACAGCCCTATCATAGTCACTCTAACATATATCAGATCTTTGAAGCCAATTTTGTTTCATAAGAAATTAGCTCCTAGATATGTCCATAAACAGTCCCATAAAAAATATAGATATAGAGATATCCTTAAGCATAGGAACTGATAAAAGTATGGCTGAAAAGATATCTTGCTTCATAAACAGTTTTCAAAAATGTGAATATGACAGCCCTATATCAAAAGTGTGTCAAGACATTCCAGGAGCTGCCCTTCCACTTTCTCTTGAATGATTCAAGCTCTTGCTACCAAGTGTAATCTAGCTTTTGACAGTCCATCAGTTTCCATGTTCCTGTCTTTGTAGACATGTTGAAAGATAATGTGTTAAATACTCTGTTCAAGCAAATTGAATCTGCTGAAATATAGGCTGAAATTTACAATTATCCAATGAATTTGTTCCATTCATCCAATTCACCACAATTTGTGAATCATCAAAGATATCTAATTTTTGGGCATCTTTTTTCACGTGCCACAATTGGCAACAATCTTGGGACAATTTGCTCAAGCAGACTGTTGCTGTGTTTGCCAAAGCTGTCCTTTGAACATATTACATGTTCATCATTTATATGAATCATACCTCCAGCATCACATAATAATGGATCTTCTTGACAAGCCTTATGGAAGTACGCTTATGCACTACTCGTATCTGGTTCTCAATGGCTTGTTTGGGTTCCTTGACCCTTGAATTGTGTTTAGATCCATATAGTATAACCATACTCTGATATCGAATAGTAGGAAACTTTTAACCTTGAAATATTTTGGAGTTGCAACCTAGCACAAATTGGAGACAATACTTTTTATATTTTGAAAATTGAATTGGTGCACCACTTATGTAAAACTCATAAATAGCCTCACAGTTATTTTATTTCACAAATGCAATTGCCAATGATGTTAACTTTCAGAAATATTCTTAAACTTATGCTGCATTTTTTCATTTTGTCTTTCCATTGCTTCCTTTTGTTAACTTCATTTTGTCTTTCCACTGCTTGCTTTTGTTAACTTGCACAAATATTCTTAAAATTATGCTCCTTTTTTTCATTATGTCTTTGCATTGTTTCCATTTCCAACTTCTTTGTTATTTATAAATATGGCTTTTTGCTAGAAATTTGATGTTTGTTTAGCAACATAATGCAATAGCCTATTTTTTTAATATACATACATTTTGTTCAAACAATCATGTTCAGTTTTTGCTAACTTCATCAATATTTTTTGCAATCTGTAAAAGACAATTGCAAAAGGCAACTCTGGTAAGCAATTGCAAATGATGGAAGAAATAATAGATGTTGACAATTACAAATTCAGATTGCAATGCATTTTTCCTGAGAACATTGATATTGTATTAAAAAGAAATGGTCTTTTTAGACTAAATGCATTTTCATATACTGTAGGAGATTGCCTATTTGACTCATTCGAAATGCTTCTACATTTTCGTTATACTTCAAATGAATTGCGAAATGGGTTAATAGACCACTTTCTTTTTTGCTTAAAGAACAATGACGTTGAAGCAATACAGTCATATCAGTATGAACTAGCACCTGATTTCCTATACGAGTTACATGGTGTTAATGATATTGGTACATATCATAAAATGCGTTATTCTGCATCTACAAATATAAAGGAGTCTGACAGAGGTTTATGGGGTGATACCTTTTGCATACGTTGGTTAGCTAAATGGCTAGATATATCAATTGCAGTTTGGTCATTGACAAGAAAAATGAGATATTTGCTCTTTAATAAACATGAAAATGCAATTCCATATTGCATTCTCTTTCATGATGCAAATCCTGTCAGTGGTCATTATGAACCATTGGTTTACCAAAAGTTTCCAATTTGCATTTGCAACCAGTCTAATATCTACCTGTCACCTATTTGCAAAGATATTGAAAGCCATTGGATGCAAATTGCAAATAATATGCCTTTAAATGGACTAACAATTGCAAAGCAAGTGACATCTAATTGTGGTGACAGTCTCTTTAATGCAATTTGCTATTTAGTAGCAACATAATTCAATGCAGAGTCTTTGCGACTTTGCATTGTGCAATCTTTTTGCAATGCACTTATGCATAAGAATCAAGAGGCATTGCATTGTTTAGAGCAATACCTAGTAGTTGACGCGATACACTATACAATGAATAGCAACTGGCAACAATATTTGATAAATATGGCAATGCCATATGAAAAAGGACAAGTGGAAGGGGGACCATTTTGTCTACAATGGATATTTGTGATATTCAAAGTCAATATCCAAGTATGGTCCTCTGTTGCTAATAACTTTGTCAATTAAAGTTCCGCTTATTCGAGATGCAATGATATTGTTAACATCTTGTCATTCATGACAAATACATCACATATTCACTACCACACAATGATACAAGAATATGTTCACAATTCTCAAGAACTGCACATGGAAGCAAATGACTTTTGTAATCAATTGCGTCATAAGCATATAGTAGAAAAAGAGCAATGCATATCTCCAGTACATTTTAGCAATAATATTGCATTTGAGATAGCATGCCATTTAGATCAAATGCAACCAACTAAGGATTGTAGGCTGAATTATCACAAGCTAAAGAAATTCATACGTACAAAACGCAAATGCAATGACAAATGCAAAAAACCATTTTCTAATAAGAAGTCAAGAATTACAAGCAAGAAAAATGCAATACAAATTTATATGGAAAAAGTCGAAGACACGCCTAGGAATACATGTGCAGTTTGCAACAAATTGCATTTTGCAAAAAATACTAGATTCTTCACTATAGATATGCAAGAAAAACATATGAATTTGACATTGAACAATAGGACCTTTAGCAATGAAAACATATGTGTTTCTTGCAAGAAAGCGCTCAAGAATGGAAAGCTACCACAATTTGTAACACCTGAACAAATAAGACGTAACATTTCATTGCCAACTGTAAATATTCTCTCAGACCTAGAAGAAAGACTTGTGTCATTGAGAATTGCATTTGCACAAATCAGACAATGGGGACATAGACGATCACAAATTGGCTTAACAGGATCAATTATCAATGTACCAGTTCATATGGACATTGTGCAAAAAGCATTGCCACAATATCTAAATGATACAATGACAATTGTAGTTGCATTGAAAAGACGATTGCAATACAAAAATGCATACCAAACAGGTAAAGTACGTCCAATTATTGTCATGAAAGCATTGAACGAACTATGTTCTAGAAGTCTTTATAAATCTAGCAACATTTGTATAAATGAGAATTGGGCCCATGTTTTACAAGAGAATAATGAATACATTGTACAAAATTCAAACAGTGACAATGAAAGTGATACAGATAGTGATGCAAATAATGAGACACCTACTGAAACATTGGTGCATGGATTAATAGAATCACAACGCATCTACGATTTGCAAGACAGGATTATTGAATTGGCACCTGCTGAAGGACAACGACCATTAGGCATTTTCAAGGACAAATATGCAGAAGAAATGAAATTTCCAACATTATTTTATGGCAATGCACGTGATCATGACATCACAAATAGGTTTAGTTACCAAAAAATTGTGTAATGGGAATTTTTACAAGGAAGTGGTGACTTCCAATATCATACAACAAATTTGTTTTTCAAGACAATGCGAATAATAATTGATAAAGTGCTTTCTTGCATATGGGTACGAATAAGAAAAGGACAACTAAAAGACAGGAAAATATTAGCAAAAGATGTCAAGTATCGAGCAAATTTGGAAAAGATATTGAAGTTTGACATTGGATACATAGATTTCAAAAACATTCGCATATCTTATGACCATTTGGAACAAATTACGAAAAACATATTTGCAATGATACGACAACTAGGGCCTCCAACTTTCTTTGTGACATTCACAAGTGCAGAACATCGATGGAAACCATTAGTAGATACACTCGTCACATTGTTTAGAAATAAAGCAAATAAAAATGCTATTGATATATTAGAAGATGATGACATTGACTACCTTATAAGAAAGTATCCAGTCACATGTAGCCAATACTATAGACATAGAATTAATGCTATAAAGCAATTGATATCTCAAGATACTACATTCTTTGGAAAAGTATCTGATTACTATTTCGTAACAGAATTCCAAAATAGAGGAACTGAACATGAACATGGACTGTTATGGATAGAGAATGCTCCAATATATGGAAAAGAAAGCAATTCAGAAATTGAGAAGTTTCTTGACAATTACATCACTTGTAATACAGATCATTTGGAGCCAGATGTTGCTAAATTGCATAAACATCACCATACAAGAAGTTGTAAGAAGCGAAAAAATTAAAATTGCAGATACAACTTCCCCATGCCACCAATGAAATCAACAATGATCATTGAACCAACCAATGCAAAAAATAAAAAAATCATAGAGAAATCAATATCGTTTTTTGCATTCTTGGAGCAAACAAACTACAATGATTCAATAACACATGACAATTTCCTCCTAGAAATAGGGCTACTAGAAAATGAGTACATAGAACTATTACAACATACAATAAAGCAACCAACAATTTTCCTGAGACGAAAACCTTCTCATATTTGGAATAACAGTTTTGCAAAGGCTATGCCTACTTTATGGAATGCAAATACAGATGCACAATTTGTGCTAAATGCATATGCTGCAGCGTCATATTGTAGTTCATATATGACCAAACCTGACAAGTCTATGACAAATGCATTTAGAAGAATACGCAAAGAGCATCAGAAACATGAAATTGATGCTATGCAAATGATTCGTAAACTTGGAAATACATTACTCAATCTACAGCAAATGTCAGCTCAACAAGCAGTGCATATATCACTTTCATTGCCATTGAGTTCTAGTTCAAGGGAATGTATATTTGTAAACACGTCTCTAGTCGATGAACGCACATTTATGCTTAAACCACCTATTCTTTTGAAACAAGAACCTGATGATTCAGAAGATGTTATGTGCCATTCCATTGTTGACTACTACATTGGACGACCAAGTTCGATTAGCAAAATCTGCCTTGCAGAATTTGTATCAAATTACAAGAAAGATGGCAGACCCATATCTAAAAGGAAAAAACCAAATGTTATACGATTTGTCAAATATAAAAAACACAATTATATTGAAAACTTTTGTCGAGAGAAATTATTGTTATATATGCCATTTGAAAATTGTGAAGATACATTGAAACAAGAATTGCCTACATGGCTCTCTGCATATATATTACATGAAAACACAATTCAAGTCAATGAGGCCAAATTTACATATAACATCAATCCAACATGGGGTGATTTAGAGACTGCAACAAATGAGCAAATTAGTTCTTTGAATAGTGATCAAATGAATATGCAAAACCAAGAGGACAATTCCCATTATGAGGAATATGTTTTGCAATCGGACTTGCAATTTCCAAAACAATCTGAAATGAAGAAAAAAATCAATCTTGGATTTCAAATTACTGCCCATCCATTTTTAATGGAGAACAATGAATATTACAAACTTAGAAGAATCTTGAACAAAGAGCAACAAGCAATTGTAAAAGACATTGCAATTAAAAAAAAAAAAAACCCAAGGAACCAATTTACCTTTTTATTACAGGTGGAGCAGGTGTAGGTAAAACGCTCACAGCAAAAGCGATTTTCCAAATGCTTATACGAATTTATGATTCACAAAACACAACTGATCCTATGAAACCAAAAGTTCTAATATTAGCATACACAGGAAAAGCTGCATATAATGCAGGTGGAACAACAATCCATTCTGCATTGCTAATGCCTTTTAACAAGTCTCAACTGTTTTCACTGAGCAAAGAAGTATTGGACAACTTATCAAAGCTATATCAAGAATTGCAAGTAGCTTTCATAGATGAGGTCTCGATGATTGGAAGTCGGTTCTTGTATTCTATTGACAATAGACTCAGAAACATAAAACATGTCCAAACGAAACACTTTGGCAACATTGACATGATATTTTGTGGTGATTTCTATCAAGCACAACATATCCAAGACTCTCTTATTTTTGAACAACCACCAATCAACAATCAAACAATAACACATGATTTCTGGAAGGATAATGTCAAGTGCTTCCAATTGCATATGACGATGCGACAAACAAATAAGAGATTCATATCAGTGTTAAATAGAATGCGAACAAATTGTCAAACATCAGACAATATAACATACATGAATACAAGTTGCATGCGCCCTGTACCAAATGATCCAACATTTCCCTATTTATTTTACAAAAACAAAGATGTTGCAATGCATAACAAGAAAATGTTGATGCTGATGCCTGGCAAAGAAATTTTAATTAATGCAATTGACGAAAATGAGAAGAATAACGACAATTTCCCAACTCATCAACATACAGCTGTTTTTCCACCGCACCTTTTGATAAAGTTGAACATGTTAGTTGAAATGTATGCTTGCAATTATGATGCACCAGATGGGCTAGTGAATGGTGCAGATGGAATAGTTAAAGCATATACCCATACAAATAACGTCGATGTTCTATGGATTAAGTTCCATGACCCTAATATTGGTCATCGACAATCTAGAAAACTAGCTCATTTCTATACTTCAGAGATAGCACATGATTGGACACCAATATTGCGAATATCAAAAGCAATGCCTATGACATCAAAGATGGCGCCATTGAAAATACGAAAACAATTTCCAATTCAACTTGCATGTGAACGCACAATACATAGATCACAAGGCTTAACCTTGGATAGGCTTGCATTCGACCCTATTGTAGTACAAGTGCATGGCCTAGTATACACAGCACTATCACGTGTCAAAAACATAGAATCATTGTATTTGCTTAATCCTCTTAAACATAATAATTTCAAGGTCAAGCAAAAAGTAAATTGTGAAATGCAACGTTTGGAAACCACTGCAAAATGGCAATTAGAATATGACTCTTCGTCAATACAATCATTGCGATCCATCTTTATTCTTTCATTAAACACTCGCAATCTTCATGCGCATCTTGCTGACATATGCAATGACTATGACACAATGCAATCTGATATCTTGTGCTTACAAGAAACACATATGTTGCTGTGTATGGAAAATGAATACTTCAAAATTTTCATTTGCATCTCAAGTTGCATTAAGCATGGAGTAATGATATTGATAAAGAAAAATATCATTATCCTTGAACATACCCATTATGAAGACTGCTTTGTAGAAGCATTGCTCGCAAAAATAAAAGTTCACACATTACAAATTGCAATACTCAATATATATGCATCGCCACGTGCAAACCTGAACAATATCCTCAATGTCATTGCAAAAGCTTTGTACCACTTATATCTAAAGAATATCATAGTTATATTAGGGGACTTCAATATTGATATGGCACATTGCAATAAAAAAACAAAGCAGCTAGAAACCTACATGCAAAACTACAATCTTCATTTCCTAGTTGACAAAACTAATAGCATGCACAAATCATTGATTGACCATGTTTGGGCAAATGTAGATAATATAAAATATACAATTTTCGTATTGGATACATATTGGTCTGACCATGATACAATATCTCTTGTCCTTCAGCTATGATAACCAATTTCGTCATTTGCATATTTTCTCATGGTACTCGTACAGGCTGTGTTGTGCATGAATATGGTCTACACGAGAAGGAATTTGAACCCTTGGCTTCATTGCAGGTACGACGTTATTCTACTAATTGCTTTTTGTCAATTTTTCTATTAATTTCTTTTTGTCAATTTGTTAGGCTTTTAATTTTTGCATTGTGTAGGTTTATGGTCCAGTTACTTTAGGTTTATAATCGAGTTACTCCGTGATTGTTTTAAAAAATATAGATATTTAAGATGTATTGGCTGATTTATATTTTTTCTCTCATTCAATTATATTACAATTCAAATCTGGAATCGTCGTTGTTTATTCTATGTTTACATTAATATTAATATTAATATTATTAATTATTCCCTCCGATATTTTCCAACGTTTGCCAACAATTCCTCTACTGTCCCTCTGTTACATACTATGCATGCTATTGTACATTTACATATATGGCGTTCTGTATTGATCAATGCAAGTTATGCCAAAGACAACCTTTTCAATTAAGCAACACAAGTATCCTATCATAAATTTGCAGATATTAGCTCATCTATTTATGGATGCAGATTCTGCTAGTAAAACCCTTTTCAATTGAATAGAACGACCAAGAAAAAAGAACAACAACATGCAACATAAACAAACAGAGTATATTCTTTTTGCCTTTCCTTTCCTATGGATCTTCTGTTCTTGTTCAAGTTTTACTTTTATATGTTCTTTTGACTTGCACTAAATATGTCTTACTATTCTATAACATAGCATAAATCTTGAAAAAGGAAATGAAACAATTGAAGAAATAGAATGCAGAAGCCAATTAGAAAGCGCAACCCAACCACTTGTTTTGCAAAGGTATGTCTATGAGAACTACAGAAATATGCTAATTTGTATTTAGAATATTAATGTTTACTATATATGCATTCTATTTTTAATTTTACATATGTATGGTTCTATGGTTTTAATGTTCTTGTTCACTTTTTACTTCTAATTTGCACTAAATATATGTTACTATTCTATAACATAGCCTAAATCTTCAAAGACGAAAAGAAACAATTGAAGAAATAGAATGCATAACCCAATTAGAAACGGCAAGCCAACCACTTGTTTTGCAAAGGTATGTCTATGACAACTATACAAATATGCTAATTTGTATTTAGAATAATAATGTTCACTAGCGTATGTCCATGACAACTATACAAATATGCCAATTTGTATTTAGAATATTAATGTTTACTATATATGCATTCTATCTTTACATATGTATGGTTCTATGGTTTTAATGTTCCTTGTTAATTGTTTACTTCTATATGCTCTTTCAAATTGAACTAAATATATGTTGCTACTCTATAACATAGCATAAATCCTGAAAAAGGAAAACAAACAACTGAAGAAATAGAGCGCATAACTCAATTAGAAAAGGAAAACCAACCACTTTCTTTGAAAAGGTATGTATGACAACTATACAAATATGCAATTTTCTATTTAAAATATTAATGTTTACTATATATATCTTCTCTTTTTACATATCTATATTTAAATGTATATAAATTAGAAATCTTGGACGAGTGAAGAAAGCACTAGTAGTAAGTGCCCCCAAACAATGCAACAAGAAGACATGTACATGCTACATATCAAAATTTCTTTATTGATTGCCTATCACAAAATACACGTGATAATATCCACATCATATTGAACCATGCCTTTGCCTGTGTTAGTCCAACTGAAACAATTGTAGCCAAACTTCATTCAACAAATGTACAAAATGATACATCAAAAAGGTATGCATATGAAACACAACACTCTAATCTATTTCTACTTATTCAGTCTTTAGGAGAAACATACTATTCTACAAATGTTTATAGCAATTTATAACTAAGCAATTTTAATAGGCAAAAACAGATACTGCCAATTAAAGTATCAATTGAAGATCTCAATAGTCGTAAAATTGGGCAGCTATTTGTTGGAGACATAATGGTTGTCTATACTGCATTCCTTGATAAAGCAAAGAAATCACGTCAAGTATTGCGAGCTGATTTGACAGATGCTCAAGGAATGATGACTATAACGTTGAGTGTACCTGCACATTTGGTGGAGTGACATGAACACAAAATTTTGCAAGGCAACAGCATCTCAATTACAAATTTCAGGATATTTCTTAAAACTGTATATGATCGCGGTGACTGTGACAAAATAATATTGCTTAATGAATCAAGTATCATAGAAACTATACCTGAAGTTTGCAAAGAATATTGCTTCATTCCCAATACAACCATTAGGAAATTTGCAAACAGAAAAGAAATGTACCCAATTGGCACAATCGCTGCCGCCGTTACACTTGCCAAACGAGTTGGATTGCATTACATACTTCATATCAAAGATGGAGATTCTGAAAACGACAATGCAACTGTATGTATTCAGGTGTTACTCATTCCTAATTTTCAGTAGATAACATGCATCACTTCAATACATAGTTGTTGTAATTTGTCTATAGTTTTTGTAATTTGTCTAGTGCAATTGCAATTTTTCAATGCATACGAACAATGTATTTGCATATTACTTTTTGTATTTTTCAATACATAACAATTTTTGTTTTGCAGTTGCAACTCTTTGACACATATGAACAATTTTTCCTTTCAATGGAAAAACAATTGCAAAAAGGACACTTTCCGCCCATCCTTTTCAAAAATTTAACAAAAAGGTAAACACAAAGAAACAATATTCAGAGCATCGAAGTCAACGTTCATGACTGAACTTAACATAGATGCACTCAACAATCTCAGAAAACTAACTACATCTACCTATGTTGTAAGCATAACAATAATAATGTTTTTGCTGCCTTTGCATTTGCCATGTAATAATGTAAATTAACGCTTGAATGTTTTATAAACAGGTCGAAGGTATTCTGATCGCAACAAATCCATATTCAACTCCTTTCGAACCTGTTTGTGCAATTTGTAACTCCCCAGTGAATTCATCCATAGGAATAGCCAATGCAACAATTTTCTATTCACAATGCAATGATAATTTCCCTTTCCTCTACAAGCATTGTATAAATGCTGTAATAGAATCCATTACAAATAACTTTGTCCAGTGCATTATCAGAGAGCCCTTATTACATGACTTGCTTCCTGATTTAAAATCAATGTCATATGAAACATATTTGCAACAGAAAGCTATCACTGTTTACATCTTACGTGACTTCAAAATTCAGAGCAAGTTCACACTCAATGAAGATAGTGAGCTATTACATGTCAACTAACAAATGGAAGGTACATGAACATATGCCTTAACATGTTTTCTCTCAAATATGTCCTCTCTTCAATTTACAATGTTATCATTTTGTTCTAACTAACCATTTGTTATACAGATTACAAAATCCAGGAACATGGCAGCCTTCACATCCACAACAAATGCAAAAGTAATATGAATATGTTTCTTCATATTATGCTGTTACTATAATACAAGTATTTGACTTGCAATTTTGACTCATTTACAAAGAATATGTAACGCAACGGTTGATGAAAAAAGGCTAGAAAGTCTTTATGCATCTGTGTTTGTACTGTTTCTGTTCTCTATCTCGAATGGAACGCATTCTGCATCATGCTTTGTATCATTGAATACAGCAAATGCAACATCAGATCAGCAATAATTTTGTATCTACAGCTGCTAAATGCAAACACCAAAGATTCCATAGATTGATTAAACATGGCACTTATTATGTACTCAAGTTAAATGACAAATTGTATATTGAATCGGATAGTCATTTCTGTTTCTTCGTATGTTATAGCTGAATACTATGTTAGTTTTTGTTTCTTGCATACTGTAGGTAACGATTCAGGAAACAAGGCTAGAAAGTCTTTATACATGTCTGTTCGAATGCATTCTGCAACATGCTTGAAGCTAGACTTTATAAATAGCACCAAACTATATGGACTTTAAAATGAATATATGTTGTTTGAAAATGGAATTATGGCATAATGCATTTGGTATTATTAGTCCTTCCCTGGGACTATATGCAGTTGATCAATTGCTCACCGTTGGTTGACCGACATGATTTTTCATTATAATAGCATTATAACCTAAGTCAAATGAAAGTTTTGGGCTCGAAAGTTTTGTTTTATTTTACCTATGTTTCTGTTACCTGTACAAGGAATGAAAATCTCATCTAAACATAAGTTTCATAGAGGAAAACAATGCTGGCAATGTTGCTGCAACATTGATGACTTGGCTGGCTCCAAAGAGCAAGGTCTGTTCACTATCTTTTGTATGAGTGGCAGCCCCAATAGTTTCAGTTTTCTATCCTGCTTTTTGAGGGGAGTCATGCAATTGGGTGTTCAGAATCCTCTTAAGATCATGGGTGCTGCAGTTTTAAATTCCTTGGTCAATGACTTAAGACTTTGAACTTAACAAGTTCTCAGAGATGGACAATGGAATGAAGAACATGCAACAATGCTTGTTCTTGCTGACATAATCAGCATCAAACTTAGAGATATTGTTCCTGCGGATGCACGTTTTCTTGAAGCAGATCCTTTAAAGATTGATCAGGTCTTAATCCAATCCTTTTCTTTACTTCTTATTTCTGACTACAAGTGCTCGAATTTTCGGTATGCTTTTATATCGTTTCTGGGATTAACTTCAACATTTGGTACTTTTATTGAGCCACGCTTTATGACAATATTTTTGAATGTGTGTAGTCTGCCCTCACTAGTCAGCATTACCAGTAACAAAGGGTCCTCGCAATGGGATTTATTCTGGCTCTGCTTGCAAACAGCGTCAACTTGAATATGTTGTCATTGCTACTGGGATCCATACCTTTTTTGGTAAACCAGCACATATTGTCAACAGTACAAACCAAGTTGGCCACTTTTAAAAGGTTGGTATTTATTCTGGACTTCTGATTCTTCTTTTTGTCCTTTCTCTTATTTCATAAATACACAATTTATGGTGATACTGCAGTTGTACCAAATTGGCTAGTTAGTGTTCGTGGTAATATTCGATGATCGAGTACTGTTAGCTTCCTTCAAACAAGTATCAATTACTAATTGTTGTCATGAATAGGTTTTCACGAAAGGATATGACAAGGATTCTGTTGTCTTGATGGTTGCAAGAGCATCCAAAACAGAGAATCAATATGCCATTGATGCAGCAATTGTTGGGATGCTTACAGATCCTAAGGAGGCAAGTATTTTTTTTATGTCATCATATTAAATTTTAGTCAATAAGCAGGCCTATTCTTATTTTACTGATTTGTATCTTTTGTTGTGGCTTTTAACATCCATGCATCTAAAAGGCACAGGCAACCATTCCAGAGCTCCATTTTCTTCCTTTTAATGCAACTAACAAGAGGACAACTCTCACTTATATTGACAATGAAGGGAAAATGCATCGAGTTAATAAACATGCTCCAGAGCAGGTATTGTTCCTTGGAAGTTTGACCTTCTTCATTAGACCTATTACATATATGGATCATTTTCTGGATCGTTAAATGAATCAAAAGAATAAACCACTAATATTCATAGTACGTAGCTCTTTATTTCAGGAGAAGGTGCAATCTTTGCATCACTCAACTATTAGATATCAGTTCTAGTCTTATTTGTATTTTTGGCCTAAACAACATAAATTCTCAACTGGGACGGATGGAAATCTATTGGAATGCATACTTGCTCACCAGGATATCCAAGTCCTATGCAATAAAAACGGGCACTAATGCTTTGTGAATGACCTGGTAGAGTTTATAAGAATAATTTCATTTATGAAAGATAAAGACCTGTAATTTCTAACCCTATGATGGCCAAAGGTGTTAGCCTTGGCACATCCTAATGAATCGGTCCCATATCCCCACTCGTGGAAGCTGCATTGTGTGTTACAGATCGCCTCATCGATCTCTCTTTCGACATTCCCTAACTCTTGGTTGGTATTTCTTTCCACACCAGCAAGTTTTTGTTAGGCCCCTATACTACTAGTGTAACCCCTTATTGTTATTAGTATAACCCACTTATTATATTGATGTACCCATGTAGTGCCCATATTGTTACTATTGTGCCCCATAGAAGCCCACTATTGTTATTATTATGCCCTTACATTATTATTGTTATGTCAGCTCTGATTATGTTATAACCCCTTAGACTCCTATATATAGAAAGGAGGTCTTTTCATTTGTATCATCCAAGAATTGTTCATTTATGTAATGTAAAGGAGGTTGCCCCCTCGAAGAGGCTGAATTCTAAGGCGTGGATCTCTCTTTTCTATCTTTTTGTGAGCTGGTTTCTTAACATTTGGTATCAGAGCTTTGGATTCTAGGGTTTCGCTACTCCAAACAAGTCATCGTGGAATTTTCGCTATAACGTTTTGTCTGTGACATTTCAGAAGTCGCAAACAAAACCCATTTGAGAAGAATTGACGCTGAACCTTGGGTCCGAATTTCAGAGATTGTTACGCTATATTTTCGGACATATGATCTGAGGAAGTTGGTCTTTTTGCAGACTCCTGAATTACACTCAAAACAAGTGACCTGGGGAAAATCGTCATAACTTTCTTTCTGAGCATCGGATTGAAATTTCTTAAGAATGTACAGAAAGAGGACGGAATGTAGTTTTGGTTTTTATATTTTTCAGAGTCAAAGATTGAAACAGTGACACGTGGCACTTCATACAAGTTTTCTCTACTGAACTAGTCTATAATCAGGTCACTGCGGGAGATTGTGCATAACTCTTTCTTGGAGAATCCAATTTGGATCAGACTTGTGGCATTGGAAAGAGGACACATAGGGATACTACATGTCACAATTTCAGAACTTAAAGATCCGAAAGTACAGAGTTACAGTCGTTTCAAGGTAGAGCTCCTAAAATCAAGAAAAAGCAAGATGAGGAAGTTTGATGGCAAGGATCCAGTAAATTGGATACTTCAGATGGAGCAATATTTTGATATACATGGTGTACAACTGTTACAAAAGGTATGTATTGCATCTTCATATTTAGAACCAGATCAATTTTTATGGTACAAAGGGCTTTGTTCTCGTAAAAAACTTGTTACGTGGTCAATTTTCACGGAGGAAATGATAGCACATTATGAGGATACAAAGAGCAACACCTTCTTTAGAGCAACACCACAACAATTGGAAAGAGTAAAAGGGCTTTGTGACATAATGGAAAGCAAAATTATGGAAACCAGGAAGCATACCCCTCACAACTATAAAGATGGAAGTGTTGTTTCTCCCAGCCTTCCACAACCTACAAGGGTTACACCACAACAATTGGAAGAAAAAAGAGAAAAAGGGCTTTGTTACAATTGTGATAGCAAATGCACTAAAGGTCATAGGTGTACTGAGAAGAAATTATTTTACATAGAATATGAAGAGGAGGAAGAAAAGGATCAAGAAACATCAAAAGAAGAGGATATATGTCAGGACACCACCCCAGAGAAAGAAGAAATGAATCAGACCATATCTTGTAAAGCATTGGCAAGAATTACCACTCCTAAAACTATCAAGATAGAAGGACATATCAAGAAGAAAAAGGTGCAAGAAGTGAAAGATCACATCGAGAAAGAAGAAATGAATCCAACCATATCTTGTAATTCAATGGATGAAATTACCACTCCTCAAACTATCAAGATAGAAGGACACATCAAGAAGAAAAATGTTCAAGAAGTGAAAGATCACATCGAACATCAAGAAATGAATCCGACCATATCTTGTAAAGGACTAGAAGAAATTACCACTCCTCAAAAGATAGAAGGACATATCAAGAAGAAAAAGGTTCAAGCAGAGAAAGATCATATCGAGCATCAAAAGCAAGTTCTGCAACTTTTAAAGGATAACGCCACTTCGGTGCAAAATCAAATGAAACAACAGGTAGATCAACATCGTAGTGAAAAATGTTTTGATGTAAGTGATTGGGTATTTTTACTGCTACATCTCAAGCAAGCTATTTATGAGAAGGAAATGTTGGCAATACTACATGCACTTAAAAAATGGCGACCTTACCGAATGGGAAGACGCTTCAAGGATGAGGATGTGGAAGCATTGTTTTGTGCTATTTATATTATCCAACCAAATTGGATAAACGAAGCAACGGATGAATGGAAGAAGAACGAAGAAGTATGGCCACTTATTCAAAAGTTGCAAAAGATCCCAATTCAAGCAATATTGCCAGAAATTGAAGAGGAAGGAAAAATCATATTGGAACCTGGAGTAGTCACAGAAACAAGAACCCGACAGCTACGAAATCGATCAATTTCAGAGTATCTCATCAAGTGGAAGAACTTACCCGCTGAATATTGCACATGGGAGGACAAGAATTTTATATAGAAGCATCAATAACTACTCAAGCGTTGAGGACAACACTTTTTGAAGGAGAGGGGCATGTTAGGCCCCTATACTACTAGTGTAACCCCTTATTGTTATTAGTATAACCCACTTATTATATTGATGTACCCATGTAGTGCCCATATTGTTACTATTGTGCCCCATAGAAGCCCACTATTGTTATTATTATGCCCTTACATTATTATTGTTATGTCGGCTCTGATTATGTTATAACCCCTTAGACTCCTATATATAGAAAGGAGGTCTTTTCATTTGTATCGTCCAAGAATTGTTCATTTATGTAATGTAAAGGAGGTTGCCCCCTCGAAGAGGCTGAATTCTAAGGCGTGGATCTCTCTTTTCTATCTTTTTGTGAGCTGGTTTCATAACAGTTTTTTTTGTCTTTTTCCCCAA
Source organism: Pinus tabuliformis (assembly GCA_031772625.1). NCBI lineage: Eukaryota > Viridiplantae > Streptophyta > Pinopsida > Pinales > Pinaceae > Pinus > Pinus tabuliformis. Next base: position 86,313,048 of record CM062806.1, on the reverse strand, counting down.
GTTCATTAAACAGACCTTGTATTCCGCATTTAGAGTCCTATCAAGAAACTACCTTTGGAGTTCTTCGGCAAGGGGACTTAAAGGTTTTTATGACACCCGTGCCTACAATTTCTAGTTAGATGTTTGCATTTTCTTGCACCATTTTGCCCCTTTGTTCTATACTAAGACAATGGCAATGACATGGTGATCGAAACCGACATTTACGGAAATTTCTATAAAACCCATGCAGATAAGAGAAACCCTCAGTATTTAACCAGAATGCTATTAACTTATAATGCTCAAATAACCATGGACTCTTGAGGGAAACGAACAGACAATACTGTGACAAACATCAACGCCATTGGAAAATGCCAAACGACAGAGGAACAAACATCTAAACAATACAGTAGACGAACTTAACAAAGTGACACCAAACAGTGAAGGCATACAAGCCGGACCTGGAACAACAGAACCGCAACCAAACATTTGCTATATAGTTAACCGAGCAGGCAGGAACCACATTCTATTTTCACCGCAGACAATACAACAAATACAAAGGAAAAATCGCAGAGACTGCAGAGCTAAACAACCAAGTAACAATAATAACCCAAAAGGCGGAAACAGGGTAAAACCCAAGCCAAGTAACTTTCCAGGATCTCGACAAGGGACAGTTGTCCGCCAATAAGACCACCACAGTACATGCCGTCCTCAACACTCTCGAATATTTTGAGCCAATGTTCGTATTAGATCTCGTTGAAAAGCAATAGCTAGTTAGCATGAATCTGAAGTTTGATGACACATACAGATCTGTAACCAGTAATAGGATTGCATGTGATAAAGTACCTTTGAAGAGCTTGATCTTATTTTGAAATTTTGTTATCTAATTAGTAGCGCTGCTGCAGTGACTTTTGAAATCATGCACACAACAGCTGCCAATATTAGAATATTACCAAAAGAAGACCTTCCTCAGTGTGCTTTCGAAACTGATCAGTTGGTTCAGGTATATACAATACTCAGTTTCTAATAAATTGTTTTTGCAAATTAAAAGAGATCTCGTCAACATTGGAAAGCTGCAACAAGCCATGTTAGAGATCTGTTTTACTCTTATACAGCTTTAGTCAATCAAATACTCTTTTAATGTTAAACAAGCTTTTGACACATTGTACATGATATAAGGATTGCACAAGAAGCTTTAGTTCACATAACTCCTTAAGATGTTTTGTCTCAAATATGTCCTCTCTTCAATTTACAATGTTATCATTTTATTCTAACTAACTATTTTTTATACAAATTACAAAATGCAGGAACATGCTGGCCTTCACGTCCACAACAAATGCAAAAGTAATATGAATATGTTTCTTCATATTATGCTCTTACTCCAATACAAGTATTATGACTTTGTAGCCTCACGGTTTTGATCTCTCCTTTTGCATTGTCATGTTCAGCTAGTTAGCGTGAATCTGAAGTTTGACGGCAGATACAGTTTTGTAACCAGTAATAGGATTGCATATGATAAAGTACCTTTCAACAGTTTGATCTTATTTTGAAATTCTGTTGTCTAATTGGCAGGGCTGTTGCACTGACTTCTGATATGAGGCACACAACAGCTGCCAATAGTAGAATATTACAAAGAGAAGACCTTCCTCGGTGTGCTTTCGAAACTCATCAGTTGATTCAGGTATATACAATACTCACTTCCTAATAAAGTTTTTTTGCAAATCAAAAGAGATCTCGTCAACATTGCAAAGCAATGCGCAACCCGCAATAAGACCCCAAAACCTTTCCACCCAAAAACTTTGGTTCGACTTAGATTATAATCACTTGCTTATAACAATGTGTTAAATGGCTAGTGATTGAAGCTCGATTGTTGATACCTTGCTATGAAGATCCTTTAGTGATCAATCCCATTCATCATCAAGTTATCCGACTATGCAGTCTTCACCAGCCCCATGGTCATCAAAGGTCAGCTTTGTTTAAACATTTTTATTTATTTCAAGTGCACCCATTTTGTATGCAGTTCTTGATTTCGCTCCGACATTTTCCAACATTTGGCAACAATTCCTCTACTGTCCCTCTGTTACTACTTTTTCATTTTGATTTCTTAGAATAAAAGCAGATTCCTTGCTGCAATTAAATTTCTATTTAAGATAATTAAGCATAAATCTGTCTGCAAACACCAACCCCTGTAATACTAACTATATGCTTTGTTTCAAAATTCAGTCAAAACGTGATATAAACAGTATTGGCAATTTCTCTGAGTTTGAGGAGCCAATTCTTTGTCAAGGGAGTTCTGCCAGATTTGGAAGGTACACAAGATTTGCAAAACTTTGTCAATTGCTGCTATCATGGGGGGTTTTGCTGATCACCATTTCTGTACTAATGTCCCTGGCATTGTATATCGCCTTTGGCAGTGTCACAGCAGCTCGTGAGCTTATCAAAAAAACTACAGTTGAAGTTGTAATATCTGAACGCACAGTCGCAGCCATTCTAGGAAAGTCTGGAAATGATGTTGTTAAAATTCAACAGCTAAGTTCGTATAAAGAAGCATAAATTTCTGCAAATTCCATGGGATCCCCTTCAACTGAAATTTTTGAAACATGGAGACTTGGAATGAAGTATTGTGCTGACAGAATGAGAAAATGTTACAGCACAAAATTTGACATTCTACTGACACAATACTTCTTTATCCAGCCTATAAAGTGCCATTTCTTTGACTTGACATAAATGTATTTTGATAAACATGAATTGCATTATATTTTGAATTTGGATTCTATTGCCACTGCTTACGCTCCAAAACCAATGTTCTTTGTGTAAAAAATATATATTTATATATATATTCAATATATCATTACACAATGTATTAGCTTATCATTTTAAATTATAAATTATATTTTTTAATTCGAATACTATGATATTGCAGAAAGCAAGAGTATAGAACACCAAAAGATAATGGATTTTTTCTTGGAGATCATGATCAATTTACATTTCAACTCGTAAAGTTTAAATGTTTATTTAATTTTAATTTGTTTATTTTAATTTTTAATCTATAAAATAAACTTATCAAAATTATTTTATTATTGTACTTAGATGCTATATCTACTAACCCAAAACTATAAAAAAGGCCAAAAGTCACGTCCTTTTGCATCACAACAAATTATTAATTAAATGAAAAAATTACGTCCTTTTCTTTGCTAATTAGTAATTGGACAAATTTAAAGTTCACACTAAAGTTATGATAAACAATAGTTTTAAATAAATATATCTTTTGTTCTTTTGACCATGGAATAATTCCTCAATCATTGAGATTAACCTCAATCGTATCATTTATGTCCAAACATGTTACTAGATACGTAATCTTTCAATCATGGGTTCAAGACTCCATAACTATAATTTTTAAATGCTTAACTTCTCCACCACGAATTTAATTAACAAATTTATATTCATAATAATGTTTATTTGGTCATTATCATTTTATCAATATTTCCATAATATTCAAATGTAAAAAAATAAGAAAATTCTATGTTTTGTGCACCATGGTTATTAAAATACATAACTTACTTTAACACCTTCCTATTATTTTAATATGTTTTGTGCACCATGGTTATTACAATACATAACTCACTTTAACACTTTCCAATTCTTCATATATTATAATTCATTATTATGCACTTCAAGATATTTTATACCCCGTGCTTATTAAAATACATAACTTACTTTAACACTCTCTAATTCTTCATACATTATAATGCATTATTATTACCTTTTATAGTTTTTTCCCTCAAGTTTCCTATGATTCACTGTTCAATTTTATTATATTTTAATTATTAATCTAAGCATTTTTTAAATCATGAGCCATTGGAAAATTATATCTAAAACTAATCTTATTTTAAGAAATACAAACTCAACATTATAAGAAGATATATGACAAGTGTCTTTTGAAAATTAATTTTAATCGTAATAACAAAATATAGGACCAATGTCTTTTAAAAATTACTTTATAATTGAAAATAATAAGACAAGTGATAAGGTAATTTTACTTTATACTTTTAAAACATATTTTAAATATATATGTTAATGTATTAAGATACAAATTAAATTATTACTTTAAATAGATGGATAGATTTGTAATATGAAACAAAAAATTTGAGATATAGTAAAATTGTAACAAGCATTTATCAATTCAATCACATTTCTGACAATCCTTACTTAACAAAGGCAAAGTTCATTATATTTCACTCTCCGCTTAAAGTCAAAAAGTTCATACAACAATTGGCCATCCAATTCATTAAATCTTAATACAAGTAAGCATGCCTACAACACACTACTAATGGAAACCAGCTCTCATGATAACGCAAATTAAATCTCATAATAATAACTGACCAAACTGTTCTGTTAACCGGCAGGGACTAGCGCCACAACAGTGACTCCTTGTTTTATTATTATTAAAACTAAACTTAATAATATTTTATATTAATTATGTACAAACATATTTAATTCTTTTACACTACAACAACACTAATTTTTTTCCCTCAATATGATCATCCGTCATAGGAATTGAATAATTATAAAGTTAATCGTGATTTCATCAAACAAATATGAGCAGAGGTTAATAATTTAAAGTTCGCTATAGGTATTAAGTAAAAATAAAGGAAAAAACCATATCTAAAACATATAACTAAATATGGGGTGATTGGGTTAGTCTTTGATAAATAATATTTTTTTAAAAATGCATGGAAACGCAATTTTTATAAGTATTTTGAGTTAATTTTTAATAAATAAATAATATAGAAAAAATTACAAACTAACAAAATATCAATATCAATTGTAAAATACTAAAATTATTTAAAATAACAAATAACAATATCAACATAATTTCACTTCAAATAAGAAAATAAAATAAAACTATATAACCATCATTGCTCTCTGGTGTAATTACAAGAGATTCCAAGCAAATTCCAGATTACATCGTTTGAACTTATGAACCGTCAACCCACTTCATGGTTGAAAGCCTAATTAAATCTATGAGGAAGGTAAAATAGAAAATTGCAAAAATTCTCGCGGCTTGTGGAGCCGACGATAAATCAAAACTTGAGAAATGTTAAGTGTTTCAATATAGTAAATAAAGAATAACGAGCATTTAAAAGTGTTTGGAAAATTAGTTACGTTTGTTCCAATGCATAATTACTTGAAAAATTAATTAATACAAAGATAGAAGAAGACCTTTGGTGCTAGTTTGTTTTTTCCTGGTTTTTTTTTTAGGGATAACGGTTTGTAAAGAAGCTTCAAAAAAATCTCTAGGGTTAAATTCTCTTTTAGTTTGGTGTTGGTCTTTTTACGGTTTCGTACAATTTTTTTTTTGTGATATATAGATTATATAGATTTTTTTTTAACTATTTAGAGAGCTTTTTGGTTTTGTAGTAATTAATTTTTACTTTTGGAAATTTGGTTTTCATTATAACAAATTGTTTCTTTTTAGTGGCTCATAACCATCAAGAGCTTAAAATGGAGCCATGTTTGCTAAAGTATGGTAAGTAGTGTTGGATCAACATTCTCTAAGGTGCAACCATTGTAACCAGCTGCTTTGTTTGTCTGTTACATAACAATAAAGATAAAATTAAAAACATTTACTAACAATTTTGGATTGACCGTCTACTTTATTTGAAAAAGTAACTATGTTTGGTATTCAATAATGTACTTAAGTCATTATACAATGTACTTGTCAAAAGAATAAAGAAAAGAATGTTTATTATTATTATTGTGACTTATTAAAGCATGAGTTTCATGCTTGGGTCACCATGTTTTAGGTCAAAGTCCTCATTGAGGGCTTCTAGGATTTATTTTAGGTCTATAGAATTATTGTACATTTAAAGAGAACCTTCTTGGGCTTTTGAATCATGTAAATCAGTGAAGTATTGAGTCAAATATGAATTATGTAGCCTCCACACGATGTCGGCCTAAGAGAAGATGAAGTCGGCCTAAGGACCCATTCTACCCCACAATAAGCCTATAAAAGGAAGGACTACAAATTCATTTGGGGCATCACTTCGCATCTTCTCATCTACTCGGAATAAGTGATAAAATCTTCTTACTAGGTAGAAGAGGGAAGTGGATAACCGGGAATGTTTGTTACCAGGAAGCTGAAGTGAACGTGAGTTCCGGGGAGTCTAAGGAGAAGAGAAAAATAGAAATTTTGGTGGTTGTCTCACTCTATTTCGTGCTATGGATTCGGAGAACGAAGTCTTCCAAGTTGAACTGTTCCTGGAAGTTACTGGTTGTTGCAAGTTTCTGCGTAGTCGAAGTTGCTGGGAAGAGGTCAATCTTCTGGAGGCTGACTTAGTGTGGAGGGAAGGTCTGGTCAAGGTCTAGGGTTAAGTGTCTCAAAGCATACGATTAAAATGAATAATTACTTTGACAGGGTTTTCCCCTCGAGAGGGGTTTTGCCCTAGCATGTGCCTACATCTTGTGTTCATTATTTTATTTGTTGTTGCATTTGGTAATTGTTTGATGACCTAGAGAAAGAATATATAAATAATTGTAATAATAAGATACATCATAAGTAATTATCAAGATCAAGAAAATATTTACTACCTTTCTGATTTTCCAACATGGTATCAGAGTTTTGGTGAAGAAAGAAGAAAAAGGAAGATCCATTCATAGGCACTATCTCATGGAAGGAATCTATCTCATTCGAGGAAGATGTCTAACTCTATCAAGGGTGAGAACAAGCTTGAAGGAGCATCTAACTTCAGATACTAGAAGAAGAGCATTGATCTAATCCTTGAGAAGAACAAGGTGCTAGATTTGGTAAAAGGAAACGTAAAGAAGCCTACCGAAGAATCTAGTGATGCCGACAAAGTGAAATTCAAGGATTTAGAATTAGTAGCTATGACTCTAATGTTAGAAGGAATAAAAGAAGATATTGTCACATTCATAGCTAACATCGATCATGCTCAAGAGATGTATGAAGCCTTGTCGAAGTTGTTCACTATTAAGAACATTGGTCAAGTAGAAAGTTTAGACAATGAGCTGAGTAATACAAAGATGACTAAAGAAGATATTATTGCAACATGCTTTGTAAATATAGCTAGACTCAGGGATGATCTTTTAGCCATTGATGAGATTATTATGGAAAAAGAATTGGTGATCGCTGCTATGTTAGGATTCCACCCTCTTGGAGTGATTTTGCTAGAGGTCTCAACAATTGGAAGGAAGCTCCCACCTTTGAAGAATTATGGACCGCATGTAGTCAATAAGAATTAAGGATCTCAATGGTTTCCAATCGTGAAGAAGTATCAAATTCTTATGTTGCTCATCATAGAGAAAATATATTGAAGGGGCGAAGGAAGAAAGTTGACATGTCATATATAAAGTGCTATTAATGGCATAATAAAGGTCACTACAAGAGTGACTGCCTTGAGAATTCAATGAATAAGGAGAGACGAAGAGATCAAGCCAAATTTGTTGAAGAAGGGGACTCAAATAAATTCAAACATGAAGAATCAGACATTAGGGACTTACACTATGTTGATGCCTTGAAAATCGCTGCATTAACATCGGGGGATAACCACCCGGTCCGGGCCTTAATACAGCTCCTTTTTCGTTTGGGATGGTGGCTCTGACTGGATATAATGGGACCAGTTTCCCAGTAATGAATAAAAGGGATGGATGAGTGACTGGTTTTCTAATAAGTGATAATGAATGGATGACTTAATCTAAATGCGAAAATATAAATTACTATTTATAAATTACTATTCAATCCCGGGAAGCTTCTATTCTTAAGTGCAAGGTTTCATTATCTATGTTCATCAATAGGCATATAGATGGCTCTATTCAATAAACATAGACATTCATTCATATAATAATTTCTTTGTTCAAATAGTTGAACAAAGTAATTAATAAAACATTATTACACTTATCTTTTTATATTACTGATACATGTATGATTAGAAGAAAAGCACGCTGTAAACATCCAATAGTGGAAAGTATAAAGAATGTTGTTAAAACACATGCATATATTCAATAATAGCAAGAATGATCAAATAACAATTCACATAAAAAGAATGAATTCATACATAGATAGTAGTACCATATGAGCTGCAAATCATTCCCAACATCAATCGCAATTTGAATTCCTTCTTCTGACTCAGAAATAATTTTAAATAAAGGCAGTAGTGCACATCCACATAAAAGCTTCGTTATCAAAATTAGAATAATTGGCCTAGTATTTATAAAAAATATACCTGAAGTACAATAATGCAACTTCAGGTTTAAGTTATATACAAAAACTTACAACCCTTTCTAAATACATGAAAGAGTCTATAAATACTTAATTAAACTAACTAACTACAAAATTAAAATGCTACTAAATTGGTGCAACTTGATCTTGAATATCTCCCCCAAAGTAATCTGGTAGTCGGCAACATGATTCATCACTCTAGGTGTTTGCCTTTCGACCTGAGTTGGCATATCACTAGCATCGGTTCCACTTCTTGAGGGCGGCTGAGACGAGAATTGAGTTGAGCAGAATAGGAGGCATCGTGTATATTGGGAATGATACACCCAATTGCATCTGTTAGGCACTTGAGGCGGCTCTCTGGCAGTATGGTTTTACTAGGAACAACCAATAGGTGTCCCAAGTTAAACTTTTAATACCTGTGATCAATCTTCCATTCTTTTCCAGCTCTTGATAACATGATTGTTCCAATTTTTTCGCCGATAGTAATTTACCTGGTGTACATTGAGAGATCATATTAGATAAATAGAGAGTATTGTTAATTAATTCAATCAAATTACTTGTGGATAATTTGCATCTAGAAATTGCTCTCTCTGCCTTCATCAATTGGGACTGCCATTCCATAAATAGAATTTCTTTATGGGATTCTAGGATTTTAGGCAAATTTGCTGCCTGTCCCTCATTAGTGTCTTGTCAAATAAGAAAATCTGTTAAGGTCTCATTGGCCTGCTCTAAGTCTTGTCTAGCATCGTCTGATTTATCAATTATTGATGTTGTTATGTCACACAGGGGTTCAACTTGAGCAATTTTATGACACAATAATCTTATTTGTGTTACCAGTGCCTTATTAATCTGTAGTGCTTCTACTCTGAAATCGACAGGCTGTGGAAGACTCTTGAAATTCTCTATTTGAGCTAATAATTGAGCAGTTTGCTCATCTTTTGTCTTTACCATCTATTCATTCACTGTCTTCAATTTTTCTAATGCCTCCTATAGTTCATTCTGCTTTTGAATCGCACTCGAATCTACCCTCTGTTTCTCTTGATGCAATTACTTGTTCAATTGATTATTTAACTGTTGCTGCGCGGACAATTGTTGTTCTAATTGTTCTGCTTTCTGATGTGACTCTGATAGATGTGCTTGTAACGAAGCGATTGCCTGGTCTTTTTCTTTTAACAAATTACTCACTTATGATGCCTTGTCCATGGTGGCCGCCGAATAGGCTCCAGCATATTGGGACAAGTTTATTAGGTCATCAGAAGGATCTAACTCCTCCTTCCAAACTACGTTGGCTGTCACTGTTTATTCAGGGAATAGGGAAGGTTGATCAATCCTTCTCCTTTTCCGCTGTCGCTTTACTACGGCCCTGTGCTTTGGGCTGTAAAAGACATCCAATGGAGGTCTATCCTCCACTTGCAAAATGATTTGATCCGAAGGATCTTTGGGAATTATTTCTAAGTCTGTAGTAAGGGGTAGACTGCTGTGTTACACTAAAAAATGTCACCATGACTATTTGCAGTTAGTATGGCTCCATCCACTGTCATACTATCCTCCTTGGCAAGTCTCATGCCTCTGCTCTTCATGTCAAACTTCAAGAAAGAGATAAAAGTCATTTAAAATCAATTATCTCTGGTACGCAGTTTGTCTTAGCCTTACCTGCGTGTACGCAACCCAAGTTCACAATACCTGCGTACTTGTACGCTCTGTATGTAAAGGGGTGGGTGCGTACTCCTGTAAAGGTCAAAAGGCGCAAGTTTCACTCCAGAAAAGTTACTTGTGGTCATTTCTAGAGCATTATAGAAGCTTGTTTGACGTGTATGAAGCGCCTCCAGATGGTTCATGTATCCCTACCAAAGAGGAACTTATCCCATCAAGAGGGGAGCTATCCCATCCAAAGAGGGGCTTATCCCATTGATGGTGGACCTAAATAACTTCCTCTAGAGCACTATAAATACAGGCATTGGGCCAAAGGGAGGAAAGGTTAAAAGTTGAACATTCCTAAGGGTAGATGTTGTTGGAATTAGGACTTCCTTGTAGAAGCTTGTGAGGAGAGATTACCATCTTTGCTTGTTTCATTTGGAAGTGGGTGAGCTGATCAGAGTAAAGGAGAACTCTTGTGGACCCTGGGAAGGACTTGCACAACACCAAGGCTCAGGTTGTAATGGTTCCTTTTGTTACCTTTTAATACAAATAAGTCCATTCTTCTCAACAATTTGTTATTTATGAGTTGCTTCATATACTCCTTGGTCTATATGTTAAATATGTTTTATTTTATGTGATATTCAGGTGCTATTTAATCGTTTGATTGTTGGTGAATGCAGTTTTCGAAGAGAAGGAGGAGCTCATCCAGATCAACGAAGCTGGACTACTACAACAGCGTTGGGTTACAGGTAGGATCTAAACACTTGATTTCTCATATTGTAAATGCATGTTTAGAGAAGGATTGCTCTTATTTGTCTTGTTTGTCACTAGAAAGTCTTAGGCTTCTAGGGAGGTCGGTTGTGTCCGCACTAACGACTCTTTCCGTATGACAAAATGGTGACTCCGCTGGGGAATCCATGAATGTGTTTGAGTTCTTTTTGATTTGATATTTTGGTCTGAGAAAAATTGCTTATTTTCTGATTTTTGGCTGTCTAACTGTGTATTTGGGTGGGTTAGCTTAGAGTCAATTTAGATTTTTATTTTTCTTAGCTTTGCCAGCAGTACGCAGCCTCTGAGTTAGGCACAGTGCATACTTGTACGCACTACGTCTTTGTGGACAAGGCGTACCCGCGCCTGTGTCAACAGATCACCTGCGTACCCCTGTCAAATTTGAGAAAATTTCATTTTTCCTCTTTCTGCTCTTTAGATTTTGTTTTTAATGTGTTTGTACTGCCCAGATCCATTGGTTTACTGTCAGAGATCTTCACCTGAACTTGTCCCGTTAGTGTCGAGGGTTTTGGTGGAATTCATAGGGATTTTGCCTTAGGGTTTGATTTTTAACTGGTCCTGTAATGACTTTAGCGTTAGAGGTTATCAAACTTTGGATCTCCTTGGTTTTGATCAGTCCTCTTAGGAGTCGGGCCTGTCATAGAAGTCACCCTTGTGAGAGACCTACCTTTGTGTCTTCTCTTTGCGAATCTCGAAAAGTTTGTTTGTTAAAGCCTTGAATTTCATTCTTGAGAAAAAAGAACAAAAAGAATTCGATTTTGTTTTTTGATTAGTTTATGATTCTGCATGAACTGATCCTTAGTTGCATTTTGACTGAGTAAAACATCCGGGAATTATCCTTGTAGGCTTTTGTCCTCATTATTTTTTGCTTTTAGGTAAATTTCCTTTTAATTTGCTTTTGAGTGAATTTGATTTGATTGTCTTAGATTTGTTAAATTTGATTTGATAAATAGTTTTACATGCTTTATTAATATAGAAAAAACACAAAAATTCTTTTGGAAAAAAGTTTGCTTTGGTAGCATTTGTAGTCTTTTGGGAGAAAAAGGAAATTTCGTGAAGTAATTAGTGGTCATGAGTTGTATGTTTTGAAAAGATAAAGAGATTGTTTCTTTGATTGTCTTTGCCAAGAAATTTGTTTTCTATAAAATTTGAATTTTCCAACTCTCTTAGCTAGGAGATTCATTGAAAAAGAAAAGTAGTGTAAATCATCTTAGGTGCATCTTTGTAGTGGTTGCGAGTCGAGTCTACACACCACCAGTTTCATCTCCACTACCTTTTGTCTTTAAGAAAAACCATAAAATTAACGCTTAAAGTAAAATCAACTTAGTAACTTTTATTTACTAGGGCTCTGAAACACCAATATAGATCAGGCTAGTGTCTAGGAGTAGGAGAGTAATTAACTCTCCAAGACAACAAAACCAAACAAGTAGCTTATCTTGTGATAGAATAAATCCAATTGTTTCATTTGTACTCTGGGAAAGCTCCTCTTAAAGGAGAAGCACGAGCTCATGTCCGAACCAGTGAGGGTATCAATCCTCCCTCGTTGGGAACGACGCCAGACACGCATGTATTACAAATGGTAAACCTCAGATTAACCATTGTCGAGGAGCCAGGGGTCACTTGTCGGTAAACCTTGGATTATTGTCAAGGAGCCGGCAAGGGGATTGAGCTTGATACTCTGCCCTTGCGTGCTGTTGGAGTGTAGACTGTTCCCCCAGGTGAATTTGTTGTTGTTGGTAACCTTAGTGACCATTATCTTTAGGATTCTACCGAGGTGACGGTGGAGGGAAGATCCCACTGTACCTGGAGCAGACGTCGGCTAGACTCACTTGGATTTTCCGGGGGGTTAACTTCACTCGAGATGGTTAAAGTGGAGGAACTTGTGCCGGTCTATTCATTAAGCAGGTTGCCGGGGTAACTGTTCCACCTGCCACTTCTGTACTGAATCCGGCGATGTTGGGTTTCATCTCCAACTAGCGTTTTTGGTCCGGAAGGCTACTGTTTGTGCTTGGTTTGACGCCCTAGATTCTTTAGGCATGTGATTCAAATTTGTTTGGTTCTTTAGAGACTTTAGGTGGTTTGCTTTGAGATTTTATTTTGTTTGCGTGTGCAATAGTTAAAAGTTTTCAACTGTGGCGGAATTACCGAGACAGTCCCGTAGACTTCGGGGCAAGTCTCCTGAGGTTGTTTCCGTGGCCGAATTGTTGAGGAAATCCCGTAGACTTCGGGGTGAACCTCCTCAAGACATCCCGAGTCATTACGAAGGTTTAAAGGTCCTTGTAACTCCTAGTGGCAGTAAAGTAGGTTCACCTGAAGAAGGAGAGTCGTCGTTGGTAGTCCATCCAGATTACCAAGGTCTAGAAACAGGTTATAATCCCGAAGCTGTTGCAGTTTCTGAGCTTGCTGGTAGTTTTTCATATACTAGTGATATAGGCGAAGAACCTGAAGTATCTGAACCTGTTACTCCAACTTCTAGTACGCTTGATTCACCTAGGGTAGAAAGAGTCATCACCGAAAATCTTCCTGCTGGTTTGATAGCTATTGAAGAACTTGCTCCAGAGGAAGAATTAGGCGTATCTTTCCTTGAAGATCAACCTACTATTGTTCTAAGAGAGCGTGAGTCTATCTTTTACAGTCTTCCTAGAAGTACTACTTGGTACCTTTCGTTAACCAATTATTTAGACAACTCAGGGATAAGTTTTTCTCCACCTCGAACTCCTTTTCCACCTAGAGGTATTTATACTCCTGTAAATATGTCTGGTCAGTTGTCCGTGTTCACTCAATCTCCTGAATCTTACTTGTACGGCGGTCCTTCTGTTCCCTCCGGGTATCAGTCACTTTCTGGTACTTTTGCGGGAGCATCTCCTCAACCCATTGAACATGGGTTATTAGCTGGAAACAATGGTAATAAACCGTTGGGCGTAGGGGACATTTACATGATGTCAGGTTCAGTTCCCGGTTCTCCACCTCAAGGTGGCCAATTACCGCCTGGGGGGCAGCCTCAATTAACGCCTGGGGGGCAACCTCAAGGTACACAAATTGTGTCTGGGGGGCAACCTCAAGGACAGTATGTACCCATAGTACAATACATTCCTCAAGGTCAACCTTAGCCTCAATATGTACCCCAAGGTCAACCTCAGTATCAGTATTTACCTCAAGGGTATCAACCTCAAGGTCAAGGTCAACCCCAGTATCAGTATTTACCTCAAGGTTATCAACCTCAAGGTCAATACTCGACTCAAGGTTATCTACCACCTCAAGGTCAAGCTTATGCTCAAAGTATGGGAAATGTACGTGTCAATTATCAATCTTACCCTCAACCTGGTTACGGATCTCAGTATCCTCAACCTGTTACGGGTCAATACCCTGGAATGATAGTGTGGGATCCATCACAAGGTCAACAGGTGTTGCAGCCAAGTATACAGTTGTTACCTCACACTGGACAACCCGTAGTTTCTGGTTCACCCCAGCAACCGCAACCCGTCCAGTCAAATATTCAAACTTCTGTAACTTCGGTAGTTACTCAGCCACCAATTGCACCTAGTACTCCATCTCAAACGACTGCTGCAACTACCCCAACATCTACCGCACTTACTTCTGGAGTATCGACAACTCCAGTTTCTACTGTCTCTGCAACCACTCCTCAGACATCTTTACCGTTGTCCGGATCTACAATTCAAACCACGGTCCAGATGCCTGTAGGGCAGCTTGGTTTAAGTACTGTTGTAACAAGTCAACCTCATTTTACCTATCAACAGTACTAGGGACAATACCAATTCGGTCCTGCTGTCCAACAACCGGTTTACCAGTATCAACCGTATCCTGGGTACACTTAGCAACAACCTCAACAACCCCAGTACAGTCCGGTTAATACTGGTTTTCCAAGAGGATACAATATCCCGAACGCGATTCCTATTCCTAGTTATCCTGGATATCCTCCTCCTGGAACTGGTATTGTGACCCAGAGTTTTAGAGATCCTAACCGGCAATTACCGTTTATCGCAACTTTGGATTTACCCGACTTGACGCGCCTAACGAACGATCCAATCAATTATCTTCCTTTTTGGCCGCCAATGCCAAATAAGTTGCCCAGTGACATACCCAAGTTTGAAGGTAAGTCTGGAGAGGATCCGTCAAATCATGTGATGACTTACCACCTCTGGTGCGCCTCAAATTCCATCTTGGATGATTCGATCCGCTTACGTCTTTTCCAGCGTACGCTCATTGGTCTCACGGCCAAGTGGTACATTGAGTTACCATGGGCCTCTTTTTACAATTTTAGTCAGTTAGCTACCTCGTTCCTAACTCATTTTCAGTTGCCGGTCAGATACGATAATGGTACTGAGTTATTAACTTCATTAAAACAATCGACGTCCACTTATATTTCCGATCATATCCATGAATGGAGACGTCAAAGACGTTTAGTGAAAGTTTTTATCCCGGACCAAATCTTAGCTCAATGGTTTGTAAAATCATTATTACCGAAGATTACTGAAGACGTAGCTAAGGCTGGAGTAGTTACTGAGGAGCAAGTCATTGCTCAAGCCCAGTACCTTGACTTAGTTTACACTCAGTCGGGTACGTTGCACGAGAAGATCCCAGATCTTCCTAAGTCGAATCAAATTGCTGCTGCTCCTTCAGGGTCTCATGCTGCTGATGGTATGATTGGTACGGTGCATACTAAAAGTAAGAAGAAATCCTCAAAGAATTCTTCTCCAATAATAACCTTACCAGACTCCCCGACAGGAGAGTCTTCTCCTGAAATTACTGCCGACATTCACGCTGTAGAGTCATCTACGGCTAAATCAAAAAACGGTGGTAAGAAGAAAGGCAAGAAGAAGGATAAAGCAGACAAGGCTCCAAAGGAGAAAAAAGAGAAGTCAGAATCTAACGACGAAAAGCGCAAACCTCGCTATCCTTTTTTAATTTGTGAAGAAGATCATTTCACAAGAGATTGCCCTCATCAGGCAGAGGTTGTGAAAATCATTAAAGGTTCCCCAACTCCTGCTGTTTTGAAAGATCCATTTCCAAAGCAGGAGAGTAAAATGATAGGTTCTTCCTTGAGTGCCAGTGAAGAACCCATATTGATGATGTCTCATGTACGGATTGCGACTCGATCGCAAGATTATGGTAGTACAAGTCCTGTTGATGGCAAAGAAGCAGAATCTTCTCATTCTAATCCATCAACCTCAGCTCCCGGTTCCGATCCACTACAGATCGAGAAACCTAACCCATAATTGGTAATCAAACCGCCCGCCAAGGGTATACTTCGAAAGTCTGCTTTCAATCCACATGCGAGAGCAGCTCAGAATTATAACATTGTTGAGGATTTAGCTGTTTCACCCTCAGCAAGGTCGGCTTTGGAAGTGCTGCAATCATGCCCAGCACAACGAAAATTACTCTTGTCGGCTATAGGAGCTGTTGATATTCAGGACCTGAATCTGATAATCTTTGATCTAGAAAATAGTACACCGCGTCTCCCTCATCAGATGGCTTTCCAGATCCCAGTGATAGTAAAAAACATGCCAATTCATCGGACTGTAATTGATGAAGGAGCTTCTACGTGTATTATGTCGATTCAGTGTTGGAGATCGCTTGGTTCTCCTTCACTGAACCAATCCCTGACGATTCTTAAGGCCTTTGATGGCCGTGGGTTCCATCCGTTTGGCATTCTACAGAATTTGCCTATAGGGGTTGAAGGAAAAACCGTTAGTCTGGATGTGTAGGTGGTTGATGCCCCTCTAGACTACAACCTTCTTTTGGGTTGCAGTTGGTCTTACGCTATGACAGTGGTCGTGTCATCGGTCTTCAGAGTTATAAAGTTTCCACACAATGGTAAAATCGTGACGATAGACCAGCTGGCTTACTTTTCATCCGACCCAGCCTCTTCAGAGAGTATCCAGCATGTCGGTAAAATGACTATCCCTTATAAAGATGTTGGTGTAGGATTAGTTAAAGATTCCATTTTACTGGGAACTTTTCCTTTCCCTCCAATCAACGCAGACCCTTCATTTGCTTTCATTCATATGATTACTTCAGACGCTATTATTTACGATGATCCTTGGATTATCCCATCTGAATCTGAGATAGACTCATTCGGTGATGCCATGCCTTTGAGTCCATATGAAATTGCTTATGAAGCCGTGCAGTCTTTTACCGACTCGCATTCAACCCAAATCGACCAAATGAATGTGGTCCGTGAGGAATCACTTTTCACATCAACCTCAGAACGGATAACGTTTCCTGTAGTTGTGTCATCTGACGAACAAATTCGCGAAATCCTAAGTGTAGACGATCTACCATGGGAAGATCTTCATCATAGATCTTCGTTTTTACCTGAGGGTGATGACTTTGAAAATGATTTTTCATCAATTTTTACAGCTGAATATGTCAGGGATGCTCAGAATCCCATGAAACATCCTGATTCAGAGTTGAATTTGGGAAACATTTCCCAAACTATTGCCATTGACATTTCAGTCAAAACCGGAATTATTGAGAACATTCATATAGGTGCCTCGTGTACAGATGACGAAATTCAAACATACAAGGTCCTATTTCAAGAAACTCCACGACGTGTTTGCCTGGTCCTATGAGGAAATGCCAGGAATTGATCACTCCATTGTTGTTCATGAAATCAAGACCTACCCGGACGCTAAACCCGTTCGGAAACGTCTGCGTCAGATACACCCTAGGAAAGTGGCTGCGATTAAAGAAGAAGTCGAGAAGCTGTTGAAAGCGGGTTTCATTTATCCGATCCCGTTAACGGATTGGGTATCGAATATTGTTCCGGTTAACAAAAAACAAGGAACAATAAGAATATGCATCGATTATAGGGATATAAATCGTGCTTGTCCAAAAGGCAACTATCCTACGCCCTATATCGATCAAATAATTGATGATTGTGGCGGCAGTGAAATATTTTCCTTTATGGATGGTTTTTCCGGTTACAACCAAATCAATATTCTACCTGCCGATCAACCAAAAACGGCTTTCATTTGTCCCTGGGGGACATTTTCTTACTGCAAATTACCTTTTGGACTTAAGAATGCCGGAGCCACTTTCCAACGGGCAATGTCTTACGCATTTCACGACATCAAGCACATTGTGCAACCGTATCTTGATGATTTACCTGCTCATTCTTTACATCAAGCTGATCACCTTGTTCACTTACGCATTATTTTTATGAGGTGTCGGCATTATCGAATTCGGTTGAACCCACACAAATGTGTCTTCTGCATAGAAGTGGGATGATTGCTAGGATTTGTCGTTTCAAAAGCCGGCATCCGCGTCGATCCCTTGAAGGTCGAAGCTATCATCAAATTGCCTCCTCCTTCGAGTTTGCGCCAACTCCAAAGTTTGCAGGAGAAAGCAAACTTTTTACGTCGATTCATTCCTCACTACGCCGAGGTTACAAAGGGTTTCACCCGGTTGTTGAAACAAAACGCTCAATTCTCTTGGGATGAGATAGCTCAGAAATCTTTTGATGCACTTAAGCACGCGTTGACCCATGCACCGTTGCTGCATCCTCCCAACTACAACCAGGACTACTTTTTGTATCTCGCCTCCTCCCACTCCACCATTGGAATGGTCTTAGTTCAGGAAGACGAATTCGGAACGGAACATGTGATATATTATCTTAGTAGGACGTTAAATACCACTGAGCTAAAATATTCGCATGTGGAGAAATTGGCCCTGGCAGCTGTTCAGGCTGTCCAACGTTTTCATCATTACATTCTTCTCCGTAAAACTACAGTCATTTCGGATTGCAACCCTATGATTTATATTTTGACTAAACAATTGCTAGGGGGCAAGTACTCTAAATGGATTGTTATCTTGCAAGAGTTCGACTTGGAGTTTGAAAAATGTAAGTCTAAGAAATCTTTAGTTTTTGCGGAATTGATGTGTGACTTCCCGCGTGCTGACACAGAAACTATGGCAGAAGAACCCATTGTGGATGAATCTCTGTTTCTCATCAGCACTTTAGATCCGTGGTATGGGGATATAATCGTCTATCTCCAAACCCAATCCTTTCGGCCCGAAGCTTCAAAGTCGGAACGTCGGAAATTTCGATTCCAGTCCCAACAGTAAAAAATTATTGGAGATACACTTTATCGTCGTGGGGCGGACTTGGTTTTTCGTCGTTGCTTAACTCATGAAGAGGCAGAAAGGGTTCTGAATGACTGTCATTCTGGAGCATGTGGCGGTCATATGTCTGGGTATGCCACAGCTCAAAAGGTGTTGCGTGCTGGCTATTTCTGGCCGTCCATGTTTAAAGATTGTATCATTGCGGTCCGAAAATGCCACAACTGTCAAGTGTTTGATCACAAGATGCGCACACCACCTGCTCCTCTCCACCCTATAATTGCCGTTGGTCCTTTTGCTAAATGGGGTATTGATTTTATTACATGTAACCCTCACTCGGCCGGGGGCATGCGTATATCATCCTTGCGGTTGATTATTTTACTAAGTGGGCCGAGGCGATGCCTACATTCGAGGCAGATGGCAAGACAGCTGCGATTTTCGTATTCAATCATATTATTGCTAGGTTTGGTGTCCCACAAGCGATAATCACTGACCATGGGCGCCATTTTCGAAACATTATGATGACAGAACTTACAAGCCAGCTTGGTTTGCGTCATGATAGTTCTACTCCTTATTATCCCCAAGAAAACGGTTTGGTTGAGTCCATCAACAAAGTTCTAGTTATCATGATCTGATGAATCATTGGCATTCATCGGTCGAATTGGCACAACATGTTATTTTCAGCGCTTTGGGCATACCGAACCTCAGTGAAAACATCAACAGGGTTCACTCCTTTCCAACTAGTTTATGGTTTGGAAGCAGTGTTGCCCATTGAATGCGAAATCTCATCACTTGAAATGGCTATCGAATTACTCCCAGCTACTTCCGAAGAGGAGAAGCGTCTGTTATACTTAGCTAAATTAGATGAGACTCGACATGATGCTGCTTTGGCAATCGAAACTCACGCAAAAAGGATGAAAGCTCAGTATGATCGTAACGTGACCCCTCGTAATTTTTCGGAAGGAGACCTAGTGCTATTATATGATCAAGCTAACGATAAATTAGGTGCTGGAAAATTCGTTCCCATGTGGCATGGGCTCTACATTGTCAAGCAAAAGCTAGCAAAAGGGGCCTATGAGCTGGTAGATTTTGATGGGGACTCTTTGGGTAAGCCCAGAAATGGACTTTACCTAAAGAGGTATTATGCTTAAATGGTGGGTATGGAGATTCAGTTAGGTTAGTTAGGTTAATTTTTCTTTCTAGCTGGTGTGTTTTGTTAGTTTAGACAGTGTGCTTAGCTTAGAGAGTGTGTTTTTCGTCGTTATTCTGGCTTATCTTGGTTTTACTCTTGATATTGCAGATGTCGACGCCTCTCCAAACGTACATTGGATTTGCTGATGGTGCTTGTCGTAGTACACGGAATATCTCTTCCACAGCTTGGGTTATCTATTCGCCCTCTGACGAGTTAGTTTCTATGCATGGGGTGAGCCTCGATCAAACAACAAACAACTTTGCAGAATACAGTGCAGTGATTGAATTATTATCTGAATCTATTTCATTAGGGATTCGGAGTTTGATAGTGAGGTTAGATTCTGAACTCATTGTATTACAGCTTAATAGAGTCTATGCCATTAGAAATCCAGTGTTACTAAGATTGTTTTTGAGGGTGCGTCTCTTGGAACGTGAATTTGATTACATTGAATATAAGCATATTCCAAGGTCTTTAAATACATTAGCAGATGCAATGGCGTCTCGAATGTTAAATAGACATTTGTAACAATCATAAATGTAAATTTATAAACATTTCATCACACATGTTTAATAAAATAAGCCGGTAATAATGATATATATAGATAGGAGTGTGTCAAAAAATATACATCGTCTTCGATCATAGGTTGAAAAACACCTTATGATCGGCAAAAGTGATAAGTACAAAAAACCAAAAATGTCACATGTGTCTACAAAAAGTGACTAGCCAATCACTGGTGGTGCTCTCTATATGAGACCACTACCTGCGCTACCCTACACAGGAACCTCCTAAAAGGTCTTGGGACTGCGACCACATAGCGCTGAAGTCGGATAGGAATATCGTCTATAGTCGTCTCTGGTATGTCCGCCGTGGGACGCTCTAGGTCCTGTTCCAGCTCGGCTAAGGTCTCTGCGGCCGCATCCTGTGGGGCTGGTGCTGGTGCAACTGGTACTCTTCTCTCAAAAGCCTGGAGATTGGCCGGACGCCGTGTGCCTACATCTGCATTTTGAAAAAAAAATTCTGTCAAGTTTTGAGACGATATATAAAAAACAAAAAAAAAATATAGATAATTTAAAAACTTGTGAAAAATGAAGTACCTCTGTCGTCCCATTGTTCTCCCTGTGGAAGAACCATGTCCGGATCATTGCGAAAATCTACTCCGACATAAGGAAAATCCTGAATCGCAAAGACCTGGTCCTCCAACCAGTGAAAGTAACCCGCAGGAAATCAGACAACTCCCGCTCCCTCATCAGGATGCCAGGCCATTACCGAAACCCACCGTGTCAACTTAGGCTCCCGAGGAGGCCCAACTGGAATAGTAAGATGCTGGGGGATCAGCATTGGAACTCTCTCTAGGGCAAAGCTCACAACTAAAGGCCCATATCTAAAGGTCTTCAATTGTCCGTTCTTTGCCCTAGTCAGTTGGCCCTTCATATTGGCCAACACAGCATCGCACCAGTTGAAAATGGTGCCTTGGAAGCAATCTATAGCCATCCGCATTTGGGAACCAGTGGCTATGTGCAAAGCGGCAGCACTGCAAAGTCTGGTAACTGTAAAGGCAATTACCATAAGTTCAGGTCGGGATATGTATTTGATTTCTATCCCCTTCTCCTGGTTTTGATTGTTGCACTGCTCTAGCCGGAGACTAGCAAGGGATTGGCCACCCGGCCTAGTCCCGAATAGAGACAGTTGCTCGCCCCTGTTAGGCAAGCCAGTGAGAAAATATATGTCGGAGGGCTCTATCTTGAGCTGGTGTTCTCCGATGTAAAAACATTGATCCTGAATATTCCACCTTTCAACCAGCCACTCTAAGAATGGCACCTGGGCCCTCATGCCAGGTATGGCCCAGTACTTTTAGAGACCGCATGCCTTTAAAGCATCAATGGAAGGTTGATGACCTATTGCGGCCAAATCGACATCTTCGTGTTCTCTTTCACGCCAATCTAGCATGGTGGGCAATCTACACACCAAAAAACATTGATTAGAATTCGTTAAATCCAATTTTGATGGTTAGGTTTTGAGTTTGGGTTTTGAAAATCCGCTTTGCGCGGAGTACGCACCCCGCATTCAGAAAACGGAGCGTGGGTACACAGTTGTTCTGAAGGTGGGCTGCATACTCCGACCATTTTCCCATATATGAAAATGGCGGGGTACACAGGTCACCCATGGGGCACTTGCGTCCCCCGAAAAGCGGACCCTAAAACCCCAAACCCTCCAAAAAATCAAACTAAAACTTAAAATGGAATTCTAAACAGATGAAATTGAAGAAAGGATGTTGTGAAATACCTGAGAGAGACGACGCTCGATTTTGACGGTCGGATTCTCCGCAAAGTCCATGGGAAGTTTCTTGTCAAAAGCCCTTTTCTCACCCTCAATAGTAAAATGGTAAAAATGACATGGTAAAAAGTCTTTTTATAGGTTTTTTGGATAAATGAATGCTAAGTTTGTTTATTTTTCCCCATGAAAAGATATTTTTCAATGTATTTTTTGCCCATCTTAAACAGGTATGAGTAATGTGTTGTTTTTGTGCAGGACAAAATGACTTTAGGGTAAAATCATCATTTTTCACGAACCAAGACATCAGAGTCATCTTTTAAGCCGTTTTCTGACTCCTAAAACATGAAAAGATTTACGAGCGTTTCTTTTACACTCGTTAAAATGGAATTAAAATACGGTCCTCTTATAGTCCTTTTCTGACTGTAAAAACAAGAAAAGATTGGCGGATTTTTGTCGTTTCAAATTTGATACTGGAAATAAAACGACATGCCTCTGATCACTTTTTACTTTTCAGGTCAAAGGCATTAATCATGAAAGTACTCCTTGGTCGCAAGATCAAGCGGTTCTCTTAGGTATTATTTTATACTTTTTCAGGCTTGGAGACAGAAATTTACGAAAAAGTTCACCTTGGAGTCTTCTTTAGTTTTTTCAGACTCTCTAAAATTGAAAAACGCCAAGTTTCTCCTATACTGGACTCGTTAAAATTTCATAGTAAAGGACCTGTTCGATTACAAACAGGAACGAACCACTCCTTCTTAGGGTCCAAATCTAAACTAAGTTGGACTCATCCGAAGGATGAGATTATAATCAAGCATATGTTATCCTCCTCAAGCTTGTAAAAAATAAAGAGGTACTTGCCAGAAATGGTGGGGGAAAAGAGAGAAGAATGAACCTATTTGTTATCCTTTGTTACAGAAGAACCTTATCACCGCTCTTGAACACGACACTTTTCATTCACTTGGGTTGGGAAATCCTTTGCCTTAAAGCTGATAAAACCACTTTGAAAATCTTCAACCGTTTCTGGGTATTAACTTTGGGTCAATCGTCGCCAAGCCATCTGTCGTGTCGTTATGTGTTCAAGAGGTCTCTGCAAATAAACCATTCATATGCAAAATACTTGTAATCCATTTGACCATCCCTGAGTGAGTCCTTACAGCGACATTTCTTCAACTTGAACAATGATTTCGTGTTGTGGGCTTGCCTGCAACGGGTCGCTTTCTATCGACATCAGCACATTATCTAGAAAGATGACTTAGAAATCGTCAGTACCTTGAAGTCTGCATGCATCAACGGCAGGTTTCTCGCCTTTGACGACAGTTTACATCATTGACTTTCGATCAAAGGATTCCGTGACGTGTTCGACATCAACCCATTTATTCACATTTCATGGATTGTACTGGGTACTTTGAGAACCATTGACATCACTAGTGGTCTCTCTCATACTTGTTAATAGTTTACATCATTGACTGGTAATCAAGTGGTTTCTACCATGTTCGACATCAACTCATTTATTCGCATGGATAGAATCGTACCAATTCAGGAAGTAGGGATGAAGACCCTAGATCTAGTTTCCACCATCCAGGCTGCGAGGAGTTTTGTATTCATTATATAGTAGACTAATCATAAACAGATGGCTGCGTCCATACTGTGTCTACAAAAGTCTATGATTTTGATGTAGTGCAAAATCATTCTTATATCAGAGCAGTAGTTAGATTGTTAGTTAAAGTTGTCAATCTGAGTATGGGAATGCCTACCTCAACGATGATATCATCTTATATATGTATTTTGTGTTGAATATTTGCAGGCTCTGACCGGGCTCTCCGCAAGATACTCCTTGAAATGATAAAGTACTTCACCCTTCCTAGATCATATAAAAACCCTAATCTACTACAGGCTTCGCACTTTAGGGGGCAATCTGTTACACTAAAAAATGTCAGCATGACTATTTGCAGTTAGTATGGCTCCATCCACTGTCATACTATCATCCTTGGCAAGTCTCATGCCTCTACTCTTCATGTTAAACTTCAATAAAGAGAGAAAAGTCATTTAAAATCAATTATCTCTGGTACGCAGTTTCTCTTAGCCTTACCTGCGTGTACGCAACCCAAGTTCACAATACCTGCGTACTTGTATCCTCTTTATGTAAAGGGGTGGGTGCGTACTCCTGTAAAGGTCAAAAGGCGCAAGTTTCACTCCAAAAAAGTTACTTGTGGTCATTTCTAGAGCATTCTAGAAGCTTGTTTGACGTGTATGAAGCGCCTCCAGATGGTTCATGTATCGCTACCAAAGAGGAACTTATCCCATCAAGAGGGGAGCTATCCCATCCAAAGAGGGGCTTATCCCATTGATGGTGGACCTGAATAACTTCCTCTAGAGCACTATAAATACAGGCATTGGGCCAAAGGGAGGAAAGGTTAAAAGCTGAACATTCCTAAGGGTAGATGCTGTTGGAATTAGGACTTACTTGTAGAAGCTTATGAGGAGAGATTACCATCTTTGCTTGTTTCATTTGGACGTGGGTGAGCTAATCAGAGTAAAGGAGAACTCTTGTGGACTTGAGCAACACCAAGGCTCAGGTTGTAATGGTTCCTTTTGTTACCTTTTAATACAAATAAGTCCATTCTTCTCAACAATTTGTTGTTTATGAGTTGTTTCATATACTCCTTGGTCTATATGTTAAATATGTTTTATTTTATGTGATATTCAGGTGCTATTTAATCGTTTGATTGTTGGTGAATGCAGGTTTCAAAGAGAAGGAGGAGCTGATCCGGATCAACGAAGTTGGACTACTACAACAGCGTTGGGTTATAGGTAGGATCTAAACACTTGATTTCTCATATTGTAAATGCATGTTTAGAGAAGGATTGCTCTTATTTGTCTTGTTTGTCACTAGAAAGTCTTAGGCTTCTAGGGAGGTCGGTTGTGTCCGCACTAACGACTCTTTCCGTATGACATGCTGGTTCCTTCACTTGGAACCTCTTTTGATGCTGTATCCTGTGTATCAGCCGCTTTAGATGTATCGGCTTCTATTGAGCTTTCTAGATTGCTTATGATTGAATCGAAGTGTTGCCATTCCTGGAGCAACCTTGGGTCAATCTAGGTATCGACATTCACATCCTTGCTGCTCTACTCCTGTTGCCTTTTCTGTTCCTCTTCACATATTCTTTCTTGTTCTTTCCTTTGCGCTTCCTCTTGTTCTTTCTTCTGGAGTTCCTCCTACTCTTTCCTCTAGAGTTCCTCCTGCTCTCTTCTTTGGACTTCTTCAAAAAATTCTGATGTAGCAGGAGGTTCGTTGGTAAGTCGTCATTCAGGCTCGCTTGACTGTGTCATCGGGGCATTGGCTAACAAATCAAGAAGCAGAGTTTGCAACCTCTGCTCTCCAAGTTTGTTAAATTCGACTAACCTGTCGTCGTGATATCTCATTTTAGCTAGCGCTTGAGCCTGAACTAGTGACTCGGCCGAGGAAAATAGGTAATCAAACACATCTTTCTTATGTTCAAATTTAGGGAGTTTTTCCTGCTCTAGTACATTATAGACGACTTTGTTTGGATCAAATCGTCTGTTAGGAAGAGTGGCGAGATTCAGTGTATTTATCTTTTCTTCTTCTTTCTTTGCATGCTTGTAGTCATGCAGAGTGTAAACGCCACACCTTATAGGAAAAGGAGGCCAGAATTGCTTCTTTGAATTCCTCAAAGTTTTTGTAACTCCTGCGGATGTAAGCTGATATGCTATCTCTTGAGCCAATAGTTTGTCGGGTATATACAAGGGGAGGACATGAGTCTAGGCATGACTGCCGAAAACTCTTACATATGTAAATTTTTCTTCTCCGAACTAGGTTCCTAAGGCTGTCAAGTCAATCTCTGCTTGTGAGGAAATCTTAGGAGCAGGTTTGTCAAAAATTGCATAGTAAATGGGTAACATAAATCCATTGCAAACTTGATATAGGTGGTGTTTATAATGGGCTTTCCACAACTTCTGGTGATAGATATGAATGGGCATGGGGTCTTCTGGAGTCCATCTCCATCCCAGCACAGGAAATTCAGAGTTAAAATAGAGGGTATCTAAGATGTAGGCACTAAAGTAAAATGGAGGAATGAACCTTTCAGTAACGCAGGATTTGTTTCTGAACTCAAGAATAGCTGTTGCTAACTTATCAGATAATATATTCCCCCAATCCATTATTTTGCTATTGCATGCTGCTTCCATTAAAGGTACCATCTCTATGGAGAATTTTGTGGAATCATGCAACCCCCAAATCCTACACATCATCGCTCCAGCATAACAATAAGGAGAACACAAGGAGTCGACAGAGTACTTACCCGAGGACTCATGCTTGTGTTTCGCTAGGTTTTGCCTGCATTCCCGTATAGGTGTTGATTCAATTTCATTTTCATCTCTGAACTTCCCCAGAAATTCTTTGTTATACTTCTTCTCTGGTTTGGGCAAATGGTACATTTGTCTCAAATCATCGGGCTGAAATGAACCGAATACTCTCCCTTCGATAATGAAAAATGTTCTGTTTGTAATTGGAATTTCCTCAACTGCCCATCTTACCACATCTATGTATGGAAGAATTTTATCTCGACTCATTATCCGGTGTAGGTAAGAATCGACTAAATCCTTTAGAGTTGCCTCGGACTTCCGGTTCGGGTCTGCTGTAGATTGTACTGATGTTTCCTGAGGCTCTTTGGCCTCAACTAGATTATAGATGCTCTGCCAAGTAGTATTACCGAGACCAAGACATGTGGTGTCTGAGATTAATCCTTTTTTACTTGGTCCCGGATCGGTAGTGCGTTGTCTTGTTACTGTAGAAGTTGAAGCTGTTCCAGATTTCTTAGACTTCTTCCCCATTTGGCCTAAATTCGCTGCTTCAGAGGAGCTCTGCACAGGAGATAAAATGAACGTAATGTGGATAATAGGTGGCGCAAACCAAGTATGAAAGAGTTATATCAATCAATGAATAATGGAGGATTAACATAATACTGCCGTGGATACAATCTCTGAAGAGATTTTGGCATAATTACTCCATTAATTGGCTGTTTAAGCCTGTCAATAATTTAAATACTCATCATATCGTTTATTGGCCAAATAATTCATTTAAGCGTGGCTTTGATGTTTTCACGGTTGGGCACAAGTGAATCACTATTGGGAAGAGAAAGGCTTTTAATAATAATTCAACACAACATACCCAAGTCTTATCAATCCTTTTTGAACATCAGACTTAGCTTTATCGCAATCAGGGATTGGAGGAATGTTTAAGTAGTTATATTGGTGTCATTACGAAATCCTTGATCGCCGATAGCGATATCGGTAATTCGTATCGAGAGCTTTTTAAAAGAGACCTTTTAGTTGCATGCATGTTACATTCCCTGATCGCCGATAGCGATATCGCATCAGAGCAAAGAGAGGGGCCTTTTATTACGATTGCTTACCTTCCTGATATCCGATAGTTATTCGCGCTTATCGCATCGGGGAAAACCAATGGGTCTTTTGTTATGCATCCTTTGTTATTGCGATATGCGATCGCTTTATCACAATAGTAAAGAATTATTCATTTTTTATTATAAGGCCGATTATATATTGTCTCAAAAGGTTTATAATGTTTTGGTTCTTTTTGGACCTTTTGAGGAATGATAAGTTGATGCAAATTTAATGAAAAAGGGACCCATTTCATATTATAGTTTTGAAAGTAAAATTTTATGAAATGGGGGGTTGTTGTACAACACAACAATTGGCGATTCGCTGGGAGAAACAGTTATCTCTGAGAAATATTGAAATACTTAGACTTTCTTTGTATAGAAATCTTATCAAAGAGGAAAATTCTAATATAACTAGGTATACATACATTCTGAATATAATAAGAGCTATCTTTTCTAATTTCTTCTCTTGTTAAAATTAGATACATTCTAAGTTTTAAATTGGCCTCTATTGGTTGATAATGATAAAAAAAAAAACCTTTCCAACTTAGCCTTTTTAATTGACTCCTTTGTCATAGGTAGAGCCTCTGCTACCAACAAACATTCATAGTTCGACAGGGATACCTTTTAACCATTTGACTGTCCATTATCCCATCCATTTCAGAGTATGATTAAAAGAATGAATTCAAAATATGATTTCATATTTTGTATTTCTTTTTTTTCCTTTTTTATTATTTTGTAAGATAAAAAGCCATTGTCCTGGTTTGGTGGCCAGCTGTTTGACAATGCCATTCACTGGTTGTAATCTAACTGAACAAGCTCGCTTGTGATGAGACCCCTTGTCTTATGATTATAAGCCATTACCCTGTTTTGGTATGCAGTGTTGGTAATGTCGGTTAAAATATTTCCCAATGATCATGGTAAGCAGGCTTGTAATAAGACCCCTTATCTTTTATATCAAATATTTTATAATTATACTCTGAGTAATCATAAACTTGGATGAATGGGATGGACAATTTTTTCCTTAAGAGAGAATGGATGACAGGGTAAGAGTTGAAGATGCTAAGATTGAATTAGTTTCTATTTTGATATTGATAACCTTTTTGTGGCCAATTTGAAAACCGTAAAATGATTTACAGTACTTCTAAAACTTGAGAAGATTTCACAAAAATGAAATGGGGTTTTTAGAATGTGAATATACCTAATTTCCTAGAAATTGTCCCTTTTGTTTAAGGCTTCTATTTTAAAAGTAAATATCAAAACTACTTCTTTTGAGCAACTTTTCAATATAGCAAAGGATAATGGAAGATATCTTACAACTTTATTTCCTAATGGTCCTAAAAACTACAAATTCTACTGAACTTAAAAAAGGGAGAAGGGGTTACCTCCTCAATTGAAGAATTTCTTTAAGATGAGGCAATTAACACGAAGTGAATCTCTCTTTCCTGATAAGTTTTGTAATATGAATGTCGAATGGCCTATCTTCTTGTAAATCGGAAATGGTCAAAGCCACATCTTCTGGAACTTGGTGTGTTTTCCTTTATCCTCATGGGCTTTGTCCCATCTTAGAACTAGATCACCATCCTGTAACTGTTTTGAACTGGATGAAGTTGAATCAAAAGATGACTTGATAATTTTCTGATGTTTTTCATGGGTAATTTTGGCCTTTTCTTTTTCTTCTTATAATTTTAAGATTTGATCATGTCGAAGTTGAATAGAAGAAGAAGGGCTTTCTTAAATAAACTGAACTAGGGCTAGAGAAGGAAGCACTAGATTGGTTGGTAGCACTGCTTCTTTCCCATATACAAGGTTGAATGGAGAAGTACCTATGGAAGCCTTCTGCATTATTCTATTAGTCCATAGTGCGAATATCAAAGATTTGTGCCAGTTTTTATGATTCTGTTCAATAGTTGGCTAAATAATTTTAACTAGATTTTTATTGGTAGACTCTGCTAAACCATTACCCTAGGGATAGTAATTTGCAGAATATTTCAATTTAAATCCTCTTTTAATAGCAAACTAAAACATAGCATTTCCACAAAAATAAGATGCATTATCGAAAACAAGAGCATTTGGGACACCAAACCTGGTAATGATGAATTGATCTATAAACTCTATAATTACTTCAGAGTTTGTTGTCTTTAAAGGAATTGCTTCAACCCACTTAGTAAAGTAAGCAGTAGTAGTAAGGATATACTTATGTTGTTTGGAGGACTGTGGAGTTATTTCCCCAATGATATCTAATCCCCATTGCTCGAAAGGTTGATCAATGTTGACTGGTTGCAAAGAGAAAGCTGATTTTCTTTGTCTTCCACTAGAGATTTGACAACTTCGACATTTCCGTACATATTCATGAGTATCTCTGAATAGGGTGGGCCAATAATATCCAGCATGAATGAGTTTGTGGGTTGTTGTGTCAGCTCCAAAATGTCCTCCTGCTGGTCCATCATGTAGTTCCTGCAAAACCTTTTGTGCTTCAGGTTTTTCTAGGCATCTTAATAAAATTGAATCATAATTTTGCCTAAAAAGTACATCATCAATGATTATGATGTTTTTTGCTTTTAATCTAATGGCCCGTTTGTTTTTATAAGACAGGTTAGGCGGTGCATATCCATTTTTCAAATAAAAGATCAAGTCTGCATATTTCGATTCAGAATCAATAATACTTATTTGGTTGATTTCTTCAATATGTTCTGTATCACCTGGTTCTTGAATGTTGGATGCCCTGCTAATAACTTGCAAAAACCTTGGCCTCTAACAATCTTTGCTAGCTTCATTTCCAAGTCATATTCTTGAAGTGCTGTAACCTAGTTTTCCCTTTTTTCACCTAATTCCCTTTGGATTAGTAATTGCCTTACTACAAGAAAAGGAACTATAACTTTTGTATGGGATTTTAAAAGGAAGGGTCTGTAATGTTTGATAGCTTTATACACAGCAAAGGCCCTTTTTTCAACTTCAGAATAATTTAGTTCAGCACCCTACAGATTTGAACTTTAAAATGAAATCGGTGCTTCCAAGTTGTGATCATTAATCTGAGTGAGTATCGCTGCATAAGATGAATCGGACGCGAAAGTGTACAATATGAAATGATTAGAAAAATTAGGAGTGTTTAAAGCGGGGGCATTGATTATTGATTGTTTGATTGAATCAAATACTTCCTTTTCTGTAGATCCCCATCTAAACACTGAATTTTTCTTAATCATGGTTTGTAATGGTAAAATGATGTGGGAAAAATCGGGAACAAATCTCTTGACAAAGATAATTTGACTTGAAAATGACTGCATGGATTTTTTGTTATGAGGAAATGGAATTTCAGAAATTTCTTTAATCCTATCCTGATCAAGATAAATACCATCTTTGGAAACGATAAAGCCCAAGAGCTTTCCTTGATTAAGAGCAAAGAAAGATTTTTTGGGATTGACTGAAATACCATACTTTCTGCAGCTTTCAAAGATTTGAATCAAATCATGTAAATGATTGGATCTCTTCTTGGAAAATACAGTAATATCATCTAAATAGACAACTACTATTTTGTTGATCAATGCTTTGAAGGCTATATCCATCGCCCTTTGGAATGTAGCTCTTGCGTTAATAAGTCCAAAAGGCATTTTCTGATAAGCGTAAGTTCCCCATTTTGTCCTGAAGGTAGTTTTGAGTCTGTCATCAGGATGGACCAAAATTTGGTTATATCGTGAAAAACCATCTAAAAAGGACATTAACTCACAACCTGCTACTGAATGAACTATCTGCTCCATGGTAGGTAATGGGAAATTATCTTTTTGGCTTGCCTTATTCAGATTGCTGAAATCTATACAAATCCTAATGTCGCCATTTTTCTTCCTAACAGGAATCATATTGGAAACCCAGTTTGAGTGTCGAACGGGAAAAATAATTTTAGCTTTCAAGAGTTTATTGAGTTCTTATTTTATTTGACTCTCTAAGTTCGGATGTATTTTCCTCAACTTTCGTTGAGCTGATTTTTGTTCAGACAGCATTGGAATGGTATGCTAGATGATTGATGTATTGTATGTTTTTAAATCATCATATTTCCAAGCGAAGACATGTTTATTTTTTCTTAATAATCTAATGAATGCTATCCTTTCTTCCATAGAAAGTCCTAATCCCAAATTATTGTTTTGAGGGTTCTGCTCAGTACCAAGGTTTATCAATTCAAATCTTAAGGTAGAACTTTGGAGCTTTGAATTGGTTACCTGTTTAAACCTGTCTTTAATATCGTAGAGATCCTCAAGTTTAACCACAGGTTTTGGTATTGAGTTTTCCTCATGTTTTTCTTTCATTTGAAGATCATGATCGCTTTCCTCAATGATCTGATCATCGTAAGACTTGCCGGAAGTCAAAAAATGTAAGATGTCTTCATCGTGATTGAACACTCGCCAATTGGTGACATTGTCAGGAATCGATGGTCTAAAAATTAACTCTACTGAAAATCTATCTGGGCTATAATCTTCGGAAGGTAGGAGTTTAGAAGCAACATTGGCTAGCAAGTTAGCTGCTGAATTCTGAGACCTAGGGATGGGAGAAATATTGAATGCTAAAAATTGAGAGATGAGTTCTTGTACGAGAGACTGATAGTGTTTGAGATGACAAGAAAGACAATGAATTGTGTTTCTAACCTATTTTATGACAATCTCTGAATCACCAAACACATTCAAATATTGAACATTAAGGCCAATAGCTTTATATAGTCCTTGAACTAGGGCCTCATACTCAGCTGTATTATTCGTGCATTCAAATTCCAACACAAAAGACATCGTCATTTTTTCTCCCTCAGGGCTAACTAAAATGCAACCTGCTCCTGATCCTTCACTGGATTTAGATCCGTCAAAGTATAAAGACCAAAATAAGGAATTATCAATAGTTTTATTTACAGTTTCCTCAGTAACATTAAAACGTCTTGACCTATCTGTTTGTGAAAAATTTTCGATCTGAGATGTGAAATTGTTTACTGAGAAAGGAGATGGTTGGGCAGTATAATTGCCAAAGAATGATTCGGAAGAGTAATTCCCCAAAATATTATTGTTAAATGCTATTGGTTGATTCTCTTGTTCAAATTTTGTAACAGTATGGATCATATGTTTCTCCCGATTGATTTTTATTTGATTTGGCTTTCCCTTGTAGGGTAGCCACATACGGGACCAATTGGTAGAAATATACCCATGGAGATTCTCAGACCAATCCCTACTCAAGGTTAAACCATAAAACTCAGGTATATCACCGATTAAGATATCAATTCTTTGAACTACTCGTGGATCAGCCGATAACCTGATAGTCACAGAGTTGATTTCCCCTAAGACCTGGACTTTGGTTCTATCTAACTGCACAATGTGAATTGCAGACTTTTGGGGCTCAATGTTCAGTTTGGAACAAACTGAAGCTGGCATTATATTAGAGGATGCCCCTGAGTCAATCAAAAAATTGTGTAGATTTCAATTATAGATCTCATAGGTTAAGAGGAAAGGAGGAGTATGGAATTTGATCTGTCTCCAATTAGAATCATATCAGTAGCTTCAACCCTACCAGAAGGTGGTTGATCTGAATCATTTGCAACTTTAGCACTAGGAAGAGGCGAAGAAGGAACTGCATTCAGTTCCTTAAGAAGCAACTTCTGCTGATGTTTTAATTTGCTAAGTTAAAACATGGTGATGTTTGCCTTAGTCTTCTTCATATCATCAACAATATTTTAATCCATTGAATCTGATACTACCAACGTTTTAGATGTTGAAGGTATATTTGAGAATGATGGTTGGTTTTGAGGTACTGTTGCAACCAGTTTCTTTGTGGGTACCTTTTCCTTTGTAGTAGTAGTACCTGCACTCCTTTTCTTCGAAGTTGTCTGGACAGGTTCAAGAGTGCCTTTACTCCTGGTAGTCATAGGAAAAGCTTCTTGTTCATTTTCTATATCGAAGTTAGGTAATATGAAGTCCTACATTCCATGGCATTCAACAACTCCATCTTCTTCGAATTCATCGGATGGTGAAAATTTTTCATCTTCTTCTTCCTCTTCAGGATCTGAATCTGCATTAGATATAACATATGGTGGTTTTGATTCAATTTTCTTGAAATTTCTAAATGGCCTTTTTGTTGAGGTTTCTACTACTTGCTTTTTGATTTCGACCATTTCATTTGACATAGTCTTGAGGAATTTTTGTAAACCTTCCATATCATATGGATCTTTAGGGGTTTTCTTCTTTGAATCATCTTTAAAGAAACTTTTTTGGATTTTCTATCTTCAAGAGCATCTTTCTTTTTTAGAGCATTAATACGTTTCTCCATAGCAAGTGCTTCTTTCATGTTTTCAGCTAAATTTGTTTTGCAGCCCTATCTACGAAGATAGCTATACTGGTGGGTAGGTCAGTTATATACCATTCGCTTCTGATTTGCTCACTTGGTTTGGAGGCCATTGGAATCTTATTCAAGAGTTTATTGAATCATGAGTTGAATTCTTTAATCGGTTCCTTATGCTCTATCCTAAGATTGGAGAGATGATTGATTAATGTCGCTAAAGATCTATCATCGCCATACTTAGTAAGAAACTGTTCTTGGCAAATGTTCCAAATGGTAATGGATCCAGAGGGTAGGGAAAAATACCAAGATCCCGCTGATCCTCGCAAAGTATAAGGGAAAAGCCTAACAACAACATCTTCCTCTGTTACTCCTTTCAAATTAATTGATAACATGAAGTTATTAATATGTTCCTCGGCTTGTGTTCCATCATCTGGATTAAACTTAGGTAGCCATTTTTCGGGAGAATCAGGCAATGCATGTAATGGTGCAGGCATATTGACCGCACCAGGACTATTCCATGGATCTGCCATTGAAACACCGGTAGTGGATGAGATTGCTGATGAAATTCCAGATGTTTGGGAAGGAATTGATATTGAGGATTGAGTAGGTTGGGATGTTGAAATTCCTACTGATGAACAACAATATGTAATGAGGGAGTGGATGGCTGACTTCGCACTGGGGAATATGAGATGGAGGAAGTGGATGAGAATGCTTCACTGTCAGATCCTTCAGTGTTCTTCTTTTCCCTATTCCTTTTAGGTAAGGGCAACTCAGTAGGTTCGATACCAAGCTTTCTCCTCTGAAGTCTAATGAGAGGATGAGGTAGATTGAATTGCGAAGTCTCACTGCCTTGAGATACCTCAGATTTCTGTGGTGATATCATGAATACTTGAAGTTTATGGATAAGTAACTGGACTTCAGGAGACTCAAGACTTAATCGTTCTGGAGTATTGTGGGCTTGAGCAGTGGTAGTTGATTCCTCTTCTTCTCGCTTGGATGCTGGAGAACCAGCATGCAATTGGGAAGTTTGAGGTGATGTGGAGGGATATTTACTCTCAGAATGGATTGTAGGTTTGGGTTTTCTCGCCATTCACAGTTCATGCCCTCATTCTAGCGCCAAAAGTGTTGATGCCTCGAAAATCGTTGCATCAGCATCAGGGGATAACCACCCGGTCCGGACCTTAATACAACTCCTTTTCCATTTGAGATGGTGGCTCTGACTGGATATAATGGGACCAGTTTCCTAGTAATGAATAAAAGGGATGGATGAGTGACTGGTTTTCTAATAATTGATAATGAATGGATGACTTAATCTAAAAGTGAAAATACAAATGACTATTCTATCCCAGGAAGCTTCTATTCTTAAGTGCAATGTTTGATGATCTATGTTCATCAATAGGCATATAGATGACTCTATTCAATAAACATAGACATTCATTCATATAATAATTGTTTTGTTCAAATAGTTGAACAAAGTAATTAATAAAACATTATTACACTTATCTTTTTATATTACTGATACATGTATGATTATAAGAAAAGCACGTTGTAAACATCCAATAGTGGAAAGTATAAAGAATGCTGTTAAAACACATGCATATATTCAATAATAGCAAGAATGATCAAATAACAATTCATATAAAAAGAATGAATTCAGACATAGATAGTAGTACCATATGAGCTGCAAATCATTCCCAACATCAATCGCAATTCGAATTCCTTCTTTCGCCTCAGAAATACTTTTAAATAAAGGCAGTAGTGCACATCCACATAAAAGCTTCGTTATCAAAATTGGAATAATTGGCCGAGTCTTTATAAAAAATATACTTGAAGTACAATAGTGCAACTTCAGGTTTAAGTTATATACAAAAACTTACGACCCTTTCTAAATACATGAAAGGGTCTATAAATACTTAATTAAACTAACTAAATAAAAAATTAAAATGCTACTAAATTGGTGCAACTTGATCTTGAATATCTACCCCAAAGCAATCTGGTAGTTGGCAGCATGATTCATCACTCTGGCTGTTTGCCTTTCGACCTGAGTTGGGATATCGCTAGCATCAGTTCCACTTCTTGAGGGCAGCTGAGATGAGAATTGAGTTGAGCAGAATAGGTGGCATCGTGTATATCGGGAATGATACACCCACTTGCATCTGTTAGGCACTTGAGGGCGGCTCTCTGGCTGTATGGTTTTACTAGGAACAACCAATAGGTGTTCCAAGTTAAACTTTTAATACCTGTGATCAATATCCCATTCTTTTCCAGCCCTTGATAACATGATTGCTCCAATGTTTTGGCCGATAGTAATTTAACTGGTGTACATTGAGAGATCATATTAGATAAATAAAGATTATTGTTAATTAATTCAATCAAATTACTTGTGGATAATTTGCATCTAGAAATTGCTCTCTCTGCCTTCATCAATTGGGACTGCCATTCCATAAATAGAATTTATTTATGGGATTCTAGGATTTTAGGCAAATTTGCTGCCTGTCCCTCATTAGTGTCCTACCAAGTAAGAAAATCTGTTAATGTCTCATTGGCCCTTTCTAAGTCTTGTTTAGCATCGTCTGATTTATCAATTATTGATGCTGTTATGTCACACAGGGGTTCAATTTGAGCAATTTTATGACACAATAATCTTATTTGTGTTACCAGTGCCTAATTAATCTGTAGTGCTTTTGCTCTGAAATCGGCAGGCTGCGGAAGACTCTTGAACTTCTCTATTTGACCTAATAATTGAGCAATTTGCTCATCTTTTGTCTTTACCATTTGTTCATTCACTGTCTTCAATTTTGCTAGTGCCTCTGATAGTTCATTCTGCTTTTGAATCGCACTCGTATCTACCCTCTGTTTCTCTTCATGCAACTGCTTGTTCAATTGATTATTTAACTGTTACTGCACGGACAATGCTGTTCTAATTGTTCTGCTTTCTGCTGTGCCTCTGATAGTTGTGCTTGTAATGAAGCGATTGCTTGGTTTTTTTCTTTTAACAAATTACTCACTTCTGATGCCTTGAACATGGTGGCCGCCGAATAGGCTCCAGCATATTGGGACAACTTTGTTAGGTCATCAGAAGGATCTAACTCCTCCTTCCAAACTACATTGGCTGTCATTATTTGTTCAGGGAATAAGGAATGTTGATTAATCCTTCTCCTTTCCGCTGTCGCTTTACTACGGCCCTATGCTTTGGGTTGTAAAAGACATCCAATGGAGGTATATCCTCCACTTGCAAAATGATTTGATCCGAAGGATCTTTGGGAATTATTTCGAAATCTGTAGTAAGGGGTAGACTGCTGGTTCCTTCGCTTGGAACCTCTTTTGATGTTGTATCCTGTGTATTAGCCACTTTGGATGTATCGGATTCTCTTGAGCTTTCTAGATTGCTTATGATTGAATCAAATTGCTGCCATTCCGGGAGCAACCTTGGGTCAATATGGGTATCGACATTCACATCCTTGTTGCTCTGCTCTTGCTGCCTTTTTTGTTCCTCTTCACATATTATTTCTTGTTCTTTCCTCTGCGCTTCCTCTTGTTCTTTCTTTTGGAGTTCCTCCTACTCTTTCCTCTGGAGTTCCTCCTGCTCTTTCCTTTGGAGTTCCTCCTGCTCTCTTGTTTGGAATTCTTCAAAAATTTCTGATGTAGCAGGAGGTTCATTGGTAAGTCGTCGTTCACGCTCACTTGACTGTGTCATCGGGGCAGTGGCTAACAAATCTAGAGGCAGAGTTTGCAACCTCTGCTCTCTAAGTTTGTTAATTTCGACTAACTCGTCGTCATGATATCTCATTTTAGTTAGTGCTTGAACATGAAATAATGACTCGGCCGAGGAGAATAGGTCATCAAACTCATCTTTTTTATGTTCAAATTTAGTGAGTTTTTCATGTTCTAGTACATTATAGACGACTTTGTTTGGATCAAATTGTCTGTTAGGAAGAGTTGCGAGATTCAGTGTATTTATCTTTTCTGCTTCTTTCTTTGCATGCTTGTAGTCATGCAGAGTGTAAACGCCACACCTTAGAGGAAAAGGAGGCTAGAATTGTTTCTTTGAATTCCTCAGAGTTTTTGTAGCTCCTGCGGATGTAAGCTGATATGCTATCTCTCGAGCCAATAGTTTGTCGGGTATATACAAGGGAAGGACATGAGGCCTGGCATGACTGCTGAAAACTCTTACATGTGTAAATTTTTCTTCTCCGAACTAGGTTCTTAAGGCTGTCAAGTCAATCTCTGCTTGTGAGGAAATCTTAGGAGCAGGTTTGTCAAAAATTGCATAGTAAATGGGTAACATAAATCCATTACAAACTTGATATAGGTGGTGTTTATAATGGGCTTTCCACAACTTCTGGTGATAGATATGAATGGGCATGGGGTCCTGTGGAGTCCATCTCCATCCCAAAATAGGAAATTCGGAGTTGAAACAGAGAGTATCTAAGATGTAGGCACTAAAGTAAAATGGAGGAAGGAACCTTTCAGTAACGTGGGATTTGTTTCTGAACTCAAGAATAGCTGTTGCTAACTTATCAAATAATATATTCCCCCAATCCATTATTTCTCTATTGCATGCTGCTTCCATTAAAAGTACCATCTCTATGGAGAATTTTGCGGAATCATGCAACCCCTAAATCCTACACATCATCGCTCCAGCATAACAATAAGGAGAACACAAGGAATCGACAGAGTACTTACCCAAGGACTCATGCTTGTGTTTCGCTAGGTTTTGCCTCCATTCCCATATAGGTGCTGATTTAATTTCATTTTCATCTCTGAACTTCTCCAGAAATGCTTTGTTATACTTCTTCTCTGGTTTGGGAAAATGGTACATTTGTCTCAAATCATCAGGCTGAAATGAACTGGATACTCTGCCGTTGATAGTGCAAAATGTTCTGTTTGTAATTGGAATTTCCTCAACTGCCAATCTTACCACATCTGTGTATGGAAGAATTTGCTCTCACTATCCGGTGTAGGTAAGAATCGGCCAAATCCTTTAGAGTTGCCTTGGACTTCCGGTTCGGGTCTACTGTAGCTTGTACTAATGTTTCCTGAGGCTCTTCGGCCTCAACTAGATTATAGATACTCTGCCAAGTAGTATTACTAAGACCAAGACATGTGGTGTCTGAGATTAATCCTTTTTTACTTTTTCCCGGATCGGCAGTGTGTTGTCCTGTTACTGCGGAAGCTGAAGTTGTTCTTGATTTCTTAGACTTCTTCCCCATTTGGCCTAAATTCGCTGCTTCAGAGGAGCTCTGCACAGGAGATAAAATGAACGTAATGCAGAGAATAGGTGGCACAAACCAAGTATGAAAGAGTTAAATCAATCAATGAATAATGGAGGATTAACATAAGACTACCGCGGATACAATATCTGAAGAGATTTTGGCATAACTGCTCCATTAATTGGCCATTTAAACCTGTCAATAATTTAAATGCTCATCATATCCTTTAATGGCCGAATAATTCATTTAAGCGTGGCTTTGATGTTTTGACGGTTGGGCGCAAGTGAATTACTATTGGGAAGAGAAAGGCTTTTAATAATAATTCAACACAATATACCCAAGTCTTATCAATCCTTTTTGAAAGTCGCGCTTAGCTTTATCGCAATCGGAGATTAGAGGAATGTTTAAGTAGTTATATTGGTGTCATTACGGAATCCCTAATCGCCGATACTGAAATCGCTAATTCGTATCGGGAGCTTTTTAGAAGAGAGCTTTTAGTTGCATGCATGTTACATTCCCCGATCGCCAATAGCGATATCGCATCCGAGCAAAGAGAGGGTCCATTTGTTACGATTGCTTACCTTCCCGATATCTGATAGTTATTCGCGCTTGTCGCATCGGGGAAAACCAATGGGTCTTTTGTTATGCATCCTTTGTTATTGCGATATGCGATCTTGCAATCGTTTTATCGCAATAATAAAGAATTATTCAATTTTTATTATAAGACCGATTATATATTGTCTCAAAAGGTTTATAATGTTTTGTTTCTTTTCGGACCTTTTGAGGAATGATAAGTCGATACCAATTTAATCTAAAAGGGACCCATTTCATATTATAGCTTTGAAAGTAAAATTTTATGAAATGGGGGGTTGTTGTACAACACAACACACTATTAAGTCATTTTCTTTACATAACATGTTTGATATGTTTTAGAACTTATAGGTTTTTAACATATATTTGGAAAATGCATATTTGTATTTCTTTAAGTTTGTAGGTTTCCCTCGTGCTTTGTAGGGAGCTTCCAACAACTCTCAAAGATAAGTATTTCATGTCTTTTCAGTTTTTGGATCATGTACCCATTTATTTTTTATTATATTAAAATACTAATCACCTTCCTCCTTATGTTGTCTTGGTTAGGAAAAACATATGAAAAATGGAGGATCTCTCAAGGAAAGGTTAGTCAAGAAACAAAGGTATGTTTTGAATACATTGATTGGATTATTAATTTGATGATATATTATGTCATGACTAGTTGTATTGAATCTTAGTGATTCTTGTTTTGGTGATTCATCTCTTGATAAATCTACCCACCCCACTCATACTCTTGATTTACTATGTAGAACCCTAAACAAGAGTTGGAAAACCCTAATCAAAGGGTATGCTAATGTGAATGTCTCAAATCCTAAGCTTGTTAGGGATATTGTAAAATTCTAGTTGAAGTTTTATTGATGATGTCTCGTTTGGGATTTTGGTATGATTTGGTACCCCTAACTTGCTAGGGTTGAATGATGAGGTCTAAAATCATGAACCTTTGAAGTCTTGGTAATGTTGTCTTTGTTGTGTTTCTACATTGGAACCCTAGTGCATTGGGGTTTGGTGGAATGTATAATTATACATTGGAACGCTAGCTCATTGGGGTTTGGCGGAATATGTGAGCAAGACCCTTACATTGTCTTTAAAAACATTTCTTTGGTATGTGTGTGTTTTTCTGATCAAACACTAGTGTAATCAAAATGATTGTGTGTCTAACTCATGTTTAATATTGTTGTGAAGTTGGGTTTGACTAACACATGATATGAAATGTATTTTCATGATGATTAAATATAAGCATATGTTCTTTTGATTGAAACCATAGCTTGGTCTAGGTGAGATGTATTAACGTTGTTGGACATATGATATGCTTAAATGTATGGTTATAAATTCCTAGATGTGTGTTGACCTAGTCATCGATGGTCATGAGTTATAGGATTTAATGGAAGTCTTCGTCTGAGATTCTAAGATGATGATATTTGGAAATCTAGGGTGTTGTGGCTAAACCCTAGTGAAGTTAAAATTGTCTAGTATGTGTGATGTAACAATATGAGATCTATGTGTCTAATGATTGTTGAGATTGTGAAAATGGATTTATAAGGTTTCGGAATTAAAACTTAGTCAAAGTAAAATCTTTGGAATATGATGATTTGATATTTGTAAAATATTGTTGAATTCTAGGGCTTTGGAGTTGAACCTTAGTCGAAATAGAAATCTATGATATATGATGACTATAGGATAATTTGATATTTCTGAAGAGATTGTTGAAATTGGAATTTGATGATTGCTTGAAAATATAGGGTTTGGAAACTATCCCTAGTAGTAGTTGGTCATGATAGTTACTAATTGATGGTTGATTGAAAACCTAGGGGATTAGAACTAACCATAGTGGAAGTTGGTTAGGTTGATGACTAAGTTGTGATTGACTTCGATTGATTTGTTTGTATGAAATCGAGGGTTTAAATAAATCCCTAGTGAGAAGTCTACCATATGAAAGATTGTTAGATACTTTGTAGATTTATTTGTGAAATTGTTTCTAATTTTTGCTATATGTTGCAGTAAGGTATGTCATGCCTTCGGAAGATATATTGAAACCCTAGATGGAATAAGTGTTGTTATGAAGTAGTCTAGGGTGTATGAAAAAGTCCCTATTAAGAGGCTGAAGAGTATATGTCTCTTGTTTATAAGTTTGGGTATCTTATATAAATAAAATTGAAATTCTTCCGTGATTTTGATATGGCTAACATCATGCTTCTATAGATTTATTTGTACTTGCTATTTTAAGTTGTGTAGGTACACAATCTTCAACTTGGTGAAGATGTGATGAGCATGATGGGGATGATGAACTCTAGTAAAATTGTTGGAAGCCACGAAATATTCTCCGATGTCGGAAAGAAGAAGTTGATCTCCCAGAGGAAGCATTAATATAAGAGATCTCCCTCAGATTAAGAAGGGGTATGGATAAAGAGGTGCTTCCTGGTTGAGAGGGAGGGCATAGCTCGGTATCAATTGAAGAATAATTTTTGAAGGATATGTTGCTACATGTAAAGTAGGAAATATGATTGAGGAATATTTTGTCAAATATTTGGTTGATAGTCCTACTATGGAATGTTGAGAAGCAACATTTGTTGCCTGGAAGACCCAAAAGGTTTGTATTTGATTATATACTTGTGAAAATATGTTATTAATTGGGGTTGCGTTTGTATAGGAGGACCTATCGAAGGAAGGAAGTTGGTTACCAATTAGTTTGATTGGGAGAGAATGGTTATTCTTGATCTACTGGATCAAGGGGTGTTGAGGATTTTCAAGTGAAGCATTTCCTAGAAGACGTCTGGCTGACACTTTGTGTTGATGTATGATTACCTAAAGTTGGAAAGGTGGCATTGGTCATTGAGCTCTGACACGCACTTGGATTTGTTGGGTTGGTGGTTATAAAGTAAGCCTAATGGTACCTAGAGGGGCTGAAATCTTGAGTCCACCTTAGTCCCACCTAGATAGATTTCC
Source organism: Pinus tabuliformis (assembly GCA_031772625.1). Lineage (NCBI taxonomy): Eukaryota > Viridiplantae > Streptophyta > Pinopsida > Pinales > Pinaceae > Pinus > Pinus tabuliformis. The sequence goes on along the minus strand of CM062806.1, from coordinate 86,270,388 downwards.
CTGGTCAGGAATCTAGTCCATGGTATTGTGGTTCCTAAAGTTATTCATGATTCATTTAGTTTGATATCTTCCATTTTATATGTACATTATGAATACCTCCCTAGTTGAGAGGGAGTGTTGGAAAAAGTAACTATGTTCGGTTTTCAATAATGTACTTGAGTCATTATGTAATGTACTAGTCAAAAGAATAAAGATATTATTATTATTATTGAGACTTATTAAAGCATGTGTTTTATGCTTGGGTCACCATGTTTTAGGTCAAAGTACCCATTGAGGACTTATGGGATTTATTTTGGGTTTATAGAATTATTGTACATTTAAAGAGACCCTTCTTGGGATTTTGAATCATGTAAATCAATTAAGTATTGAGTCGAATATGAATTATGTAACCTCCACACCATGTTGGCCTAAGAGAAAATAAATTTAGCCTAAGGATCCATTATACCCCACAAGGAGCCTATGAAAGCAAGGGCTACAAATTCATTTGGGGCATCAATTCACATCTTCTCATCTACTGGGCAGAAGTGTGAAGTGGATAACTGGGAAAGTCTATTGCCAGGAAGCCGAAGTGAATGTGAGTTTGGGGGAGTCTAAGGAGAAGCAAAAAAATAAAAAAATTGATGGTTATCTCACTCTCTTTGGTGCTCTGGGTTGGGAGAACGAAGCCTTCCAAGATGGACTACTGTAGGAAGATGCTAGCTACTGCAAGTTGCTGCATATTCGAAGTTTTTGGGAAGAGGTGAATCTTCTGTAGGGTGACTTGGTGTGGACGGAAGGTCCAGTCAAGGTCTAGGGTGAAGAGTCTCAAAGAATATTATTAAAAGGAATGATTACCTTGTCTAGGTTTTCCCCTTAAGGGGGGTTTTTTCTTGCCATGTGCCTACATCTTGTGTTCATTGTTTTATGTGTTGTTGCTTTAGTAATTGCTTTATGAACTAAAGAAACAAGATATAAAGAATTGTAATAATAAGAAACATCACAAGTAATTATCAAGACCTAGAAAATCTTTGTGTCATATACCTCCCTGACCCATTATCAACAACCACCTACAAATGCTCCAATCACTACATCTAACTTTGATTTTTTTTTATATATACAATAATTGTTACATCCATCGATATTCAATCATTTTACACACCAAGATATAACTTGAAATTATACTCAAATGCTTAAATATTTGACAATATAACATAAAGAGTAAAGAGTCAACACACAAAACATCTTATGCACTTAAATCAACTCAGATTAACGGAAAGAATGTCACTTGGAAAACTGAGCATCACCACCCAAGCTAGAACTGACTTCCTCTACTTCATCCCTGATCTGATAGTTTTTGCCATGGATCAACTGCCACTTGTTGATCTCTTCAATGTATATTTAATAACCACTTTCATGATATGGTTTCCTTTAGCACATCCCTCTTTTATGGATCCTTTATCCATTTGCCTAGGCTTTTCCTAGAAAAACATGCCTTTCTCTCCCGCAAGATTTTTCTTCATAAAAGCTTGCCTTTCTCTCGTGCAAGGATTTTATTTTTTTATTAAACTTATCATCTTTCTCCAACTAAGTAACTTAATGGATATTTATCTCCCAATCCATTAATCTTATCTAGATTTGGATCTAGAAGTCTTATCATGAAAGAGTTATCCATTCCCATTCACCAATGGGATTTCATTTGGCAAGAAACTCATCTCTTAGTGTCTTGTTTTCGAAGTGATTACATTATATTTATTATTTATTTAATAATAAAGTATTTAATTGTATTGTTATAACTCATACCTAGCTTTTCTTAGCTCAGGTCAAGAGAGTGTTACATACAATGGAGGGGTGTTACATATTCCCCCCTTAAATTGACACCATCCTTGGTGTATTATTACATATTACAGATTATTTTGTCATTCTCATGTAGGTGTTTCTAAATTTTCATTTTCCCATGGCCTTGCCACCTGAGTTCTACCGCAATTCTCCTTCAATGGCTACCTGTAACGTTTGTTCAATCAATTTTGTGAGAGACTTAATATGCCACAAAAACAAAACTCAATTTTGTTTATGAGAGTTAATGTCATAACTTGATATAAAAATTCTACTATTTGAGTAAATATGAGTTAATGTTCCCCGCCATTTAACTATGATTCCTCATTTTCATTGAATTATAATAGGAAGAAATGCATGTTCTTCCAATGCATTTGTATTCTTTCCGAACAATTTCTTCCTACACTCTCCATGCATTAGTCCCAGCAAGTCAAATTAGCTTATTTGACCAATCATCATGTATAACAATATCACATCTAGTTAGATCAAAACATAATCATCAAAACTATAAATCATATGTAACCATCAATCACAGATCACATGTAATCATCATAGACCAAAATCATAAATCTCATGCATACTAAAACTGAAATAAAATACGGATACTTATCCTTTAATAAATCCTTAACTTCCACTTATGTATTTATTCTGCACACAACATGGACTGTTTGCCACATCATAAAACCATTCGGTGTCTTCTCCTCAACCATGTGCACATACACATAGTGTGCCTCACACACATACAACTATACACGTCATCCAACCTCATGCAATACATGTATCCACACCAGTACCATATGTACCACATGTGCACAATACCAAATGTCCATAGCATTACATGCACGACATGTACCTTGTCCACATGTTTTCAAATAATGTTAGTATAATTAACATAACATCAAGTCCACACCATAATTTCCTTTATTTATTCCCACTACCTTTAGGCAAGTCCAATCAAACCATGCTCGATTTTTTGATTGGAGAATAAGGAATTCATGGACCTGTTCAACTTTTGCAACCAGAGCATAACTAAATAATTTTATGTCAAAGTATTCAATTTATTTTATTTATCTAATCCTTTTCATGTATCTTGTGGTTGCAGGAAAATTTCAGAAAAATGATAACATAGAGGTAATCATGCATAGTACCACTTTACAATACCAATAACTTTGAGTTTTGGGATTGAATTTATCACTTAGACAAGGTTTTAATAACAATAGAATATGACCTCTACCCAATCATACAATAGCCTGATGACTATGATAGTTAGTCTATTATGGACTCCAATGCTATATTTTAAGTTTAATAACAATATTAACTTTGTCTTTAGCCAATAAAATAATTAATTGGTACTCAAAATTACTCCACATATAATCTAGTTATGCCTTCTAATTTCATGTTTTCTCTTTTTACCACTACTAGCAACACCTTGTTGGCCATGAATAATTCATTATATATTCAAAATCAATCGAACAATCAGTATGTACGTACATACACCTCCTATACATGAGTCATAAGTGAAGGTTACCATGTTCTCAATTCCACACTCACTAAGTTTTTGGGCACTATGTGTACCAGGCTGTGAACCTAGGTCATTAGCATGTTGATACCCCACTTTACACTAGATCATGACCTGGTAGAATACCATGCATTAATTGTTAAATTCCTTAAAATAAATTGTTTATGAAATAATTGATATGTTTTCATATTCAAAACCAGACAACGTTATCCATGCAATCTAACAGGCGGACTTCCCAAGATTGCTTGATAGGAAATAGTGGTACAAAATATGCATCTCAGATTGTACAATTGTTAATTGATTTGAATAGATTGCTAGATATCATTTTATGGAAACCAATTATGTTTGTACACAAAAATATCGCTTACCAGTACCACTTAGCCATCCAAGATGGTTAAAACATTCTATTGATTTAACAACGAGCTGTTGCATGGTTTACTATTCTCTCTCTTCTAGAACCTTTTATATGTCACAACCTACTTGGTGCATGTATTATTTTACTTCTAGCATAATATCTTTAGATCATCAAAAGTTGTATTAATAGGATACCTTTTGGGTTTGCCAAGAATTTATTTATTAATTCAGACAATCATGTTCCGAATCTAGTGTACAATTCTTGTTATTCATTGGTTGCTCTGAATTTCTCTACCATATCTACTATGTTTGTCATTTCTATTTTTCGTAAAGCATGTATACATTGTTTATATTCAGTAGAAGCATACATATTATTTCAATCTTATATGTTCCCCATAAGTACATTCTGAAGATCTACCATCATTCTACTGGAAGCATCTTTTCCTTGTTATAGATTTGAAAGGTTCCTATTTGTGAGATATTATTAATGGAACCCATCTATGCACATCAAGGTTGTGGATTTTTAGGTTGCATACTGTGAATTACAATAATTGACACATTAGAATTGGAGTGAATTTGAGAATGTGCCCTTGATCTTCTATTTAATATTGTCTTATTGTTATTAATTGAGAAGCACTAGGAGTTGCTTTCACAGTCCCATCATGTATTTACTCTAACTGTAATTTTGGGTGCTAGTCCCATTGACCTACTTATGAAGGTCATAAAATTATTAATGTATGATATCTTCTTCCACATGTATTTAGTAAATTGTATTACATGTGTATCACAATTATGAGCCTAGTTCAATTTATATTATAAATATAAGTTACGCCTCTTTCATATCTTAGTTACTATTATTAGAATATTGTTTTATTCAAATAGAAACTTGTAGGTTCCAAACTATGCATATCTAATTACATATGCATGTTACTACTGAAAATCAGAATCATTAGAGGAATTTTGAAGCCTAAAATGGCCTTCCTAAGAAAAATGTACAATCAAAAGAAACTTTATAAGAACCAATAGGATTTAAGATAACGATGTCAACCATGGGGGATGATTCCCCATTTTTGGAGTAAAAAAGTAAAAAGATTAAAAGATAATAAAATAATAAAACTACTTTTTCAACTCATGTTTTCAAATTAATTCCCTAAGGTTTTACTCAAATTTTTTAGTGAGAGTACTCGTTGGATGCAAAATTTAGTTCCTCATCCAAGGAGTACCCATGCTACATACTTTTGATGGACCTTCCTACACGAAAATTGCGAAATACATGAAAAAACGTGATTGCAATCACGTTTTTCATGTATTTCTCATTTTTTTGTGTAGTAGCGTCCATCGAAATTATGCAACATGTGTACTCCTTGGATGAGGAATCAAATATTTCATCCAATGAGTGTTTTCGCTCAAATTTTTAGTAAACCCATAGGGAGATAAGTTGAAAATATGAGTTCAAAAAATATTTATTTCTTTTTTTCCCTCTAAAATTTGATGATGTAATCTAATATTATTTTATTATTTCCACTATTATTTTATAATTTCCTTAGGAGACCCATTTTATACCTCAAAAATCCCCTAATGAATGACATGGTCAAGTTTAGTTCCCTTGAATGGTGTATATTTGGAGTATTTTCCCCATAAGGGTGAATTAAATGGTTCAACTAGTGGCAAACCCACATCCAAAAATGAACTGCACCCTTACATGTAGATGCACCAATTAACACAAAAATATTAAATTGAAAGACAATTTTAAAAATACATAGTCTCGTACCACATACATAGACCTGTCTTTTAAGAACTTAACGATGTTTCATGGGAAACTTCATCAATAGATACAATTTAAAGAAAACCTTCAAAATCTGTTATAGGATGGAAACCAATTAATTAACCATCAATTTCTGCTAGTATTGATAGAATGTCATGAACTTCTTTTGTATGACCTATATAGATTCCATCTATATACTTTTATTTTTTATTTTTTCTCATGTTAGCCATGATCTATGGAAAGAGCACTTGTCATTTTATCTATTTTTGTTTCCAAATTACCTCATAAGAGTTCAAATTTTCTTCCCTTTATGTTTCATCCCTTCCTAAGATCTTTATAAGTATAAACTTCATTCCATTAATCTATTTCCTTGGATGGACTATCTTTATCGGCATTAGTTTGTATTTTATTCAGCTATGTCCTTGCATCACAATCATACAACTCATAATTTAATTTTAATATGGGAAAATAATATGATAACAGTACGGAAGAAGATACATATTGGCCCGTAATTAAACATAGGATTCAAACTTATTTTATCCATCATTACTTCTTTCTACCCTTGCATTCATATTTACAAGTCATGATGACCACACCACTACACTCCATCATCTAAACTTTTAATACAATAACCATACTTTAAAAATGACTTCTTCACCACCATTATTTATTCATAACTTTCATTACATAATATATGAATTATACTTCCTAAAGCCGTTTATACGCTTTACTCCTCTTATGTCGAGGCATTTAATATTTGAGCCTTCTCTTACCTCAATTTCAATGATATATATTCTGCTTACGTATATAATACATATTATCTAATTGGATATATTATTATCACTGTGGGTATAACATCCCACTTAATTGCATGTAATTCATAACACTCAATAAAATAGTAAAATATGGTTGACCATTTATACTTATTGAAATAATCAATATGTTAATTCTAATATGTTCTTTGCATTAATCTCTACTCCACTAGAACACTGCAAGGTTCTATCTTATATAACACATTGCATAATTATTTGTTCCCATATAACCTTACAGGGCTTCTCCTCCCCACAATGCTACCATAGCTATCCATCATGGTGTATGAAATATAATACTTAGACTTGAGAAAGTGAATAATAAGTGCAAATATTACTATGAAGTGTGTATAAAGAATAAAATTCTTAGAATGTTGGCATAGGTGGCTTGATATAAAAAAAACAAGAAATGCATAATCGTATCTCTAGAAATTTGGCTTGCAATATTAGGGACGAAAATTATTACCGTGATGCCAAAAGCACTACGTCAATCATTCAGTAGTGATTCCATGTAGACCAATTCCCTCCAAGCATTAAGTGAAGGCTTGCATGGAGGCGCTTCACCACGAAGCCAGGCTGCAATCCCAACTGCCCTTGAATTTTCGATTGCGAGAGAACAGCAAAAAAACAAAACATACTTCGCAACTTTGAGCCAAGTAAAGGTAGCAAGTATACCTAAAAAATTACCACAAGGAAACATGTTCCATAGCAAGGCAATCCTCCACCACAATAACAAATTTTTGTTGACTTCAGATATGTAAGTGATGCCAAAAAGGACAACATCTTGTATACTGTTCACCAAGGCTAAAATAGAAATAGGTTTAATGCTTGGTTGTTCAGGCAATGGAATGAAAAATTTGTATCATCTTCATCCTCCTCATAATCAATCTTCTCATTTGTTTGCTGAAAAAGGTCAACCCACAATGATAAGAGCAGGAGAAACGGTGAAAGACGGAGAATTTATGGAAATGAAATGATGATAAATCCACATGCATGTGACTGACATATCCACTCTTGGCAGTGAGAAATAGTTGTCAAAGTAAAGTAAATAAGGTAACCTAAGTTATCGGTGCCAATCATGAAAGGGAAGATGATCAAATGAACCTTGCAGTTGTTGAAAGAATATTTTGGAAGTGAAAAAAAATGCATGCTAATGTAATCACTCGTGAAGAGCTTATGATGAGTCCATCCAACATGAGGGTTTCAAATTGAATCCCTAACAATTGTAAAAAGGCAACCATGGAAATGAGGCCATCAATAACAACTAGGGAAACATTAATGATGGACATAACAGGAAAAAGGCAATGACTTGAGATCATCTCGCTAAACTTCAGCCTCAGCTTCATTCCCCCCATCAATTTACTGAAGCGCAGGCCCTGTGGTTCCTCTTCAATATCGAAGGAAGCCTCTGACTAATAAATGAAAACGTTGGCACCATTTCGACTGAAGAAATAGATCTTCATCACCTTATTTCCACGTCCATAGTCGTCAGCCCCCTAGATACACGAAAAGTGCAACGCGGAGCATTTACGACAGATCTGGGGATTGCCTTCACTCATAAGCCTTTTCTATGTCGAGTAGCCCACCGATAGATTTTCATATGGAGGCAAAATAGAGTTTTACTTGCAATCATGGAAATTCTAAATGATTTACGTTTTCAGATGGGAGAAATATGGATAAACATTATCCAAATGAATGATTTTATGGCGTGATAATGAGGATGACCGTTATCCACTGAGTTATTTTTTGGGGTAGAAGATTTTGTAGCAATTTAGTTGTTTTCTTAATGCATATGTACATATGTGAAACTCGATAAGCCATCGAACCCAAACACCTCCTGCTCAGCGGATAAGGCATGCAAAAAGATCGACACGGTGGATCGAAAAAGGAAACCCGTAATCCTTACTAGGATTTTCTCCGTCCATTCAATTGATAAGGTGTTGTTGTGCTTTAAATCACACGTTTTCAAAAGCTTCCATAACCACAAAGCTCAATGGCATGGGGTTTTGAAAAAAAGCTGAAAGCATTAACTCATTTCAAGCAAAAGGCAGAAAGAACAATAGGTTGGTAATACCATTTTGTCTTTATGTCGTGTCATAGGCTCCCACCATTTGGAATAATTACGACTATGAGAAACCACAATAGTTATCCACAATATGTGGTTAACATATATTCAACAGGTTGTTGTTTGGTTGCAAACTTCCATAACCCTATTTCACGATTTACGAATTTCAATTCATCTAGACATGCTCGCTAATATAAGGAAGACACCAATGAAATGTTATGAGGCATCACCTTGTTTCCACACTATCTACAAGTATGGTATTTATATCCACAAATCTGCTTGCAACAAATCTCAATGTGTGGTCACTCCATTCACCGTTTGCTTGTAAAGTACACAAGAAAATATACCAATGGTATACATGATCCATTCAGATTTTAAATCTCTCTTTACTTGATAACACTCTTAGTCCGGTTATTTAAACTGGTTTGTGGTCTCGAGGCTACAGGGAGGAGAATGATGTTGATTATTCAGGCTAGGTACCAGTGGTGACATAATCCGTTGGGCACAACTCCTTGTTCTTTTTTCATGTGATACCATTCAAGTACCGACCATTACATATAGTTATAACATATATCATCAATGTCGATCTTTGAAAGAAAAGATATCAATCGGCCTTCAAGCTTATATACATAATTCTCATGACACTTTGACCCTCACTATTTTTAGTGATCCATGCACACAGTAATCCTTTGCTGGTTTTAAAACTCACTCCATCAAACCTTGCAATGATCATATATATATATATATATATATATATATATATATATATATATATTTAGGTCCAAATTACCATATTTATTTACTACATTCCAAATCAACCCTTCCACATTTACTATGCATACATTACATCCCGAAGGAAAGAGTCAACATGGGCATTCAACATGATAATATTATGCATTTTGATTTCATTCCTTTGATAACCAAAACAAACATTAATGCATTCCATACAAATCACAACTTCATATTCAATGGGTAAGCTGTCACACACCATGCTTACGTTGTCATAGCTAAAACAAGCCTCAATGGATGCAATTCAACCCATGATGCATAATGCATAAAATAGATAACCTGAGCCACAAGCTATACCATTGCAAACCTTAAATATATAAAGAAAGTCATAGATTTTTCTTTGAGCATAGCGATGCCATATGAAGAATGAAAACCACAGAGATCATTGAACTTGTAGCCTTCACGACACAATGGCTAGGATTATTTATTCTCTTCTAATTAATTATCTAGTGATCCATTGGACTACTTTTGTTTTAATTGATCCCTTTATGCAATTGAAAAACACAATTAGTTACATGTTTGACAAGAAATATAGGAGATTTCACTCATCATTAAAATATCAAGCTTTATCTCTTTCAATATCCATAACTCAAACAAACTTAGTTCAAAATTACGTTTGATTGTAAGTAATCAATATAATATTCACATGCTATGGCTTGAAAGTCCTCCTCCAAACTATTTTAAGATTTAGTTTATACCTTTCTAGATTCTAATGCCTTAAGACACTACTCTAAAACTCATTGGAATATTTTTTTATAACAATTTTATGACCAAACCCTTCAATGAAATCTCTTATTCGTTTAGGACCTAGTTAAGGACCTACAACCCATTCATATATTACTAATGCAGGTTGGCTCATAGGCCTCAAAATTTGAACTTAGATCTCCGATACCATTTGTCACATACCTCCTTGACCCATTATCAACAACCACCTACAAATTCTCCAGTCAATACATCTAACTTTGATTTTTTATATATAAACAATAATTGTCACATGCATGAGTATTCAATCATTTTACACACCAAGATATCACTTGCAATTATACTCACATGCTTAAATATTTGACAACATAACATAAAGAGTAAAGAGTCAACATATAGAACATCTGATGCACTTAAATCAAATCGAATTAGCAGAAAGAATGTCACTTGGAAAACCAAGCACCGCCACCCAACCTAGAACTGACTTCCTCTAGTTCACCCCCGAGCCGAGAGTTCTTGCCATGGATCAATTGCCTCTTGTTGATCTCTTCAATGGGTATTTAATACCCTCTTTCATGATATGGTTTCCTTTAGCGGCGTCTTGCTTTTATGGTTGTTTTTATCCATTTGCCTTGGCTTTTCCTAGAAAAGCTTGCCTTTCCCCCTGCGAAACTTTTCCTCATAAAAGCTTGCCTTTCTCTCCTGCAAGGCTTTTATGTTTTTCTTAAAATTAACATCTTTCTCCAACTAAGTAACTTAATGGATATTTATCTCCCAATCCATTAAGCTTATCTATATTTGGATCTAGAAGCCTTATCATGAAAGAGTTATCCATTCGCATTCACCAATGGGATTTGATTTGGAAAGAATCTCATCTCTTGGTATCTCGTTTTCCACGTGATTACATTATCTTTATTATTTATTTAATAAAAAAATATTTACTTCAATACCTAACTTTTCTTAGCTTAGGTCAACAAATGTTACATACAACGGAGGGGTGTTACACTTTACTGCCTTCTGATTTTCCAACATAATTGGCGATGATAAGTTTAACTCATGTTGAGATACATTTCGATTTGTCTTCCCTCCAAAAGTTCACCATGAATTTGACATCTCTATCACTAACAATGATTTTTCGAAATCCATGCAATTGGTAGGCATTTTTGCAATATACATTGGCAATTTGTTTTGCAAAGTCTGCTTTCTTTACTCCCATTAAATGTACATTTTGATTGGTCTTCACTCCAAAATTTCACTATGAATTTGATATCTCTATCGTTAACAATAATTTTTGGAAATCCATGTAACTAGTAGGCATTTTTGCAAAATATATTCCCAAACTGTTTTGCAAAATCTGATTTCTTTACTCCCATTAAATGTACTTTGTGAGTAGGAAAAAATAGATACAATTTGTGATATTTTTGTGTTGCAGATTCTGATTTCGTTACTCCCATGAAATGAGTCAAACTAATTTAAAATAATTTAATTGATAAAAAAACAGAAGAGGAACCATTTTACTCTCTAGAAATTATCATCTACATATAAATTAACAACGGAATTTAACAATGAAAACATCGTACTTTGTAGTACTCAACATTGTAATTCATATATAAAGCTTACGCTGAAAAGTTAAGTGTATTCGATTTTTGTTGTAGTTTTTGGTTTTCAGAGTAACGGTATCATGCAGTGTTGTCGTGTAGGTTAAATGTTAGCTATTCTTGTTAGGTTTTGAAAGTTATATCCTACGCTTATCGTTATTCTACCCTCTTGGATAGAGTATGCGTTTATTTCGACTTTGAGATTTTGATTTTTGAAAATTATATTTATTAAATAGAACAATGGTAATTTAAAAATATTAAAAATACTACAAGGTAAGGTAATTTTTATTAAAGAAACATCTTTAAAAAAAAGTGTAAGTCTAATCAGAGATTTTAGGATTGAAGTATTTTAATTTTTTGTTTTTCTTGTTTTAATATTAAGGTATAATTTTTTATAAGAGTGATTTTTATTTATTTTAAAAGTGTGTTTGAATGATAAATGGTTTTATCATTATCATTAAAAAAAAGAAAGTTAAAATTTAAAAGTATTGGGATTATGCATATTATATAGCTGAAACTTATGATTTCAATAATCTTGCCCTATTTATAATAAAATTGATAAAAAAAAAATCCAAAAAGAAACAAAAAGTTGAAAGATTAAATTGATAAACAAAAATTCCAAAAAGTTGAAAAACTATACCCCATGGAAAATAAAGGCGAGAACTCTACTCTACAACTTTTGGTGAGATTGTAAATTTTAGTCATTTAAAATATTTTATACATGGATAAATAAATTCAATCCTAAAAAATCCCTTAGGAATTCAAATTATGTGGATTAATCAGCTCAAATCAAATCTAAAGTTCCAACAAATTTATTGCTGACGATATTGTTCTTTTGGCAAGGTGCCCATCTGATCTTCATAAGCAACTCAGGCTTCTTAAGGATTTTTGCTCTACCATGGGTATGACTGTTAACATTGACAAAACAAAAGTTATGATTATCAAATCCAAGAAGGACACTTACGCTAATTTTATGTATGACAATAATAACTTGGAGGAAGTGTATTCTTACAAGTACCTAGGAATTGATATCCATCACAAGCTCAATTGGAACCATAGCATTGAGAAAAGGATTAATGGGGGGTGGAAAGCTTATTTTGGTCTTGAAAATAATTGTAAAACAACAAACCTCGTAATGTGGGATAAAAAGAAGTTCCTCTTTGAAACTTTAGTCACTCCTGTTATCTTATATGGCTGTGAGGTTTGGGGTTGCAGCATCTCCAGAGAATCATGGAGAAAGATTGAGCAAATCCAGAAGCGTTTTATAACTTATAACCTAAAAATTAAAAGTAATACACCCTATCCTATTCTCCTTATAGAAGCAGGTATTTCCCCTATTGAGAGCCTAACTATGATTAGGTTTCTGTTGTACAAGCACAAACTCAATAACATAGACAATCATAGACTTCCTAAGCTAGCTTTAAATTCCAGCCAAAACCACCTAAGGCTCAATTGGGGGTGGCATAAAGACACAAGGGCCTGGTTAAACTATTGGGAGATCAACGAGAATGATGCATTGCAAAACATAAATAACATTAAAGATATTGTTACTTCTAAGTTCAAAGAAAAAATGTGGTGTGAGAAAGATTTAGCGGCTAAAAGAAAATTAACTTATTATAAGAAGGTCATCAACCCCACCCTAAAAGATCAAAAGTATCTCTCTATTTTAACTAGCCCAAAGAAATTAATATAGCAAAGATTAGAACGAATTCTCATGAGCTCCATAGTGAAACAGGTCGTTGGGCAGTTCCTAAAACGCCATGGATGGAAAGGATCTGCCATATATGTGAGAATAGGAACATTGAGGATGAAAATCACTTCCTCTTAGAGTGCCCCGCGTACAACAACATTAGATCTCAGTTTCACAATCTTTGTTACAATATTGACTTTCCTAGCCTTTTACAATGTCAAAATTATAGTGAGCTCGGGAGGCTTTTCTCCAAACTTTTTGAGCCTAGGAATAAAATCTTAAATCAAAATAAATAATTTGTTTCTTTAGGTTTGATAGACCAATGTTTGGTCTGAGGGGAAGTTAACCACCATCATCATCATTATAAAATATCTTTAGAGAAAGACCAAAATGTAAAAAAGTTAGACTATATAGACAACATAGGTATAGTTTAACTAGTCTATGTTTTGATTTTTAAATCAAAATTTAACAATACAATTTTAATGATATTAAGATTATATATGTTAAAAAATACATAAATAGATTTAGTTACTTGAAAATTTTTGATAAACTAAAATTATTGATTAAACCTTGATAAACTAATATTATCCCAATGACAGTGGATTTAAGGAAAATTGCCTAGACAAAAAAAAATATACTAAAAGAAAGAAGTGGGCAGTCTCACATTTTTATTTTTGGGCTATTTTCACTTAAAAAATGATAAACTTTTTTATAAAATAATAAATTTTTACTTCTTTAAAATATGTTCTTAATGCACAAATCCTTAAACTACATCACTAAACTTAACATTCGAACAAGTCAGTGTGGGATTTAGAATAAGGTTGACCAGAAAATCTGTAAAATAAGGCTGACCAGAAAATACCAAAACAGAGGAGTTAAAAAAATGTCGCAACGCTGGGCGTACCGTGTGACATGGGCAGATTCAGTGACGGGAGGTGTTTGGAAAATTAAATTTCAAGACGTTATACCCATATAAATTTTCCCAAATCCAACGTTGGGCACCCCTGTCGGTGTCGGCATCAGCAGATTCAGTGATGGAGGCGTGGCCCGTAAGGACCGTGGACGCTTCCATTCAACGAACATCCAGGACTGCCCGTACACCTGATATGCAACCGAAAATGTCAGGCTCAAAGCGTGTTCCAATGATTATGTTTTTTCCCTCAAAAGTTATGAAAATTTTGGTTATATTTAAAAAAAAAATGGGTAGATAAATCTTCAAAATTTATAATTGTAGGTGTCTGAGATGTTTTTATGGCGCTTAATTTATTTTAGCCATCAAAAACATGATTCAAACACTGCATCTACAAGATTTTTTGAAATTTTTTTTCCGAGATTTCGGCCACTTTTGGCTGTCCGGCAATTCCTCAGCCTCAATAGAGTTCAAGATGTAATAATGATTGCAGATATCATGTTAGGCTATTTCCCTTGGGCTGAAAATAAGAGAGTGGTTTTTAAAGCTATTTTTTGGAGTTTTCAGTATGGTAATCTAGGGAAAAATTTTAGCTGAAATTTTGATTTACTTTATTTAAACTAGTTTTTTTTGAATATGGATTCAGCACTCTGAAAAATCTCTAAACACTTCTATTGTGCAGAAACTTATGATTTTAATAATTTTTTACTGTATTTTAGAAAACTTATACCAAAAAAATCTACTAAAAATTTAAAAAAATTTACATTAAAAATAAGGCAAAAACTAAACAGTTTATCAATAAATATTAAATAAATAAAATTATATATATTTATTCTTAAATTTTAAAATAAACCCATACAACCCCTGTTATTGCCCAATGCCCATTAACAAGCTGTATATTTGTTGCCATTTCCCTCTCTCTTCGACCTAATTATAACAATATATATTCTCAATCAATTTGAGTTTCCGGATACACACTTTGATGGCAAAGACGTGATAAGGATTGCATTTAGACTTTTAGAATATTTCGGCGTGTTTCACAGCATAGACGTTGGCATTATATACAATAATCTACCGACAACTTGCTGGATTCGGTAAAGTTGTTGACCGAGCAGAAAAGATGACACTTTCTAATTTGGTTCAATATACATGCTGAGTGTGTAGCCAACAAGGATTCAAGTATATAACGAACCTGCTTGGAGCTAGCTTGCCTGATTCGGTAAAGGTGTTGACCCAGCGAAAAACAGGACACTTTCCTATTGAGCTCAATATAAATGCTCAGCGTACGCCGTATACCCCATCAGAATTCAATATATCTGACTAACGGGTTTCGAGCAATAGACCAGAGTCATATGACTTTGAAACAACAGACAGAGGAGACGGGGGATTTATAGCTGCCCTGACTCACTGTTGTAGACCCTGTGTTTGCTCAACAACAACCGCACCACACAGGTAGTTTTCAAAGGCATCACCAAGGTTCACCAGCCCCACCTCATCAGCAGTTGCTTCTTTACGCAGATTATAAACACGGCTTGCATAGTAGTAGGGAATTCTGCCTCCACCATGGGCTCTTGCAGGTCTCCCTCCATGCACGATTCTGATGTTGAACTAGGGGGAGCCTCTCCCTGGAATCACGGTTTCCAGACGCCAACTGGCAGAGGTGACCAGGCCAGTTTTCATGTATCTTGGCTGAGTTCCGTGTTGATGATCAGGGACAAGAATCTACTGCGCAACGAGAACGGGAAGACCTCGATCAAGAGGATGGAGCAGATGACGGTCTCTCCCTTTGTCAATGTCCGGGAGGAGAACGTCCGCTTGCCCTCAAGTGCCCTTCGCTTTGGCTCAAGAGTACACGCGGCCAGAGGCTGGATATTCCGCTCAAGTCGCCAGGCCTTTATGCGCCCCCCACCATTGTGCTGCGGCTAATGGAAGTTAATGTTGTTGGAAATAAATAATCCCAACCACCAGAGTAAACAGCATAACAACAACTATATTTGTTAGACGTATTTTGCAGGTTGCGTCTTTGTTGGAATCACTGAAGTGAACCATTCGGAAACTTAGCAAAGATGTACTTTAGTAAATAGATATGGGCACGCATTCATTAAGCAACTATTGTTTATATTCCAGAAACACTTGGGCGATTTTGATCACACTCAACAACATCATATTAATTTTGCTCTATCATGAATTAAATGTAAAAATTGTATGTTGAGTTATATATGAATGTAAAACACATTTTGATCACACAGAACAACAATATCATATTAATTTCTCTTTGTCATGAATTAAATGTAAAAATTGTATGTGAGTTATATATAGATGTAAAAGTCATTTTGTAAGAGGTTAGAGAAAAATAGAGCGCAACCCTCTGGGGAGAAAATGGTGGAACAAATTTTGGTGGGAGTGTGAAAACAACAGTTATAATATTTTATTGTGTGTTATTCTGCCTGAAATTTTAGTTTTTACTTAGTGAATGAGCCGCGGCCTCATGTGAATGTATTTTCATGTTCTAGAATACAATACTAAGTTACCTATTTTGTCATTTTTGCCATTGCCGTGAGTAAATATTATTCATAAGTCTCTAAAATAGCTACGGGTGGGCGAAATCCGAGTCTATGGAATAGCTTCACGTTGTCGGAAGGTGGCTGCGCGAAATCAGCTCCACATTGTGCGAAGCTAGTTGCGCCAAAGTAGCTTTGCGAAAATAACAACTCTGTCCCTCCGCGAAAATTAAATTTCTTAATGATTTCTAACATGGTACTAGAGCAGGTTAAATATTGTTAGTGTAAATAGCTTTGTGAAAGTCAAAGAACTCCCCTGTGGGAAAATTAAATTTCTTAAATATTTCTAACATGTTATTAAAGCAGGTTAAATATTGTTAGTATAAAAACACTTGCGAGCAGTTAGAATTGTTTTGAAGACTGATTGTTTTACCATATTTACAAACATGGAGAAAGTTTTTTTTAAGCTCAGAAAAGACAACATCAAGTACAAGCTTCACTAATTCTCCAATACCTAAGTTTAATGACAAAAATTATGATTATTGGACTATTACAATGATGTTTGAGATTTGGTGGAGAATGGTTTTCAAGAACCAGCAGATGCAGTAGCATACAATGCCTTATCTCAATAAGGAAAAGTGTGTTAAGGGACAATAAGAAGAAGGATTCAAAAGCCATGTTTTATATTTTTCAAACAATTCATGAAAGCATTTTCCCAAGGGTTGCAGCAGCAACAAAGTCCAAGCAAACATGGGACACCCTTCAGACAACCTACCAAGGCATGGCAAAAGTCAAGACAACGAAGTTGCAGATGTTGAGGAGAGATTTTGAAACACTTTGTATGAAAGAGTCTGAGAATATAGACTCGTTTTTTACACATGTAAGTGGGTTGGTTACTCAAATTAGGGCTCATGGTGAGACACTTGAAGAAAGAAGAATAGTTGAGAAAGCTTTGATCAGTTTGCCAGCAAGGTCTGAGGCCATTGTTGTGGCCATATAAGAGACAAAGGATTTGTCACAGTTTTCAGTGGATGAGCTTAATGCATCACTGATTTCTCATGAACATAGACTAAATAGAGGAACAAGCTCCTCATTAGAGCATGCCTTCAAGACACAAGAATCATTTGGTCAAGGTCAAGACAGAGGAAGATAAAATGCTAGAGGAAGAGGCAGAAGCCCACATAGAGGTGGAAGAAGCAGCCCTTCAAGCTCAAATGGAAGAGGCAACAATCAAAATCCAAGTTAAGGCCCAAGCCAAAATCAAGCACAAGGTTAGAGATATGATAAATCTCAAGTTCAATGTCATTACTGTAAGAAGTATGGTCACTATGAAAATGAATGTAGGAAGAAGCAATATGATATTAGTAACAACCCAAGAGTAAATTTCACAAGAGAAAATTATAACCATGATAGCATGTTTTTAGCTTATAATATAGCACAAGAAAAACAGGGTGATATATGGTATCTAGATTCAGGGTGTAGCAACCACATGTCAGGAAACATAGAAATGTTTTCTGATCTAGATGAAAGTGTGAAATCTGAAGTGACATTAGAGACTGATAGGAAAGTCTTTGTCATGGGAAAAGGAAGAGTTAATATCTTAACAAAGAAGGGGGAGAAGAAATACATATCAGACGTTTACTTTGTCCCAGGTTTGAAGCATAACCTCATGAGTGTTGGACAACTCATGCAGAAAAGCTACAATGTCTTCTTAAAAAATGATGTGTGCATATTTTCAGATAGGCCTCCAAGCAAACAGCTGATTGTAAAGGTTCAAATGACAAACAATAGAATGTTTCCCCTAAAAATAATATCAGATTTGCAGAAAGAAGGTGCAGAAGCACAACTATCTATGAACTCACAAGAAGATGGAAGAAAAGAGGCAACTGTCACACAAGTAAACTTTCAAGCATAGATAAAAGATGAAAACTGGTTATGGCAATTGAGATTTAGACATCTCAACTTTGGAGGTTTGAATTTGCTGCATAGGAAAGACATGGTGAAAGGTTTACCACTCACAGAAAAACCAGACTACATATGTGAAGGATGTATCTTGAGCAAACAACATAGAGAGACATTTCCAGCAGCAAAGTCAGTGAGGGCAAAGGCACCTTTGGAGATTGTTCACTCAGATTTATGTGGACCAATGAAGACACCATTAATTGGTGGCAACCACTATGTATTGACTTTCATAGATGACTACACAAGGAAGACATGGGTCTTTCTCCTAAAATAGAAAAGTGAAGTGTTTGAGCACTTTCACCAATACAAGGCTCTTGTTGAAAAGCAAAGTGGTCACTATATCAAAGTCCTCAACACTGACAGAGGTGGAGAATACATCTCAAATGAATTCCTTCTCTTTTGCAGGGAGCGTGGAATTCACAAGCAATTTACAACAAGATATACATTGTAGCAAAATAGTGTGGCAGAAAGAAAGAATAAGACCATTATGGAGATGGCAAGGAGTATGTTGAAGACAAAACATTTGCCAAATGATTATTAGGCTGAATTTGTTGCTTGTGCAACATATATCTTGAATAGATGTCCAACCAAAATCGTCTAGAATATTGTTCCTAAAGAGGCATGGAGTGGAAGAAAACAAAATATCTCTCACATGAGAGTTTTTGGATGTGTGGCGTATGCACATGTCCCAGATGAGTTAAGGAAAAAGTTGGACAACAAGGGGGAGAAATGTATATTTGTTGGATACGGTGGTAAATCCAAGGCATGCAAACTCTACAATCCGTTAAATAAAAAAATCAAAATCAGCAGAGATGTGCAGTTTATAGAAGAAGAAAAATGGGATGGAAGTTTAGAAAAGATAGTCAATATCAAATCATGCATACCAGATGAGGACAAAGAGGAATTAACAGTAGCAAGTAATTCCTCAACAATGACTCCCTCTACTCCTATTCAAGTGTAACAAATAAGGAAGCAAGCAATGCCATCAACAAATATTAGGATAGTTTCGTGCAACCAAGCAAGTGCTTCTCCAAGCACATCGCGAAGTGATCCAGGTGGAGGTTGGTGGCCACCCACCTATTCCATTTGGACCCCCACAACTATATTTTTCAGTTTTTTTTAGTTTCCTAAATTGTAGCACAATTTACTCTTTTTAGCAGTTTTTCGGGTCCTGAACTTCCGAAGCCGTTTTGAGGCCCTAAACGATGTTTTTTGGCAAATCTGGGGGATCGATGTCACCCTTCCCAAATTTGTTGTGCTCAGATAGATCTTTCTAATGAGCTATTGTACGCGTCAAACGAAGATTGTATGCCAATGTTACGACCCCGGGAAATTGATGTACCAATTTACCCAAACGGGGCCCACAATTTGGCGTTTTATCTTCTATGGTTATGTTTCGGGATGTGAAGGGTTATCCATTGTTTCTCAACAATAAATAAGCCTTCGAGCCTCATTGTAAGACAGTTCAGAGGCATGTAGCCACCACATCTCTTCTCAGAGATAAGCTACCATTTCCCTAGCTGGTTTATTTCCATTTCTGGTTGTAAGCATATTTCAGTATTTTCTATTAATGAAATGAAGTATTATTTCCGCTGCATCTTTGTGTATATTGTTATCTCTATATTTTGTTGCATTCCTATTTAAATCCGGAGCAATGGTATCAGAGGGGTTTGCTTTTTCTCTATTTTTCTTTGCATGTCCCCAACGAGGTCGGGATATAAGGAGTTAGGGCTTGAACTGATTGAACCTTTGCAAGACCAGCGTCGCAAATCCCGATGGCCTCCCATGGTAGATGAGAAGAAAGACGAGGGGTTAGGAGATCCTATCAAAATCTTGTTCGAAGAAGCCCTCGAGTGGCAAAGGAATGCGATGATGGATAGCTTTGCGCAAGTCCTTCAACGGCTACCCAGAGGCGATGCATTGGCTTCCAATAGCTTCTCTGGAAACACCACGCCATTTAAGTTACAAGTTAATTTTGAAATCCCAATCTTCGAGGGTCAGATAGACGCAGATGTCGTCGATAAATGGTTAAATCTGCTAGAGGGTTACTTTTTTGTTCATGATTTTTCCAGTAAGGAAAAGATTATTTTCGCTCTCCTCAAAGAAACCCCCCACATCAAGGACTGGTGGGAAACCTACTGCGAGCAAAAGGATGAAAGTATAGGCTCATTGTTTTTAGCCACACCAACTTGGGATTCATTCCGGGATGCCATCAAGGAGAAGTACTACCCTGTCAAAAGCTACGAGGACAAATACATAAAGTGGACCACCCTGCCGTAGGGAAGGGACCAAGATGTGCTAGAGTTCACCAACATTTTTCATACCCTTCGCACACAGTTGGGTATCAAAGATTCTCAGCTGCATTTGGTACTCACATACTACGGCTGCCTACACAAATACATCTAGGAAAAGATGTAGTTCTTGAACATCTCCTCACTTGGCACAACATCCCAATACGCTGTCAAAATTGAGCAAAAGTTCAAACAGAAGAAGCGAGACTTTGGATCTGCAAATCCAAAGCCCAAAGGAAAAAGCCAAGGCGGGGTGACCCAAGAAAACCTGTGGAAGCCACAAGAAAAGAACAACACCACGAAGCCGAAGAAGGACACAGGAAAGTGGTGTGAGTTCCACAAGAGTCCCAGTCATAACACAAGTGACTGTCGGACCAAGCAGTCACTGGTGGCTGAGTTGAAGGCTTTCGAATCATATGGATGTTCCGACCCTGAGCCAGAACTCGACAAGGGGAATGGTAAAGGGAAGAAGATCATTGATGCAGATCCCAGCGCCACTATTGCCACCACAAAGATCCAGAAAAATGAGTCCAAAGAGCCAGAGGAGGGGGAACGTCTTTTCCACTCACAGATGTGGGTGAAGGATTTACCACTGCAATTCATTTTCGACAGTGGCAGCCAAAAGAATCTCATTTTAGTAGAGGTCGTGAAGTGGTTGGGCTTACCGACTACACCACACCTACAGCTGTATAGTATCGGGTGGCTTCATGAAGGACAAGATCTCCAAGTTCACCAGCAGTGCCGCCTTCCCTACAGCATCAAGTCATTCATAGACAAGGTATTGTGTGATGTTACACCTCTGGATGTTTGCAATGTACTATTAGGCCAGCCATACTTGTGGAGGTGACATGCTCTGTATGAGTCAAGGCCTCGCGCTATCATTATTTCTTTGGATAATTCATTATACAGGATACCGAAGGTAGCCCCACCTACCGCAACCTCTTTGATCACTGTTAAGAAATGAAACAAACTCATTTCACAGACGAGGAAATTTATTTTCTTTCTGGTTTGCTCCCAAAATAAGGGGAAGATCGTTGCTACATCCATGACCCTAGTAAAGGGTTCCTCCATGTAGCAGCAACAACAAAGGGATACAGTCATGACAGAACACAGGAACAAATTCTCCTCACCCACAGAGGTACCACACAAGCTTCAGGTGGGCAAAAAATTCTGGTTGCATCTGCAGAAAGAACGCCTTACCAGAACCCATCAGAAACTCAGATGACTCCGACATGGTCCTCACACCAGTACCAAGGCTACGGGCAACAATGCTGTGAAGCACAACATTCCTCCATTCCTTCACTGAGTGTTCAATATGGACTATTGTCGACCATGCTTCCTACCATTTCTGGACACATCAGAGATTTCAGAACAACTCACCAGAGACCCAACTCAGCAGAAGCTTCCTCATCTCAGGGAGGAACTCAACGAAATGGGGACCATTGCTTCCTAAGTGGGGAGGAATGATCTAGGTGGATGTTGGTGGCCACCCACCTATACCATTTGGATCCCCACAACTGTCTCTTTCAGTTTTTTTTAGTTTCCTAAATTGTAGCACAATTTACTATTTTTAGTAGTATTTTGGGTCCTGAACTTCTGGAGCCTTTTTGAGGCCCTAAACGACGTTTTTTTTGGGAAATCTGGGGGCAACATGGGTCCACGGAACAATGTTAACATTCCCAAAGTTGTAGTGCTCGGATAGATCTTTCTAACGAGCTATTGTATGCATCAAACAAAGATCGTATGCCAAAGTTACGACCCCGGGAAATTGATGTACCAATTTACCCAAACGGGGCCCACAATTTGGCGTTTCATCTTCTAGGGTTAGGTTTCGAGATGTGAAGGGTTTTCCATTGTTTCTGAACAATAAATAGGCCTTCTAGCCTCATCGTAAGACAATTCAGAGGCACGTAGCCACCACATCTCTTCTTAGAGATAAGTTACCATCGCCCTAGCTGGTTTATTTCCATTTCTTGTTGTAAGCATATTTCAATATTTTCTATTAATGAAATGAAGCATTATTTCCACTGCATCTTTGTGTATATGGTTATCTCTGTATTTTGTTGCGTTCCTGTTTAAATCTGGATCATTCAGCAAGCACAAGAAAGCCAAAATTGAGAAATTTAAATGAAATTTATGAGTAAGATTAAGTTGATAGTAGCGCAGGTCTGAGTTCTTTGTTTGCATTATTTTATCATGTAGATGACCCAATCCACTTTGAAGATGTAGTCAAAGAAGAAAAATGGGTTGTGGTAATGGAGGAAAAAAAGAAGCAATAGAAAGGAATGATACATGGGAGTTAGTGAGCCTTCCGAAAGGAAAACATGTTGTTGTAGTGAAGTGGGTCTATAAGACCAAAAGAAACATTGAAGGAAAGATTGAAAGGCACAAAGCAAGGCTAGTTGTCAAAGGATACAAGCCCCAGCATGGAAGAGATTACGCGGAGACATTCGCGCCAGCCGTGCAGATGGAAACAATGCGTGCAATTGTGGCAATTGTCGCGCAAAATAAATGGAGAGTATCAAATGGATGTAAAATTGGCACTCTTGAATGGAGTGTTGAAAGAGGAAGTGTATGTCGTGCAACCCTCTAGTTATGAGATTGAAGGCCAAGAAGACAAAGTATATCGGTTGAGGAAAACTTCTTATGGGTTGAAACAAACACCACGTGCATGGTACAACATGATAGATGCCTACTTGTTGGAAAATGGTTGCGACAAATGTGATGGTGAGCCTACTCTCTACATCAAAGAGAGCAAAAGTAATATTCTCATTGTCATCTTATATGTAGATGATTTGATTTTTACAGGGAGTGATGATTTCAAACAAGTCATGAAGACAAAATTTGAAATGACTGACTTGAGATTGTTAAGATATTTTTTGGGCATAGAAGTGAAGCAAACATAAAATCGCATTTTTATTTCTCAAGAAAAGTATGTGGTAGAAATTTTAGAGAGGTTTAAAATGCAGAACAACAAGTCTGCACCAACTCCAACTGTTATAGGGTTGAAGTTGAGCAAAGAAAATTGCAGCAACAATTTCAATCCGACATTATACAAAAGCATGATAGGCATCTTGATGTATTTGATTACCACTAGGCTAGATATAATGTATGCAATAAGTTTGGTGTCAAGGTTCATGGAGACACCCAAGGAGACACGTTGGCAATCAGCGAAAAAGATTCTAAGGTATGCCAATGGGAGAAAACCGTATGATATTTTGTACACAGCAACAAGTGATTTCAGGTTGGTTGGTTACACTGACAGTGATTGGGCAAACAGTGTCGATGACAGAAAGAGCACGTCAGGATATGTTTTTTATTTGCGATCTGGAGCCATCTCATGGGCCTCTAAGAAGCAATCAATAGTATCACTGTCAACAATAGAAGCTAAATATATTGCAACAACAGCGTTAGCGTGTCAGGCAGTTTGGATGAGAAGGATGTTGACGGATCTTCGTCATGACCAAGAAGGTGCGACAACTATTTTCTGCGACAACACTTAAACAATTGCATTGTCAAAGGATTTTTTCTTCCGCAACAGGACAAAGCATATTGATTCTAAATATAATTTTATTAGTGAGTTGATTAACAGTGATGAAATTGTGTTACAACACTGCAGATCACAGGAACAATTTGCTGATATTTTCACAAAGCCATTGGCAGGTGAAAGTTTTGTTTATCTTAGAAACTGTTTTGGAATTGTCAATGGCAACAATTGTGATTAAGGGGGAGTATTGGAAATAAATAATCCCAACCACTGCAATAAACAAGCTGACAACAACCATACTTTTCAAATGCATTTTGCAAGTTGCATCTCTGTTTGAAGATGGAAGGACTAAAGCCACGAGTGAACCATTCCGAAACTCGGCAAGGAATTTATAACAGTCAATGTACTTTGGTAAATAGATATGGGCAAGCATTCATTCAACAACTATTTCCCACACTCTAGAAACACCTGCATGATTTTGATCACACTCAACAACAACATCATACTAATTTTGGTCTGTCATGAATTAAATGTAAAAATTGTATGTTGAGTAATATATGAATGTAAAATTCATTTTGTAAGAGGTTAGAGAAAAATAGAGGGCAAGTCTTGGGGGAGACAATGGTGGAGAAAATTTTGGTGGGAGCATGAAGTGTGCTATTTCGAGTGAAATTTTAGTTTTTACTTAGCGAATGAGCCGCAGCAATGTATTTTCATGTTTTAGGATATAATACTAAGTTTTTATTGTGTTGCTCCAAACCTACTTTGTCATTTTTGCTGTGAGTAAATATTATTCATAAGTCTCTGAAATAACTCTGTGATGCACGTGGTGTGCGAAGGTAGCTGCACGAAATTCGCTCCCTGGTGCGCAAAATCCAAATCTATGAAACAGCTTGACGGTGTGCGAAGGTCGTTGCGCAAAATCAATCTATGAAATAGCTTAGCAGTGTGGGAAGGTAGCTGTGGGAAATCTAAATCTGTGAAATAGCTTGGCCGCGTGCACAGGTAGCTGTGCGAAATCAGCACAGGTAGCTGCGCGAAATTAGCTCTACAGTGCCCGAAAGCCAAAGAAATCTGCTCCTCCGCGAAAATTAAATTTCCAATGTATTTCTAACAAATGTGTAGGGTTTCATTATGAAATTTCATGTAAATAAAGTTTGAGAGAATTCATGGAAGATATCCACAAGGGCATTGTCAATGTTCTTGGTGATTCCAAACAAGCTTTCTTTGGTGTCTTCGATGGTCATGGCCGTTCGAAAGCTTTTGTTGCCTAAAATATTGGGTAGAATATGGTGGATGTTATACTCAACATGGAACATGAAATAGACCACAATCTTGAAGAGGTTGTTAAAGTTGGTTACTTAACAATGTGGAGTTCTTGAATCAGGAGGTTAGAAACGGTACGGCTTGCTTAACATCTCTAATAGTAGATGGTAACCTGCTGGTTTCCAATGTTGGGGATTACGGAGCAGTCATTAGCAAAGATGTGCTTCTGAAGCCCTTAAGTGTGATCATCGAGCTGGAAGAGAAGACAAGCAACAACGAATAGAGAATTCGAGGACCTCCGCCATGGTGTTTGGCGAGTTCAAGGATATCTAGTTGTAAGTAGGGCAATAGGTGATTTGCACATGAAAAAATGGATAACTGCTGAACCAGACACTAGAAAGATTGAAATTACTTCCTACTACGAATTTTTAATTTTTGCGTCAGATGGGTTGTGGGATAAAGTTAGTAATAAAAAAGCAGTGGATATTGCTAGGCCTTTCTGTAGAGCAGTTGTTTAATTTAACACCATTTAAAGGAGGCACTAAAGCTGCTTGCAAAAAGCTTGTAGAGTTAGATTATGTAACTGTGATGATAGTAAAACTTGGGCATTTTTTCATGAAATCGAATAAGAGTGGATGAGGTGAGGGAGGAATGCGATCCAAAAAGATCTGCACTAAACAACAAATATTTGATTGTTGCATGAAATATAATAAGACTGAATGAGATGAGAGGGAGTTTCGCCACCCATAGTCCCTGACTTACTAGCTGGGTGTAAGGGAAGGCACCTATATTAGTTTTTGTAAAGCGCCGCAAATTGACAGGTATAGGTCCAAACTTACTAGCCATGTGACACAACTGGGTGTAAGGTAAGGCACCTTTATTAGTTTTTGTAAAGCACCACAAATTGACAGGTACAGGTCCAATGATACTTTCCACGACTAGTTTCTAATTCAACTTCAATGATCATGCTTAAAATTGTGATCAAAATGATGTAAGAACCAGGGTCTTTCAATTAATTCAATTCTTTGCCGAGAGTAAAATTGTGGGTCTCGTCTGGTATCATTTACATTTGAAAGATTTCATGTTAATTTATTACATATAATATGAATAGATTCACGAAGTGTAGTTTATTTAGGGGTTTTTTGGTCTGGTGTTCAAATCGGATACCTTGTGTCACGCCCTTACACCTGCGGTAGTCTTTCAACTGCTTATAGCGAGGTGCGGCACTACCAACCATTTTATTTTCAGCAATACTTACGATTGTAGATTACGCCTAACATTCCATACTTAGTTTTATTTTTGTTACCAAGTATTATCTTTGTCCTTTATACAGTGAAAGCCCATAATATTCACATAAACAACATTATACAAGAGAAATGCACAACAATATAAAGGGAGGGGAAACTCCCTGCAATATGAGTCTGCTCGAATCAATATATATAATCTTATTTTACAAGTACAAGTTAAATCTTGGGGAACCCCAAATTTACACTTAGCCAAATTTCCAACTTTGGCAAACTCGGTTGCCCAGCTCGTCGGCACCTCCGCACGGACGCCGCACAGCTCACCAACCCTTTATTCACCTCGTCGCACGATCGTGTTGTTTGCCCAACTTGGGCGCGCGTTGTCGTAACCAAGTCGCCACACACGGGCGCCTCCGCACGAGTCACACCTTCGTTCACAACCTTAACACTTCATTGTTTCCACTGTTTCGTTGTGAACGGCATACCCTACCCAAGTCGCCTCTCCGCATGATTCTTCGTTTCGGCGTGCACAGCGCGCCCTCTCTCGGCCGCCCATCCACACGTCCACCCGTTTACCCAAACTCGTTCACCCGAACAAATTCACCCGAGTTGCCACACGACTTCACCCGGTTCGCCCGAACGACCTCACCCAGGTCGCCACACGATTTCACCCGATTCGCCCGAACGATTTCACCCAGGTCACCCGATGACTTCACCCGGCTCGCCTGAACGACCTCACCCGGTTCGCCCGAGTTTCCTGCCCGACGACCTTGCCCGAGTCCTTCCTGAATGACCTTGCCCTAGTTCTACCCGACGACCTCACCTGAGTTTTCTTCTTGAGTTTCCTGCATGAGTTTCTCGCCCGAGTTTTCTACACGAGTTTTTTGCCAGAGTTTCCTGCACGATTTTTTCGCCCGAGTTTTTCACCCGACTTTTTTGAACGAGTTTTCCACCCGAGTTTCGCCCGTCGTGCGGCTCATCCATGCACCGCAGAACCCCTTGGTCAAACTCGTGTTGATCGAATCATGGTCGTTTGCCTCCAAAGGCCCTCCAATATATACGGGCGGGTGGCGGGTTATGTCACCCGACCGACCCACGCCCAACGCCCAAAGCCGACTTGTTCAACATGTTTCCTTCACCCGAGTGAAGGGTCGGCCCCCGCAACTCATGGGACCACCTTCTCAACTCACCCAACATTGTATGAACTCGCCCTTGGTTCGTTCATTTCGCATTTCGCACAAGTCCTTCGCACGGTGGAGTCACCGTGCCCATCACACGAACCGTAGGTCCATACACCTTGGGTGTAAGGGTGTTTATGTTTACCAACTTTCATAGCATTTTGTTTAAAAATTATTAATGATAAATGAATGAAAAATGAAAATATTTTGGTTTTTACAAAATGTTTAGTTTTATATTTTTGGTGAGGTAGTTTGAGTCTTGAGATAATTGGGATGTGAAATTTATTGTTTTGAATAAATTTCATATAAATTTATCTAAATTATTAAAGGATAACTTAAATTATAATAGTTTTTTATATAATTAGATTTTTCTCTACAAAATTTTGAATCAATAATTTTTTTCTTTTTATCACAAAATACTTTAACGCACTATTTTATTACCATCTACCCTACACTCCAAAAACTCATTTCAAATAAAATATTAATTACACTCTAAAAAATCATTTCAAATAAAATATTAATTAGTATATTCATTCAAACTAGAAAAGATAAACATATTTCTCTCACTAAATACAATCCTCTCTCACTAAATACAATCTTATAATTTGTTTCTTCAATTGTAAATTATTTTTTTTAATATAAAATTAAATTATTTCACATAAGACATGTGAAGATGGATTAGAGCATGTTGCCATTTAACACCTTTTGTTGTTTTAAATGTTAATAAGTGAAAATTGTTTGAATCCATGTTATAGTACAGCCCTTGATGTTTCCATAGGTTGTTATTTTTTATTTTTATTTTGAGACATTATAGGATTGAAATTTATTTTAAATTAAGATTAATTAATTTACATAGTAAAATTGCAAAGAATTTTTTTAATTGCTAATTTTATATTCATATTCAATTTAATTTTAAAAATATATATCATTTTACTAATTTTCTTCATTTTTTAACTCAATAAAATTATGATTATTTGTTGGAAATAATACTTCTATGTCATAAGTAGTTGTCTTTGTTCACCCCTAGGTATCAGTTTAAAAGTGTTGATTCCAATGCATGAATTGGAAACATGATCTAAATGTATCACAATGAATAATCTATATCTTATATATTTATATTTTTTTACTCTGTAGTGATGAATAAAAATATCAAATATTTAATGTTGTGTATTCGATCTCAATGCTATCTTCTAGTTTTCTAACATAGTATCAGAGCCCTAAGGCATAAATCCATCGGCATGTGATTTTTCTCTCTCCTTCAAATATATATATATATATATATATTCTCTTTTGGCCTGTGGTGCACAGATCTGTATCTAAGATCCTATTATGTAATTTGCTTCGTACAACAGGTCGTTTATGCAGCAGTGTTTATGCTATTGATCATGTAGAGACAGAGGCACCGTATGCAGCGGAATTGTTGATGTCATTTCAAGGGCCACTCTCCGATCACATGTTGCAGATTGTTGGTCTCCTCGTTATCTACATGACATCGGGGTCTCTGTTCAAGACTCTGGAGTAGCTTAAATATGTAATGGATTTATCCATAAGATTTTCCACAGCAGATTCATTGAGAGCTTAGAACGTGCACGTATCACACAAGAAGTTGGTTTCAGGTGTATGAGTTGTCCTGACTCTACTCAAAAGTAATGCGATGGACGGTGACTAATAGCGGACCTATGTAGCGATAGAATTTTTTTTTGTGAAAGACATTCTCCGCCAACGAAAACCTCCAAAAAAAAGCAGAAGAGGACGTCGCTGAAAAAGTGCCTGATCTTGAGCCCTCTTCCACTTTGAATTCGGTTTTTAATGATCATAGATTTATGAGACCGTTCATTCAGATCTGAGATCAGGTTGATCTTCCTAGCCGATCAACATTAGAAGTATCGCTATGTGTGGAGACGTCTAACAACAATGATTGCGCCTGCAAATGATGTGCTTGGGTCAACAACGTCGGTCAACTGCTCCTAGATTCGCATGTGAAATCAGCTGAGAAATTGCCTAGAATAAAATTCCAAGCTGATCCACTCCAAGGTAATATTTAATTTTTCTTTTCGGATTCTTGTGAAAGATGGAATTTTTTTCCACGGGAAAAGTTTAATGGGACTAACTTCCATACGTGGAAGGTTAAAATTCAACTGCAAATGAAAAATAAAAACTTATAAGGTCTTGTTAATGGCACTGAAAAAGCACTTAGGGATTCAACTCAATTTCTCCTTTGGAAAAAAAGAAGAAAAAATATAATCTATTATTGGTTTCTCTCTCTTAGATTTTCAGCTTCACTTAATAGAGTTAAAGAAGTCTTTTGCAGAAATTTGGGAAGAATTAAGTCAAATATTTGGATACAAAGCCATAAATGCAAAGTTCGCTTTAAAATTACAGTGATTCAAACTTAAAATGTATGATGACACATTTTTGGCTGTTCATATAAATGAGCTAAAATCTGTCATAAGGAAGTTAGTAGAAAAATTTGTGAAGAATTAAGTCACATATTTGGAGACAAAGCCATGAATGCAAAGTTCAATTTAAAATTATAGTTATTCAAACTTAAAATGTATGATGACACATTTTTGGTTGTTCATATAAATGGGCTAAAATCTCTCATAAGGAAGTTGGTAGAAATTGACTTTAAAGTAGATGATGAAGATGTAAAGTAGATGATGAAGATGTAAAGGCTATATTGTTGAATAACTTATCTTCAAATTATGATAGTATTATTTTTATTTTAAGCCAATTATCTTTTAAATTTTTGGATGAGATGATTGCAACACGGCTATATTGTTGAATAACTTATCTTCAAACTATGATAGTATTATTTTTACTTTAAGTCAATTATCTTTTAAAATTTTTGATGAGATGATTGCAACACTCCTAGCATAAGAAAAGAGAATGAAAGCAAGAGGCGTTGAAGGCAATTTACAAAATGGAATTGCACTCTTTTCAAGAGGGAAGAGAAACTACAGAACCTCAGTTGAATGTTTCTACTATTGAAGACATAGACATACAACACTAAACTGCAAGATCCATGCCAAAGATCTTCTCAAAGGAAAAATGAAAGAATCAAGGAATTTAGCTAACACAAAAGATATATCAGATTCTATATCTGAGAATTTTGCAAAAATTGAGAGTGAGGAAGAATACACTTCTAGGCCTCTCAAACTCTTCTAAGATTTATGCACCTATATGCAGTATTGTGTGGTGTGTGTTGCAATTTTATTATATTATAGTGTATTATTGTCCAATGTGTGAAAATCAAATGAGGAACCAATTATAGGATAAATTAACATATTTTCTAATTGGTGGTTCTTTATCCATACTGTGACACAAGAACATATCACTAATTTGATTATGTATAATCTGTTATAAGTTGGTGGTGTCATATGGAGCCAGGAACACAAACTTATAGGTTAATTTGATTATGAGTTTAAGAGGTTACCTTGTATAACTGACATCTGAATACATTGAGTACCCAAACTTCCCTCCTAGATAACTGGGAAATACAACGAAAGACCATATGTTCTACAGATGAGGTATGTCCATAGAATGGTTTAGTACCAACACTAACCCGCCATGCCTCGGGGGATTGAGAAGCGTCAATTCAGCAAAGCACATCAATGATGTTCTGAAGCAGTTATGTTTTAAATGGAGGTCAAGTGGAAGCTCAAAGATGTGGTGGTGAATGAGCATTTTTTCAAGATTCCAGAGTGGATGTGAGTGTTGATGAAGACTAGTCAAACATATATCATATTGTTGTAATATGTGCTTCTTAATGTTCCATGTAAGCATTAAGGGAGAGTGTTGGATGTAATGCTTCCATGTCATGAGTAGTTTTCATTGTGAGTTCCTAGGCATCAGTCTAGAAGTTGTTGATTCCAATGCATGATTTGGAGTCATGATCTAAATGTGTCAAAGTCAATAATTTATGCATTATATATTTGTGTTTGTGGTGATCAACAAGAGTATCAAGTGTTTTGTGTTGTCTGCTCAATCTCTCTTTGCTCTCTTATAGTTTTGTAACATGACTGGGAGTGCTCCCCTCACTTCTTTTTTAGCATAGAAATAAAATGTTAAAGAATTCTAATTAATCTCTTTTACTATTAGGGTTGGATACACCATATAGGTCTAAGTAAACTTTTATCATCATCATCATTACAAGAAATTGAATGTATTAATTTAGCATAACACAAGTTAGAAAATCTAGAATTAATTATTAGAAATTACTATTAATTGTATGTTTGATCATAAGAAATAAAGATTCAATTGGTCCTCACAATGCATCTCACTTAACTATCACAAAAAATGAAATATTGTGTAAACTAATAAGTCTCGTGGAAGTGACCTCCGAAAGGAACAAAGGTCTTAAACCTCAAAGGTATAGTGACCTTGTGTCAAGTCAATACAAACCTGACTATTCATCTAATTACCAAAAAAAAAAAATACAATATGATGCAAACAACTTTAGACAATTCAATATAAAGTTTGATATGATAGGAAGGACATTTCATGGATTATAATTTGAATTAGATAATTTATATTATATTTATTTTTTATATTCATATTATGTAAAGTTATGTTATTAAATCTTATTTATGTACCATATTGCAATAATGTGTTTTTATATAAATAAAAAATTTAAAATTTATTATCAAGTTTATTTATTTTCTAATTTTTTTAAATAATTATAAAATCATGTAAATATTTTAAAATTTAGTTTTATATTTTTAATCCTTGAGCTTTGTTATAAGGGTCAAATCCTCTCATAAAGGGGATATCAACCAATTATCCTTACCACTCAATATGACCAAAATTTTAATTTTATTACTAATAGTTATTCGGTGGATGATACGGATGAAACATCCACAAAATATACCTATAATATTTTTAGAAGTATACATGATAGAGGGTTGAGATTTATCTCAAAGGTAGTTATACACTTTTTTATTTTCAATTTAATTTAAAAACTATGACATAGGAAAATGTCATTGTACTCTCATTAGTAACTATCAAAGAGAAGGACTATAACAATTTACCTCAAAAACAAGGTACCATATTTTCCTTAAAAACACTAATATCCTTGCTCAAGAAGGCCATAAATACAAAAGAGAATACAAATAAGCCTTGGAGATGATGAAACATTTGAATAATCTCAACAAAGACACTAATCTTGCACTAAGTAACAATTGACTCTCCTCACTCTCATTACTCTCCTCATAATTGAAACTTTTTTCTTTCCCCATTATTTAATTTGGTTAATTCTTCTTCCCCATTCCCCTTCTTATGGTTCTCTTTGGTTTCATTTCCTCTTCTCCTTCATTCCTCTTTCTCCCCTCTCTAATCTTCCATGAAATCTATGTCACCTCCCATGTCATTTTCCTCTTCTTCCTTTTGTCTTTCTTCACTCTTTATCTTCCCTCTTCTCTTTTCTCTCTCCTTACTATCCCTTTTTCTGTCCCTCTAAACTGAGCTCTACTCACTCCTTGTATTCCCATACCCTCAATTAGGTATTTACTTTATCTCTCATTATCTTGTACCTTCTCCTCTCTTTTCTCTCTCTTTCATGCTTCTAATTGTCTCCAACTTCCACTTGACTCATTACCATCTATTCTCTCCTTGACGTCCCTTTCCTTGGTCTTTTTTTTCTCCCCTTCACCTTTCCCTCTCTTCTTGTTCTCCATATGCCCCCTTATCCCTAACATACCCTTTTGATTAGTTTTTATTCTCTTCCTTTTCTTCATAATATTCTCTTTTACTTAAGATTCTCCCCCTTTAAGTTTCCTTTAATCTCTCATTCATTTTTGTACTTAATTTTTTTAGGTAGAATCATATACATTAAATTATATTCTTAAGTAGATATTAATTTTAATATCATAAATATACTAATTTTCTTACACATTGTACATTAAAGTGTTGAAATTTCCAAAACTATACTTATCTTTAATTCCAAAACTATATTTAAGGAGGGTCATATAATTCCATCACCACTTATCCATATATCAATATCAAATATGACCGATTTACCATCCTCCACCTGCCACATAATCTACTACTTAATTACTGGATAAGTTGTGATCAAGGCCTTCTAAATATTGGAGCCCCCATGCCAAAGTTTATCTTTAGGTGATCTAATTCGATATACTCTAATTTTTCCAATATTTATCTGTTGAGCCTCCATTTTGTCCAGATTTTCATGATTTTACTAAATAATTTTATGCCTATACTAACTTTCTATAATCATTATTATTCTTTTTACGCATTATTAAGTTATTATTTAGAGGCATTTAAAGCTGACAATTGTTGATCTATGATCTCTTCTTGTTTTGTTAATTTGAAAAGTATTTAATGTGAAAATGTCATTAATGTTAGGCTCTTTTGTGGCAGGTGCTAATAGTTCCTGCACCAACAGTTCTTGTGGCAGGTGCTAAAGGAAGATCCATTTAACAATCAAGCATCTTATTTTTATAGAGGAGTTGGTTTTTAAACTCTAAAATTATAGCTGCTATAACTTTTGATCCGAATAGCTGGGAGGCATTGTTCTTTGGTAAATCGTAGATTAATTTGAATCCACTCAGCAATCAAGTCTACTTATTTTTGGTTCAAGATTAGTTTGTCATTCTAAAAATTATCTACGCTATGTAACTATGGATCCGAATCACTCAGAGGCAGAGTTGTTATAAATGTGAAGACTGTATATTGTAGGGGAGATCTAGCATTGTATTTTGTAGATTGCATTCTTTGCAGAATAGGGGAATTGATTTCACTGTCCAGGAAGGGAGGAGCCTGTGTGCCTAGTGGGATGATCCCTGGAGGGGACCACTAGAGCCCATCTCTGCGCTATTCAACAATTATGTATTGGGACTTAGAGATTAATATACTCTGGAAATCTATTTTACATTTATGTTTCTTTTGAATCTTCTAGCACTGAGAGTTAGCTTCTGCAAGGGAAACGAGATGGATGGTTGGGCCCACCATCTAGTTTGTTGCCCCATTCATCTTAGGATTTGATTTTTTGCATTTTGTTTTGCATGGTGTGAGTGTGATTTAATATAGTTCTGCAATTTCATTTCGCATTTCTTCTTCCTTCTCTGGTCATTCGATTTCCAATTTCATTCCATAACTTCTTTTCCATTATTCTAGTCATTTGAGTTTTATGATGTAGCTATTCTTTTAGAACGTATTTCTATGAAGGCTGAGCTGAGGTAGATAAAGGATGAATAGTGAATGCCCTACTCCATCTCTTACTTTCATTATCAATTAAGTGTGATGCTTACCCTAGTTTCATTTGTTGCGTACAAGGATATAATCACTTATTAAGAATTCTAATTTAGCATATACCATTTGAGTATTCATGATTGCCTTAAAATCATTATCTTAAATGTGAAACTGATTCCCGCACTTTGAATAAAAACATTCATTTTTGAAATCTTAATAAACAAATTCCAGGATCAGCGTAAGGTGAAGTTGTGAATCTTGTTTTATTGGCAAAGTAAAGTGCTCGTAAAATTCTTGAAATGTATTGAGGTGAATAGCTATGATTGATATTCCTCTCATCATAGTTAAATGATGTACACATCATATAGAATATTTATGTATTGCAGAGGAAGCATTTGATGATTTTATAAAATCAGGGTGAGTAGCAGAAAATGTATTTATCTTATTTGTTCTTATTGGAAACTTTCCTGACAACTAAATACTGAATTGTCTTTAGAGAAGTAGTACATATATCATCTTAATCATTTTTAAAGCATTCAATGATTTCCGTAGATTTTTTAGAATGAAGTTGCTTTATGATTCCTAGTTTAATTTCATCATTTTCATCTTTGCAACATAACAACAATAATTAGGAGGTTTTGCATTCTTTATTTCCTGAATCACATTCTTTACTTCTTGAATGGTTTTTCAGCTTCAATGGGGTGTACGTTCCCTTGCCCCCTTACAACTAAGGAATACTTTCTGCAGGAGTCAACTCAACCTAGAAGAGGATCCAGAAGTAGATTCCCGGAGTGTGTTTACTTTACTTTTGAAAAGTCTTGTTACTTCTTTCTGAATGATGCTTCTTTTGAATTTCTTGCAAAAGTTTGGTTTTTATTTGACATATCACTGAGGTTATATTGTGGCATATATTGTGCTATACCTCTAAGTTTAATTACCTAGATTGAAAAATTAAATGTTGGTGTAAATCTTGCATTTATACTGCTCGACATTTTGGCGTCGTTGCTTGGGAGGCGTTATAGGATAAGGCCTCAATGATTTTTCATGATTTTCCCTTTCCTTCACAATTGAATTTTTGGATTAACAAGATTCCCCTTTCTTTTTGAACCATACTGGACAACATTCCCAGAGAGCTCACAAGCCAGGTTTTCCTGCTTGCAAATGAGTGATTTCCTTTACTACAAAGTGTGATGCCTGATTTGTTTATTCTACTACAATTTAGTTTTTATGAGTATTTTTTCTTTTTTCAAAGTGTGATTCTTGATTTATTGCAATTGAGTTCTCTAAGAGCAATTTCTTTTACTGGCAAATGGTTTTTTTTTTTTTTTTTTTTTTTTTTTTTTTTTTTTCCGGTCTTTGTTTTGTTTTTTGTTTTTTCGTTTTTGTTTTTGTTTTGTTTTGTTTTGTTTTTTCTTTTTTTGTTTGTTTTTGTTTTGTATGTTTTTGTTTTGTTTGTTTTTTGTTTTTGTTTTGTTTTTGTTTTGTTTTGTTTTAGTTTTTAGTTTTTTTGTTTTGCAATGGAGGTTATTTAATTTCCGCAAGTGTGATTTCCTTCGTTTACAACCTTGTTTTTTTTTTTTTTTTTCACTACAATTGATCTTTTGAGTTTTTCAGGTGCTAAAAAGTACCCCCCCCCGCTCTGAATCTAGGTGCTAAAAAGACTTTCCATCTAGCAGGAAAATGCCAGGAAGTGTGATGTTATTCAAAGAACAATCTCAAATTCTGGCAGAAGTTGGGGTCTCTTCTTCATAGAAAGAGCACATCTTGGCATCAATTATAAATCACTCTACTCCTCTGGAAGAAGAGAATCATGAAGAACCAAAAGGTCTTCCTAGGGAGACCGAGAGCTATGGATCATGCTCGATGAGGAGAAGGCATCAAAAGTAGAGATTGAAGAACACCAACCTGATCCAGCTTGCACTTTAGAGGATGAACAAAGAAAATTGGAGGATTTGTATGATGCACCAGATGTTGCCCATGAATCAAATGACCAAGAGTATATGGATCCCATAGAATCTTGGTTTCAGATGACTATTGATATTCATCCCTCCATTATCATTCAAAAATTTGTAGCATCACATCAATAAATGCAGCTGGTACCTGATGTTATGGTATTTTCCCATATATACTTTCTAAATTTGAACATGAATATGATTATTATCTTGTTGTGCACTAGATTGCATTGGAAGTCCTCCTATACTTAAAAGGGAGTCTTCCACTTCTTAGGGTAGAGTAGGGTAGAAGAATAAATAAATGCCATGAATAAAGCTGTTACGACAATGCAATTGGGGTTTTGACTTTCGAAGCATAGCCATTGAAACTGATTTTGATCTATATTGGTTGTTAACACACACATCTATGGCAAATCTGGTTGAGTATGATTCACTCTAATACCTCATGATTTTGAAAAAGTAACCATGATTAACCACTTTAATGAAGTTGGTATATGAGATATATATTTTCAGTTTCCCATAGCAGGTACTATTGGAGAGCCCCCTATGGTGGACCACGCTTGTAAAGATCATAATAAGATATTCATGGGAAGACTAGCATTATTAACTTAAAGAATATTTTAGTCATTATTTGGGATATTTTTAATAAGTCTTTAGGGTAGAGGAACTAGCCAGTAATGATTAGTCATTAAAAGCTTTTCACACCATCCCGCACTCTTAAGGAGTAGATCTGTCTCCCCACTTATTAAGTAACCTTGAAGTTAACTACAATCATAATTTAAATATTTAGGGGAGGATAGGAGGTCTCGTGATGAGCTGACCTACATGATCATGGGACCTAACATGCATGACATTACTATGCTGGCCACCAATCTAGAGTAATGGATTTCAGCTGAAAAGTTAGAAGATAGGAGGTCTCATCACAAGCTGGCCTATTCATCCATATTACTTCTTGTGAGTGTCACTCCCATCAACTAGTTACCAAGCCAGGACAATGGCCTTAATATAATTTTTAAAACTAAATTAATAACTTTGAATCTATATCTAATAAGCAGGACACAGGAATTTCGTTGGGTTAAAAGATATCCCTGTCAAGGCTATGGACGCCTGGAGGTAGCAGGGCCATGTCTGTGGTATTAAAGTTAATTGCATACTAATATTTACTCAGTTATCTTTCTCTTTCCATAAAACTCATCATTTCATTTCTTAGACAATGGTTTTAAGATGATTTGAGCACGATGCTTTGAGTTCTATCTTTCGAAAATTAGGAATATTTAATGATGTGGTACCCTTAGTGAAGGTAATTCTTTGTACTGGATTAAGAAGAAATTTACTTTTACATATGGATGACAACAAAATTTAGAGTGTTTGCTGATTGGTTCAGGAAGGTGTCATCTTGTTCTATATTTATTGCCCTTTTTTGGTATCATAACTCCAATTCTTTATGGTATTTAGAGTGATGAATTGCGCAATGATGATTACTCACCAGGTGTTGATGGACAACAATGTGTGTTGATTCTGGTTGCCTCTAAATAAGCACTACATGACCTAGGTACATGATTGTTATAGTAGGTGCAAGAATCTTGTGGTAGTCTACTTGAAATTGCACCTTTTCAACAAACATTTGATTTTTTTGATCATGAATATTAATAAGACTGGGAAAAAATAAGATCTCTGAAATCTATGACAAGTAGGGAGTTCATTTGAAATAGGACAACATGTATGTGATGTCCATCATAAAGGTGCAGTATCCTTTTCCCATAATATATGGTACAAAGCATTTCTTTCTCGTACCTGATCTTGTTACATTGCAATTTTATCATTCCTACACTTGATACCTTCATCAGGGCTGCAACATGGTTTTAGCTGGTGTTGTAATAATGATGTTGCAAACATAATGAATGCTTTAAAAATGATGACATACTAGGTGTCTTAATATTTCCTTACTGATATTTTTGCTAACATTTTTACCAAGAAGCATAATATGATCTTTAAGCATTCCCCTTACCTTCTTCCATGGTTTTATAGTCTTATGATTTGGCATACATGAGGACATGCAATAAGGTCAGCATGGGGGAGTGTTGAACCTCCATTTTGTCCATATTTTCATGATTTTACTGAATAATGTTATGCCTATACTAAGTGTCTGTAATCGTTATTATTCTTTTTATGCATTATTAGGTTATTATCTAGAGGCATTTAGAACTGACAGTTGTTGATCTATGA
Organism: Pinus tabuliformis; assembly: GCA_031772625.1. Taxonomy (NCBI): domain Eukaryota; kingdom Viridiplantae; phylum Streptophyta; class Pinopsida; order Pinales; family Pinaceae; genus Pinus; species Pinus tabuliformis. The sequence goes on along the minus strand of CM062806.1, from coordinate 86,231,059 downwards.
ACTATTCTTGTTTTGTTAATTTGAAGAGTATTTAATGTGAAAATGTCATTAATGTTATGCGCTTTTATGGAAGGTGATAACAATTCCTATACTAGAAGTTCTTGTACCATCAGTTCCTGTATAACTAGTTCCTGTACTAGCAGTTCCTGTACCAACAGTTCTTGTACCAGCAGTTCTTGTACTAGTAGTTCTTGTACCAACAGTACAAAATGATTTTCTCACCTTCGCGATTTTGATACTTTAGGCTGTCATAGTGGAAAACGAGCATATGGGTTTTGAGGAGAAGGTTTTCGAGATGTATATTTGTTTTGATTTCGTACTCAATATCTTCAATGTCTCAAAGGAACAAGTAACCATTGCTCAGATTTACAATTGGGATCTTCACCAACGCAGAAAAAAATGACAAGCAATACATGGAGCTAAAGTCAAAGAACACGAAGCTGAGAGAGTGTTATTGTCATTGTTAACATTCATGGTTGTCATATCCATAGTCATGGCGAACACCTGACACGAAGAAGATCAAATGAAGGAGACCAATAAAGGCAACATGCAAATTGTGTACATGGACAGGGTAGTAGGCGAGGATGATCTCAAAGCTACCCATGTAAAGACTCTCATTGCTGTTCTCGGCAGTGAAGAAGAAAGTTAGGTTGGATTTAGAGTCGATCTTGTGCACCGAGATTCGACACTCTCTCCATTAAATCTAGGTGATATTACATCTGCCGAGCGATTGAAATGAGAAATAAAATGCAGTCAAATACGTTAACAATGTGATGCTCGTGTGGGTAAGATCTCATGACTCAACACTGGTCATTGTGATTAAATCCAGATCAATATGAATCCATTTAACATTCAAGCCTCTTATTTTTATAAAGGAGTTGGTTTTTAAACTATAAAATTATAGTTGCTACAAGTTTCTATCCAAATATTTGGGATGAATTGTTGTTTGGTAAATTGTAGATAAATTCGAATCCACACAGCAATCGAGTATCCTTATTTTTGGTTCAAGATTTGTTTGTGATTATAAAAACTATTTGTGCTATGTAACTGTGGATTTTAATCACTCAGAGGCAATGTTGTTATAAATGTGAAGACTATATACTGTAGGGGAGATCTTGCATTGTATTTTGTAGATCACATTTCTTTGCAGAACAGGGATATTGATTTTAGCGTGAAGGAAGGGAGGAGCTTGTGTGCCCAGTGGGATGATCCCTAGAAGGGACCACTGGAGCCTAAATCGACACTATTCAACAATTATGTAACATGACTTAGAGATTAATATACTTGGCATTCTACTTTACATTTATGTTTCTTCTAAATATTTTGGCACTATCAGTTAGCTACTACAAGGGAAACAAGCTGGGTGTTTGGGCCCACCAACTAGTCCGTTGCCCAATTCCTTTGAGGATTTCCATTGCTGCATTTTTTTTCTTATGGCGGGAGTGTGGTTAAAATATTGTTATGCAATTTAATTTCACATTTCTTCTTCCTAATCTCATCATTCAATTTCCAATTTCATTCCATAATTTCTTTTCCATTATTCTAGTCATTTGAGTTTAATGGTGTAGTTGTTCTTTTGGAATGTATTTCTATGAAGGCTAAGCTGAGGTAGATAGAGGATCAACAGTGAATTCCCTACCCTGGTTTCATTTATTGCGTACAAGGATATAATGGCTTATTAAGAATTCTGATTTAGCATATACCATTTGAGTATTCATGATTGCCTTAAAATCATTATTTTAAATGTGAAACTAATTCCTGCACTTTGAAGAAAAACATTCATTTTAAAAATCTTAATAAACAAGTGCCACGATCAACATAAGGTGAAGTTGTGAATCTTGTTTTATTGGCAAAGTAAAGTGCTGAAAAAATTCTTGAAATGTCTTGAGGTGAATAGCTATGATTGATTGATCCGAAAATGTCAAGAGAAAATCCCTTGGAATCAGATTCCTAGTCCATGGATAGTTTTATGACCCTGAGATCCATGGTGGAGGAAATGTATAGGGACTTTAAGAAAAATAGAGATGAAGATTCATCAAGCTCCAAACAAGACAAAGGAATAGAAGAATCTCTCCTCCATGACCACTCTAAAGGCAAAGGAAAAGAAGAAAAATTTCTCACGCCTCCTAATAGCCCTAAAAATAAAAATAAGACATCTTTGATTAAATTAGATGTTAAATTTGATTTACCCATATATGATGGAGAGTTGAATGCAGAGAAGCTGGATAATTGGATCAGACAAATTCATGTTTATTACAGAGTACAGAGGATTGACTCGGACAAGAGTAAGATTGAGCTGGCTAGCCTACGCCTCGAAGGCATAGCCTTGGTATGGTGGGAAGGCAGGACACAAGCTAACATGAAGAAACATGGTAAGATTCTTTCTGTCTGGAGTGAATTTGTTTCTGCAACAAAAAAGGCAGTTCTATCCACTAGCTTACATGCAGCAAACCATGATGAGTTGGCAAACTCTTCGCCAATTGAAAGGGAAAAGTGTACAAGGTTACACCCAAGAATTTAGGAAGAGAGCTTTGATTCTAGGAAATTCATTAGACTCACCTGAGACTCTGCTGAAGTACGGGGGTCTACACAGCTACATGAGTGATCCAGATTTAAACAAGAATGCAAGGAATTACAGAGATAACCATAAACACAAAGATGCAGTGGAAATAATATTTTATTTCATTAATGTAAAATACTGAAATATGCTTACAAATAGCAATGGAAATAGACCAGCTAGGGCGATGGTAGCTTATCTATGAGAAGAGATGTGGCGGCTACATGCCTCTGAACTATGTTACAATGAGGCTCGAAGGCCTATTAATTGTTTAGAAACAATGGAAAACCCTCAACATCCAAAAACCTAACCCTAGAAGATGAAATGCCAAACTATGGGCCCCATTTGGGTAAATTGGTACATCAACTTCCCAGGGTCATAACTTTGGCATACGATCTTTGTTTGATGCATACAATATCTCGTTATAAAGATCTATCTGAGAACTACAACTTTGGGAAGATTGGACTCATGTTGCTCCCAGTTTTCCCAGAAAACATCGTTTAGGGCCTCAAAATGGCTTTGGAAGTTCAAGACCCGAAAAACTGCTAAAAATACTAAATTGTGCTACAATTAAGGAAACTGAAAAAATGAAAGAAATAATGGTGGGGTTCCAGGTGGACTTGGCAGGTGGCCACCAATATACACCTAGATCATTCCTCCCCACTTAGGAAGCAATGGTCCCCATTGCGTTGAGTTCCTCCATGAGATGATGAAACTTCTGCTGAACTTGGTCCCTTGTGAGCCACTTGCACTGGTGAAGGAGTTGGCCTGTTTTGACAACTCAATACAGTTGGATATTCTGCTGACGAGTGCACTTGATCTATGTGTCCATGATCCGATCAGTTGCAGCTTCTTTTATGCAATCTGGATTTGACTATGTGGGTGTGAGCTGTTTTGCAATGTCGGATGTGTCTAGTAATGGTGGAAAGTATGGCCGAAGGCAATCCACATTGAACACTGGGTGCAGGCCAAGGAATGGGGGCATGCTGAGCTTAGAAGCATTGTCTCCAACAGCCTTGGTAATGGTGTAAGGACCATATCGGAGTGGTCTGAGTTTCCGATTGGCTCCGGTAAGGCGTTCCTTTTGCAGATGCAACCAGACTTTGTCGCCCACTTGAAACTTGTGTTGCACCTGATGTTGATCACGTCGCTGCTTGTACTTGGCATTTGATTTCTCCAGAATGTCCCTGACCTACTGTTGTGCTCAATGAAGTTGGTTGCCTTACCTATTTCGTACTGGACATGAGCTAAATCTGCGTGAGTAGTTGCAAATGGCATGGCCACATCAATGGGACATAATGGCTGGAATCCAAAGCCCACCTGAAAAGGGCTATGACCAGTCGAGCTGTGGAGAGCTCAGCTGTAGCTGCGTTGAACATAAGGGAGGCTCTTGTCCCATGTGCATGGATGCTTTGAGTTGTACATGCACAGAATGTGTACAATCATCTAGTTGACAACCTCTGTCTGGCCATCAGTTTGAGGATGGAAGGCTGTGGTCCTAGTGAGTTTAGTGTCCAACATCGACCAGAGACTGGACCAAAATGTATTGAGGAACCTGCTATCCCAATCTAAGAGGATAGACTGTGGGATCCCAAAGTGTACCCGCACTCATTCAAAGAAGAGTTTAGTAGTGGCTTCTGCTGTGATATTCTTCTTCCAGGTCGCCATAATGGCCATCTTTGAGAACCAATCGACAACCACAAAAACAGAATCGTTCCCATGTTTAGTGGAAGGAAGGCCTGACATGTAATCCATGGAGATGGATTCCTAAGGTTGACTATGGGTAGGCACTGGTGTATAGAGGCCTTGCTTCTTGATGGTCGGCTTGGAAATGGCGCAGGCAGTGCATGATTTGATGTACTTCCTCACATCATGTCAAAGATTCGGTGTTATAGACAATTTTGTGCCTAGCAGCATCAGGCATGAATTGTCAATAATCCAAGGGATCCAATGTCCCTAAACATGATGTTCCTACCCCTAGAGGAACAAGGTCAGCAAACCAACAGCTCTCAGATCAGTTCTCCACCTGAAAACACTCAAAAACAAGCAATCCTGAAATCAAAGCAGGTGCTCCACTAGGCTTCTGCACTGAAACTCAACTCCTCCATGGTGTACCTGCGTTGCAAAGCAGGTAGAACAAAGGCCACCTGCACTGAGCAAGATGGGACAAGTGGCGCACTGAGTCATTGCTCTGGAATCTTCCAAAAATGACACTTGGATCAGGGATTTTGCCTTGTGATGAGTCAGAGGCTCTGTTTCTCCAAGTGGAAGCAAGGTTCTCCAAGTGGACTCAAGAACTGAAGATCAACTGAAGAGAGAGAGGACACAAGGCAGCTACACATCAGTTGCAAGCTGACTCATCCTTTCTCAATTCATCTATATATTGAGCTCTCTCCTATGAGCTCAGGAGGCTGGAATTTTGTGCAAAGTAATGATATGCTGTTGGTTTCACTATAGAGCTATTGGGTGATTGCTTGAAGGAGGTGAAGAGGAGAAATTCTTTCTGCTGGGAGGTGTTGCTGGATTGGGGCCTTCAATGGTTGTAACCTTCTCAGAACTTTACTTCTTCATTAATAAAAGCTATTGAGGTTCTTCTATATGCACTTGTTTCAATAATGTATTGTGATAATTGTATATTTGATTTATGCTAATCCTTGAATCAGTTATGATTGCATGCTTCTTGTAGTTTCCTTCTTTGTTATTTTGTAGGATCTCATTGTAGCTGGGCCAGCAAAAGAGCAAGGAGCTGGGAGCAAGCAGCAAAGAGAAGAGTTTGGATTCGACATTAAGCGCAAGGCAATGGTTAGTGCATTTCCTCATTCTCTCTTGCTTTCGTAAAGAAGTAAACCTTAAGTAGTTTTCTTTACAGTTGTTGCTGAGGTACTATCACCCTTAGAGTGGGATAGGGTCATCCGAATCGGATACTTTTCCCTACAAAAAACTGGCGACTCCACTGGGGATCGTATCTGTTTGATTGTTTGTAGTATTTTGCTATTCATTTCCTGAACAAAAGAGTACCAAATCGAAAAGCTTTTGACTATATCAAAAGCGAAGTAGGGGGCAGCTACTCTAGCTCATTTCTGAGCATGTTCATGATTTGAAGAGCTGATCTACAAGGATCCTTGTAAGCTCTTAGTGATAGCTTTTCATCCTCCTAGTCATCCCTTTGTGTGTGCTTGACTGATTGCTTCTGATTTGAGCAAAAACTATGCATTTTTGAGAAAATTGTGACCCGGAAACTGAGAAAACGCAACTGTCGTTTTCCAAAGCAGGTAGTACACAGGCTACCTGCTTTGCAACGCAGGTCTCGAAGGGGCTACCTGCGCTGAGAGCCAGACTGGCTGTGCAGCACCTGCGTTGGCCCAATTTTGCCTTGTGCATTTGGGGTTTCCTCCCTTTTTCTTGCCTGTTTTCACTATAGTTTTTGCAGCCAGTTACCAGTCTTGTACCTGTTCTGAAACCAACCTTACTTGCCATCATTCCGCCTCTGTTATATAACGAAATTGTACTTGTTCTTTTGTATTTCTTTCATCATTTACAATTTCCCATAACGAAAGTGAACTAGTCTTGCTTTGGCCTCTTAGATCTGAACCTGTGTTAGGCATTTTGCTGGTCTAAAGAGTTAGCTTGTTTGCTGTCCATCAAGGAAAATTTTAAGGATGGAAAATTTTCTTGAAGTTTAAAACATTGGCGAATCTCACTAATCCCTAATATGCAAAATATAAATTTTTTAATGATATATTTACAAAATTATTAAAATTTATAATGATTTTATATATAGTCTCTATATAATGTTGGCGATTTTTAAGGTAAACTAATTTTATATTCTAAAATTTAGGCGAATCATCTTTTATAAAAATTGGAAATTGGCGAATCGTTTTTTGGAAAAATCATGGAAAATTAGCCCACTGGGCGAACATTAGCCCCTAAAATTTTCCATGCTGTCCATAGCTGATTAGTCTTTTTACTTTCGTCATTATGGTTTGATTTCATGCATTTCCAGTGTTTAAACAAGTAAATCTTAAGGTGTCTTTTGATTTTGGACTAGCTTGTTTACTTTCGCTTGAAATCGAAATCAAAGTTATATAACGACTTTCTTTTTGTAATACATCAACATTAAGAAAGGGAAAAGAAAATACATGCATTGTGCATTTTGCATTTGATTGTTTGCATGTTGATTTAGGAAAAATTGCATTAGTGTGTGCTCTATGATCTGTGTGAAAAGATTTGCCTTTCTTCTCCCTCAGTAGTTAAGATTTTCAAAGTTGAAAGATTGAAAAGTTTTCTTCTCATCTTAGACTGCATTCAGGAATTTGTTACATACATCTCGTGGTGATCCTTAAAGGCAAACTGCTAAACAAGATCAACATTAAAATAAATTCAATTTACATAACAACGCTTTGTAACATAACGCAAATACATAGAGGTCTAGGTAGAGACGTGTTCCGGCGTCGTTAAACATAGTGACTGTCGATCTCTACGAAGGTGGGTGATTCCTCCTGAGAGTCGGTGGCACTAATACGGACTTGTGCTCCCACGTACCGTCGCATATATATTGGGAGACCCCTATAGGAACAAAGCCTTTATCCATAGGAAGCCGTGTCGGCCGCCCTACTGATTGCGATGCAGTGAACACAGCATTCACGAAGATCGACCACCCGTACCGTAAAACGTATTCTGTGGTTTCGCGAAAAGTTTGGCACACCCTCTGCCTAGATCTCCAGAGAAGTTTCTTTTGGCCTTTTTCAAACTCTATAACTGAAAAAGTCGATCCGAGCATTTGTCACTTCGGGCTCGTTAAAACATCGAAGGAGACTAGAGTTATCTTTAGCTTTTTCTCGACTCTTAAAACATGAAAAAGCAAAGTTGTGTCTAAAGCGTCGTTAATAAAATTTATTTTAATCGGAACATAATCACCTGTTATTCCCACGTTGATCTTTCAGTTGAAAAGTATGGAGCCCACCAACCAAGGAAGTCACCTTGGCGGAAGTCCCAATCCCTTCTCCTCTTGGGGAGATGTTGGTGCGCCTCATATGGCCACATTGTCACTTCCAGGATTGACAATTGGCCTACCTGTATGGCTCTTTTCAACTAATGTAGTTTAGATCACCACTAATCCTGAGCAGTCGAATCAACAGTCAGACCAGTCTAGAGCTACCCACCAGCCTTCCACTTCTTACAATTCTTCCTCTGATCCTTCATCTTCGCAAGGTAGAGCCGGCAAAAGTCAGCCTCCCATGGAGAAGAAAGAGAAAAAGAAGAAAGAAAAGAAGCAGAAGGATTCTAAGGCGAAGGCGAGTGGGGGCAAGCAAAAGACATCTGACAAAAATCCACACACTGCACCGACCGGGCCTAAATCGCCATGTGTCATTTGCAAAGGGACCCACTTCCACCGTGACTGTCCTTGTATTCCCCGGATACTAAGGGACTGGTCCCCCAGGTTGCACAATCCGGTAGCATCAACCTCTGATAGACATGTTGATTGCATTCCGTCAACTAGCGAGAGTGAAGAACAAAGAGGGAGACCAAGATCACCCTGCAGACTGTGTGAAGGCAATCACGCCATCCACCGTTGTCCATTCTTAGATGAGGTGAAGAGAGTTTTGGAAGATCGTCCGGTTTCACCGTTACGACTTCCTCCTGGATACCAAAAACTCGTGCCAAGTCCCTCGATAGTTGAAAATCCAGTTGGCCCGATCAAGTGGTCAGCTGAAGTGTCGGTCATTGAGAATGAACCTACTGAATCCAGACCAAACGAAAGTCTAAAGGTCGAAACGGTAGTTGACCCGATTCTTCCTTCAGAGGTTTCATCCTCGAATGACACCGTCGTTGAAGATTCATCTTCAAATGACACCCTCACTGAAGAGAACAAGGATGACACCATCCAGATTCTTTTCATCAACACAGACTCTGATGAGCATCAGGGAAATGCGCCCATTCCTTTATCGCAGGAAGGAACATCGTCAGGGTCGTATCCGGCCGTGTATTCGGTCCCACCACCAAGCCACCTGGTTGTGTCCTTTGATTGGAATCAACTAGGCAAACCCCGGTTACCAGCCAGTATCCCATTCAGAATCATCGTCCAAATCTACAGAATGGTGATGGCTGGAACTATCATTGATGAAGGGGCATCTGTGAGTATCCTTTCCTCTATTTCTTGGAAAGCACTGGGTTCCCCGGCGCTTTTACCTGAGATGAGAAATCTATCAGGTTTTGATAAAGGAACCATTCGCCCGTTAGGGATTCTCCCCAATGTTCCCGTTACATTGAAGGGGAAGACAGTTCATATGAACGTCATGGTCGTCCAGGGACCCTTGGTGTATAACTTACTCCTTGGATGAGACTATACATATTGCATGGAGGCGATAGTGTCCTCACTCTTCAGAGTTATGTGTTTTCCGCACGAAGGAAGAATGGTCAAGCTCGTAGACCAACTTTCATTTCCAGGATCACGCATCGCAAATAGTCAAATACCATCCCTTAACGGTCTATTCACTCAAGGAATGCCTCCACCCCCGGTTCTACTTCCCGATGAATGTGAGTGATTCGGAAGAAAGAACTAGGACCCAGGGGGCATGCACCCTGGCCTGCCTTGGGCAGAGGAAACCTTGGGTATAAAGTTCATTTCCGCAGAAGAATGGGACTAGTCCGTACCCCGTCCGAAAGAAGGAAGAGAGGGTTGTTCTAGGATAAAGTTCTTTTGTCAAAGTTATGTGAGTGAGATAATCAACTTCTCGCTCCCCTTGTCTAGGTAAGTAGGCTCTCCTGAGGGAGGAGATCCATTTGTGGCGGCAAGTAGCCACCATCTTTGAAGGCAAGCCTCACCCATTAAAACATATGTTTTGAAGGATAAGTAGGGGCAGCCTCCAAAGAAAGAGATGAAATTGCTGCAACAAGTAGTCACCATCCTTAGCAACCTATTAATAGACATCGCCGGAAAAAAGAGTTTAGTTTGCGGCAGCGAACAGAACCATTTTTCGGATAATAAGTAAGAGGTAGCGCCTCGAAATTATACTTTATACCTGGGGGCATGCAAACCTTTTGGAGTGCAAGCACGGGACGACTATTTATTTTTAAAATTTTTAGGTCCTCCCTTTAAACCTGTAGGTCTAACCCGTTAAACTCGTAGGATTAGCCGTTTTCAGCTTGCATAAAGAAAGGATGTGGGGCAAAAGTCAAAACTTGCCAAATAGGAGCATAGCTTCGTGAGATAAAGCTCCTTAAAAAATAGCTATCTCACCTGAGGCGTTTCTTGTATTATGACTGGTATAATTGAGCAAGGTTTGGTCGCATTCAAGCTCATTAAAAAATGAACTACCCCTTAAGGTTTAGGGGGCATATGCCTCGTCTGCATTATTATGCTGGGGGCATCCATCATCCGAGCAGTTTTAGCACATAGTTCATGCTCGTTAAAAAATAAACATAAGTTGTGAGCAATCTTCCCCTAGAGTTCAAGCTCACCCAGAAAAAATGAACCGGTAAATAACCTTGGTAAATGTAACCTTTGACAGCCATATTAAAGCCCTTGGTCGTGTTCTTGCAGTCTCACCTCCATCCGTTCATTTGGCCAATCGTTCATCTCCATATGTTTGTTTACCCATTTTGAGGAATAGCTGCGAAGAGTGATTTCACTTAGCCATCCTTGTGACACTGCCGTGATTGGAAAATTCCAACATGTACCTGGAATCTGCTGCTATCCCTATTTATCACTCGTTCCTCAAAAGACGAGTCTTCTTTGAGCTCTTTTCACTGACTCGTAAAATATGAAAAGTTTGCCGAGTTTTGGCCTTCCAGCTCGTTAAACGACCGGAAGAGCTATCCCTCCTCTAGATTTTAATCTTTTTGGACCTGAGGGATTATTGCACAAAACGATCGAGCGGTTGTTTTGTTCGGCTAGTTAAAGCAATCGAAAATTCATCCGTTCTGTATTGTTTTATAGTTTTTCGGACTTAAGGGATTAGATGACGAAAAAGGAATTCTGGAGTTGACTTTATGTACCTTTTCAGACTCTCTAAAAATGAAAAGGACCGAGTTATCCTTGTCGTTAGACTCGTTAAATTCATTAAATAGCGACAAACTTGTCTTTAGACGAGAACGAGTTTCCCTATCGCTAGGCTCGTTAAAACATAGCGATGGGCTTGCCCGAAGGGCAGGTTATAGAACAAGCATATGTTATCCTCCTCAAGCTTGATAAAAATAAAGAGGTACTGGTCAGCAATGACTGGGGAAAAATTGGGAGAACCTCACAGCTTTAATGGTAGCAAGTCGCTCTTGAACATGACACTTTGTCCTCCGTATCACATCGGGTTGGGTTGTTTCATTCACCGGTCTCATCACCATGGTCCTCGCCACACCATCCACATTTGGGGTAATGCTACCAATCCATCACATCAGTGTCGTTATATGTTCAAGAGATGTTGTTCTGCAAAGAGTCAACCGTGTCCCATCCACTGCCATACATTGTCCTTCATCCATTTCATGACCGCCACCCTGAATCATACATCACAATTTGTTTTCACCTCATCACAATCACTAGCTCCGTTCCGTGTCACTGATGTGGGATTCATTAAGGCCCTCCTTTGACGGATCGCTCCTTGTCGACATCAGCTCATTATCCAAGGAGTCGATCTAGGAACAACCCCTTCAGTACTTTGAAGCTTGCATGCCTCAATGGCAAGTTTCTCACTTCCGGCGACAGGTATACATCAATGACCTTCGACCAGAAGATTTTGCATGGTGGTCGACGCCAAGTCCTTTATTCCCACCATGTGAATTGTACTGCCGTACCTTGAGGGTCACCATCCTTATCGGTGATTCCTCTTGCGCTTGTTAACGGTTTACATCATTGACCGGTAATCAAGCGATGTCTTTCCATGTTCGACTTCAAGAAATTCTCACATGGATCGACTTGTACATCGAGTGAAGATCGGAAGAGATTGAAGACCCCGAATCTAGTTTCATCCATCCGGGCTGCGATATATATTCAGGATATAAAGACATTTGATATGTACATCATTGCAGCAGATGATCATCCTTCTCAAAGGATGATAATTTCAGCAGAGAATTATCAATCTATCATCAGACGATCGTCTGTGCTATGTACCAAAATGAATTTATAAAGCTGAGCATGGGAATGCCCACCTCAGCTAGATCATGAAAAAGAATGAAAAATAATGTATTGTATTGTATCTTATTACAGGACACTTCTCAGCAGATTGAACGAACTTCGGATCCTCCTAATAAAGCATTTCACCCGATAAACGACCTCATACTTTAGGGGGCATATGTTATAGACAATTTTGTGCCTAGCAGCATCAGGCATGAATTGTCAATAATCCAAGGGATCCAAAGTCCCTAAACATGATGTTCCTACCCCTAGAGGAACAAGGTCAGCAAACCAACAGCTCTCAGATCAGTTCTCCACCTGAAAACACTAAAAAACAAGCAATCCTGAAATCAAAGCAGGTGCTCCACTAGGCTTCTGCGCTGAAACTCAACTCCTCCATGGTGTACCTGCGTTGCAAAGCAGGTAGAACAAAGGCCACCTGCACTGAGCGAGATGGGACAAGTGGCACACTGAGTCATTGCTCTGGAATCTTCCAAAAATGACACTTGGATCAGGGATTTCGCCTTGTGATGAGTCAGAGGCTCTGTTTCTCCAAGTGGAAGCAAGGTTCTCCAAGTGGACTCAAGAACTGAAGATCAACTGAAGAGAGAGAGGACACAAGGCAACTACACATCAGTTGCAAGCTGACTCATCCTTTCTCAATTCATCTATATATTGAGCTCTCTCCTATGAGCTCAGGAGGCTAGAATTTTGTGCAAAGTAATGATATGTTGTTGGTTTCACTATAGAGCTATTGGGTGATTGCTTGAAGGAGGTGAAGAGGAGAAATTCTTTCTGCTGGGAGGTGTTGCTGGATTGGGGCCTTCAATGGTTGTAACCTTCTCAGAACTTTACTTCTTCATTAATAAAAGCTATTGAGGTTCTTCTATATGCACTTGTTTCAATAATGTATTGTGATAATTGTATATTTGATTTATGCTAATCCTTGAATCAGTTATGATTGCATGCTTCTTGTAGTTTCCTTCTTTGTTATTTTGCAGGATCTCATTGTAGCTGGGCTAGCAAAAGAGCAAGGAGCTGGGAGCAAGCAGCAAAGAGAAGAGTTTGGATTCGACATTAAGCGCAAGGCAACGGTTAGTGCATTTCCTCATTCTCTCTTGCTTTCGTAAAGAAGTAAACCTTAAGTAGTTTTCTTTACAGTTGTTGCTGAGGTACTATCACCCTTAGAGTGGGATAGGGTCATCCGAGGCGGATACTTTTCCCTACAACATTCGGCCAATAGAAATACTTTTGCAATACTGCCACCATTTTCTCGACCCCAAAATGCCGAGCAGCCCTACTGTAGTGTGCTTCCCAAATCATCTTGACACGCTCGCTTGAAGGAACACAAAGGTGACCCAGGTGGCATAACAGAGTATCTTGGAGGTGAAAATCTGGAACATGCTGACCCTCCAAGAGTATCTCGTATGTGTGGCCAAATTCTGGGTCACTTTTGTAGAGAAGTGGCCAATCAGAAGTCTCATGCCCACAAGAGTTGAGCACGGTGGTTAACGCCATGGTCGGTGGTCGATTGAGACAATCTGCAACATTATTCATGTTGCCCTTCTTAAACTTGATATTCAAATGGAACTGTTGCAAGTATGTGGACCACTTATGATGGTGATCATTCTACAATTTCCCTTGGGTCTGTATGAACTACAGGGGTCGGTGGTCTGTGTGTATGACTGTTTCCTTCCCCAAAATGTAATGCTTCCATTGTCGACAGGCCTGCACAATGGAATACATCTCTTTGTCATAAGTGGGATACTTCCGGATTGTGTCTGAAAGTGTCTCACTGTTATATGCCACTGGATGCCCATGTTGAGTAAGGACTGCCCCAATAACATAGTCAGAGGCATCTGTCTCGACCTCAAATGGTTGTTGCAAGTCTGGTAATATGAGCACGGGTGCCGTGGAGAGGAGATATTTCAACTCTGTGAATGCCTTCTGTTGAAATTTGGACCAAAAGAATTTTGCTTTCGCTGCTTCCTTGGCGACTTAACTCAAGGGCCAACTGATATGATAAAATCCCAACACGAACCTGCGGTAGAAGTTGGCAAGACCTACAAAGCTGTGAAGCTCTGTTAGAGTGGTTGGAGCTGGCCAATCCCGAATGACTTGGATCTTGGCTGGATCTACATAAACCCCCCATTCATCAATAATGTATCCCAGATACTGAACCTGGGTGATGCCAAAAGTGCATTTCTCCAAATTGGCAGATAACTTGTGTTGCCGCAATGTTTGGAGAACCTGGCGAATGTGGTGGAGGTGCTCTTCCCAACTCTGGATGAATATTAGCATGTCATCCAAGTATACCACTACAAATGAGTTGGTGAATGGCCGCAAGATGTCATCCATTAACCTCATGAAGGTTGCAGAAGCATTTGTCAATCCGAAAAGCGTAACTAACCATTCGAAAAGGACCTTCTTGACTTTGAAGGGAGTCTTCCACACATCAGAGGGTTCGATTGGTGCCTGGTGATATCCTGACTTCAAATCGATCTTGCTGAAATATTCCCCCCCCTTCAGTTGGTCTAGGAGGTCATCAATCTGTGGGATTGGGTACCTATTACGGACAGTGATCTTGTTCAGTGCCCGATAGTCAATATAGAGTCTCCAAGTCACATCCTTCTTCTGTACCAACACGATTGGGCTCCCAAAAGGTGATGAAATTGGATGGATGTGACCTTTCTGCAGCAGGTCTTGAAACTGCCTCTTGATTTCATCGTTCTCTAGAGAGGAGCGCCGATAGATTGCTCCATTGGGCAGCAGCGCACCTGGGGTCAGATTGATGGAGTGCCTGACCTGACAGTGCAAAGGAACCCCTACGGGGGAGGTGAAGATTTCCTCGACTCCTCCACGACCTTTTCCATCTGTACTTGTAGTGCAGAGGGGCCCTGTCGGGAGGTCGTGGCCACCGTCTTCTTCTTTCCTTAAGGGCGTATCATCAGGAAAACAAATTTCCCGGTTTTGGAAATGAGCTTACTGCATTATTTTGCAGTAACCAAAGAGATGGGAGTAGGTGGTGCTACCTCTGGTATCCTGTACAACTTATTTCCCAAAGTAACAATAATAGCACGAGGCCTTGATTCATACACAGCATGTTGCTTCCACAAGTATGGTTGTCCTAATAATACATCACAAAATTAAAGGGGAGCAATGTCACACAATACATCATCCGTGAAGGGCTTGATGTTATATGGAAGGCGACATTGCCAGCTCACGCGAAGATCCCGTCCTTGGTGAAGCCACCCGATGGTGTACGGTTATGGATGTGCTGTGGTCGGTAAGCCCAGCCGCTTCATGACCTTTGCTGAAATGAGGTTCTTTTGGCTCCTGCTATCAACAATGAACTATAACGGGGAGCCCTTTACCCACATCTGGGAGTGGAAGAGAGGCTCCTCCTCCTCTGGATCTTCGGGATCCTCCTTCTGGATGCGACAGTGGCATTGGGCTCTGCATCAATAATTTGCTTCCCTTTGTCATTCCCCTTGTCGGGTTTTGACTCAGAGTCGAAACATTCATCTGATTCTGAAACCTTTGGCTCGGCCATTAGTGACTACCTGGTTCGACACTCACTCGTGTTGTGATTGGAGCTCTTATGGAACTCACACCACTTCCCCGTGTCTTTTTCCTGCTTCATGGTGATGTTCCTTGCTTGCAGCTTTGGCGGGTTGTCTTGGGCTGCCCCGCCTTGGCTTTGTCCTTTGTTTTGTAGTTTGGGAGCACCTTTCCCTTGCTTAGGATTTGTAGATCCAAAGTCTCGCTTCTTCTGTTTAAACTTTTGCTCGACCTTGACGGCATATCGATATGCTGTGCCGAGCGAGGGGATGTTCAGGAATTCTATTTCTTCTTGGATGTACTTGTGTAGTCAGCCGCAGTATTTGAGTACCAAATGCTGCTTCAAATGCTTGATACCCAACTTTGTGTGAACGGTATGGAAATATTGGTAAACTTCGGCACATCTTGGTCTCTCCCTTGTCGCAGCACGATCCACTTTATGTGTTGATCCTCATAGCTTCTGACAGGGTAGTATTGCTCCTTGATGGCATCCCAGAATGAATCCTAGGTGGGTGTGATAGAAAATAGTGAGCCTGTACTTTCATCCTTCTGCTCGTAGTATGTTTCCCACCAGTCCTTGACGTGGGGGGCTGCTTTGAGAAGAGAGAAAATAAGCTTTTCCTAATTGGAAAAATAATGAACAGAAAAATAACCCTCTAGTAGATTTAACCATTTATCAACGAAATCTACATATATCTGACCCTTGAATATGGGGATTTCAAGATTAAATTGTACCTTAAATGGTGTGGCGTTTCCAAAGTAGCTGCTGGAAGCCGATGCGTCACCCCTGGGTAGGCGTTGAAGGATCTAGGCAAAGTTGTCCACCATCGCGTTCCTTTGTCGCTCGAGGGCTTCTTCGAGCAACATTTTGATAGGATCCCCTATCCCCTCATCTTTCTTTTCATCTTCCATGGGAGGCCATTGGGATTTGCGAGGCTGATCTTGTAAGGGTTCAACCAGTTCAAGTCCTAACTCCTTATATCCAGACCTCATTGGGGACATGGAAAGAAAAGAAGAGAAAAAGCAGACCGCTTTGATACCACTGATTCGGATTTAAATAGGAACGCAACAAATTACAGAGATAAACATAAACACAAATATGAAGTAGGAATAATACTTCATTGCATTAATGTAAACGACTGAAATATGTTTACAAATAGCAATGGAAATAGACCAGCTAGGGCGATGGTAGCTTATCTCTGAGAAGAGATGTAGTGGCTACATGCCTCTGAACTGTGTTACAATGAGGCTTGAAGGCCTATTAATTGTTTAGAAACAATGGAAAACCCTCAACATCCAAAAGCCTAACCCTAGAAGATGAAATGCCAAATTGTGGGCCCTTTTTGGGTAAATTGGTACATCAACTTCCCGGGGTCGTAACTTTTGCATACGATCTTCGTTTGACGCGTACAATATCTTGTTAGAAAGATCTATCTAAGAACTACAACTTTGGGAAGAATAACATATGGGTCTATGGACCCATGTTGCTCCTAGTTTTACCAAAAAACGTCATTTAGGGCCTCAAAATGGCTTCGGAAGTTCAGGATCCGAAAACCTGCTAAAAATAGTAAATTGTGCTACAATTAAGGAAACTGAAAAGATGAAAGAAACAATGGTGGGGGTCCAGGTGGACTTGAAAGGTGGCCACCAATATCCACATGGATCAATGAGACACATTATTCTCATGTTTAATCCCACTAGTATAGATGAGGTATTTGTTCAAGCTACACATCTAGAAGCTAGAGGAAAGAATGGGAACCCAAAAGTTGGAGGATCATCCAAGCCCATTGCAAGGAAGAATAAGGAGAATAGAAAATAGAAATGGAAAGAGAGGAAGGCCAACACTACATAGAAGAGTAAGTCTTCATGCTCTCACTGTAAGAAGGATTGGCATGATGATGAGCACTATTGGATTTTGCATCCAGAGTTGAGACCTAAGAAATTCGAGGGCAAGAAGAGGAAGACTGTTGTAGCTATTCAGAAAGATTTGGGGTTAGACTCAAGAGATGAAACAACCTTTGCAGCGATAGGTATAAAGGGTTTCCCGCTTTAGAGAATGCAGAAATCAAGAAGAAGGTGCAGGAGTTGCTTGAGAAGGGGTTCATCAGACCTAGCACATCACCATGTGGGTCTCCAATCATTTTTGTGAGAAAGGAAGATGGCTTGTGGAGAATGTGCATTGATTACCAAGCACTGAATAAGATAACAATAAAGAATCATTATCCCCTTCCTTGCATAGATGATATATGAGATCAATTGAAAGAAGCTGTTTATTTTTCCAAGTTAGACTTGCATAGTGGGTATCATCAGGTCAGAGTTGCAGAACAAGATGCATGGAAGACTACTTCCAAAACAAAGCAGGGATTGTATGAATGGCTAGTTATGCCTTTTGGCTTAACTAATGCTCCTACTACTTTCATTAGAAAAATGAATGATGTACTCAGACCTTTTCTTGATGATTTTGTTATTGTATATCTAGATGAAATTATTATATTTAGCAAAACGTGGGAAGAACATTTAAAGCATGTTAAGCAGACACTAAATGTTTTGAAAAGAGAAATTTTTTATGTTAAACTCTCAAAATGTGAATTTGGAAAAACATCTTTGAATTATTTGGGACACATAGTAGGGGGTGGTGAATTGAAGATAGACCCCTCTAAGGTTGCAGTCATTGTAAACTGGCCAAAACCCAAATCTGCTACATAAGTTAGAAGCTTCTTAGGAGGAGCACAATATTGGAGAAAGTTTATTTCTAACTTTTCCTTAATTGCAGCTCCCTTACATGCTTTAACGAGATTGAACAAGGTCTTTCAGTGGGGAGGCTAACAATAGAAAGCCTTCGACACCTTGAAACAAAAGATTAGTACAACACCAATACTAGCACTGCCAGATCTTCAAAGACCATTTGAGATCCAAACAGATGCCAGTGACTATGCCATGGGAGCAGTGTTGATACAGCACGGTAAACCCATATGTTATCATTCTGAGACATTTAACTCTGCAGTAGTTACCTATCCAACATATGATAAAGAATTGTATGCATGAGTAAAAAGTGTGAAAAAGTGGAAACATTACTTAATGGGAAAAGAGATAGTCATACATACTGATCATCAACCACTTCAATATCTACACTCCCAAACTAAGTTGCAGCAATTAAGACACTATAAGTGGATGGGTTTTCTACAACAGTTTCATTTAGTCATCAGATATAAAAAGGGCATACACATTAAAGTTGCAGATATGTTTTCTAGACCTATTATAAATGCACCCACTATTCTTAAGCATAATTTAGTATTGCATGAGAGCTACATTGAACAATATGCTCAAGATATAGATTTCAAAGATGTATATGCAACTTTAAGTCAAGGAAAATGAGTAGAAGAATTAGACTATCACATTAAGGACCAACTCTTGTATCATTGTGGGAAGCAATGCATTTTGCAAACTAAAAGAGTAAAGATAATTCGGGAAGCACACACTTCTCTAATATCAGGTCACTTTGGGGTAAGTAAAATGGTTGCATAGTTGCAAAGTTTTTGTTATTGGCCAAAAATGAATGAGACAGTTTCTAGATATGTAAGAGTGTGTACCATGTGTGCTAAAAGCAAGCCCAACAATAGAAAACTAGGCTTGTACACTCCACTGCCAGTTCCTTCTCATCCTTGGGAAAGTGTTTCCATGGACTTTGTTGGAGGACTGCCTAAATCTAGGAAAGGTCATGACTATTTATATGTTGTTGTGGATAGGTTCAACAAAATGTGTATTTCGATACCTTGTAATAAACAGATTACAGCTGAATAAACTGCAAAGTTGTTCTTTCAGCATGTATGGGTTCATTTTGGATTACCCACTTCCATTATATCTGATAGAGACACCCAATTTTTGGGAAGTTTTGGTTGATTCTGTGGGAACTGATGGACACTAGACTGAAGAAAAGCACAACCTTTCATTCATAGACAGATGGCCAGATAGAAGTGGTCAACAGGATAGTGATCCAGTTGCTCATAGGCTATTGCAGCAAGCATCACAAACATTGGGATGAACATTTCTGTTATGTAAAACATGCTTACAACCGAGCCAAACATTCTTCTACACAGAGATATCCCTTTGAGACCTGTTTTGGTTTCATACCAAGGTCTCCCTTGGATTATGTCTTTGGTAAAAACATAGCAGTTGATGGACACAGTGATGTGGACAAGGCAACAAAGTTCATTGAACAAATCCAAGAGATTCACTAGGCAGTAAAGGAATAGCTGGAAAAGAGCCAAGCCAAATACAAGGCAAGGCATGAAAAGCATCAAATGGAGCATAGTTTCCAAGTTGGTGATCAAGTCTGGCTATATATCAACAAAGACAGAATGCAAGGTGAAGGTAAAATGCTAAAGCCAATAAGGTATGGACCTTTCAAGATACTTGAGAAAATTGGTGAGAATTGTTTTTGCCTTGATTTACCAGCTTACATGCACATCTACCTAGCCATTAATGCAGACAAATTGAGACTATTTGAACCTTCATTAATTGAATATCCTGAAGAGCAAAGTCAATTGCCTTCTATTGATGATCTGTTACTTGAATATCTCAATGAATTGTAGGAAGACACAGTTTTGGACAGGAAGGTGAGGATGACACATAGGGGAGATGTTAAGTACCTCAGGATTGGACTCAAGGGTTCAAAGCCAAGAAGTGTAAAATGGATAGATATTGGACAAGTGAGATAGTTATATCCTCACTTAGTCAATTCTTGAAAACCAACTTTTGGTGGTCCAAAAGTTTTTTCAGTGGGAAGGCTGTGATGAATTGGATCCTTAAACATTTCTCATGACTGTTTCAAAATTATGTCAGATCAAATCTTATGAATAACAAGTATCAGAAATGACCTCTAGACAATTGCAATTGTGTCCTGCATGGAACAACGAGGCCCCTCGGTCAAAGTGCGCTGACTGTTGGCCCATGAAGACCGCGCATGGACGCAAATTGGAAATCGAAAGCCCAGATCCAGAAACAAAGACAGTTTCTGATACGCGATTAGCACAAAGAGCTAATCGCGTATTGCAGGGAAAATCCCTCAGTGAAGGAAAGCCCTGAGTGCTCGGTCACAAGGGAAATAGGAAACTACGTGTAAATGCCTAAACAGTTAGAAGGCGGGTTGCATGACCAAAACCAACAAGATATCGCATGCATCTCAAGTGGTAATCAGGTTTGGCCAAGGTCCACACGATGCCACACACCGGGTGACATGGGTTTGGCGGATGAGAGAGAAAAATGGCTTACATCATGTGAGTAACGATCGAGAAACTCACCCGTGTGATATGAATGGAGATCGTAGAATCTGGAGGCTCCAGATCAACGGCGGAGGATCAACCTGATGGATGACAGGATTTGACGGGGAAATAGAATGAGGCACATGGAATTTGGGGTCTGGCATGATCGCTGAGCTAGCAGATGAATTGTTTCGCAGGCAATCTCAGAGCAACGAAAATAACGACCGTTCGACGGAAAGCTGTCGCTCAATTCATCAAGAGAAAAGTGGCCACCTCTTTGTGAAATGTTACATAGTGGCGATGACACAGAAGTACGGGAATTCTAGCAGACAGAGGCAGATGATCCGAGGAGCTGGGAAGAGGAAGCAAATAGTCAGAGAATAGATTGGCTTTAAGCCACAGAAAAACAGAGAACGAGAGACAACGAAGAGATAGAAGAAGAGAAGAAAAAAAAGGCATAAAGATGAGAGACCAGAAGGAAGAAAATTGCAGAGAACAGAGACACCAAGCTGACCTGCAGAGAAAAGGCAGCATCGAGCAGACAGAGACAAAGAGAGTTCGAGGTTCTGTGAACTCCTAAGAAGGCTTGGGTAATTCAAGCAACTCCTCTACTCAGACCTGTTAGGTGTGAGTACCAAATTGGACTCATACGACGAGGACCATTTGAGGTCAAAATCCGGTGAGGGGAGTCTTTGTACCCTAGAAACTTGGGGGATCCAAGTATCACCCCACTGATTATTCTTTGTTAAAGCGAGACTCGAATCGAGCTCCTTATTGTAAAAACTCTGCTTTTAGACACAATAGAAAGGGCCACCACCGAGGGTTGGACCAGGAGACATAGCACAGGAGGATTGGGTGAACTCCTTATTAAATTTGTTGTGTTCATGTATTTGCTTACTGTGTTCTCTTACTGCTTTAATGTTTGTGTAATTCGCATTCTTATCGATTCGTTGCATAGATTAACATAGGCGCACCCCAACACTTAAGTCTGCAATACCTTTATTTATTTCTCCGAAGTCATCTAAGGGTGAATTTCAGATGATTGATATTCCTCTCATCATAATTAAATGTTGCACACATCATATAGAATATTTTTGTATTGCAAAGGAAAGATTTAATGATTTTATAAGATCAAGGTGAGCAACAAAAAATGTATTTATCTTATTTTTTCTTATTGCACACTTTCCTTACAACTAAATACGGAATTGTCTTTAGAGAAGAAGTGCATATATCATCTCAATTGTTTTTAAAACATTCAATGATTTCCTTAGATTAGTTAGAATGAATTTTCTTTATGATTCCTAGTTTAATTTCATGCTTTTCATCTTTGCAACATAGCAGTATTAACTTATAACAGTTTGTTAGCTTGAATGGGGCCTACATTCCCTTGTCTTCTAGACAACCGAGGAATAATTTCTCTGGGATTCAACTGAACCAAGAAGAGGACCCAGAAGTAGATTCCCCGGAGTGTGTTTACTTTACTTTCAAAAAGTCTTGTTCCTTCTTCTTGAATGATGCTTCTTTTGAATTTCTTGCAAAATCTTGTTTTTTGTTTGACAGATCCCTGAGGTCATATTCTGGCATATATTGTGCTACTCCTCTAAGTTTACCTACTTGGATTGACAAATTAAATGTTGGTGTAAATCTTGCATTTATACCGCCTCACACTATCTCTCACTGGCTTCCATGACAATCCATTGTCAAACATGCATCTCCATAATATTTTAGTTGCAAGTTTCTTTGTGAAACAAACGATTGTTTTCTAACTGCCAACCCCTTGGTTTCTTCAAATCAACAATCTTCTTCCAAAACACAAGAGTAATTGCTCCCTTCTTTCCATTCCATAAAAATTTGAAGCAAGCTCGTATAGGATTCTTTTGGCTTACATTGTTAATATCATCTTCACATATGTTATCCTTGTAGTAGAGTTAGGGAAACATATATTCTACTTGTAATAGAGTTTCAGAAATGATTTGAAAAGAATACAAATGGAACTTTCACCATTAATGAAACACTAGCTTTCATGGTTTTTGTGGCAAAAGCTATTTTGATATAATAGGAAGTGATTACTAATCTTAGAAGTTACAAAGCCTATTTCTCTTACACATACATATATGTAAGATTTTCTAAGTGATGGAGAACATAATTTATTTCTCCCATAGGAAAGATGGGCTTTGTGGGTATAAAGTCCTTCTGAACATGTAATCTTACAATTTTGGGGGTCTATTCAATTATTACTAAATTACTGGAACTAGACGATATATTTAGGATGTCGATCATTAACTTATTCATGCAACTTGTCTTTAAAGGGGTTGTGCTATAGTTCCATATCCATTGCACTAAGAGGCGCATCCTACAACTCTAATCTTACAATTTTGGGGGCCTATTCAATTATTACTAAATTACTGGAACTAGACGATATATTTAGGATGTTGATCGTTAACTTATTTATGCAATTTGTCTTTAAAGGGGTTGTGCTATAGTTCCATATCCATTGCACAAATAGGCACATTCTACAACTTAGTGTGAGGGGATGTGTAAGTATGTCACGTCTCCAATAAAATAAAATAAAAATTTTGACCCAAAAAAAATATGAAAATATAGTAAAATATTTAAAGATATAAATATTCCCAAGTGAAAATTGTAATACTTGAAAATATTAATTTGGTGTAGTTTTATTACAATTTTCTTAGCATTCCATGTAAAACCATCATTAAATCTCATATTAATAAGCTGATAGGCATTCTATGGTGAGGTTCTTCCTCACGATGTTGTAGCAGATTCGTCGGCCTAAAAGAGTATTTTTTTGGACACGTGTCAAATATGGTGAGTTTATGCTTCGGAAAGAACAAAGAATCAGTCAACTTTGCTCTTTGCTCTCATTTTTTTAGGCTTCAGAAAGAACAAATGATCGTACAACTTTGATATCTGTACGATTTATCACACATCACTACGAGGAATAAAACCTCAGGTATTCTCAATATTTCTTCATAATTTCTTGTTGAACTTTATACAAAATATTTTTATGTCTTGTGATCTGATCATTCTTTCATGGCATGCATAGAATGAAAAGTTGGAGGCCTTCTTTAATCAAGAAGAGAGCCATGAGAAATCAAGGGAATGAATCGCAACAAGAGAAATAAGATCTTCCAGACTTACTTGGGCTCTGCGTAATAATCTGTGTAGCTAGAAATATTTCGGGTTGCGCGACCACCACAAGAATTCTAGCAACCAACTTCATCGTCGGAAATGACTAGATGGAGAATGTGATTGAAGTAATGATTGGTGTTGGAGACTTTGGTGTGTATGAAAACACTATGTATGCAATGGATCCCATAGTCATGCCCAGAAAGGCTATGTTCTTTATCCCTAATGATGATGCCCTATCGAGCGTATAGATGTAGGCTATCTCACGTCGTTGATCTTGTGGTACCAAATCATCCCACACCAGCTTTCCTACAATTATCTCCAACATTTTGAGATGGGTATGTGTCTATGCATGACCTTGGCCAAACCAAATCATCTTGGTGATGTGCAACTAGCAATCGAACTACACGTTCGAAGACATTTTGGTGATGCAGTCCGACATCTTCAACAATGATATCTTCATTGTCCATGGCATAACCGATCTCCTTAATTTCACTCACTATGGTGTTGACTTGCTGACCTATAGGCCCCTTAGAGATGTCGTCGCTACGCCGGATGCCAGTGAAGCTCTGATGTCGGTGCCCGATGGAAACTTGACTATGGAGTCGGTGTTGTTGTGAGGTTCTTGTAGGAATTCTGATGGGCCATGCCTCTGTAAGGAGTTACCTGTCACACTCACGGTTGGGAATAATGCATAATTTTGTTAAGTAAATTGCAGACAAATTAGTCAGCAGATTTTGTGTTCTCTCTGAAAAATTAGGACAACAAATTATTAGGGTGGTTAGTAAGATTGGTAGTGTCAATAGAGTTGTTTCAGATTACACTGTTGATTGTTTCAGTTACAAAGTTGATTGATAATCATATTAGTAATATGTTTACTATATAATAATGTAATTAATGGTTTAATTGAATATGAGATTTACAACAGGTTTGAGCTCACACAGTAACTGTGTTTTATTTGTTCATTTTTTATATGTGTTTTTATTCATAGTTATGTTGGCTTATCAGCTGGCTTAAAGAGGCCATTTCATATTTTGCATGTGGTATTAGAGGAGGTAAAATTGTTTTGGGTTAAAGTTATATTGTTGGAATTACGCCAAAGTTAATCATGTCAAATTCTAACCAGATTCTAGTTCCGGAATTTGATGGGAACGATTATGATTATTGTTGCATTAAGATGCTAACCTTTTTGATTAAAAAATATTTGTGGGAGATTGTTGAATTAGGTTATGGGGATCCAGCTGATTGGAATGCCCTTAAAAACAATGAAAGAACAATGAGAAAGGAAGCAAGGAAGAAGAATGCTCAAGCTTTGTTTCACATTCAGGTAGCTCTTGATAAGAGCTTATTTCCAAGAATATCAGGAGCAAAAACTACCAAAGATGCCTGGGAGACTCTACAAGAAGCTTACCAAGGTAGTGATCAAGTTAAGGTGGTCAAGCTTTAAACATTGAAGTGACAGTTCAAGAATTTGAAGATGCAAGAAGTTGAAAGTGTTAGTGACTATTGTGTGAGAGTCAAAGATGTGGTCAATAAAATGGCTACAATTGGAGAAACTATAAGTAATGAAGTTTTAATTAAAAAAGTATTGAGATATTTAACACATAGATGGAATCATGTTGCCATAATCATGGAAGATTGTAAATATTCGAAAAAACTAAAATCTGATCAATTGGTTAGATCCTTGATGTCTCATGAAGAAAGATTGAAGGACATTTTTGAAGGTACAGAGAAAGATATTTCCTCTAAATTACAAATTACAAAGAATGAAGATGCAAGTAGCAGTAGTGCCAAAAGCAATCAAGTTCAAGGTAAGTGGAAAAGCCAAAATTATTCAAGAGGTAGAGGAAGAAGAGGTTCAAGAGGAAGAGGTAGTTTCAGAGGAATAGGTAAAGGTAGATTTGATAAGATAAATGTTCAATGTTACTATTGTAATAGGTATGGCCACTTTGAAAGAGAATGCTGATTGAAAGAAGGTAAAAATGTTAACGATGCTCAAGAAAGTGGTGAGTATCCTTGAGATCACTTAATTTTATCTTATGCCAAAAGTGAAAATACTAGTAAAGATGTTTGGTACCTAGATTCTGGATGCTCTAACCATATGATATGGAATGAGAAGTTGCTATCAGCAAAGGATGGCAGTTTCAAATCCAAGATCTATCTTGGTGATGATAAAGCATTGGAGGTTGCTACCAAAGGAGCTATGGACGTCCAAACAAAATAAGGTATAAAGAATATTCATGAAATTTATTATACTCCACAATTGAAGCATAATTTGTTGAGTGTTGGGAAGCTATGTGAGAAAAATTATAAGTAGTCTTTGAAAATAATACATGTACTATCTATGATAAGAATAACAGAAATAGGGTGATCACTGTTGTGCATATGACAAGAAATGGATGTTTCCCTTGACGTTTGAGGAACATAACAACAATATTATAAATATGGATTATGAGGATTCAAGTTGGTTATGGCATCTTAGGTATGGGAATTTATTTTTTCATAGTTTGAAGCTTCTAATCTCACATGCATTACCTTTT
The DNA here is from genome assembly GCA_031772625.1 of Pinus tabuliformis. Classification (NCBI taxonomy): domain Eukaryota; kingdom Viridiplantae; phylum Streptophyta; class Pinopsida; order Pinales; family Pinaceae; genus Pinus; species Pinus tabuliformis. The sequence goes on along the minus strand of CM062806.1, from coordinate 86,204,887 downwards.
GGTTTTCCCAAGGTAGAAGAGCATAAGGAGGTTTGTGAAGGATGTGCTAAAGGAAAGCATGCAAGGAAAAGGTTTCCAAAGGGCACTGCATGGAGGGCTCATCACCCACTTTAGCTTGTTCATTCAGACATATGTGGTCCTATGTAGACTAAGAGTTTGGGAAATTCATCATATTTCATCACTTTTATTGATGATTACTCGCGAAATTGTTGGGTATATTTTTTTAAAGCCAAAAGTGAAGCTTTGGATACATTCAAGAAGTTCAAAGCCTTTTTAGAAAATAAGAAAGGGTGCAAGATCAAATGTTTGCGGACTGACTGTGGAGGATAATTTTGCTCAGAATATTTCTAGAGTTATTGTGATATGAATGGCATCAGGAGGCAACATACTATGGCATACACACCCCAACAGAATGGCATAGCTAAAAGAAATAATCGTACTTTTTTTGAAATGGCAAGATGCATGCTACAAACTAAGGGGTTGAGAAATTCTTATTGGGGAGATGCAGTTGCTATAGTAGTGTACATCCTCAACCGTAGCCCCACCACTGAACTCGAAAAGATGACTCCTTATGAAGATTGGTATGGGAAAAGGCCTAATGTTAATCATTTCAAAGTTTTTGGTTGTTTGGCTTATGTGCATGTACCTAATCAGAATAGAAAAAAGTTAGATGCAAAGAGTGAGTTATGTATTTTTAATCGGTATAGTGAGACAAGCAAGGCTTATAAATTGTATAATCCTCTAAATAACAAGCTTATTGTCTCAAGAGATGTAACTTTTGATGAAGGGGGAGTTTATGGTCATCAAAAAGGCCATGTTGAGAAAACAAAATATATTTTGAATGATGATATAATTGTTGATATTGATCATGAGAAGCCAACTAATGTTTCTGTAACTAGTGTGTTACTCCACCAGGTAGCCCCTCATCAATTTCTTCAACATCAAGTTCAAGTCCAACTTATTCTCCAATTTATACAAGAAAGGTAAGAATATTGAGTGATATTTATTAGAGGAGTGCAAATCAAGCACATGAAGAAAGCCCAATAGGTAAGATAGTGAAATTCGCTTTGTTAGCCAAGGCTGATTTTGAACCATCATGTTTTGAAGATGCATGTACTATTGAGGTTTGGATGCAAGTCATGCAAGAAGAGATGGATTCCATTCAAAGGAATGACACTTGGAAGTTGAAAAAGCTTCCGCACGACAAGAAAAATATTGGCACCAAATGGGCATATAAGACTAAATTCAACAGTGATGGGAGTGTTGAAAGACACAAAGCAAGATTAATTGCTAAAGGATTCACAAAGAAGTATGGAATTGATTATGAAGAGACATTTGCACTAGTAGTAAGACAGGAGACCATTAGAATGTTGATTTCATTAGTAGCTCAGAAAAAGTGGAGCATACATCATATTGACGTGAAAAGTGCCTTCTTGAATGGGTACTTAGAAGAGGAAGTATATGTGGAGCAGCCACAAGGTTTTGAAGTGGAAGGAAAGGAGAATAATGTCTACAAGTTGAAGAGGGCTTTGTATGGTCTCAAGAAAGCACCAAGAGTGTGGTATGCTAGGATTGATGGGTACTTTCAAGAAAATGGGTTCCAGAGAAGTAAGGTGATCCTAGCCTTTACTACAAACAAGAAGGTATTGATATTCTAATCATAAGTTTGTATTTTGATGATCTATTATATATGGGTACTAGTTCTAAGATGAATGATAAATTCAAAGTTGCTATGATGAATGAATTTGGGATGAGAGATCTAAGCATCATGAAATATTTTCTAGGAATGGAGGTTTATAAAAGTAAGGATGAGATTTTCATTTGTCAAACAAAGTATGCACAAGATATGCTAAATAAATTTGATATGATTGACTGTAATCCATCCCCTACTCCAAGTGCTCATGGGGAGGTGTTATGTAGAGATGATGGTGTTGATTTAGTTGATGAGAAAACTTATAGAAGTATTGTGGGGAGCTTGATATTTATAACCCACACAAGGCCTGATATTACATATTCAGTTTCACTTGTTTCAAGGTATATGACAAATCCATATGAAATACATATGAAGGTAGCCAAGAATGTGAAAGGCACTCTAAATTTTGGTATTCATTACCACTCTTCTGAAAAGTTAAATCTTGTTGGATTTAGTGATTCAGATTGGGGAGGTAGTATTGATGACCTTCAATCCACATCTGGAAATTGTTTCTCTTTTGGTTCTAGTTTGATTACATGGAGCTCAAAAAAACAAAGCGTTGTTTCCCTCTCATCCACTGAAGCAGAGTATGTTGTAGTTACCTCAGTAGGTACACAAGCTCTTTGGCTAAGAAAAAGTTTGGAAGAAATTCGAGAAAAACAAATTCAACAAAGAATTTGGTTCATCACAACAGGACAAAGTATTTTGACATGAAATATCACTTCGTTCGAGATTTGGTGTAAAAGAAGGATATTGAATTGAAGCATATAAATACTCAGCATCAACTAGCAGATATCTTCACCAAAGCAGTTTCAAAAGCTTAGTTTTTTGCACTACGAGATAAGATAGTAAATCCTCATTGATTATTAAGGGGGAGTGTTGGGAATAATGCTTAATTTTTTTATGTAAATTGCTGACAAATTAGTTAGTAGATTTTGTGTTCTCTTTGAAAAATTAGGACAACCAATTATTAGGTTGGTCAGTAAGATTGGTAGTGTCAGTAGAGTTGTTTCAGATTAGACATTTGATTGTTTCAGTTACACAATTGATTGATAATCATATTAGTAATATGTTTACTATATAACAACGTAATTAATGGTTTAATTGAATATGAGATTTACAGCAGGTTTGAGCTCACACAGTAACTGTGTTTTATTTGTTCATTTCTTTTATATGTATTTTTCTTCATAGTTATGTTGGCTTATTAGCTGGCTTAAAGAGGCCATTTCATATTCTACACTCACGGCCTCTTCAGTGGTCTTTGTCATATATTTCCTCCGCTCACTTCACCATCGATATCATTCATCTCATTCTTTTTCAGTGCCATTGTTGGAATTGTTGAATCATTTCCTTGTTTTCAACAAGCAACTGGATTCCAAAGATTTCAACTAGCGGAGAATATATGCATATTAACTGCCCATTGTTTGGTCACTTTCTTGGAAACTTTTGTTTGTAATAAGTGTATGATATCAATATATTGTTATGTAGTTGTCCTCCTTTCTTTGTGGGAGTAGGTTTATTTTCCAAGATTTGACATATGGCATTTGAGTTTGATGAAATGAGTAATGGGAAACACTATTGAGTTTTCTATAAATTAACAATGAGATTTTGAAAACACCATTAAGTTCAATGTAAATGAGCAATGGAAAACATTATGTTGATGGGAGCTCTGTGTAAAAATGTGACTCAAGATCATTTCTTCTACTACAATATTATTTTTGAAGTGCATTTTTTTTTAATTGAATCCAATTTCAACCTTGTAATGGGCTCTTGTGCTTGGATTTAAAGCTTTATGTTGATGGGAGTTCTCTGTAAAAATGTGATTCAAGATCATATATTCTACTACAATATTATTTTTGAAGTGCATTTTTTAATTGAATCCAATTTAAAACTTGTAACGGGCTCATGTGCTTGGATTTAAAGATTTTTCGTTATTATTTTCCATCGATTCAATTTCACACATGTCGGTCACTCATTTCGTAGTTTTCAAAAGAAACATCAAAATATCAAAATTTCACATGTTTAAATCATAGTTACTAAGTACAATTCAAATGATACTCGAAGAATTAGATTCAAAATTTTTTAGTTCGGAAAAAAATTGATAGTATACTTCAAAAAATCTTTTTATATATTTCAAAATTTTCCAAATTTACTATAATTTGAATAAGGGTGTTTCTTGTTTTGGCTTGCCCTAGTGACCCTACTAACTGCCAACGACAATCCATTAATGTGTTTTTAGTGTCGGGCAATGAAAATCCTCTATTCCAAATTTATCTTTCATTAGAATTTCAAAACTACAATTCCACTACCTCAAAGTTGTGTTTTCATGTATTCATAACCACATTTTAATGGCTTCTGGGGGTTTGTAAATTGACCCAAATCATTAAGAATCACAAAAATATTCACCGAGATTTAACTAGTGTTGGTGTCCAGGTATGAACAATTTATCCACCCTTTTCCTACATTAATGTATCAATCTGGGACATGCAAGGTATATGCAGGGGCAAGGTTACAATCTCTCATCGACCAAGGGTTTGTGATTACTAAATCAAATCATTGCTGAAACAAAAATAGAATCTCAACTGTAGAATTTTAAAAGGTATTCGCAGTTATCTAAAGAATCTGAAACAACAATCAAGAAATAAACACAACAATAAACAATACACACATAATAAGGAAATACGTAGCACCTGATCAGAAGAGCAGGCCCAACTCTCTGATCAGGGCTGCGTTATTCACAACGAAAGATAGATCAACAAAAAGGTTTGTATTTTATTAATCTGAACAATGTTGTTACAATACAATGAAAGGTCTGGCTAGCCTCGATAGAGGAACAACCCCATATTTTATACCGTACAAAGGAGAATACCATCTCTCCCCCAGAAATTGGCAACTATATGCCCAAGGAGATACATCAGTTCGACCACAGCACTAGTGCTGAGAGAGCAATAACAGGAATGATACAAAATGGGCTGAGAACAACTACAAATCAGTTATTTTGTTTCATTGTGGTCGATCAGCTACTATGAATCGTGGAACTGCTGCGATATGCTGTGAGGTCAACACCCGCACTCCATAATTTGCTGTCATATGTTGGGTTGTGTTATATTCTTTCCATGACTAGCCCACGTAGTTAACTAGGGTTTAGAGGGGGGGAGATCACATGGGGTTTGAGGCATACCCATAACCCCATTTTACGGGGTCTGGGGCAGTGCCCCATAAAATTTTGGTTTTGGAACCTATGTTAGGTTGGGATGACCTACCTATGGTTTTGTGCATGATTTTCGCACGTCTTTTGGATGCGATGGTTTTCGCTCCATGGTATTAGATGCTTCGGCATGTATAAATATGTATTATAAAATTGAAGGGAATATAATGAAAAATCAAGCTGGTAGTCCCAGTTTTGGGATCCAGGGGAAATCTCTGTGTATATGTGTTTTATGTGTTATTCTCTCACATTGTTTATTTTCTGTGTTTTAGAATTCGTATGCAGGTAATTTCTATACGGGGTTAAAACCTACATCATAACACATTTTAGTGCTTCACATAGGCAAAACCCTCATGACTTTACTTCATTAATTAAATATCACAAGAGACGATGAAAGGGAATTACCTCACAATTTTTCATGGTAAATGTATGCGAATGAATACAAAAAGGGATGAAAAGAGGAGTGGAAATGATGAGAAAATATAGGCCAATTTGGTACCCAACATCTCCCCCCAACTAGCCTTCTGCATGCCCTCGTGCAGATCGTCGTCTTTGCAAGTCTGGGTTGGATGAGCTGTGTGCTTCATGAAGCTGGGCGAGATCGTATTCCTCGTCCATCTCTATTCCTGGGACCTTAAATCCCTCTGAAAGAAGAACTTCCTTTCACCAATCATTTGGTACATTATAGGCTGGGGTGTAGTGCTCGGCTGGCAACCATAGGATAGGGTACTGAAATTGAATTCCCATCCACTGGACCCCACATGTTTGGATGCATGTCACATATCGTGGCACCCTACTGAGTGCTAGTGAAAAATTTGGTGCTCCAAACAGTTCTCTGTTCTGGATAGATGTGGGTGACATCATCCACCATTTCTGACAACTATCTAGGGCCTCAACTTGAAACGTGACTAATTGTTTGACATAGATATTGATGCACCACTTTTGTGTCCTCAACATTCGTTCCTTATTTCCCATAATTCCTAAAAATGTCGTGTGCTTATTATACATAGTCACTGATCCCTAGGGTTCTCCTATTACCATAAAATGCTTCGTGGCCTGATTTCACTTGAACGTGTTAGATGCCTTCTACTAGTTTATCTAATTCAAAGTGTAAGAGGTGAGGACCCTTAAATGAATGTTCCCCACATATGGAACTGGATTAAATTTTCTCTCAACACGTAGGATATATCCGTGCATGTAAATCTCACACATCAAATGTTGAGTTAGCATATCATGGGATCTCATTATCCGGACGAACTGTACGCCATCCTCAATCTCATGACTAATTTATTTTTGAATACTTTCCAAACAGAAGAAAAGAAAATGATCATGCAAAAATAAAGAATAAATGGAAGCAGGAGGGTGACATGCCATCACCTCTTGTGCTAAATGGAGCATCTTCTCCTTGTCAGTTTTCAACTTTTCCACTTGCCTTTCTAGCCGCTCCACCTTGAGTTGCTGCTTGGCATACCTTAATCGCATTATATCAATGCGCTCCACATATTCGAAGATTGCCGCGAATGCTCGTTCTTGGGCTCTCTTTGCTTCGTTTTGATATTGCGTTGCGGTAGATTTCCAGGCTTGTAATTTAGTCATCAAAGAAAACTCATGACCATCAAAAAAATATTCTGTAGGGTCTTTCTGAGTGGCATTCGAGGTTGTTGCCACTCCATCTACCTATGTCCCTGCTTTGGTCATTGTGGCTGTGGGCTTCTTAGCCTGACGCTTATATCTCTTCACCTATTTCTTCATCCAGTGCATCTGCTTTCTTAGGTTCGTAACCTCTGTTTTGAGCTGTATTGTTTCTTTGATTTACAGTTGATATTTCAGCTTCATAGGCCACTTTCTTTGTTCACACAATTCTACCCATTCTTGTTTGAAAACCACATCATCTGGTACTGCAGCCAGTTCAATAGGTGGTGGATTACTCAAGGGAGTATCCATAGGGTTAATTGACGGGACTGTTTTGCTTGCCCTCTCTTCCTAGAGAGCAACCCCTCCCTTACTGACTCTTGCCTATTCCTGTTGTGAACCTATCTCGACAAGTGGCAAGCTCACTTGATGGGTGTCCATCATTAGTTCAGCCAAAATTTCCCCTCCGGGTTCCCTGGTTTCAAAAACATCTGTCTCTTCCTTTATTCCTGGTTCTTGGGAAAGGTCTCTGTGGAGGTCTGCAGCCAGAAAACCTGTGGTAGTTGGTTCTTTATTCGACCCAAAAAACTTAAAAATTGATGGAACGACCACATCCTCCTTCGCATGTCGGGAAGAGCGAGATACCCTTGCCCCTTTTGGAATGGAGAAGTAAGAGGAAAATTGAAAGAATTTTCCTACCTAATCTGTCTCGGCCCCATTTGTGGCTCCAGGCTCTTTCCCTCTATTTGCAACATCTCTACTCTAGTTTGAAACTTCTACCACTACAGTCCCTTGTTCTGAGGTTGACGCTAGTTCTTGTGGAGCAGCGTCAGTCTCACTATTTAATTCTTCTACAATCTCCCAGGTCAGACAGGTTGATGGTGGTTCTTGTGTAACACCACCTTCCGTATCCCACAGTCTTTGAACAGACGATGCTGGCACTGTTTCTCCCAGCACATCATTGATAAAAATGGATTCTTGCATCCTTATGTCAATTCCATCCATTATTCCCATAACCTCTCCTTCTGTCGGCCCCACAGTTCTTCCAGCTTCGAGCCCCTCTTGTCCTGGTTCATCTTCCTCAATTGGTTCTTCAGTCGAGGGTGGTTCTTGTGGGACACCCCTGACCACAATATTAATGAATTCCTCTACCTCATATTGATGTGGTCCCTCTTCGCTTATTATAGTGCTGTCAAATTTCTCCACTTGCTCCATGGTGGTGACCCTTTCTTTATTGGCCCCTTACTGCAGCACTTCTTCTTCCATTGGTTCTGTAGTCGAGGCTAGTTCTTGTGGAACAACCTCGACTATCCTCTCTGGTTCACTCTCTTGTTTATGTTCCATCCCCTTGAGTTTCATCTCCATTTCCTCTAGTTCTTCTTGATCTATGTATTCATCCTCTACTCTGGTTCCTTCCTCCATCGCTTTTGGCTCCTCTTCTCTAGCGGCTCTAATAGCTGCTATCTCTTCCTCCGTAGAATCCAAGAATGTTTCCCACAAAATTTGAAGTCAGCCGATTGCATGCATGACTATCAGCTGGACCAGACCATGGTTGGTAATGACTACTGCCACTTGTCACAAATGTTGAGCAGTGTACACCATCAGATGGAGACTCTTCAACAAGAAGAAAGGCATATTCAATGAGAAGGCTTCCGACTATGGGAACCAGACGTGATCTAACATTCTGAGATCATATTTAAACATGGTGGTATACCTCCCCTAGCAGGTTATGTATCTCATTACAAAACCTGCTATCTCACCGCATGGGTGTGGTAATGAATTCCGATCATACCTCGGACCATTCTGAACAACATTTTCTCTAGCTTGTAGAAATTCCTTGGGGAACTTCAGAAGGGTGGTTCTTCATGAAAACCATTTTTTCCCCTGCTTGGGTAGCTCGCTGACCTCTGCAATGGTTCTACTATAATAGGGATTTCTATCCGCCAGACTTGAGAGCTCCCTTCCTCTAAATTGAGTGAAAATTCAATCACAATTGCCTTGTTTAACCCCTCCAATCTATCAAAGTAGAAGTTTCACCTTGCATTTTCAAAAACTTTCCATACCTCCTGGTTGTTTCGGATCATTGTCGTGCCCTCTGGCTCATGGTGCACAACCAACCCACCCATCGTTGTAGGAACTGGATCAACATGATGGATACAGTCGACTGGTAGGGAGAGAGCAATAGCAACCCAACTAATGATGGTAATAATATTAGCATGGTGGCCGTGGGGTAAAAGGATGGTAATAACAGCTGGTACACCTCAAAAAACACAACAAATAATGACAGGATATGACAGTACAGGTGAATGATTATGGCGATTGAATACAACATACTGGGGAAATGACCGGTAAAGTTCTTGGTGTATGATTTCAAATTCCAATGCGTAGGAATCATGATTACAAAATCGCATGATTCTTAGTTTCCATTCACATTGGATTTGGTAATGATGTGATATGATTACAATTTTAGGTACACCGTTATTTATTTTTAACGAGACCCCCCAACTTAAATGCGACCGTCCACGGCACGTACTAGTCTTTGTTTGGAATATTTTAATTAAATCCGTAAGAGTCAATGAAGGTGTACCTAGCGACCTACCTGGTGGTGGAGTAACAACAATAATAACTGGCAGAGTAATGACACCAGTGGAGTAACAACAGTGGCTGAGTAACAGCACCGGTGGAGTAACAACAACGATAGAGTAACAGCATCGATGGAGCAACAACAACTACAGAGTAACAACACCGATGGAGTAATAGAAACGACGAAGCAACAACAACTGCAGAGTAACATCAACTACGGAGTAACAACACCGATGGAGTAACAACAATGACGGAGTAGCAACAACGACGGAGTTGCAACAACTGTGAGTAACAAAAACTAATGGAGTAACAAAAATGGTGGAGTAACAGCACCGACGAAGTAACAACAATGGTGGAGTAACAACATCAATGGAGTAACAACAACGATGGAGTAACACCACCGGTGGAGTAACAATGACGATGGAGTAACAACAATGATGGAGTAACAACAACTACGGAGTAACAACAACAGTGGCGTAACAACAACGATAGTTACTTGAAAATTTTTGCCTTGCCATAATTCATTTCTTGTTCCTGCAAAAAGACAAACAAGTAAGTGGTAACAACATATATTTATTATTATTAATATATATATATATATATATATATATATATATATATATATATATATATATATATATATATATATATATATATATATATCGATATATATAGATATTATTATTTTTTTAGCAAAAGGCAAAGGGAGTACTCTCTGCACCAACAACCATCAAACGAGATGTATCAGAAAGGTGTTTGATGAAGGCATCCTTAGAAGTTAGATGGTGGTATAACTTCATATGGTGTCCATTCACTAGGAAGGAAGTACGACTTTCATCTACTGTGACCAATCTGAATGTTCCATTGTCAAATACAGCGTCCACTTCATAGGGTCCCATCCAACGAGTGCAAATCTTTCCTATAAAATCTTAAAATCGGGAGTCATAGAGAAATGCCTATTCTCCTATATGAAACACCTTTTTCTTGATAAATTTATCATGCCATTTCATTCTTTGTTGTTAGATAGAAGTGGTTCTTTGGATAGCTACTAAATGAATCTCGTCTAACTCATCGACTTGTTCTAGCTGGTGTTCCTGGGCCTCTGATAAGTATAATACCACTTCCAAAGTTGTTATAATCGTACTAACCTCAGACTCTACTGGAAACAAGGGGGATTTTCCATAGACTAGCTCAAATGGTGAAAACTCGGTTGTATTCCTCCATGTCGTCCTATATGCCCAAAGAGCTTTTGGAAGTTTCTGCGACCAATCCCGGTGATGACTTCCTTCAATTTTTGTCAAGATATTTTCCAATACCTTGCTTGTACTTTCTAACTGTCCATTCGCTTGGGGATGCTAAAGAGTTGTCACTCTCTGTTTAACCCCATATTTCAGCATAAGCCTTTCTATCATGTGGGATGCGAACTGTGCTCCTCCATCTAAAAAAATTTATCTCGGGCTACCATATCAGGCAAAAATATCTTCGAAAAGGAAATCTACCACCACCTGTTTTTTTGCTTTCACAACCGCTCTAGCTTCCACCCACTTAGTCACATAATCAGTACAGACTAGGATGTGGACTTTTTGGTGAAAATTTGGGTTGATGGGTCCAATGTAATCGATGGACCACTTCTCAAAAGGTTCAAGGACTATCTGGGGCTGTAATGGCATTTCATCCAATTTCCCAGGTTGTCCCATTCGTTGATAGCTATCACATCTTTGGACATAATCTCTAGCATCACGAAAGATAGAAGGCCATTAGTATCCCATTTGCAGCACCTTATGGCTTGTTCTTTTGTCTACAAAATGTCCTCCACAATGTCCACCATGGGTGGCCTTCAATAGCTCATAGATATTGTCCTTTGATACACAACGCTGAATTTGTTGATCAACCCCTGTATGAAAGAGGTATCCTGTCATCCATGAATATCGGGTACTATGATGAATAATTTTCCACTGATCCTTATATGACAAATGACGAGGTACCTTCCATGTAGCAAGATAGGCTGCAATATTTGCATACCATGGAGTGTTAGTGGAAATTGAAAAGAGATATTCATCTAGAAAGTTATCTTCGATAGGTGTACCTTCAACATTATTTTCTAATCTAAACAGAAAATCAACAACCACGTTGTCCTTTCCTGGTTTATCTACTATGGTAATATAAAATTATTGAAGTAGCAAAAGCCATCTTGTAATATGACTAGGAGTAACGGGTTTATTCATTAGGTACCTGATGGTTGCATGATCAGTGTGTACAAAGGTGGGGTAACCAGTGATATAGTGACGGAACTTGTTGATGGCGTAGATGACAGCAAGGAATTCTTTTTCAGTCACTGTGTAGTTTAACTCAACAGGAGCCAATTTCATACTAACATAGTAAATTGCATATGGTACCTTATCCACTTGCTGCCCCAAAACCGCCCCAACTGCTGTGTGGGAAGCATCAGCATGAATATGGAATGGTAATGCCCAGTCTAACCCTCTAAGGACTAGGGCACTACAAAATAGTTCCTTGATCTTCACAAAGGCTACATGACAGTCATCTGTCCACACAAAGTCTGCATCTTTTGACAGTAATTGAAAAAGCGGATGTGTTGTTTTAGCAAAATTTTCTATAAAGCACCTATAATAACCAACACAACCGGTAAAGCTACGTACTTAAGTGGGTGTTCTGGGTATTGGAAAATGTTGTATTATGTTTATTTTAGTTGGATCCATCTGGATTCTAGTAGCCAAAAGCAGGTGTCCCAAGAATATTCCTTTGTTCATCATCATATGGCATTTATTCGTACTTAAAGAGACATGCTCCTGCTTGCATCTTTCAAGAACTTTTTCTAACTTCCCTAGTGCTTCTTTGAATGAATCTCCATATGCCATGAAATCATCCATATAAATCTCAACACTATCATCCATTACATCAGAGAAAATCCTTAAAATTTCCCTCTAGAATGTTGCAGGTGCATTGCAAAGACCAAATGGGAGGAATCTATATGCGAACGTTCCCCAAGGGCATGTAAATGTAGTCTTATCCCGATCTTCAGGAGCTATCTAGATCTAGCTGTACCTGCTAAATCCATCCAATAAGGAGAAAAACTTCTTCCCAGCTAATGTATCCAAGACTTGGTTGATGAATGGTAACAGAAAATGGTATTTCTAAGTTTCCTTATTTAATTCTCTATAGTCCACACATATTTGCCATTTACAACTTTTCTTAGGGACTAGTACCAATGGAGAAACCCATTGGTTGTCTAAGATGGGGTAGATAAATCCCATGTCCAACAGCTTTTGGAGCTCTTCTTTAACAGTTTTTTTCAGAGCCGGGTTCATTCTTCTCTAGGGTTGCCTCACAGGATGACAACCCTCCTTAATGTATATGTGATGGGTGCATAGATTAGCAGGAATCCCTTTCATATCTGAGTAGTCCCAGGTGAAGGCTTCTTTGTGTTTCCGAAGAACATCCAAGAGTTGTTTCTTCTGGGAATCCGACAGATCTGGATTGATATTCAGGGCTTTTCCTGGTTCTATTTCCATGAAAATACTGTCATGGGGCATAGTTGTAGGTAGCTCATCAAATCCATCTGTTGTTCCAATACTTTCCTGAGTCTCACAGCTCAAGACGGACTCCAAGATTTGCTGATTCAAATCTGAAACAGAACAAGGATCACTGATAAAGGTAGTAATTGCATCATCTTCTGTTTCGGTTTTCAACTGGAGGGCCTGTCCGATAGTAAGAACTGGTCTTAACTCCTCATTTTCTAATTCAAAATCTTTCTTGTATGAAGATTTCTGCGGCTTGCTCATTTTGTTGATGGGTTGGGTTCTGCGGGAGGATATAACACTAGATTCTTTGTATTTTGTCCATTTCAAATAATCATATGTCCAGACCAACACCCAATATAAGCATTTGCGGTTGCCAGCCATGGTCTTCCAAGAATCAAGGGGCGTCCTCCAACTAGAGATTGCGTTTGGAGTACTAGGAAGTCCACAGGGTAGTGCCATGAATCAATTGAAATTGTGATGTCTTCTAACTTTCCTACCGGTTTCACTGTAGATCGATCTACCATCTCTAACACTGTAGGTGTGTGTTTCAAGTTATGAAAACCTAATGTATGCATAGCTTCAGCAGTGATGACATTTGTGGCAGCACCCTAATCTACTAGTACATTTGAAATTTCTGCCCCATTGATTTGCACAGTTAAAATTGGGTTCCCGGGATCCCCATACTTTAGAGGCATGGACCTTCCCATCATGAGATATGATAACTTTCCCACTACGTGAATGGTGGGCGGGTCTCTTGGTTTCTTTTTAGGATTCTTAGCACAATATTCCCTAAGAGTTTTTGCATATATAGGTACATCTCTCATAGCTTACACCAGGGGAATATTGATGGATAAATTATGCAACTCCCCTGACAGGTCAAACTCAGCTTGAGGGGTTGATTACTCAAGGCCAACCTTTCTGGATAGGGTGGTTTAGCTTTGTGCTTTTGAGTCCCTCGCGGTTGAGGAGGTGTATGAGTTTTGTTGATTCGGTTTGATTCCTCTTCAACCATTTTTGTTTCTTTTTCCTCACTGTCAATTTGTTCAATAATAACTGGTGAGGGTTGAGCATCTATTGTCCACCCAGATTGTAAATTCATCTCATAGAATTATTTGGTAGAGACGATGTATGAAGGTAGGTTGAGGTGTCAGCTTACTGAGCCCCTTTATTGTTAGGGTTCAGATTGGGATGGATGGGAAGTTGGGGAAGAATAGGTTGACTACCAGGAGGCACATTAGAGGGTAGTTGAAGTTTCTGTTGTGGCATTGACTGGGGAAACTGACTAGGAGGAGGAGGCCCCTGCCAGTTTGGAGCCCACGAGGAACTCGAACTAGCTTGAGGAGTCCACTTCTACCAAGGTGGAAACTAGTATTGGGGCCACATAGGCGGATAAGGCATGGACTGGGGACCCATATTAAAATTGCTAAAATATTGAGATGGATCTGGAAACATACCTTGATTTCCCATTGATGACCGAGGTTGCCATGGCTTTTTAGGTCCGATAAAGTACAACTGCTCCATTTCTTCACCTGTCCCTTGTAAAACAACTTTTAGTCATGGCAAGGATGGGCATGAACTTGTCACATGATTCAATTCACAGATTGCACACTCCTCTACAAAGTTTAATGGACATTCCCTTTGTGGGTGTTTCTTCCTACATGTTGGGCAAAATACGGCCATAGTTCTTTCCAATTCTAGTTATTTCTGTTTTACCTGCAGTGTGTCTATTTGTTCAGACAAGGTACTCAGGATATTAGTCCTCAGACTGTCCAATAGATTCCCAATTTCTGCTTTTGTAACACCTCCACTAGATACTTTTGTTGATCAGATCCCTTGTTTATTCCTTGCAACTCCTCTTGAGCACTGGATACACAACTCACAGATGGTGTCAAAGTTCTCCTTTGATATATCTCCCTTTCTGACTATATTCAATAATTCCAAAGAGTCTTCTTCGAAGGCCCAGAGAAGGATAATTTTCAAAATATCCTTATCTAGGTCAGAGTGACTTGATCTCTGCAATGTGTATTTAAAGCATCCCACACAATCTTCCATATTTTCCTCCTCTTTCTATGTAAATTTGAAAAGTTCTTGCTTAATATCCCGTGATTTACAGTAGTCTTGGTATTTCTCCAAGAAAGCAGTTCTCATCTCTTCCCATGTGGTAATAGTCCTTCCCCCAAGAACCATAAACCATCGCAGGGCTGTCCCTTTTAGCGTAGCAGGGAATATTTTCAATTTTTGAGCATCCATTATATAATCATATCCTCGACACACAATTTCAAGTTCAAACAAAAATGTGTCAGGGTCCTCTAACGTGAGCCCATGGAAACTAGGTAAAGCTGTTAAAGGAATGGGCTTTGTTGTTGCACCAGTCCCAAGATCCCCAATTGGGAAGTCAATAGTAGAGGTTGTAGGTGCCATGAATATCCTCCAATACTCACTAGGGATTTTAGCAGGCTCCGCAAGAAGGGCTTTTATCACAGGGATTCGAGTTGCCTTAACAATGCTCCCTCTATCCTTTGGTGATAGAAATGTCTCTACAATATCTTCCTCCCTGTCATAGTGGCTTGACCCTTCAGATCTCCTCTCTGCAACTCCTTCTTCCCTACTAGGATGGATTGTTCCTTCAGATGCTTTACTTGCAACTTCTTCTTCTTCTATTACCAACAATAGGAACCCTTTATCAGGTCTACTGTTGCTTGTCTCTCCAGCTATTAGAAGGGCCTGTTGTATCAAATCAGCAATGGGTGCTGAGGACAACACTGGTTGATCTGCAAATTGTCCCTTAGATCTTGTTCGTGTACCTGGTCTCACAACTTCACGGGAATATGCCTTTGATTTAGCTTTTCCAATGATTTGCTAGATATAACTATTCCTTCCCAGATCATGTCCTCCCTTCTTTGGGACTCTCCCTCTACCCCTTTTATTTGGCTCTTTGTTCATACAAGTTGGTGATGGAAGGTGTGCTACAGAATCATAGTACTCAAGACCTGGAGTAGGGCGGCGAAAGACCCCTCCCTCTCTAGGGTGAGAGATTACATTAAAAAGAGAATGGTTAATAGAAAAGAAAAGAAAACATGGGCCTAGGGTTCAGGGCTTGGAACAGGGTGTCAAAGGACTCCTCCTTCCTCGAGACAAGAACCAAATAAACAAATAATACAGACACAATAAAACCTAACACTTCAAGGCCTGAAGTATGGCGTCAAAGGACCCCTCCCTCTCCAAGGCAAGAGATTGGGTTTCTCAAAATCAAAACAACAAAAAAAATGCTAGGGAAATCTAATCTCGGGGCCTAGAGTAGGGCGTCAAAGGACTCCTCCCTCCCTAGGGCAAGAGATTGACCCTAATAAACAGGAAAGAAATAAAAGCGCAAAAAAAATGAAATACCTATGCTCAGGACTTGGAGCAGAGTGAGAAAACTCGTTCTCTCCCCAAGATGAGAGATTGGCCCTCTGGTTGATACAAATCGTGTCTTGCACCTTGTTAGCCTCCGCGGCAATGACGTGAAAATGTTGGTGTCCAGGTATGAAAAATTTATCCACCCCTTTTCCTACATTAATGTATGAATCTGGGTGTGTAACATTTTCAAGGCAACATGCAAGGTACATGCAGGGGAAAGGTTACAATCTGTCATCGACCAAGGGTTCGTGATTACCAAATCAAAGCATTGCTGAAACATAAATAGAAACTCATCTGCATAAATTTAAAAGGTATTCATAGTTATCTAAAGAATCTGCAACAATAATCAAGAAATAAACACAATAATAAACAACATACACATAATAAGGAAATGCACAACCCCTGATCAGAAGAGCAGACCCAGATCTTTGATCAGGGCTGTGTTATTCATAGCGAAAGATAGATCAGCAAAAAGGTTTGTATTTTATTAATCTGAACAATGTTGTTATAATATAATGTAGGGGCTAGCTAGCTTTGATGCAATAATGACCCCATCTTTTATACTGTACAAAGGGGAATAACATCTCTCCCCCAAAACCTGGCAACTATATGCCCAAAGATATACATCAGTTCAACCATAGCACTAGTGCTGAGAGAGCAAGAACAAGAATGATACAAAACGGGCTGAGAACAATTGAAAATCATTTATTCTATTTTGTCATGGTCAATTAGTTGCTATGAATCGCGAAACTGCTACGATATGCCGTGAGGTCAATACCTGCACTCCATAATTTGCGGTCATAACACATTTTAGTGGTTTGCATAGGCAAAACCCTCATGACTTTACTTCATTAATTAAATATCCCAAGAGATGATGAAAGGGAATTACCTCACAGTTTTGCATGGTAAATGTATGTGAATGAATACGAAAAGGGATGAAAAGATGAGTGGAAATGATGGGAAAAGATAGGCCAATTTGGTACCCAACAACTAGTATTTAAATTTTGCATTAATAAATTATCCACCCTATGTTGGGTCCCTATAATACTAGTGATTACCCCATTACTATTGTAGTTATACCCCTTATTTATATTGTTGTGCCCCTATTACCCCCATATTGTTATTTCTGTGCCCCATAGAATCCCTCTATTGTTATTTTTGTCGCTTTATATTATTATTGTTAGGTCGGCTGGATTATATTGTGACTCCTTAGACTCCTATATATAGAAAGGAGGTTTTGTCATTTGAATCATCCAAGAATTATTCATTTATGTAATGTAAAGGAGTTCGCCCCCTCGAAGAGGCTGAATTCTAAGGCGTTGATCTATCTTTTCTATCTTTTCTTGAGCTGGTTTCATAACATTTGGTATCAGAGCTTTGGATTCTAGGGTTTCGCTGCTCCAAACAGGTCATCGTGGCATTTTCGCTATAACTTTTTTCTGTGATGTTTCAGAAGTCGCAAAAAAAACCCATTTGAGAATAAATCACGCTGAACCTTGGGTCCAAATTTCAGAGCTTTTCGCACGATATTTGCGGAGATATGATCTGAGAAAGTTGGTCTTTTTGCAGACTCCTGAATTACATTCAAAACAGGTGACTTGGGGAAAATCGTCATAAATTTCTCTCTGGGGATTGGATTGAAATTTCGTAAGAAGGTACAAAAAGAGGACGGATTGTAGTTTCTTGCAGGCATTTTTCAGATCCATAGGTTGAAACAGTGACTCGTGGCACGTCGTACAAGTTTGCTCTACTGAACTAGTCTATAATCAAGTCATTGTGGGAGATTTCGCATAACTCTTCAATGGAGAAACCAATTTGGGTCAGACTTGTGGAATTGGAAAGAGGGCACAGAAGGCTACCACAGGTTGCAATTTTAGAACTTGATGATCCAAAATTACAGAGATACATCAGATTCAATATCAGGCTTCTATAAAGTGAAAAAAGGTGTGTAGTTTTTTATTTTTTTATTTTTGCGTAAGCTTGGTTTGAAGGAATTCAAAGGGCATAGTAAAGCATTATTATCAGTAACTGATGCCTCGAGGAAAGAAAATGCAAACACCTAGTAAGGAACCTGAAAGCTCTAGCATGACTCATGAAGAAGAGGAAGAAATGCTACATGATATATCAAAATTACAAGAACAAGTGCAACAAATGTCACACTCACAAAAGCTAACAGAAGCTAAGATAAATGGCGTGGAATCTAAGATAAATGGCATGGAATCTAAGATAAAGGGCATGGAAGCTAAGATGGATGATTTGAAGGCAGATTTGAAGACAGACATGGCAGATTTGAAGACATATTTGAAATTTTTTTACATGAAATACATACTAATGGTGGAAAGGTTGTAAAGGAAACTCATGATGTGAACAAAAGAAATGTTAATCATGATTCCATAGACTCTAATGTTGGATCGAAGACCCACCATATTCCAAAAATCGATATGAGGAAGTTTGATGGCAAGGATCCCGCCACATGGATATTACAGATGGAGCAATTCTTCGATCTCAATAATGTGCAAAACACACAAAAGGTACGTATGGCAACTGTATATTTGGAACCAAATCAGTTTGTATGGTATCAATGGCTTTGTTTTCGTAAACAATTTATCACTTGGGCAATTTTTACGGAAGAATTGATAGCACATTATGAGGATACAAAAAGCAACACTTTTTTTAGCCAATTGATAAGTCTCAAACAAAAGGGTTCAATAATGGAGCACATTGAGGAGTTCCAAAAATTGAACATAAGGGTAAAAGATATTCCAGAGGAGCATAGGATTGATGTGTTCATAGGGTCTTTAAAGGATAATATCCAACATGATGTTCTCCTTTGGGAACCTGATTCATTAGAGAAGGCATTCAGGTTAGCAAGAAAAATGGAAAGAAAAATTATGGCAACCAGGAAGCATACCACTCACAACTATAAAGACGGAAGTGTTGTTGCCCATAGTCTTCCACAACCTATAAGGTTGACACCACAACAATTGGAAGAAAAAAGAGCAAAAGGGCTTTGTTACAGTTGTGATAGCAAAAACACTAAAGGTCATAAGTGTGCTGAGAAGAAATTATTCTACATAGATTGTGAAGAGGAAGAAGAAAAGGAGCAAGAAAGGTCAAAAGAAGAGGATATACTCCAGGAACAAAGCCTAGATGAAGAAAAAATAAATCCGACCATATCTTGTAATGCATTGGCGGGAATTACCACTCCTCAAACCATCAAGATAGAAGGACAAATCAAGAAGAAAAAGGTAATAGTGTTGATTGATTCAGGAAGCACCCACAATTTTATTCATTGTAGGGTAGCAAAAGAATTGAATTGCTTCCTATATCCAGCACCAGAGTGTCAAGTGATGATTGCAAATGGAGGAACAATAAATTTCTCTGGAAAGTGCCATAATATCAAGCTATCCATGGGAGAATATGTATTGACTAGCCCAATGCTTTCCATTCCAATGGGAGGTGCTGATGTTGTACTAGGAGTCCAATGGCTACAATCCTTGGGTACAATAGCTTTTAATTTTCAAGAACTTTTCATCAAATTTTCTATGGAAGGAAAGGAAGTTGAATTAAGGGGTATCACAGGGAAACCAAGAAAGATAATCAGCTCTAATGGTATGACAAAGCTTCTAAAAAAGGAGCAAAGAGGTGTAATTGCACAATTATGTTCGCTAGATGTTTCCACATCGGAATCATCTATTTCTCCAGATCTCCAAAAGGTCCTGGACAATCATTCCAAGGTATTTGAGACTCCCAAAGGTCTCCCACCTATGCGTGATCATGATCATGCTATTCATCTGATTCCAGGAAGTGTTCCTCCAAACATCAGGCCGTACAGATATCCCTATGTCCAAAAAAGTGAAATTGAACGTATGGTTGCAGAAATGCTAGAGGCTGGTATAATTCAACCGAGTCAAAGTTCTTTCTCTGCTCCAGTAGTATTGGTGCACAAGAAGGATGGATCATGGCGCATGTGTCTGGATTATAGGGAGCTCAACAAGCTCACTATTAAAGATAAGTTCCCCATTCCTGTCATTGATGAATTACTGGATGAATTGCATGGATCAATTTACTTCACCAAGTTGGATCTTCGTTCGGGATATCATCAAATCAGAATGAAGATTGAAGACATTCCGAAAACAACATTTAGAACTCATGAGGGTCATTATGAATTTTTGGTCATGCCTTTTGGCCTTACCAATGCACCTTCAACATTTCAAGGTTTGATGAATTCAATTTTCAAACCATTCCTTAGAAAATTTGTGTTAGTATTTTTTGATGATATACTAATCTACAACAAGTCTTGGAAGGATCATGTTGAACATGTTGACAGGGTGCTACAACTATTGGAGGAGAAACAATTATATGCAAAAAGATCCAAATGTTTCTTTGGAGTCCAGGAGGTGGAATATTTGGGTCATATTGTATCTCATGAAGGAGTTAAGGTAGACCCTAGCAAAATTAAAGCCATTAAGGAATGGAAAATCCCCACATCCATAAAGCATCTGCGAGGATTTCTTGGGTTGACAGGGTATTATCGCAAGTTTGTTAAGAATTATGGGAGAATAGCAGCACCTCTAACAACATTATTGAAGAAAGATGCATTTTCATGGACTCCGGAAGCAACAAAGGCCTTTAAACATCTTAAAGAGGCAATGTGCCAAGCACCGGTCTTAGCTACACCGGACTTCACAAAAACCTTTATTGTGGAATGTGATGCTTCAGGAAATGGAATTGGTGATGTTCTAATGCAAGATGAAAGACCCATTGCTTTTGAAAGTCGTCCAATCAAGGGAAAGTTTTTAAGCAAAGCTATTTATGAGAAGGAAATGTTGGCAATACTCCATGCACTTAAGAAATGGCGACCCTACCTAATGGGAAGACACTTCAAGGTAAAAGGTATCATGATAGCCTTAAATACTTTTTAGAACAAAGATTATCCTCTGAAGAGCAACAAAAGTGGGTCACAAAGATGTTGGGTTATGACTTTGAAATCATCTACAAAAAAGGGAAGCAAAATGTGGTGGCAGATGCACTCTCAAGAAAGGATGAGGATGTGGAAGCATTGTTGTGCGCCATTTCTATTATCCAACCAGATTGGATAAACAAAGCAAGGGAAGAATGGAAGAATGATGAAGAAGTGTGGGCACTTATTCGAAAGCTACAACAAGATTCGAGTACGTCTAATACATTTAGCTGGAAAAATGATTCGTTATGGTACAAAGATCGCTTATACCTCTGTAAGAATTCCCAGCTAAAACAAAAGATTCTTATGGAATTGCACACTTCTCCCTTAGGAGGGCACTCAGGATTTTTAAAAACTTACCACAGGGTTAAGAAGGAATTTTTTTGGGATGGCCCAAAAGTTTGTGGCAGAATGTTTGGTTTGCCAACAAAATAAAGTTGAAACAATTAAGACACCAGGTCTATTACAACCTTTATCCATTCCAAGCCAATGTTGGGAGGAGGTTTCAATGGATTTTATCACAGTTTTACCCAAGTCTGAGGGAAAGAGTGTCATCATGGTGGTAGTTAATAGACTTACCAAGTATGCACACTTTTGTGCATTATCACATCCATTTAAAGCTAGTATAGTTTCTACTGCATTTATGGAAACAATTCAAAAGCTACATGGAAACCCAAAGATTATTGTAAGTGACAGAGATCCTATTTTCACTGGAAATTTTTGGACAAAATTATTTTCTTGTCTTGGTACTCAGTTAGCTCATAGCTCATCTTATCATCCTCAACCTGATGGGCAAACTGAGATAGTAAAAAAATGTTTGGAAGGATATATTCGTTGCTTTGTATCTGATAAACAGACACAATGGGTCAAATGGTTGCCTCTGGCTGAATGGTGGTATAACACTTCCTTCCATACAGCAACAAAAATGACCCCATTTATGGCACTTTATGGGTATCAACCACCATCCATCACATCATATTTAAGAGAAAGTTCTAAGGTTCAGGCAGTGGAACATCACATCAAACATCAACAACAAGTCCTCCAACTCTTAAAGGATAACCTCGTGTTGGCACAAAATAGAATGAAACAACAGGCAGATCAACATCGCAGTGAAAGAAGTTTTGATGTAGGTGATTGGGTATTCCTTCGGCTACAACCATATAAGCAAATGTCCCTAAAGCAAGCTAAGAAGGATAATAAATTATCACCAAAGTATTATGGTCCATACAAGGTGTTGCAAAAGATTGGTACTATGGCATACAAATTGGAGCTTCCTGCAGCTTCTCGATTGCACCCAGTTTTCCATGTTTCATGTTTAAAGAAGGTTATAGGCGACAAGCTCCCAGTTCAAACAATATTGCCAGAACTTGACGAAGAAGGAAAAATTATATTGGAACCGGAAGCAGTCACAGAAACAAGAACTCGATAGCTACGAAATCGATCAATTTCAGAGTATCTTATCAAGTGGAAGAACTTATCCGCTGAAGATTCCACATGGGAGGATGAGAATTTTATGTAGAAGTATCCAGAACTATGCAAGCGTTGAGGACAACACTTTTTGAAGGAGAGGAGCATGTTGGGTCCCTATAATACTAGTGATTACCCCATTAATATTGTAGTTATACCCCTTATTTATATTGTTGTGCCCCTATTACCCCCATATTGTTATTTCTGTGCCCCATATAATCCCTCTATTGTTATTTTTGTGGCTTTATACTATTATTGTTAGGTCGGCTGGATTATATTGTGACTCCTTAGACTCTTATATATAGAAATGAGGTTTTGTCATTTGAATCATCCAAGAATTGTTCATTTATGTAATGTAAAGGAGGTTTCCCCCTCGAAGAGGCTGAATTCTAAGGCGTTGATCTATCTTTTCTTGAGCTGGTTTCATAACACCCTATTTCAAACATAACCCTACTTACAAATTCTTAAATTGGTTTAATGACACTTTGATATCACTTTGTAACTCACTTGAACATCCTTGTATCCTTGTTTTAATTAGAAAATTTTCACTTATTTCCCTTTCATTTCATAATTTCTTAAAAGGATAAAATTTTAAGAATTTGAACATAACCTTTTGAATATTTTATCCTTTCATTTGCTTCCCATCTCTTTTATATATAATTAATTTTAATTTTAATTTAAAGTGAAAATCTATATAAAAAGCCACAAAAAGGGATGGTTGGGAAATAATGTAGCTTCTCTTTTAATTTTATCCTTACTTTGATTTTAATGAAAGGGAATGATTAGAAAAAAAATGTAACACAAAAGCAAAGTGGTTTTAGTTTTATATTTTTTGTTTTTCATTTAGTGTGAAATATTTAATATATGCTTTTTATTCGTTTAAATTAGAATTAGAATTAGAATTAGAATTGTATTAATCTACATATATTATTGATGTTGATGATAATTAACTTTCAATAAGGTTTAAAATTGATTTAATAGTATTTAGAATATATATATTTTAAATTATTTAGCATATCAAATTGAATGTGAAATTTATTCCAGACAATTTTTGCTAATAATTTTTTAACGAACTTCAAGGTCGTCGAACTCGAATTCGAAATCAAACCAGATAACAAATGATGCAACAAGAACACACTAGGTTTAGAAGAACTCATGGGCTATTCCTCCACCTTCTGACAACTTTTTATTTATAAGTTTCTGGAAGAATTACAAGCAGTTGTCAGAAGACGGTGGTGCTTCTCATGAAGCAACTATGGTGAGAAGCCACATTCATGTTGCTACCCACTTTGGCGAAGGATTCTTTCTATGTAAACGTTGTATTGGGGCTGACACATATAGTTACATGTGAAGGTAAATATTTTTGCTATGATTCCTTTCTTGATATTTAAGATGTGAAATAAAAGATTTATTTTGACAGGTTACCAAAGAGATTATGGTAGGATCTATATACATAAGCATTAACATATTCAAGACCATTATATTTCTCCTCCTCTTCATATGTTTTTTTTGGCAAGAGGTCTGCAAAGAAATTGAGTATGATGTTCTCGAATTTTACCATTCTGATTATGGTTGTACTAGTATAAAATTGAAGCTTGTTATCATATATGTCTTCCCAATTTCTTAGTGTCGAAATATAGTTTTAACTTTTAAAGCTGATTGATGCATATTTAATTAAATCCTTGGTATTGAACCCATAGTGGAGGTTGTCAAACAATTGCACTGATTTACCTTAGAGTTTTGAGGTTTCCCATTGATTCTCAATGTTTTTCATATTTTAAAAGTTGTAACCCTTGTGAAAAGAATTTGTATATTATTTTTCATTATTTTGATCTAACAAGGTTAGGGAGAATATCAGGTGTAACTGCGAGGAAAATGTCAAAACTCTGGTCCAGGATTTGTTAAGGACAGGGCGAGGTAGTGCCTCTGGTGGGGTTTTGGCTCAAGGTCAAAAGAAGGTTCATCAAGTACGATATCTTATCATCTAAGACTATCTTATATAGTACAAATTTTGAGGGATTAAGATTATTTCTCATTGAGTTCTATTATGATGTTGTTCCTCAGGGTATTGTTCATAGATTCATCATCCACCATGTAATATGTAAACTCATTATTTTAAAAATATTTCTTTTCGAGGCACGTAAATATCAAAATTACTTTGTTAGCACGACACACTATGAAGACCACACATGTTCCTCTCATGAAATTTCATGTCAACAAGTTTGGTATCAGTCTTTGTTACATGTTTTCACCCGTTGCCATCTCTTTTCATCTAATATAGTTTTCAACCATTATCAATTAATTGCACACATCCTCTGAATTATTAGAAGGTAAAATCATTTGATCAGAAAACAAGATGGTGATTAGCATGATTCAATGCGAGAGAGTTTTCGAACTTATGAAAAGCAAGAGTGTCTAAAGACCATATCACAAATATTACCAATATTTACTATTTTCCTTTTCATATCTCTATGTATGCAGGTGTCTTATATTAGTGCTTTTTCGAAGCATATCTTTGTGTTGGGGAGACCTACAAATGTACCTTTTTATGTTTTTTTCTTATTTCTTCAAGGGTGGAAAAAAACCAAACACCTAGCAAAACAACTTGGCTGGTTTGAAAAGCCAACAAAATGTCATTTAAAGGTGAGAGATGGCTAATCCTCACAATCATTCTTCATTTCAATGAATTGGGCAGTTGAAACATCTTTAAGACGAAAGCTTCTTATAGCTCGTTGCTTCAAGATTGTTAATGTTGTTATTGTATGAATGTTTAACATATTTTAAAATTTAGCAGTCAATGTTCTAGATCCTCTTAAAAAATGGTATTTTAAAGGGCACATGTAGAGTTTTTAATATAGTTTATAAGTGTTTTCTTAAAAATAATCTAGATAGTATATTCAAAATGTTGTCGTTTTTGGTCCGTGCTCTTAAGGAAATCTGTCATGGAATCTGTTTCACTACCTGTAGGCTTGAAAGTTCCATTAATTGGGAATGTGTTTTTGTCATCAGTGGCTTTGAACATGTCATTAATTTTCAGAAAATGCACAAAAGTAATTGGATATTTGAGAAAATACAAGGGGGAAATATTTATTGTTTCCAATAGGCTTGAAATTTTTATTTTGTTGATAATATTATTTATTTTTAGGCCATTTCTTCAGTTTTTGTGTGAAAACCTTCCATGAACAACTTCTAAAACAGTTTTGGTGTTGCTTTTCACCTTGTAATTCCATACAATTCCATGGATTGTCCAAAACACTTGGTTTCTTCTCTTGTTCTCTAGATTGACATGGTATGGTATTATCTGAAAAGATGGGCACCCCAACATGCAAGCACCTTTTGGGAAGTTTTTGAGTCTCGTGTCTCACATTAAGAGACATACAATGTTAAGGTTTGAGTTACGTATTTTATGCCTTGGATGTATTGAGGCATATAACACTAAGCTTTGAGTTGGGTATTTTATGGTTTGGTTGTATTGTTGACCTTTGCTACTGATGAGATCCTTAGAAGACATAGCCTTTCCTATGCTGCTGAGGGTATTGTTTAGGGTATACCCTTTTCCTATAGTATTTCCACCAAAGGAAGATGATCTAGACTCTTTTAATGGGAAACCATTCCCTATACAGGAACTACTTATGGATTAGATCTTTGAATTTCTTATATGCGAAGCTTTGAACTTTAACAAATGTTGTGTTGGAAGTGCTTCGAGTTCCTTAGAAGACATAGCCTTTCCTATGCCGCTGAGGGTATTGTTTAGGGTAGACCCTTTTCCTATAGTATTTCCACCAAAGGAAGATGATATAGACTCTTTTAATGGGAAACCATTCCCTATACAAGAACTACTTATGGATTAGATCTTTGAATTTCTTATATGCGAAGCTTTGAACTTTAACAAATGTTGTGTTGGAAGTGCTTGCACCTAATAATATTTCAACTATATAGTTTTTAGGTCTTTTTATGCAAGAGCATGCCATACTTTGTATATTTGAAACCTATTCAAGCTTTGGTGGATGAAGATTGTTTGATCCAAGTCCAAGGAATGGAATTATGGCTCTGGTCATTACATGAAGACATTGACATTCTTTCATAAAGATATTTGAAGTTTGTACCACATTCATAGATTTCAAGCATATGTAAAATGTGAAAAGAGATAGATCTGAGTTTTAATTAACTAGTCGATATTTTTTAGATGTTGCAGTTGGAAATGCAAACTAAACTTATTTGATGACATTTTACTTAAATGTTGGTTTTACTTACTTCCATATTCCCACTTCTCCTATGATTGTTCCTTTACACCTCTTAATACAAATACTAGTATTAATATATTATGATATTAATGTTATTATATTTCATAGATTAATAATTTGAAATAAGGTTTGAGAAATTTAGAGTTAGATAAGAGTGTCCGACCATTGTAGTGTATCAGTTTCCATGCAAAACGGCTCATTTAAACTTTATCCGAGAAAATGTGTATAAGCATTCTCGCTTTAACCTTTTCTTTGACATGGACTTCGTTCATGGATTTGGTGCGATGCGCTATTAAAGTGGAGTGTTGGAGACAACGGAATTTAACGACGAAAGATATCGATTGTACTTTGTAGTACTCAACATTGTAATTCATATATAAAGCTTGACATAGTACATGCGCTGAAAAGTCAGTGTATTCAATTTTTGTTGTAGTTTTTGGTTTTACGAGTAACGGTATCATGCAGCATTGTCCTGTATGTTAAATGTTACCTATTCTTGTTAGGCTTTGAAAGTTATATCCAAAAGAAAAAGGGTAATGCTTTACCTTAAAATGCAGGCGTTCGCTGGAATTATGTTGAACATTGTCCAGCATTTCATTGGAATTTCTAGTTTAAATTCACAAAAGTCTCAGAGTTAATAGTGTTCTTAAAAGTTACACTAATCCTTATTCCGCCCTTTGGAAAGAGTATGCGTTTATCTTGACTTTGAGATTTTGATTTTTGAAAATTATACTTGTTAATAGAATAATAATTTAAAAATATTAAAAGGAAATGTATATTTTTATTAAAGCGGTATCGTTAGAAAAGTGTAGTTCTAATTAGACATATATTTTTGTAAAAGAGTGATTTTAAATTATTTTAAATGTGTTTTTGAATGTATAAATAATTTTATCATTATCATAAAAAAGATTAAAAGTATTAAGATTATGCATATTGTATAGCTGAAACTTATGATTTAAATAATGTTGAGATATTTAGGATAAAATTGATAAAAAAATTGTTTAAAAAAAAACAAAAATTCTAAGAACTAAATTGTATGGAAAATAAAGGCGAGGCTTCTACCATACAACTTTGGATGAGATTGTGATTTTTAGTTTTTTAAAATATTTTCTTAAATACATAAATAGATTCATCCTAAAAAATTCCATAGGAATTCAAATTATGTAGACTAATCAACTCAAACCTAAGATTCCAACAAATTAACTATAAAATATCTTTAGAAGATCAAACTGTGAAGAGTTAGGCTAGGTGGAAAACAAAAATGTAATTTAATTTATCTCTGCTTTGGTTTTTTGAATCAAAATTCAACGATACAATATTGTATAAATAAATTTAGCCTTCCCGAAAAGCTTGATTTAGGGAAAATTGACCAGAATACTTCCCGAAAAGGACTAAAAGGAAGAGTTAGATTACAGAAAGTAAGACTCACAGTTTTATCTTTGGGCTATTTCACTTTAAAAAATGATATTTTTTTTGGTGAGATGATGATTTTAATTATTTAACAAATCCTCAAACTACATCACTAAACTTGCGATTCCAACAAGTTAGTGTGGGTTTTAGAATAAGGTTGACCAGAAAATATCAAAACGGGGAAGAGTTTAAAAAAATAACGCAACGCTGGGCGTACCGTGTGGCATGATCAGATTCGGTGACGGGAGGCCTTTGGAAAATTAAATTCGGTGATGTTAAAATAAATGGTAATACCCGTGAAAATATCCCCAAATCCAACGCTGGGCAGCCCCCTCGGCATGAGCAGATCCACCCAACATCCAGGACCGCCCGTACAACGGAAAATTACATGGTGAAAGCGTCTTCCAACTAATAATAACAATATATATTTTTAATCAATAGAGTTCAAGACGTAATAATGATTGCAGATATCATTTTAGACTATTTCCTTCGTACTGAAAACGTCTTCGACCTAATTATAACATATATATTTTAAATCAGAGTTTCCCGATAAACACTTTATTGCATTTAGAATTTTAGAATATTTCAACGTGTTCCAGAGTATAGACGTTGGCATTATGTACCATAATTTACTGGGAACGTGCTGGATTCGGTAAAATTGTTGACCGAGCAGAAAAGAGGACACTTTCTAATTTAGCTCAATATACATGTTCAGTGTGTACCCCACAAGAATTCAGGTATATAAGGAACCTTGCTTGGAGCCAACTTGCTCGACGACAGAAATATGAAGACTTTATCAAAGAGCTTGTTTATTTCATTACCGTCAACTTGCTCGACGACAGAAATATGAAGACTTTATCAAAGATCTTGCTTATTTCATTGTCATCACTATTATTTATATGTCCCTGAGCGAGAGAATCAATATTATTTGTACATTCATGAGTCATCCATGAGCTAGAGAATCAATAGTGATTTTAGTGGACTAAAATTTACTTCTTTCTAATTTTCGGTGACTATCATCTACCGATCACTATGGAACAATTTGTCGGCGGCATGAATGTTCTGACACCTCCTCTTAATCTTGATCTACATGTTATTGTTAGTTTCAATATCAACTAGGTTTACAATAATACATAAAAAAAAAAAAAACAAAAAAAAACTTGATATCAAAGGTTTTATTTTTCTCTTTTTGCTAAAGGGTCCTTGCTTGTTCATTTGTTCGTGCAATTTCATCTTCACCTTTCCTGCTTGTTAGTCTAGTATCAACAAGTTTTACCAAAAAAAAAAAAAAAAAATTGATATCAAAGCTTTCATTTTTGTTTTTTTGCTAAAGTGTCCATGCTTGTTCATTTGATGGTGCAATTCCATCTTCACTTTTCTTGCCATAAGATAGTGGTGGAGCTTCTCCTTTATTCATTGCGGGCTAACATTTTTTGTATTCTTGGGACTTGACAAGCTTCTCCTTTATTGATCGCGGGCTAACAATTTTTGTATTCAACATCGCTGCAAGTTCTTGGCACTTGTACTTGTCATTAATGGTTGCAATTTCTTCAAGATTTATCGCTTTTTCCTAACTGCTACTATTTGCACACTGGTAAACATTAATGAGATTCACTAAATCACAATTTGAGTTTTTTTCATCATCATATTTGATTGTTGTTGCAAATCCCTCTTTATCAACAACAATCATTGGATGTACCACCTCTACTCCAAAGAGGCTATTCACTTTCTTCAATTCATCAGTTGTTATTAAGTCCTCAACTTTTCTCTTTGCAATCTTTGCGTAATTCTATAGATGTTTATCATCGTCAACTTTCTCACTATACTTCATTCCAAGAACATCCAAAAATATTTTTTCATTATGTATTTCATCAAATTCATGCAAAATACTAGACAAAATATTTTCATCTAGAGCTTGATGTAATGAGAAGAAATGCTATTGCACCACTACTCTAATATTGGGGATTTATATAAGTTGCTTGAACAAATTCCTATAAATCTACTGAACCAAGTAGTCCCTCGATTTTAATAGCCCAAAGCTTAATTTTTTTATTTGAAAAAGATAGCAGAAATGACATTAATCAATTCAATTGTACCAATTTCTTCAAATTCTTTCAGTTAATCCAAATCTATATTTGGAATTATGTCTTCATTATGTATTGGCTCTGTTGTAACATCCATCATCATTTGAATTTCATTTTTAATATTATCACAAAAAATAAAAAATCAAATATTACGTTTTAAAAATCAAAAGAGAATTTGAAAGTCCAAAGTAGTGATTTAATTTATACTATCGGCAGCATTCAAAGAAATATAAGGTGGACCCGACCCATATGCTAAAACTCGAGTGGTTTTATGAAATATAATCAAACGATGGCTTAAGAGGCAGGAAAAATGCTCTACGGGGGAACAATGAGCACGAGTTATAACTCAGGCTCAACCCCTATAGTTGACCATGGCATCAATATGGTTGACTAAGATCTACGGCCTATGATCATTGCGGGGGTTCAAGCCTGATGAACCTCTCGTACACTCCCTACCCCCACAGCGGGCCACCCACACCATTTCACACTACCTCATCTCCTCCATGTCATCCACCACTCTCATTCATTACCATCCACTTCATGCACTGTACCCCATCACCTCATCCACCACTCCATTAATTCGTTACATTAATTACAGGGTTTCCCTCTGTTTTGCTTACCACCTATATAAAAGAAAAGTAAGAAACCTCGTTGCATTAGTCATTTTCTTTCAGTATTGAGCAACCTCGCCTTGAGTTCAACATTCCGAGTGAGCAACTGTCACCTACAGACACCATGGCCAAACAAGTAAGTTCTTCCTCAGTCATCCATACCCCATTAATGGATGTTGAATGTGATATTTCTGATACCCTCTGCACAATTAAGCACCTTTCACTATATCAAGAAGTCATTCTGAACCATAAAAACTCCCCTATATTCATGGCAATGGTTAGGTCAGGTGTTTTAGCAGCTTTTGTCCCAAGGACTCATTTGTTCCCTGAATTCATTCAATGGTTAGCCTCAACAATGTACCCCAAGAAGTGTTTTGTAATGAATCAGTCTGGGGAGAGTGTTTTCCAAGTAACCTCTCAATTAATTCACCAAGCTTTGAATTACCCTGTATCTGGAACTTACACCACCTTTACTGAAGAGTCTTTGGTCTCATATTACGATAACCTGTCACCCCAGGAGTTTTCTCATGTTACCTCATTCCTAGCTCCTAAATCTTGACAATTCTCTCTAGATGGAAATATGTTCTCTTTAGACATTTTGTTAGGTGATATAAGACTTGTCTTGCAAGTGATTTCTAAGATTCCGGGAAAAGACGACTCCAAGCAGGTTGATAAAGTAGTGCTGGGATTTTTCTCTTTAAGGATGAAACCAGAAGTAGTAATAGATATTCCAACATTCTGGGTAGATACTATCAATACCCAATTCATGACTTTGCCTCTTACTGGGTCCTTTAAGTTTCCTTCAGTTATTACTTATTTATTTATGTACCAGAATGCTGAACGTTTTACAGTGTTGGGACTAAATTTTGTTGACATAAATAAAAAGAAGTAGTTAGTGGTATTTTGAACGTACCTGATAAGGGGTGATCCAGGAGATGGTGGTTTATTTGAGTTCACTTCTTTATTCCTTCCAGTGGCCTACAAGATCTTGAATGGAACCTTGCCCCAACATTTCTTCCTAAAGCTCAAAAATTCCTTCAATTGAGTAAAGATGTGAGGTGTGGAGACTTCTTCATGTTTGAAGGACATGCAGAGATCAGGCTTTATGGAGTCTCTGTCAAACCATATAGGTTACCAAACTTTGTGCCAATGAGGGTTTTTGCCCTTGAATTTCTCAGACAGATCTTGAATGTAGATTAGGTTCATTTTGTTCCTATGAAGAAAGGATATTTCTTTAAATTGCCCAAACCAGTAGGACCCTTCATTGTGAACACCAGACAGGCTGCCCAAGAGGTCGAGAGATTATTGAATGACACATGTCCTTTACAGGTGGTTGAGTGGGCTTATGAACCTCATCAAATTATTTCAAAGAGAAGGCTAGAGAATGGATATTCAGCCTTTATGCATGAAAGTAGACCAAAAACAGAGAAATTGGCAAATGGAGGTTTGCAGGACCCTTAAGGGACATAGATTGAAACCCCTAGCATTACAAAAAAAGGTGTCAAGAGGGCTAGAGAAGAAGTTATTGATTTGGATGAGGAAGAATCTGAAGTAGCAAAAAGGACTAAAATTCTGGATGCAATGTCTTCAATGCAACCTAGATTAGTAATTCAATTAGGAGAAACAGAGGGTGCCCCATCTTCCCCATCTTCCAGAGAAACTATTCATGATCAGGTTCCTTTAATTCAAAGTATGTTTTCTAAAATAGCTGAGAGAAACTACAAAGTGAAGTTAAATATGGAGGCTCAAGTTGCTTCTGAACAAACTAGATTGTTATCTGCTATGGATTTGGAGAAAAGTCAACTTAAAATTTCTTTCTCTCCTCCTATTGAAATGTCAGTTGGGTCCACTAGCAATTTCAAAACTGTAAATTTGACTGTTGATACTCACAAGCTTTCAATGCTTGACAAGATCAATTTGCACATGAAAATCGGGCAATTCATTGTAAATGATTTACATAAAACAAACACAGCTACTGTTAAGGTAGAGAAAATGATAAATAAGGTAATTTAACAATTGAAGTTGGAGAAAGCGAACTCCAGAGCTCTGAATGCTCAGGTGGATGAACTAATGAAGATTATCATAAAAATAGATGTCAATCGTAATGATCAACCTGCGATTCATAAATTGTTGCAATCTGCTAAGTCAGAGACTAGGGTTTTAAAGAAGAAATTGAATCTACCTACAGGTGAACATCCCATTGCTGCAGGGATAGCTGAAGTTGAAAATGAAAATGAAAAGCTCCTATAGGATTTATTGCAAAAAATTGAAGAAGTTTTTGTAGATTTTAACCCCATACAAAAATTATCTGCATACAAATTCTACAACACATAAAATAAATAATGTGAGTGCATAACACATAAAACACATATACACAGAGATTTTCCCATGGATCCCAAAACTGGTACTACCCGCTTGATTTTTCGTTATGTTCATTTCAACATTACAATACATATTTATACATGCTGAAGCATCCAATACCATGGACCAAAAACCATCACGTCCAAAACCATGTGCAAAAACCATGCACAAAACCATAGGTATGTCCGCCCAACCTAATATAGGGTCCAAAAAAATATTTTCTCGGGGCATTCCCCCAGACCTCGTAGAGGGGGGCTACCAGCCCCCCTAAAACCCCTCCAATCGGGGGGGTTGCTACCCCCCTGTGACCCCCTTGCTGTGCAATCAGTGCAATAAAGGGGGGGCTAGTCATGGAAAGAATATAACACAACCCAACATTCTCCCACTTTTTGTTTTATTTCCACACGGGGCCACAGGAGAGCTTAGTCATTTATCCACCCCTGAAACGTCCATTTTTTCTCTATATAAAGATAACTTCTCAGAGCTCACAGTTTTTGTCAATGCATCTACAATATTCTTCAAAGTGTACACCTTTACTAGCAACACCTTTTTGTCTTCTATCATATCCCTCACAAAGTGATACTGAACATCAATGTGATTTGTCTTTGAATGGTAAAAAGGGTTTTTTGTCAAGAAAATTTCACTTTGGCTGTCACAGTCTATCCTTATAGCTCCCTGTATTAACCCGATACTTTAACACAATCTCTACAACCAAACTACTTCCTTACTTGCATGAGTGGCTGCCATGTATTCTACTTCTGTAGTTGATAGTGCCACTACAGATTGTTTCTTACTCATCCAATTAATTACACCTACAAATAGGTTAAACACATACCCAATTGTAGATCTTATCTGATCCAGATCTCTAGCCCAGTCTGTATCAATAAAGCCACGAATATCCAACACTCTGTCCAATCCTGGTCTTCCTTGGTAGCACAAACCATAATCACTAGTGCCATCAAAATACCCAAAAACATGCTTCACTGTTGTCCAATGCTCCTTCCTTGATTTTGACATAAACCTACTCAATACTCCCACTACATGTGCAATGTCTGGTCTAGTACAAACCATTGCATACATTAGGCTACTGACTGCACTTTCATATGGAACACGGGACATGTCCTCTTCCTCTTCTTATGTCTTGGTACACTTTTCAGTAGCTAACTTTACCCCTACAGGAATAGGAACCTTCACCGGTTTACTATCCTGCATATTAAACCTTTGCAATATTGTCTTGACATACTTCCTTTGGTTTAACCATAGCTTCCTCTTTGCCTGATCTATTTTAATTTACATGCCAAAAATATAGTTTGCAGCACCAAGATATTTCATGTCGAATTTGGAGGACAACTGGGTCTTCAAATCCTAGATAATTTCTTTGTCATTTCCTACCAGCAACATATCATCCACATACAAGACCAGATAGATAACATGGTCACCAACTAAATTAAAATACACAGTGATTTGCTTTGCTTCTGGTGAAGCCAAGTCCTCGTATAAATGTATCAAATTTTTGATACCACATCCTTGTTGACTGTTTTAACCCATACAAATACTTCTTTAACTTGCATACCAATTCTTTCTTACCCTTCACCGAAAAGCCTTCAGGTTGCTTCGTGTAGATCTCCTCTTCCAGATCCCCATGAAGAAATATTGTCTTCACATCCATCTGTTCTACCTCAAAATCAAAAGCAACAACAACATATAACAGTAATCTAATAGAAGCTATCTTGGAAACAGGAGAAAAAAATATCACCAAAATCAACTCTCGGCACCTAGGAATAACCTTTTCCTACCAACCAAGCTTTGTATTTCTCCACCTTTCCTTCTACATTTGTCTTCTTCTTGAACACCCATTTGCTGCCAATGGGTTTCCTTCTAGCCGGAAACTCCACCAAATCCCAAGCCTCATTTTTGTGTAAAGATTCCATTTCATCAATTATGGTCTCTTTCCAGAGTTTTCCATCCTCTGAATCTACTGCTTCCTTCACAGTTCTGGAATCATCATCAGTAATAGATAAAGCAAAATTTGAATAGAAAGAACATGGACTATACCTTTCTAGATAACTTCTTTCTCGAACTGATCTTCTCACACCCAAAGTTTGTGGCTCTTCATCTTCTGATTCCTCTTCTGATGTAGAGTCTAATTCTTCCTTCTTAAGCTCAAACTCTATTTTCTTAGGTTCCTTTGGTTGGACTTCATGTTTAATAACATCTTTCACCTCTCTGAACACCACATCTTGGCTATACACAACCTTCCTTGTTACTGGGTTCCAAAGCTTATAACCCTTTAAACCATCCTTATACCCAATAAAAATGCACTTTTCATATTTACTATCCAACTTGGTTCTTTTCTCCTTTGGAACATGTACATATGCATCATATCCAAATACACTCAGATGTGAAAGAGAGGGTTTCTTACCATTCCATACTTCTTGTGGAGGCTTATACTCCAATGCTGATGAAGGTGATCTGTTGACCAGGTAACATGCTGTCTCCACTGCACTACCCAGAATTCTTGTCCTAACCTGACAGCACTGAGCATGCTTCTTGCCCTTTTCATTAATGTCTTGTTCATTATTTCTGCAACTCCATTTTGCTTAGGTGTGTATGGAGTAGTCTTCTGTCGTGACATACCACACTTCTTACAGAATTCTTCAAATTCCTTTTGGAAAAACTCTCCAACGTTATCTGTCCTTGACACCTTTATCTTCTTCTTTGTATGGTTTTCCACCAGAGCCTTAAATTCTTTAAACTTGTCAAGGACTCTAGATTTATTCTTAAGGAAATATATCCATGTATTCCTTGAGAAGTCATCTATAAATGATACATAGTACATAGACTTACCCAGTGATGGAACCTTCATAGGTCCAAACAGATAACTGTGCACAGGTTCTAATATCTGTTTCAGTCTCTTGCCACTAGAGGGGAAACTCACCCGATTCTACTTCCCATATACACAATTTTCACAGAAACCAAAATCCAGAGAGCTATAACTCATACCTTCTACCGTACCATTACCATGAAGTATTCGAAGGCCCTTCTATCCAATATGTCCAAGCCTTTGATGCCACAACATGGTATTTTCTCCAGAGACCACTAGATTTTCTGCTCCACTTTCAAGAACCATAGAACTATTGCACCAATCAATAATAGTGCTACCTTGCAACTTGAACAGATTTTCAATCCGAACTCCCCACATACCAGTACTCCCCAAACCATCTTGCAAGTATCTTTCTCGAACACTATTTTTACACCTGCATCATCCAACTTGCTTATGGAAATCAGATTTCTAGCTAATGTAGGAATATGCAGAACACTCGAAAGTGTTCTAACCCTTCCACCTTGCAAATTCAACTTTACTTTTCCACGACCAATGATTCTAGCCTTCTTGTCATCCCCCAAGAAGACATAACCACCATCATATTTCTCATACTCGCAGAATCACTCTCTATGGGGAGTGACATGAAAGGATGCACTTGAGTCAATCAACCATGCCACATGATCTACATGTGTACTTGAAGAAGCCAAGTACACATCACCACCTCCATCTGAGGTGGTTTTCGCCTCTGCAAAAGGAGCATGATCAGATCCCTTTCCTTTGTCATGAGTGTTGGAAATAATACTGAGAGGGGGGGTGAATCAGTATTATCTAGCAATTTAACAAATCTTCCTTATTTGATCTTTTGAATTATTCTTGCATATCAGTACCATAAAATAATGAGCATGAACAAAGAAAATAGACAGTCACACCAAAGAACACAAGATGTAAGGTGGAAACCCAATGTGGGAGAAAACCACCTGCTGCAATATGTCTCTATCTTCTTTCAATTTAGAAATTCTTTTACAATGATTTTGTACTGGTGCAGTCCTTTACCAGTACGCAGGCTGCAACCTGCAGAGAGCTACAACTCTCTCTCGTTTTCCAGTCTCTCCTGGAAGGGAGCTACAACCCCCTACTTCTTTTCATACAAGGACCACTTTTCATAAATTTTCAAACTGGATCCATAAGCATTAATTGATCATCAAGTGTAAGAGAATCACCCAATCAACTGTAGTAACCAGATCAACAATAATAGGACCAAAACCCAGAACACAACAATGATAAACAAGGATTTTAAGAGAAGGAAGCACCCTGCTCAACTGCCAGCCTGAGTCCGGACTCACCCTGTTCAACTGCTAGCCTGAGTCCCTGGACTCACCCTGCTCAACTGCTGACCTAAGTCCCTGGACGCACCCTACTCAACTGCTAGCCTGCGTCCCGGACGCACTCTGCTCAACTGCTAGCCTGCGTCCCTCGCACTGAGTCTATTGAACTGCCTGCGTCCCGGCGCACCAGAACCCTTCCTGCACCTGCGTCCGGCGCACCTGAAACGCTTCGCTCCTGCGTCCTGGACGCACCTGAACCCTTACTGCACCTGCGTCCCTCTGGGCAAAGATGATTTCAAGACTTTAGAAGTAACCCAGACAATCAGATCTACAGATCCGAGCAAGAGCCGAAGAGATCTCGGTCCATCAGATTCGCCTTGTTTAGATCTAGACCAGATCTTACCCTCATAAGATGTTCAACCAAAAACATGATTAATCCAAATGAACTCTTTTGCTTTATATAGGCAAGCTCCTCCCCAAAACATGGAACAATACCACGAGCCGACACCATAGAAACACAAAACCGTCGGCTAGAAACCACACAAGAAACCCCCACGTGCTTTTCTCTGTCTTGAAATGTGTGCACTGGGTGGACGCACCCCCTGAACAGCTGGCCTACGTCCCTGGACGCGGGTTCTGCATGGTATACCTGCGGGGACGCACTTTCTGAACAGATTGCCTGCGTCCTTCTTAAAAATAGAGAGCTGATCATCAAGAATAGTGATCTATCACCTGAATGGGTTGCCATCAAGGACAACACCTGAATCATAATGCCAACAATCTCCCCCTTTGGACTTGATGGCAACCTCATGATCTTCAGCTTCATTCTCCCCCTTTGACATCAAGGGCAAAGGGTATGCTCCCCCTACGCTCATGCTCCCCCTATGAACCTGATCTGCAGCAACGTACCACCATGAAAGAGATAGAGACATATTGCAGCTATTTCCAAGATCTCCTTCTCCATAATGCCAACAATGCATTATGTGCTCCCCCTGAGCCTATACCACCAAGAAGAAGATGTTCAACAATAAGATGATGCATCAACAACCCCCAGCTTTTGCCTGAGGTATTCAAAAGTGTCCCTGGGCAACGGTTTGGTGAAAATATTAGCAACTTGTTCCTTAGAAGGAACATACTCCAACTTGACCTTCTGTTCAAGTACTTGTTCCCGGAGAAAATGGTACTTGATTGGTATGTGCTTGGTTTTTGAATGCATAACCGGATTCTTTGAGATGCTGATTGCACTTGTGTTGTCACATAAGATAGGGATTGGAGGTGTACAAGTGATTTGATAATCCTGCAAAGTCTGCATCATCCAAAGGAGTTGGGTGCAACAAGATGCAGCAGCAACATATTCTGCTTCAGCTGTAGATAGGGCAATTGAACTCTGTTTCTTGCTGAACCAAGATACCAGTCTGGAACCCATAAAGAACGCACCACCACTTGTGCTTTTCCTGTCATCCACGCTTCCGGCCCAATCTGCATCTGTATAAGCATGAAGAGTGAGATATTTATCTCTAGGATACCATAAGCCATAATTTTGAGTCCCTTGAAGATATTTGAAAATTCTCTTCACTGCCTGAAGATGAGTTTCCTTCGGATTTGCCTGAAATCTTCCAACTATTCCAACTGCATGCATGATGTCCGGTCGGGTACCTGTCAAATATAGTAAACTTCCAATCATAGATCTGTAGGTTGGTTGATGTACTGCTGCAGATTCATCATTTGCACTGAGACTACATCCTGTGACCATGGGTGTACATACTGGTTTTGCATCTTCCATGCCATATTTCTTCAAAATCTGCTTGAGATACTTGGTTTGAGATAAAAGGATTCCTCCTTCCTTTTGTTGGATTTGCAAACCAAGGAAGTATGTCAGTTCTCCTAGCAAGGACATTTCAAATTCTTTCTGCATGACTGAGGCAAAGCTTTGACTCATAGCTTCTTCATTGCTGCCAAAAATAATGTCATCTACATACACAACAAGTATTAGCAATTTGTCATTTTCAACTTTTATATACAGATTGCTATCTGCTGAACCTTTTGAAAAACCTTGTTGATGAAGATATTTGTCCAACCGGTAGTACCAAGCCCTTGGGGCTTGTTTGAGACCATAGAGAGCCTTTTTCAATCGGCATACAAGATTTGGATCATTTCCAAGAATGAACCCATCTGGCTGTTCAATGTACACTTCTTCTTCCAAGTCTCCATTCAGAAAGGCTGATTTTACGTCCATTTGAAATACTTTGAAGTTCTGAAAACTTGAGAGAGCAAGGAACATTCGGATGGCCTCAAGTCTTGCAACAGGAGCAAAAGTTTCTTCAAAGTCTATTCCTTCTTGCTGCGCATACCCTTTACAAACAAGTCTGGCTTTGTTTCTAATTACTTCTCCATTTTCATTCAATTTATTTTTGAAGACCCATTTTGTTCCGATAACATTCTTATCCTTTGGTCTAGGAACCAGCTCCCAAGTGTTGTTCTTTTCGATTTGCTCAAGTTCTTCATCCATTGCTTTCACCCAACATTCATCTTTGCATGCCTCTTTCACATTTTGTGGTTCAGTAGAGGAGAGTAATGCCAAATAGCTTGAAGCTTCTGCAACTGTTCTTCTAGTTTGTATACCTGCTTCTTTCTGTCCCATGATCTGAGATTCTGGATGGTTCTTCTGAACATATCTGGATGGAGTCTTTTCTTCTATTCTTGTTCGTTCTTCTGCGTCTTCATGAGGTTCTTCTTGAGATTCTTCGTGAGGTTCTTCTTCTTCATCATTCTGTTTTTGAGGGTAGCTTTCATCTTCTTCGATGTCTTCACGATGTATTTGCCTAGGAATGTATCCCTTCTCATCAACCACTACATCAATGCTGTCAACAATTCTGCCAAGTCTTTTATTGTAGCATTTGTATGCTTTGCTATGTGGAGAATAGCCAAGAAGAATGCCTTCATCTGCTCTAGGATCAAGTTTGCCAAGCTGCTCTTCAGTATTCTTGATATAGCATTTGCTCCCAAAGATTTTGAA
The DNA here is from genome assembly GCA_031772625.1 of Pinus tabuliformis. NCBI lineage: Eukaryota > Viridiplantae > Streptophyta > Pinopsida > Pinales > Pinaceae > Pinus > Pinus tabuliformis. The sequence continues at coordinate 86,164,525 of CM062806.1, read as the reverse complement.
GTGCTTTACTGAAGGAGTTTTACCACTCCAGAGCTCATGAGGAGTTTGAGTGCTGTTCACCCGGACATTTGTCTTGTTGAGAATAATAACCGCAGCATGTGCAGCTTCACCCCAGAAAGTTGCGGGAGTTCCTGATTCATCAAGCATAGCACGAGCCATTTGTTGGATTGTTCTGTTCATTCTTTCAACAACTCCATTTTGCTGAGGAGTTCTAGCTGTAGAGAATTCTCTCCTTATCCCATGTTCATCACAGAAATCGAAAAATTCATTTGAAGTAAATTCCCCACCTCTGTCGGATCTGAGGCACTTAATTTTGTGACCTGATTCATTTTCAACCAAGGCTTTGAAGGATTTGAATTTTTCGAATGCTTCATCTTTGTGCTTCATAAGTCCTAACCAAACAAACCTGGAGAAATCGTCAATAAATAATATCAAGTATTCCTCTCCTCTAGGTGTTCTTTTCCTGAATGGTCCACATACATCTGTATGTACTAGCTCAAGAGGCATGCTAGCTGATCCTTCTTTCTCTGGAAAGTTAGTCCTGGTTTGTTTTCCAAACTGACATGATCTGCATATGGTGTTGTCAGGAATTTTGATATCTGGAAGATCGCGAACTGCCTGATATTTGCATGCTTTCCTTATTTGTGAGAAGCTTAGATGTCCCAACCTTCGATGCCATAACCAGTGCTCTTCATCCTTGCTTAGATAGCATTGTTGTTGTCCTTCTTCAAATATGTATAGATTATTTGGAGTTCTTTTCCCTTTGAGAACTGTTTTACCTGTATCAAGATCACGAACAAGACATCCATTTGATCTGAATATAACCTCGGTTCTTTGATCACACATCTGGCTGACACTTAGTAGATTATGCTTCAATCCATCAACAAACAAAACATTTCCAGCCTTAACATCTTCTTTTAAAGGAGCAATACCTTTTCCTTTTATAGTTGCAGGAGTATCATTTCCAAAAGAGACTTTCTTTCCCTTTTCTAAAATAGAATAAGACTCAAGTTTTTCTTTATCACCTGTCATATGCTTCGAACATCCACTGTCAATGTACCATAGATTTTCCTGTCCTTCTGCATAAAATGCTATCCCACATCTTTCTGTTTGAGGTTCCTTTATTCTCCATGTTTTGGTTCCTGAGGCTTGTTCCTTTTTCCGTTCTTGTTCCTTTCTTTCCTGAAACCTGCTTCTGCATTCAAAGTCTTCATGACCAAAATTATTGCAAATAGAACATTCAACTTCATTTTCAAGAGCCGAAAAGCTGTTATAGGTCTTTTTTGTAATCCCTGTCATACTTCTTTGTTTTTGAGCTTCCCTAGTCATGATTGTTTTATACGCAACGCATTGAGCTGCTTTGTGACCAAAGTTATGACAAGAAAAGCATTGTCCATTGAAGAAGCTTCTGCGGTTATTGAATCTACCAGCCAACTGATTGTAATTTCTATTTTCATCTATTTTTGAACCAAACTGGGAAGATTTTACCTGTGGCTGGTTGTGGCTTTTGTTCACCCTTAAGCTGGATTGCCCCTGATAGTTTCTGTTTGAAGTTTGTCCCTGCTTTACCTGATGATCTTCATTGTGCTTTTGCTCATTTCTTCTTGCTGCATCAAGATAACTTTTTGAAGTGGATGCTTGAGAAGTTTCTCCATTATAGCCCAGACCTGTCTTATTTAGTGGAGACCGCTGCACACTAATAATCTCATCCAAAGTTTCAGATCCTTTGACAAACTTGAGATTAATAGCTTTTGTTTTCTCAATTTCTTTTCTAAGACCAACAATTTCACCTTCTAATTTTTCAAGATGTTTTTCCTTTTCATCAATTTGAAATTGTAGAGTATCAATGATCATGTTCTTTTCTTCTATACATCTCTTGAGTCTAGTAATTTCATCATAAAGGTTATCCACATCTACAGCATCCTCATAATCATCATCTTCAAATGCCATTAACAACCTATATTTATTACCTTGTTCATCTTCATCACTGTTTGATAAGCCATCACTATCTTCATGGGTGTAGTAGCTTTTCTTATTTGCACTTTGTTTCTTGTTCCATCTAGCTGGTTCCTTTCCTTTATCCTTATAAGGACATTTTGCAGCATAATGACCTACTCTTCCACAAGCAAAGCATTTGAAAGGTAGCTTACCTCTGAACCTTCCAGAACCCCTTTGAAGATTTCTGACAAAATTTGATTCTTCTTCCTCTTCTTCTGGAACATGGCTTGCTTCATAGTGATCTTCTTTGCCTGATGCCTTAAAAGCAGCCTCCCTTCTGTCTGATGGACCTCCCTTTCTCATTTCATAAGCAGTTAGAATTCCATGTAGCTGAGACATAGTGAGAACACGGAGATTTTCTTTTTCTTCTATTGCAGATACTTTAGATTCAAACTTGGGGGATAATGATCTTAGAATCTTTTGAACTACTATAGACTCTTTTATTTCTTCACCCAAATTTTTCATACAATTAACAATCTCATCTACCCGAAGAAAATAATTAGCCACACTTTCATCATTATACATCTTGAGAGTCTCATATTGAATCCTGAGAGTTTGAAGTTTAGCTTGTTTTACCTGTTCATCTCCTTCATAGCTCGTGATCATTTTGTCCCATATTTCTTTTGCTGATTTGAAGTGCATTACCTTCATGAATTCTGTTTGGGATATACTTCCTAATAGAGTACTGACTGCTTTTGCATTTGTTTCATACTTCTTTTTCTCAGCTGGATCTGTAGGAGTAGCTGAAGGAAAAGCATAGCCTGTTTCTACAATGTCCCAAACTTCTGTACCAAGAGATTGAAGATATGCAGTAACTCTTACCTTCCAATAATTGAAGTTTGTCCCATCAAAAACCGGTGGCCTGATTGATGCTTCTCTCTCGTAGTTGCTCATGATGAATGATCTACCTTCAAGCGATCAAGCTTTTCTGAAGGACCTGCTCTGATACCAATTGTTGGAAATAATACTGAGAGGGGGGGTGAATCAGTATTATCTAGCAATTTAACAAATCTTCCTTATTTGATCTTTTGAATTATTCTTGCATATCAGTACCATAAAATAATGAGCATGAACAAAGAAAATAGACAGTCACACCAAAGAACACAAGATGTAAGGTGGAAACCCAATGTGGGAGAAAACCACCTGCTGCAATATGTCTCTATCTTCTTTCAATTTAGAAATTCTTTTACAATGATTTTGTACTGGTGCAGTCCTTTACCAGTACGCAGGCTGCAACCTGCAGAGAGCTACAACTCTCTCTCGTTTTCCAGTCTCTCCTGGAAGGGAGCTACAACCCCCTACTTCTTTTCATACAAGGACCACTTTTCATAAATTTTCAAACTGGATCCATAAGCATTAATTGATCATCAAGTGTAAGAGAATCACCCAATCAACTGTAGTAACCATATCAACAATAATAGGACCAAAACCCAGAACACAACAATGATAAACAAGGATTTTAAGAGAAGGAAGCACCCTGCTCAACTGCCAGCCTGAGTCCGGACTCACCCTGTTCAACTGCTAGCCTGAGTCCCTGGACTCACCCTGCTCAACTGCTGACCTGAGTCCCTGGACGCACCCTGCTCAACTGCTAGCCTGCGTCCCGGACGCACTCTGCTCAACTGCTAGCCTGCGTCCCTCGCACTGAGTCTATTGAACTGCCTGCGTCCCGGCGCACCAGAACCCTTCCTGCACCTGCGTCCGGCGCACCTGAAACGCTTCGCTCCTGCGTCCTGGACGCACCTGAACCCTTACTGCACCTGCGTCCCTCTGGGCAAAGATGATTTCAAGACTTTAGAAGTAACCCAGACAATCAGATCTACAGATCCGAGCAAGAGCCGAAGAGATCTCGGTCCATCAGATTCGCCTTGTTTAGATCTAGACCAGATCTTACCCTCATAAGATGTTCAACCAAAAACATGATTAATCCAAATGAACTCTTTTGCTTTATATAGGCAAGCTCCTCCCCAAAACATGGAACAATACCACGAGCCGACACCATAGAAACACAAAACCGTCGGCTAGAAACCACACAAGAAACCCCCACGTGCTTTTCTCTGTCTTGAAATGTGTGCACTGGGTGGACGCACCCCCTGAACGGCTGGCCTGCGTCCCTGGACGCGGGTTCTGCATGGTATACCTGCGGGGACGCACTTTCTGAACAGATTGCCTGCGTCCTTCTTAAAAATAGAGAGCTGATCATCAAGAATAGTGATCTATCACCTGAATGGGTTGCCATCAAGGACAACACCTGAATCATAATGCCAACAATGAGGTTTAGATTTATAGTCGCTTTTATAGTGCCCTTCCTTTCCACATTTCCAGCACACCACCTTTACAGGTTTTCCTGGAGATTTATATCTCCCTCTAGATTTTGATTTCCCACTCGATGACTTATTTTTGTTTCTATTATGGGACCGCTCTTGTACAGACAAGGCATCGCCATTCTGGCTCTCCATATTTTTTAATCTCATCTCCTCCATCAGCAAGGATGAGACTTTTTCATCAAACTGCAAGGTAGTTGCATTGCTACCTATTGCAATAACCAGACTATTCCACGAATCTGGTAGAGAAAACAACAAACTGATGCACTTATCTTCATCTGAAATTTTAATATCAACAGATAATAACTGACTTACCACAGTATTAAATGCATTTAGATTCTCTGTCATCGAGTCTCCATATTTCATCCTCAGTTTATACAGCTTTTTCCATAGGAACAATTTGTTCACCAGAGACTTAGATTGGTACAAAGTCCCTAAGATGTCCCACAAAGCCTTAGCCGTAGCTTCCCCTGATACATTCAACAATATTGAATCTGAGACACATAATTGTATTGTTCTCTTAGCCTTCCGATCCAACTTCTTCCATTCTTCATCAGACACTCCTGTTGGTTTCGTACCTAGATCTATCGCGATCCACTAATGTTTATCTACCAACAGATCCTCCATCTTGAGTTTCCATAACTGAAAACTCTAACCATTAAATTTCTCAATCTCTATCTTTCCACTGCTCGCCATCTTGTTTCACCACCAGAATCGATCCCGTAGATCTTCCATTGAACAGGGTCTACCACAGGCCTCAACGAAACCCCTCAGCAACAAAGGTGTCCCCTTGAAGCCAAAACAACTCAGATTCCAAATGTAGGTTTTAACCCTATACAAAAATTACTTGCATACAAATTCTAGAACACATAAAATAAATAATGCAAGAGTATAACACATAAAACACATATACACAAAGATTTTTCCCTGGATCCCAAAACCGGGACTACTAGCTTGATTTTTCATTATGTTCCTTTCAATGTTACAATACATATTTATACATTCCGAAGCATCCAATACCATGGACTGAAAACCATTGCATCCAAAACCATGTGCGAGAACCATACAAAACCATAGGTAAGTCTGCCCAACCTAATATAGGGTCCAATTTTTATTTTTATTTATTTTTATTTTTAATTTTTTTTCGAGGGTGCTACCCTAGACCCCGTAGAGGGGGGCTACCCACCCCCCTCAAACCTCCCTGTGAACCCCCCGCTGCACAATTGGCGTAACGAAGGCGGGGCTCGACCCCCCTCTAACCCCTCGGTTAACTACGTGGGCTAATTGTGGAAAGAATATAACACAACCCAATAGTTCCTTTACTAAAAGAATCTTTGGATAAGCTGCAACAATAGGTAGATACTCATGTATGTACAATAGTAATGCCAACCAACACAAATGATCTAGTAGCACAGGTATTACAATTGGGAACAAAGCTAAAAATGGTTGAGCATGATGTAAAGAAAGCACAAAGGGAATTGGAAACAGCCTGTAAGCTATTGAATTTGAGTGAAGAAGAAGCAAGAATGGAGAAAGAAAATGCAAAAAAGTACAGGAAAGATCTTCTAAGGGCTGGAGATGAAATTAAAAGGCTGAAGGAAAAAATGAAGGGAAATATGTCCTTAATTCAAGATAGGGAGATCCTATGGGATGAAATCATTGAGATTATCAAGGGCATCTGGGAGTTCCTTGTTATTATTTCTGAGGAGAAAACAATTGTCTGATTCATGGAAGGTGTGGTAATGAATAAGAAAAAAGATTTATATAGATCAAAGTGTGCAAAGAGAATGATAGATTTCATTAATTCTAAATCTACTTCAGAACTAAAGGAGCATGACATGCCAGACAAAACATTATGCGCAATAGATTTTAACAAGATGATTGTCAGAAATATTTACAGAAATATTGCTGAGAGGAAGATAAATGAAATGAAGGAATCAATTTCCAAGTTTAACATCCTGTTTGATAAAAGAGTTAGAGTTGGACTTCCCTCTTGGTGGGATCTACAAGGAAACTTGCTGCCATGGAAGACATATGAAACTTTGCTATTTGAGGCAAAGAGAAAAGTTGATAACACTCATGAAAAGACAACAATATTAAAGGGAGCCACTATTGTGAATTACCTTAGCAAAGATTTTAAGCTTCTATGGATGGTAAAGATATTGTTTACAGATAAGCCTACTTATAGTAGGATTACAACATGCAGAATAGCACTTGACAAATTAGAAGAAGCACCAAAGTCAAATGTACCATAGTGGAGAAAATGCAAAGAATGGATGATAGAGCAGACCAAAGATACACCAGCAGGACCACCTACTCAAGCCACAGATTCAAATAGTTATAAAAAATCACCAATCATACTTTAATTTCTGTTACTTCATGTTATCTTATTTCCTGAGAAAAATGAGGTGCCTTTTACCCTCTAATGTAATATTCTGTAATGACTTTTACTTTAGACAGTTAGAAAGTAGTTAAGCAGTTTGACAGTTTTGGTAGTTACCAACTATCTCATGATGTATAAAAAGAGGGGAAATGATAGAAGAAGGTTTTGAATTTTGAAGAACCTGAAGACTATGCTATTTTGTACTTGATAGATTGATGATTAATGAAAGAATCAGGAGTTTTCCATACAGTGTTGGGTATGATTTTGTAATTTCTCTGTTATGTGTCATTATGTTTCTTCCTCTCTTTAAATATGGTAATGAAGTTGCAGGTCTTTGTTTGCTTATTTGAATAATGTTAAAATTCCTTAAAAGAAATCTCCCATATCTAAAGCTCTTTTCTCTATATTTCTTCTAAGTTATAGATAATAGTTCCTATCAAACACATCATATTGTCTTTAATTTCTCAAGATATTCTTCACAAAACATTTATATCCAGCATCACATGGCATTTTGAGATTTTCATATCAGCTAAATATTAAGGGTTTAAGGTCAGGTCCTTCAGGTCCTTCAAATGAAGATACAATATACAAATAAGTGAAATGCATAATAAAATTTAATGTCTTAAGCACAATTTCTCCACAACCAAGAAATTTGTTTCTTAAAGGACAACAGGCTTTATGGCAGAAAACAATGCATGTTCTTTTGCAGTTTCTACTTTTTTTTCCTTTATCCTCAATTGTTTTAATTCTCTTCGAAACTCCTTAATTTTACTTTGGTGAGCTATGAATTTCTTCGCATTACCTTTTCTTATATCCTCTTAAATCAATAAAAATAAAGACATATGGTTGTTCCACCAAATAAAGACATATTTTCGGTCCACCACTATTGCAAACCTCTTGCTAATTAGTTGGTCATCCAACGCACCCCCTGCACTTCAAGAAAACAAACCATTCTTCACATACAACGTTGGATCTATTATTTGGTAGCCCCAGGAAATGTTCACACCCTACTTGCACCTCCAGTGTGTGAACGACGTCACCAAGGACAACAACTTTCATGCCCCTCCATCTAGGTAGACGCCCTTATCACAAGTTGGAAATCTTAGAAATGAATACTTTTTTAATTCAAGCAATGCTTCAAATGGTGCTCAGAGTTCCTATAACCATACACTAACCATACACACTGGCCGCACAAAAATCGACGACTCTACCTTCGCACTTCACTTGTAACATACATCATAATCGGGCAACGAAAACCTCCAGTCACCGCTTTCGTCATTTTTCTATATGATACATCATCACAATTGCGTCAGCTACGACTACAAATATTGGCACACCATTTGGGTATATTTCTTTATATTGTGATTCCCTTGGTCGATAAGGCTCAAAACTGAACCGAGTGCTCCAGATGTAGAGAAAGCACAAGAACGCAGAGAAAAGGAGCCACAAACATTTGTTACAAATGTTAGAACCACACTTACACATTCCACACCACACTCTCACATGACAAAATCCTCACCACACCAGTTGCACCACTATCACATTATGTTGCGAGTTTGCACACCAATGCAGAAACTGACAGGGCAGACTCCACATTGATACCAGACACAAATTAGGCTTCCTAACAGGGATGAGGTGCTTCTCCTGTTGACCTTCAACTGGTGACATAGAATCCTCTTTACGGATAACCGATGCGCTATTCCTGACAACGATCAGAAATATAGACTTCATACAACCTTCATGAAAGATGAAAATGGCATAGGGTTCTTGCACTTCAACTCCACGACAAATTCTCCACACACGGAGAGCTGACCACAAATAAGCTCAACCTTGTGGGCCACTCCTGATATAGGTGGATATTGGTGGCCACCCACCAATTCCACTTCGACCCCCACCATTGTTTCTTTCAGTTTCCTTAATTGTAGCACAATTTACTATTTTTAGTAGTTTTTCAGATCCTCAACTTCCCGAGCCGTTTTGAGGCCCTGAACGAATTTTTTTGGGAAAACTGGGAGAAACACGGTACTATGAGTTGATGTTTCTCACTGAAAAGTTGTATTCCTCAGATAGATCTTTCTAATGAGGTATTGTGCGCATCAAACGAAGGTCGTATGTCAAGGTTACAACCCTGGGAAGTTGATGTACCAATTTACCGAAACAAGGCCCATAGTTTGGCGCTTCATCTCCTAGGGTTAGGTTTTTGGATGTTTAGGGTTTTCCATTATTTCTCAACAATAAATAGGCCTTTGAGCCTCATTGTAAGATAGTTCAGAGGCATGTAGCTGCCACATCTCTTCTCAGGGATAAGGTACTGTCACCCAAGCTAGTTTATTTCCATTTCTATTACTAAGCATATTTCAGTATTTTACATTAATGAAATGAAGTATTATTTCTGCTACATCTCTGTACTTATGGTTATATCTGTAATTTTTTGCGTTCCTATATAAATCTGGAGTAGTGGTATCAGAGCAGTGTTCTCTTTTTCTTTTTTTCTTTGCATGTGCCCAACGAGGTTGGGATATATCGAGTTAGGGCATGAATTGATCGAACCTTTGCAAGACCAAACTTGAAAATCGTGATGGCCTCCCATGGTAGATGAAAAGAAAGATGAGGGGCCAGTAGATCCTATCAAAATCTTGCGCGAAGAGGCCATCGAGCGACATTTAAGGAACATGATGATGGAAAAATTTGCCCAGATCCTTCAGCGGCTACCCAGGGGCAACACATCTACTTTCAATAGCTACCTTGGAAGCACCACACCCTTTAAGGTACAAGTTAACTTTGACATTCCCACATTTGAGGGTCAGATAGATGCAGATGTTGTAGATAAATGGTTAAATATGCTAGAAGGGTATTTTTCTGTTCATGATTTTTCTAGATAAGAAAAGATTACTTTCGCTCTGCTCAAAGCCTCTCCCCACATCAAGGACTGGTGGGAAACCTACTGCGAGTAGAAGGATGAAAGTACGGACTCATTGTTTTTAGGCGCATCCATTTTGGAATTCATTCTGGGATGCCATGAAGGAGCAGTACTACCTTGTCAGAAGCTATGAGGATAAATACATAAAGTGGACCACGCTGCAGCAAGGAAGGGACCAAGACGTGCCAGAGTTTACCAATATTTTTCATACCCTTCGCAAAAAGTTGGGTATTAAGGACACTGAGCAGCATTTGGTACTCAAATACTGCGGTTGCCTACAAAGGCACATCTAGGACGAGATGGAGTCCCGTGACATCTCCTCGCTCGACACGATGTACCAATACACTGTCAAGATCAAGCATAAGTTTAAACAAAAGAAGCGAGACTTTGGATCTGTGAATCCAAAGCAAGGGAAGGTGCCCCCAAACCACAAAACAAAGGAAAAATCCAGGGCGGGGTGACCCAAGTCAACCCGCCAAGGCCGCAAGAAAAGAACAACAACGCGAAGCCAAGGAAGGACACAAGAAAGTGGTGTGAGTTCCATAAGAGCTCCACTCATAACACAAGTGAGTGTCGAGCCAAGCAGTCACTAGTGACTGAGCTAAAGGCTTCAGAATCAGATGCAATGTTATAAACCTCCTTTCTATATATAGGAGTCTAAGGGGTCACAGTATAACAGAGCCGACCTAACAATAATAATATAAAGGCATAAAAATAACAATAGTGGGATTCTATGGGCCAGAATAATAACAATATCAAGACAATAGGGGCACAACAATAACAATAAGGGATACAATGACAATAGTAATGGGGGAATCGCTAGTATTATAGGGACCTAAGATGCATGTTTTGACTCTGAGTCAGAACCCGATAAGGGGAATGACAAAGGGAAGCAGATTATTGATGCAGAGTCCAATGGCACCATTGCCACCATGAAGATCCAGAAGGAGGAACTCGAAGATCCAAAGGAGGAGGAGCACCTCTTCCACTCCTAGATGTGGGTAAAGGGTTTCCCGGTACAGTTCATGGTTGATAGCGAGAGCCAAAAGAACCTCATTTCGGTAGAGGTTGTCAAGCAGCTAGGATTACCGACCACAACACATCCCCAACCGTACACCATCAGGTGGCTTCACCAAGGACAGGATATTCATGTGAGCCAACAGTGTTGCCTTCCATACAACATCAAGCCCTTCACTTTATGTGATGTTTCTCCCCTTGATGTTTGTGATGTATTATTAGGCCAACCATACTTGTGGAAGCGACATGCTGTGTATGAATCAAGGCCTTGTGTACTTTAAGAAATAATTTGTACAGGATACCGGAGGTAGCACCGCCTACTGCCATCTCTTTGGTTACTACAAAACAATGCAGTAAGCTCATTTCCAAAACGGAGAAATTTGTTTTCCTAATGATACGCCCTTAGGGAAAGAAGAAGAAGGTGGCCACGACCTCCAGACAGGGCCCCTCCACACGACAACTACAGATGGACAAGGTCGTGGAGGAGTATGAGGACATCTTCACCTCCCCCATAGGGATTGCTCTGCACTGTCAGGTCAAGCATGCCATCGATCTAACCCCAAGTGTGCCGCTACCCAATGGACAAATCTACCAGCACTCCGTTATGGAGAACGATGAAATCAAGAGACAGATTCAGGAGCTACTGTAGAAAGGTCACATCCGACTAATTTCATCACCTTGTGGGAGCCCGATCGTATTGGTACAGAAGAAGGATGGGACTTGGAGACTCTATATTTACTATCGGGTGTTGAAAAAGATCACTGTCTGGAATAGGTACCCGATCCCACAGATTGATGACCTTCTGGACCAACTAAAGGGGGAAAAATATTTTGAGCAATATTGATTTGAAGTCAGGATATCACCATGTACCAATCGAGCCCTCCGATGTATGGAAGTCTGCCTTCAAAGCCAAGGAGGGCCTTTTTGAATGGTTGGTTATGCCTTTCGGGTTGACGAATGCTCCTGCAACCTTCATGAGGCTAATGGATGACATCTTGTGGCCATTCACCAACTCATTTGTAGTGGTATACTTGGATGATATCCTAATCTTCAACTAGAGTTGGGAAGAGCACCTCCACCACATCCGACAGATTCTCCAAACACTGCAGCAACACAAGTTATGTGCCAATTTGGAGAAATTCACTTTTGGCATGACCCAAGTTTAGTATTTGGGATACATTATTGATGAATAGGGGGTGCATGTGGATCCCGCCAAGATCCAAGTCATTCAAGATTATCCATATCCAACCACTCTGACAGAGTTCCACAACTTTCTAGGTCTTTCCAACTTCTATTGCAGGTTTGTGTCGAGATTTTCTAATATCACTTAGCCCTTGATTCAAGTCACCAAGGGAGGAGTGAAAGAAAAATTCTTTTAGTCTGAATCTCAACAAAAGGCATTCAAAGAGTTGAAACATCGCCTCTGCTTGACACCCGTGCTCGCATTACTTGGCTTGCAACAACAATTTTAGATCAAGACAGATGCCTATGACTATGCTATTGGGGTAGTCCTTACTCAACATGGGCATCCAGTGGAATATCACAGTGAGACACTTTCAGACACAGTCTAGAAGTATCCCACTTATGACAAAGAGATGTATTCCATTTTGCAAGCATGCCAACAATGGAAGCATTACATTTTGGGGAAGGAAACGGTCATTCACACAGACCACTGGCCCCTACAGTTCATACAGACGCAAGGGAAGTTGCCGAATGATCACCATCAGAAGTGGTCCACATACTTGCAACAATTCCATTTGAATATCAAGTATAAGAAGGGCAACACCAATAATGTTGCAAATTGCCTTAGTCGACCACCGATCATGGCGTTAACCACCGTTCTCAACTCTTGTGGGCACGAGACTTCTAATTAGCCACTTCTCTACAAGAGTGACCCAGAATTTGGCCACACATACCAGACACTCTTGGATGGTCAGCATGTTCCAGATTTTCACCTCCAAGATGACCTATTATGCCACCTGGGTCACCTTTGTGTTCCTTCAAGCGAGCGTGCCAAGATGATTTGGGAAGCACACTATAATCGGGCTGTTGGGAATTTTGGGGTCGAGAAAATGGTGGTAGTACTGCAAAAGTGTTTCCATTGGCCGAATCTTCGACAGGATGTCAGGAAGTATATCCGATCCTGCATTTCCTGTGCTATTACCAAACCAACCATCAAGAGGCAAGGCCTCTATACTCCACGGCCTACCCCTAGTCGACCTTGGGAATCTATCCCTAAGGATTACATGTTGGGCCTTTCTTATGCTAGGCATGGAAACGATTGTGTTTTTGTGGTCATCGACAAGTTCTCTCTGATGACCATTATGGTGGCTTGCAAGAAAATATCACAATAGAAGCCACTGCTAAAATATTCTTTGAACGAGTGTGGGTACACATTGGGATCCCACAGTCTATCATCTCAGATTGGGACAGCAGGTTCCTTAGCATATTTTGGTCTAGTTTCTGGTCGATGTTGGACACCAAACTCACTAAGTCCACAACCTTCCATCCACAAACTGATGGCCAGACCAAGGTTGTCAACAGGATGATCGTACACATTTAGTGCATGTACAACTCAAAGCATCCACGTATATGGGATGAGAGCCTCCCCTATGTCCAGCACAATAATAAGCCGGCTCTCCACAGCTCAACTGGCCATAGCCCTTTTCAAATGGGCTTGGGATTCTAGCCACTATGTCCCATTGATGTGGCCATGACATTTGCAACTACTTAGGCAAATTTGGCTCATGTCCAGTCCGAAACAGATAAGGAAAATAGCTTGATTGAGCACATCCAACATATTCGTCAGCAAGTCCGCGACATTGTGGAGAAATCAAATGCCAAGTACAAGAAACGACATGATCAACATCGGGTGCCACACAAATTTAAGGTGGGCAACAAAGTCTGGTTGCATTTGCAAAATGAACGCCTTATCAGAGTCTATCAGAAACTCAGACCACTCTGATATGGTCCTTACACCATTACCAAGGTTGTGGGAGAGAATACATTTGAGCTCAACATTCCCCAATTCCTTGGCCTGCACCCAGTGTTTAATGTGGACTACCTTTGGCCATACTTTCCACCATTACTAGACACATCCGACATTGCAGAACAACCCACACCAACATAATTAAATCTAGATTGCATGGAACAAGCTGCAACTGATCAGATCATGGACACATATATCAAGCACAATCGCAAACAAAAGATCCAACTGTATCGAGTTGTCAAAGCAGACCAACTACTTCACCAAGGCAAGTGGCTCATCAGGGACCAAGTTCAACAGAAGTTTCCTCATCTCATGGAGGAACTCAACGAAATGGGGACCATTACCTCCTAAGGGGAGAGGAATGATTCACGTGGATATTGGTGGCCACCCACCAATTCCACTTGGACCCCCACCATTGTTTCTTTCAGTTTTTCAGTTTACTTAATTGTAGCACAATTTACTATTTTTAGAAGCTTTTCAGGTCCTAAACTTCGAGAGCCGTTTTGAGGCCCTAAACAACGTTTTTTTTTTGGGAAAAATAGGAGCAACATGGGTTCATGGACCGATGTTTCTCACTCAAAAGTTGTATTCCTCGAATAGATCTTTCTAACGAGGTATTGTGTGCATCAAACGAAGATCGTATGCCAAAGTTACGACCTCGGGAAGTTGATGTACCAATTTACCCAAACGGGGCCCATAGTTTGGCGCTTCATCTCCTAGAGTTAGGTTTTTGGATGTTTAGTGTTTTCCATTGTTTCTCAACAATAAATAGGACTTCAAGCCTCATCTTAACAGAGTTCAGAGGCATGTAGCTGCCCCATCTCTTCTCAGAGATAAGCTACCATCGCCCTAGCTAGTTTATTTCCATTTATATTACTGGGCATATTTCAGTATTTTACATTAATGAAATGAAGTATTATTTCTACTGCATCTCTGTATTTATGGTTATATCTATAATTTGTTGCATTCTTGTTTAAATCTGGATCAACTCCGACCTTTTTCAATCACATAACTGACCTCTGTCGATGTTCTTCTACGCTTTAGTGTCCTACGCACATAGCACAATACCAAACACACAAGAGGCCACTCCAAACACACGGATCGTCTCTCCTCTTACTCATGACTACTACTCCTTCAACATGCGTAGTAGCTAACACTTGGCCATTCAACATGCATAGTAGCTAACACTTGGCCATGTGACAGAGCATAACATCTCTACCACGAGGCATGACGACTTTCCAACCTGAGAGCAATCAACTCAATAGCTTGTCCACACACCATGAGTTTTCCAGGCGGCTCTTCTACATCGGCTTCAGGGTTACACATAGCCACACTGTTAGGTTCTCATATTGTCTATTTTTCACCGTATATTTTGTCATTATGTTACCCTCTTCAACCCTTAGTTGAAAGCCTTTGCTATTGTTTTGGCTTAATCACTCCGAAAGGTATAGAGTAACTCCCCTCATTGCTATATGTTTAATTATTCAACATGTAATCATGCTATCTTTATAATTATTCCCTGAAGTTGATTAAGTGTTGACCAATTGTTGAAACTTCCTAATTGGCAGGATCACATTTTGCAGTTGCTGAAACAACGGAAACAATGCAAACCGTGAAGCTGAAACATCAAGAACAGCATGAATCTCGAAGCTGAAAAATCAAGAACATCACGTGCACTTTGAGGAACAGTTGAGATTTGCGTAAAAAATCTGCATCGGCAAAGGAGTCCAACCGACTACTATATTGGTCGTAATGATCATGATCCACATGACTGTAACAATATTCTGTTATCGAGAATTGACTTTCCTATTTTTGGTACAAAAGGGTTGAATCAGAACGTATGAAAATCTTTTGTAATAGATGTCTCCTTTATAAAGAGAAGACATCTACATTAGAGGGATAGACAGAAAAGGAGGGAACAAGCTGTAACACAGAAACTGTAGTGAAGGGATGAGACTAAATCTCTCTTTGTAATATGGTTTATTGGTAGATGAATACAATTATGTTCTGAGTATTTTATCTTAGTTTCTGTGTTCTGGGGAATCTTGTGAGAAGGACAGGGCCCACCTTTATCACAAGATTCACACATCTTCTTTCTGTTGTGTGGTGTGTGTAAGATTTTTGTTTATATCACGAGTACTGCTTCTAATGATATTTACTTTTGCTGAAACTCTATTTTCCTTTTTAACTGATTGATGTTGTATATGAGTGCCTCACCGGTGATTAGGATTTACAGAGTGTATTGGTGAACTGGACAAAAGAGGCAGGTGTTGAAAGTCCTTACTCTGAGGATAGGGTCCTGATCCTTTGTTGCAGGACAGCCATCACTTCCTTTTGCACATTTGTTTCCTTTAAGTTATTTTTTCTTACTTCATTCCTGCAATAGGCTGTAACTGCTGTAACACAGAGTAGGGATTTAATAGATAGTAGACTGTTTATACTACAGCTTTTAATACTATTAAGATTGAGTACATACAGTACGTAGTCACCTTTGGAATAATCAGACTTTCTCGGGTTGATAATTTATGTGGCACTCGACTGTTTTATTAATAAACAATTAAAGTGACCAACATTTTTGCGCCTTTACCGGGGAAGGCGACTGAAGATTTTAAGGGTATTAACAATTTATTTTAGAAATGCAGGATGCATGAGAGGACGCAAGAAGGTTAACCATTCAGGCGGCAAAGAAAAAGGGGGAGGAAGAAAAACTTTTATTAATGATATTATTTCAAAAGTTGAGACATCCCAGAGGTTAAGCTCTCGAAGGCCACAGACCCAACACTCTTCCCAGACAGACTATCAGACAGAGGAAGTAGTGGGACCAGAGAGGGTTATAGAACCATCAAAATATACTGAGGAATCGGTGGAAGAAGACGAACGACTAGTAGAAGAACCAATAGAGGAAATTAAGGTGGAGGAACTAGTGCAGGACATTGAAATTCCAACAGAAAACTCCGAAGACCGGGCAAGCGCATCAGGAAAACAACCAATGGAGGATAACAATGAAGGACTTTTCGGTGGAGGTCGCAGAATAGAAGGAAGGGGAGAAAATTCTCTCTCCACCCTGGAATTCCTTATTGGAGATCTCCCCAGAGGAGCAACTCCTATGAAGAATATCCCACTTTCAGCATTACCCAACTTCCATGGGTTATCCACAGAAGATCCTAATGAATTTCTTTTTGAATTTGATATATTGTGTAGAAGCTATGACTATGTTAATGATGCTCAGAAATTGAAGTTGTTTCCAGCTACATTAAAAGGGAACACATTAAGATGGTTCATGAGCCTAGGAGCTCATGTGATTACAACATGGGACGAGATGAAGGAGAAATTTTTGGCTAAATACCAAGATTATTGTCGAACAAGAGAAAGGAAGGAGGAATTATTCAAGATGACTCAGAAGGAGGACGAAAGTCTGGAGGACTTCACGGAAAGGCTACAGTATAACTTACAGTGATCTGATCATCCTGATATGAGTAAGGATATTCTCAAGTCAATATTGCTAAAAGGGGTACGAGATGATTGTTTTGATATGTTGAATATGCTTGGAAAAGGAGACATATCTAAGGAATCCTATGATGAGATTATCAATCTCTGTAAAAGATGTTCGAGAGGAGCAGCAAGCAGACCAAAGAGCAAAGATAGTACATACTCAAGAGTCCAGAAATCAGCAAGTGGAGGAGCAACACGGGCCGAAATAGGTAACTTACTTGAAGAATTTAAAACTGAAATGTTAAGCTCTTTTGCTTCACAAATTGATACCTTGCAGGTTAAAAAGAAGCAGGCAGAAGCAGAAGCTGCTCTGGCTATTTTCTACTCTAAATGCAGGGAAAAACACCCACTAAGGGAATGCCCCCTGGAAAAGGTACCAATCTGCACTATCTGTGAAAAGGACCATGAGACTCAACAATGCCCTTCTTTTCCAGGAATAAAAGCAGCACTGCAGCCAACTGAAGAAGAAACTGAAGCAGTGTACCTCCTCACACAGAGAAGGCAATGGCAACCACGAGGAAAAGGTACGAATTCTAACATGTCGTTTAATCGTTGGAATAATCATCCTCCTTTTCAAACAAATTACCCACCCTTCAATCAAATGCAGTACCCACACTTTAATCAAATGAATTTCCCACCCATGCAGCAACCAAACCCTCCTTTTGTTGATCCTACGATGTGGAATCCCTGGGCTCTACAGCAAACCTATTTTAATCAATGGAACCCAATTTGGACAGCTCCACAGATCCCATTTCCAAACCAATTACCTCAGTTTCAGCAATCTCTCTCCTTACCATCAAATTCTCCACCAAATAATTAGACAATGAGACCTCAGCTGCCTGTACAACCTAACCCCAACCCGAATAATAATAAAGCTCTGCAGGTAATTGATTTTCAAAACCAACTAGTTTCCCCTATGCAATGTAATGACATTCATTTACGCTCTGGAAGAATAGTTGAACCCATTATTGATGACATTACTTCCGATTCTGATAAAGAAGAAATCGGAAAAGAAAAGTCATCTAATGCTGAAACAGTTAGATCATCCTCTAATAACAATGTTGAAACAATTGAAACATCCTCTAAAAAGACTGTTGAAGTAGCAGAGCCACCATTCCCTAAACGTTTGGCTCTTACCAAAACACTTGAGCCACCTGCTTTTAATCTGTTAGGAGAGCTGCATAATTTATATGTTAAAATTCCACTCTTACAAGCACTGAGAGATGTACCGATTTATGCTAGAACTGTTAGAGATATTTGTATTAAGAAACCTGTAAGAAAAGCTAAGGACCCCCTCACAGTTCATGTGATGGGTGATCTAACTGCTCTAATGTCAGAAAAAAACCCTCCTATGAAATATGGTGACCCTGGTCATCCTACGGTCACAGTACAGGTAGGAGAAACTTTTGTTTCTAGAGTTCTAGTAGATCTGGGTGCTGCAATAAACATCATGACACTTGAAACAACACAGTTACTGCAGTTAAAAAATTTAATTAAGGAAACCCCAACCATTCTAGAGCTGGCTGACTGCTCCACAATCAAACCTGAAGGAGTCATTGAAGACCTCATAATTTCAGTCGAATCTTGGAACTACCCAGCTGATTTTGTGGTGTTACAAACCAAAACAAAGTTGGGGGGCCATCCATTGATTTTAGGAAGACCTTGGCTGGCTACAACAGATGCCTTCATCAGCTGTAGGTCAGGTTCAATGAAAATTTCTAATGGATGTGAAACCAAACAGCTTACTCTGTACCCTCATGCTACACCTATGATTAATAATGATAACTCTGTGTGGTTAGATTATGAGGAAGATGAGACCCAACCCATTTTGACTATCGGACAAGCCCTAACTTTTAAGGATTCAACCGAAGATGAATTAATTAGTAGCTTTATTTTTGAACCTTCTTCGGTTAACTCTAAAATACATGATCATTTGACTACAATCTTGGAATCTGAATCACAACAAAATCTTAGAACTGAAGACTTATCTCAGAAATCAGCTGACACCTCCTCCAAAAGTATAACAGTCGAAATCGAGCCTCGCAAAACATTAAATATAAACCCTAACCTAACAGATGCTAAAACACAACAGTTAATGAAGTTACTCCACGAGAATAAACAAGCATTTGCATGGGATTACACAGATATGAAAGGAATTTCTTCTGAATTATGTACTCATCATATTTATATTAAAGAAGGATCCCACCCAGTCTGTCAACCCCAACGACGAATGAATCCCAATTTAAGGGAAATTGTGAACGAAGAACTTCAAAAACTGTTGAATGCAGGATTTATATATCCTATATCTGATAGTGAATGGGTTTCACCATTAGTAATAGTATCTAAGAAAAATGGGAAATGGAGAGTGTGTGTGGATTACAGAGCTCTAAATAAGGCTACTCAGAAAGATCATTTTCCCTTACCATTTATTGATCTGGTACTAGATAATTTGGCAGGTAAGAGATTCTTTTTCTTTTTGGATGGATTTAGTGGATATAATCAGATCAAGATTGCACCCCAAGATCAGGACAAGACCACTATTACTAGTCCATGGGGGACTTTTGCCTATAGAGTTCTTCCATTTGGACTATGTAATGCCCCAACAACATTTCAAAGAGCAGTGATAGGAATTTTTTCTGATATGCTTAATGATTCCTTAGAGATATTTATGGATGACTTTACTCCTTATGGTGTGACTTTTGAAGATGCTTTACAAAACCTTGAAAAAGTACTTAAACGATGTATAGAAGCACATCTTGCCTTAAGTACTGAAAAATGCCATATGATGATGAATCAAGGTATTGTTTTGGGACACTTCATCTCATTCCTAGGAATTCAAGTTGATCCAGCTAAAGTACAAGTAATTTAGACTCTGCCTATCCCTAAAAAACAAACTGATGTAATAAGTTTTTTAGGACATGCTGGATATTATAGAAGATTTATCAAGGATTTTTCTAAAATAGCTTCTCCTTTGTTTGTGTTACTTATGGAAAATGCTGAATTTAAGTGGACTGATGGTTGTCAAAAAGCATTTAATGAACTTAAACATCAATTGTCTACAACTCCCATTTTAAGAGGACCTGATTGGGCACTCCCCTTTCATATATCCTCTGATGCTTCAAATACTGCAATTGGAGCTGTCTTGGGTCAAGAAGAAAACAATCTTCCCTATGCTATCTATTTTATTAGTAAAAATATGACCCCTGCTGAACTTAATTATACAGTCACCGAGAAAGAATTCTTAGCAGTTATTTATGCTATTAATAAGTTTCGACATTATATTACTGGTTACACTACTTTTGTGCATACTGATCACTCAACCATTAAATATTTAATGAACAAATCAGTTACAAATGCTCGAGTTACCAGATGGTTATTATTATTACAAGAATTTGATATCACAATTGTAGATCGACTAGGTAAAGAAAATGTAGTTGCGGATTTTCTTTCTTGGTTAAAAATTGATGAAAATATTCCAGTGGATGATTCTTTTTCTGATGAATATTTATTTGCAATATCTGCTCACTCACCTTGGTATGCAGACATTGCCAATTACTTAGTTGCAGGGAAACTACCATCACACCTATCGTAAAGAGAGAAAAGAAAGATCGTTCAGCAAAGTGCTAGGTACAGCTGGATAAGTGGGTGTCTCTTTCACACAGGACTCGATCAGAAAATTCGAAGATGCATTAGAGAAGATGAAGTTTATGATATATTGAAGGCTTGCCGCGATGGCCCTTGTGGAGGGCACTTTGTGGACAAAAGAAAAGCACACAAAGTTCTTAGAATGGGTTACTATTGGCCCTCACTTTTCAAGGACGCAAAGAAATATGTTAGGGCCTGCGATAACTATCAAAGAATGGGCCAGCCTAATCACAGGGATGAAATGCCACTTAACCCCCAAGTAATACTTGAACCTTTTGAAAGATGGGCACTAGATTTTATAGGTCCCATCAATCCTCCATCCAATCAAAGAGTTTATATACTGGTTTGCACAGATTATATGACTAAGTGGGTAGAAGCTAAGGAACTCATCAAAGCTAATGAAGAATCAGTGTTAACTTTTCTATTTGAAGAAATCTTTGTTAGGTTTGGTTTGCCTTGAGAGCTAGTTACAGATGGAGGACCTCCTTTTAATTCTCATGGCTTCAAAGATACACGCCAAAAATATCACATTAAGTATAAAATGACTACACTTTACCACCCCCAGGCAAATGGGCAAATGGAAAGTACAAATAAAGTCATAGAAGCCATTTTAACAAAGACAGTCAAGGAGAATAGAAGGGACTGGTTTCAAAGGTTGCCTGAAGCATTATGGGCTTACAGAACTACTTGGAGGAACACTACGGGTTTTTCACCTTATGAATTAGTTTATGGTAAAAGTGTTGTTTTTCCTGTGGAATTTGAAATCAAAACCTTAAGGACTACTTTAGCTGTTAACCTTGACTTGACTGATGCACAGACAGCTAGGTTGCAACAGCTTAAGGAATTGGATGAAAAGAGGTTGGATGCCATCCATCAAACAACCATGATAGAACAGCAAAGAACCAGGTGGCATGACAAAACTATTAAACACAAGTAGTTCCAAAAAGGTAATTGGGTTTTACTGTATGACTCCCGTTTTGAAAATTTTCAGGGTAAATTAAGAACAAGGTGGCTAGGACCTTATGAAGTAGATATTGTTTTTCCAAATGGAACAGTCAGACTCCTAACGATTAATGATTATAGAACACCATTATTAGTAAATGGGTATCAACTTCGTTTGTATAAACAACCTATTTCTAAAGAGGATTTCAAAGCTACCTGCATGACGGACATACACTATGCCTTTTTGGGGGAACCGACTATCCCTCAATGCACTTAATTTCCTGTTTATGTATTTATTTTTAGATTAGATTTCTTAACTAATAATCCTTGTCAAGGGTTGCCATGTTACAATTAATTATTTTGCAGATCTTAGCTTTGGATGGTGGCTGAAAAGAAAAATTCCAATATAGGAAGAATTAATCTGCAGATTGGAAAGCATTGCCATGTCATTCCAGATCATAATTCATTCCCTCTACCATTTCCCATTGCTGAAACACCATTCCCCGTTGCTGAAACACCATTTCCCGTTGCTCAAACACCACTTTCCAGTGTCGAAACACCAAATCCCACTGCTTAAACACCAATCTTTTCCATTTTCCTAAATGTCCCCATTTTTGCTCCCGAGAATGAACTATTACTTCAATAGAAACATATCATTCTTTATTCAAAGGAATCAGCCATTTATCCTCTTAATAATATCCCTTCACTATTGCCTCTCGTGAATAATAAAAACCTCGTGTATAAAAACCCTCACACCTTACAAACCCTTTCTATAAGGATCATTGACCTAATAAGGACGAGATAACACTTTTCGGCGCAACAACCAAAGTTAATTATAAAGGTATGCATGTTAAGTGTGAATATTAAATTGTAGTTAATGAGGAGATAGTTGACATGACCGCTAAAAGCGTCGTACTACCAACCATATCATTCAGCCACAGTTGGGGGGAGGGGATTACCGAAATATTGTAATCATTACATAACACGTCGATCACCGCCATCCCTATTCCTCACGGTCGTGTCTTATCCACGTCGTTTATACCTTATCACGTTATAATTTCATTTTGCAACGTTCTGCTCTATTTCGACCTCGGCAACTCGGCTCTGCACTTTGTATTCTGCCTAAAACAGTAACTATGGGAGGAGATGCTGTTAGACATGAACTGGGCTCGACGGCATTACTGGAACTTTACCCAGACGCATACCAAATCTTCCTACAAGCAGGATGGGTGGACTATTTTAGAAGACTTCCGGATTTTGATTTACAGTAGGTTCTGGAATTTGCATGCAATTTGAGGGAGGGGTATTCTACTGTCCAAGGGGTGAGAATCCCAGTAACAGAAGAAGACATAGCGCAAGTTTCGGGGCTTCCAACCAACGGTATTCGCTGGTTCAGCAGGAAGCATCTTATCCTCAATGCACAGCAAGATTTCCTGTTACCTGGGGAGCAGGTGGAAGCCAAAGGCAGCGGTGTTGCACTTCGATCATTACAACCACCTTGGCCAAAGGTTGCAGAATTCGCCAAGCATTACTTCACCCGCGAGGGCCGTTATCAGGTAGTCTACCAACACGAATTTGTTTTATTAAATCATTTGTGGCATGGTCATCTAGTAAATATGCCCTATTATCTCCTTGGATGTCTAAAAAATATGGCACATTATACTGTGAATGCAAGGCACCAACTCCTCAGCCTCACGCACCATCGTTTGGTCCAACTCCTGATAAATAGAGGCTTCGCCTTGCACAATTCACCTCTCCTCAATAACCTTCCCCAGCAAGCTGAGGAAAATCCTCAGCAAAATGAAGAAAATTCCCAGCAAGATGCTGAAACTCAACAACCAGCAACATAAACACCCCAATTGAGCACTGAAAATCTGCAGCAGTTCTCACCCCCTGATGAAGCCGAACGATCCACCCCCATAGTTCATATCCCTACCGATGATTTAGACGAGGATACTCTCATCAATTTCCTTAAGAGGAAAAAGCAACAGAAAGCTACAACCCCACTAAAAGGAAGAACCAAGGCCTCAATTAAGGGAACTACTATTTCTGATGATTCCCTTACCTTGAGTAAAAGTCCTCGCAAGAGGAAAACTACTGTCTCTCCTGGTTCCCTACCTCGACAACGAACAAGGTTGTTTGTAGCAACTGAGGCCGTTATCCCAAATGTCCCTCCTATCATTTTAAATCCCCGTATTCCGCATAGCCTTGAACCTTCACCTCCTTCACCCTCAGATGCCGAAATACAAAGTGTTCACAATTTTGTGACATCATTTTTCTCAACAGAGGCCGCTGCTCCACAACAACCAGCTGCTGATACATTCAAACTAGACATCCAAGATGATATAGGACATGTGGCTGTTACACAAGAACCAGCCACTGACCCAACAGGTGCCACATAAGAACCACCTGTTGGGAAGAAAAAAGAAGACGACCTGCATGTGGCTGTTACACAAGAACCAGCCACTGACCCAACAGGTGCCACACAAGAACCACCTGTTGGGGAGCAAGAAGAAGATGCCCTAGGTGAGACTGATACACAAACTAACCCAACAGGTGATACACAAGAACCACCTGTTGAGGACGCAAATGATGAAGTTAATGTTGAACAACAATTCTCTTCTCCTTTGGAATCTGCAACTATAGAAGCCCCGGTTACTCTAGCCTCCCTACAGGAAGAAAATGAGTTCTTAAAATCAGAAATTAAGGCCTATCAGAAAGAGTTAGCAATGGCTAGGGAAGCCTATAAAAAGGAACTCAATCTGTACATGTTAGCTCAGGTAGCATCTCAAGCTGAAAAGAGTGTAGAGAAAGAGCAATACAGTGAATACATGTGCAGTGAATGTGGGGATATCTATACTCAAGCAGGATATAAGATAATTGCAGTCCCATTGACTGGAGCCAGCCCTGTTATATTCAAAAAGGAACACCCTGCTGTTACACAAGAACCAGCAGGGTCTTCAAGAATTTCAGAAGAAAAAACAGAACCACCCCGTCCTACCGAAGTTATTGATGAGCAGAAACCAGAATGAAAATCTTTTACAACTGTGCATATACAAACTGAACCTCCCTGTGTCAGCAATTCTCATGCACAGACTTCCAGTTTTCAAGAACTAAGCAACACATGGAAGGCAGAATACGAGCTCTCCCAAGGAAAGGCATTTCAACAACAGAAGTCATTATGGCTTAACTATGCCTATAGAAATTGGGAAGCAATGGAACAGTCTCATGCACAACACAAGGAAAATAAGCAATTAAAAGCTAGACTGTCCCTTATCTTTGATTTGGTCCAACGCTTACTTGCTACAAGAAAGCCTTCTTTTAATTATTCTGTATTCTTGAGAGAACACTTAGCGTTCCTCCAATTAAAAGCAATTAAGGATGGAAGACCACACCATGTCTCTACACCACAACAATTCATTGAGACTTTTGCAGAAGCACCAAAAAATGACCAGAACTTGTTGTGTGAACTCTATCTTCACAATGAGGCTATGCCTGAAGATAGAAAGATTAATTTACTTCCTATTTGTGGTGATATTCAAATAAGAGCTTTTATTTCCTTTTTGGCCAACTAGCTTACTTGGCAGAATGCTTTTATGTCTGCAAAACACAATGAGGAGAACTGTCTTCTCTGGATTCGTCCGAAACCACAGAATGCAGCCATCTTCCTTATGGAACATCAACGGAATCTACGAGAACCAGGGATGACCGATCATATTAGGAATCTGAAAGCAGCAGTCTTGGAAGACTGCCAACATTATGTCAAAACTAAAGGACCTCTGGCCATAAAAGCAAATGAATTATTCTGGGAACACTGTCCCAAATAAAGATGGGAATATCATCCCTACAATCCCCTCAATCTTCAGGGGGAAATCTCATGGATACCTGATTATGTAAAATGCATGAGACAATGTGCTGAATGGTGGATTGGTTACCATTTTCATTTCCCTCTCTTATGGCTTCCTGGAGAACAATACAAGGCACAATTTACATTGACTAAAAAGGAAGAGTTGGTAGCATGGAAGAGACTTCAGAATGTCCAAGGGTTCAGAGACATGGTTGACAACACCTTCTACACTTACTGCATAAGCAATTTACACTGTTCAACCCAGTATTCTGATTCCGATTCAGAGTAGACGTTGCATGCAGACATGCAACATTTTCAGTTGGGGGGGATGTTAGGTTCCCATATTGTCTATTTTTGACCGTATATTTTGTCATTATATTACCCTCTTCAACCCTTAGTTGAAAGCCTTTGCTAGTGTTTTGGCTTAATCACTCCAAAAGGTATAGAGTAACTCTCCTCATTGCTATATGTTTAATTATTCAACACGTAATCATGCTATCTTTATAATTGTTCCCTGAAGTTGATTAAGTGCTGACCAATTGTTGAAACTGCCTAACTGGCAGGATCACATTTTGCAGTTGCTGAAACAGCAGAAACAGTGCAAACCGTGAAGCTGAAACAGCAAGAGCAACATGAACCTTGAAGCTGAAAAAGCAAGAACAACACGCGCACTTTGAGGAACAGTTGAGATTTGCGTAACAAATCTGCATCGGCAAAGGAGTCCAACCGATTACTATATTGGTCGTAATGATCATGATCCACATGACTGTAACAATATTCTGTTATCGAGAACTGACTTTCCTATTTTTGGTACAAAAGGGTTGAATCAGAATGTATGAAAATCTTTTGTAATAGATGTCTCCTCTATAAAGAGGAGACATCTACATTAGAGGGATAGACAGAAAAGGAGGGAACAAGTTGTAACACAGAAACTGTAGTGAAGGGATGAGACTAAATCTCTTTTTGTAATATGGTTTATTGGCAGATGAATACAATTCTGTTCTGAGTATTTTATCTTAGTTTCTGTGTTCTAGGGAATCTTGTGAGAAGGACAGGGCCCACCTTCATCACAAGATTCACCCATCTTCTTTCTCTTGTGTGGTGTGTGTATGATTTCTGTTTATATCACGAGTACTGCTTCTAATGATATTTATTTTTTCTGAAACTCTGTTTTCCTTTTTAACTGATTGATGCTGTATATGAGTGTCTCACTGGTGATTACGATTTACAGAGTGTATTGGTGAACTGGACAACAGAGGCAAGTGCTGAAAGTCCTTACTCTGAGGATAGGGTCCTGATCCTTTGTTGCAGGACAGCCATCACTTCCTTTTGCAGATTTGTTTCCTTTAAGTTATTTGTTCTTACTTCATTCCTGCAATAGGCTGTAACTGTTGTAACTGCTGTAACACAGAGTAGGGATTTAATAGATAGTAGACTGTTTATACTACAACTTTTAATACTATTAAGATTGAGTACATATAGTACGTAGTCACCTTTGGAATAATCAGACTTTCCCGGGTTGATAATTTATGTGGCACTCGACTTTTTTATTAATAAACAATTAAAGTGACCAACACACACCACAAAGCCCTTAGGACTCCTCACACCACATAGCCCACAACTTTGGACACTATCGAGCCCACAACATTAGCTTCGAGCTCACACGCCCTTAGGTTTACCCTTAGTGGCCTCACAAATTCTCACCTACGTTATGATACAATGACAGAAACATGAAGACTCTATGAAAGTGATTGGTTATTTCATTACCATCACTATTATTTTATATCCGTGAGCCAAAGAATCAATAGTGATCTCCATCGATTAAAACTTACTTCTTATCGACTCCCGATGATTAGGGAACAATGGTCGGCGTCGTCGTGATAAATGTTCTAACACTGGAGTGGTAGAGGTTTTGGCTGAGCAAAAAATAAAACACTTTCCTATTGAACTCAATATAAATGCTCAACATATACCCCATCAGAATTCAATATATCTAACAAGCAGGCTTGGATCCATAGAGTCAGATGAATTTGAAACAATATAGAGAGGACACTGGTGATTTGCAGCTGCCTCGACTCATTGTTGTAGACCCTATGTTCGTCCAACAACAACCGTAGCACATGAGTAGTTTCCAAAGGCATCAACAAGGTTCACCAACCCCACCTCATCAACAATTGCTTCTTATGTAGATTATAAACATGGATTGCATAGTAGGACAGAATTCTTCCTCCACCATGGGCTCCTAAAGATATCCCTCTATACATGATTATGATGTTGAACTTGTCATAATAATAATCATGGCCATTGTTCCCATGGTGGCGATAACTATTCTATATTTCCAGTGGAAGTTGATAGTCGACAAGTTTAAGTAGAAAATAAATGATATTTAGTGAAATCCCTATAGATTCTCTCGCTAGATTCATGTATAAATCTCAATATGTAGAATACAATCGACAATTCTTTTGTATTGACTCTTCAACTCTAATATGGTATCAAATCCAAAGCGATGAAAGATCAATGGTGTGAAGGGAATGTGATTTTTGTCTTATTTTTTGCCCTATTAAAAAGCATATTTGAATTTTGCCCACAAAAATTTGAACCCATGACTTTTTAAAAAAAAAACCCTTAACACAATTCCATATTACAGTGTGCACCACGCTCCAAAAACTTATTCCAAATAAAATATTAATTAATATATTCATTCGAACGAGAACAAATAAACATCTTAAACGTCTTTCCCTCTATAAATACAATCTTATCTCATTGAATATAATCTTAGAATTTGTTTTTTCAATAGTAAATTATACTTTTTAATATAAAATTAAATTATTTCACATAAGACACGTCAAGATGGATTAGAACATGCTGCCATTTAACCCTTCTTGTTGTTTTAAATGTTAATAAGTGAGATGGATTAGAACATGTACGCTCCAAAAAATTATTCCAAATAAAATTAATTAGTATATTCATTCGAACAAGAACAAATAAACATCTTCTCAATAAATACAATCTTATCTCACTGAATATAATCTTATAATTTGTGTTTTCCAATAGTAAATTATATTTTTTAATATAAAATTAAAATATTTCACATAAGATACAATCTTATCTCACTGAATATAATCTTATAATTTGTTTTTCTCAATAGTAAATTATATTTTTTAATATAAAATTAAAATATCTCACATAAAATATATGAAGATGGATTATAACATGTTTCCATTTAACCCTTCTTGTTGTTTTAAATGTTAATAAGTGAAATGGATTAGAACATGTTGCCATTTAATCCTTCTTCTGAAAAATGTTAATAAGTGAAAATTGTTTGAATCCATGTTATAGTACGATTTTGGAGGTTTCCACAGATATGATCTATTTTTAGTTTTTTTTAGTTTTTTTGGGGAGATATTATAGGATTGAAATATATTTTAAAATTAAGATTAATTAATTTATATAATAAAATGAAAAGTAGTTTAATTCTAGACGAGTATTTAGGATTAAAAAAATATTTTTTCTTAAAATTTTAATTTTATATTTACACTTGATCTATTTTTAAAAATATATGTCACTTTACTAATCTTTTTCATCTTTTAACTCAACAAAATTATGTCACTTTAGTAACCTTCTTCATCTTTTAACTCAACAAAATTATAGTGATTGAGAGTGCTCTTTTCACATCTTTTTTAACATAAAAATAAAATGTTAAAGAACTCTAATTAATCTCTTATAGTATGAGGGTTGGATAAAACAAATAGATGTAAGTGTACTTTTACCATCATCATCGTTACAAGAAATTGAATGTATTAATCTACCATAACAAAAGCTACAAAATCTAGAACCAATTAATAAAAATCACTATTAATTGTATGTTGATCATAACAAATAAAGTTTCAATTGGTCTTCAGAGTGCATCTCACTTAGGTATCACAACAATATGAAGCATTGTGTAAACTAAGAGATCCCTTGGAAGTACCCTGGTGTATCCAAAGAAAAAAAGGTTTTAGACACCAAAGGTATGGTAACCTTGTGTTAAGCCCATACATAGGTGACTATTCTTCAAATTACAATATAAATTTTGATGTTGTTTATAAAATTCAATATAAAGTTTGATAGAAAGACATTTCATGGATTATTATTTAAATTAAATCATTTATATTATATATATATATATATATATATATATATATATATATATATTTATTCATATTATTTAAAATAGTTGAAAATCTAAAAAGCTATTATATCTTATTTATGTACCATAATGAATATATATATATATATATATATAATCAATGAAATTAATTATATATATATATATATTTTTTTTTTTTTTTGATTTTTTTTTTAAAATGAGGTTAATCTATTGATATAATACGAAAAAGGGTTACATAGTAGCCTGGCCATACAGGGTACTAGCCCTAATTAACATACAACCATGGAAAAGTCTGACACTGGCCCTACACAGGGGAAACCAGTCCATTATACATCCAAAAAATTGATTCAGAAGTTCCTGAGTAGGCCAACCTGTCAACTAACAGCAAAGCATCAGGAATACAGGGAAAAACCACCCAAAAAACCACAAAAAATTTTGACTGGACTGCCTAGCCAGCAAAAAATCATAAGGACACATAATCAAAAACAAAACAAGAACCAGAACTAAGTGAACTGCCACCTGTCGAGAGTGACACGCGGCGCCAGGTTAGCCGGAGCGGGCTCCTCCACGATAGGAAACACCCAGTTATCCGGGTTGTCCACTTGTCAGTCTTCCTCAGCTTGACGCTCTCCCTCCTTGTTGCCATCTGTATCCTGAGGGCGCGATGCGTTCTCCAAACTGCTGTCGACGGCCCGCATGTCACGAGGAGCTCCTGAAGCTTCATGCGAACTGCCAGCAATGGATTTTCCTTGTCTTTTATGCCATCCTCCATTACCATTCAACTCATCAGGGTCGTCTCTGTGCCGGCTAGGACCTTCTCTGTTCGTTTCCTCCAGGGAAGTAGTCAACGGTGTTTGCGGATCAAGCTCTTCAGAAATGCAGATGGAGACGGTGGCAACGTTGATCGTGCGATTCATGTCGCTCCTAAACCTGAATTGTGTGGTAAGGGGGACATGATGCTGAGAGAGTGGGAAGGTGGCAGTTCGCATGGCTGCCTCATCACATCTGGAGCAGAGGAGGTAGGATCTTCCTCTGCCACTTCTGGTGTTTGGATAGTGACCAACAGCTCGGAATTGGCTGGGATTTTCAGCGGAGGAAGTAGGGGAGGGCGAATTATGTCTGTGTGAAGCCGAGGAGTGAGAGCTACCTCCTTGCATGTCACCGTGGTGGCTGCGCATGCGGTGGCGCACCATGTTGGAGGTAGGCGTTGTAGCAGTGTCCGAGGGGGTGGATGAAGAGATAACAAAGGAATGCTGAGCGGAATTTATAGAGTGATGAGGGGAATTGAGGAAGCCAGAGTGCCAAGCCGAAGAGCAGAAGTGAGTATGGGAATGGTGGAAGCCATTACCCAGGTCTAGACAACAAACAAGTGAGCATCTGCGGCCTGTAGTGGTTCTCTCAGTCGGTGATTCCACTTGTGGAGGGTAGGCACATTGGAACAGGGGGAGAATGGTCGGTTGAATCGTCAGTGCCATGGTTATGCAGCTGATGAATTCGCCTCAGCCAGAGCAGGAATTAAATGCCGCCTGCAAGGTGCCGTGAGGAGTAATCGGGATGGCCTTGAAATGGTTGTAGGGGGCCAAGTGGCCATCACTTTTGTTGTCGCCCCATATCATAATCTTAATTGCGTTAATTACCACCCGCATCTGGGGTATTTTTTTTTTAAGTTATTATCAAGTTTATTTATTTTTTAAAATATATATTTTAGAAGTATTTTTTTGAAATAATTATAAAATTATTTAAATATTTTTAAATTTAATTTTATATTTTTATTCTTTGAGCTTTGTCACAGGGAATTAAATCTCTCATGAAGGGGATTACACCCAGTTATTCCTATCACTTGTTGAGACTAAAAATTTAATTTAATTACTGGTAGTTATTAGGTGGATGGTATGGATGTAACCTCCATGAAATATACATAGAATATTTTTGGAAGTAAGCATAATAGAGGGTTGGGATTTATCTCAAAGGTAGTTATCCACTTTTTAATTTTCAATTTAATTTAAAAACTATCATGTGGGAAAATGTTATTGAACATTGATTAGTATCGATCAAAGAGAAGGACTATAAAAACTTACCTAGAAAGCAAGGTACCATATTTGCCTTAAAAACACTAAAATCCTTGTTGAAGAAGGCAATCAATACAAAACAAAATACAAAGAAGCATTCGATATGATGATACATTTGAAAAATCTCAACAAAGATGCTAATATCACACTAATTAACAATCAACTCTCCTTACTCTCACTACTTTGTTCATATTTCAAACTTTTTTCTTTCCTCCTTTAATTTGGTTAGTTTATTCTTCCTCATTCCTCCACCCATGGTTCCTTTTGGTTGCATTTCCTCTTCTGCTTCCTTCCTCCTTCTCCCTTCTCCAATCTTCCATGAAATATATGTCACCTCCCATGTCATTTTCCTATTCTTCCTTTTGTCTTTCTTCACTCTTTATCTTCCCCCTTGCTTTTCTCTCTCCTTACTATCCCTTTTTTGTCCCTCTAAAATAAGTTCTCCTTCCTCGTATTTCCATACCCTCATTTACGTCTTTAGTTTATCTTTCATTATCTTGTATCTTCTCCTTTATCTCATTTCTGTCTTTCATGCTTCTGATTATCTCGAACTTCCACTTAGCACACTACCATTTCTTCTCTCCTCCCCTTCCCTTTCCTTGGTATTTCTTCCTTTCTCTCCCTCTTCACCTTTCCCTCTCTTTTCTATTCTCCATATGCCATCAATCCCCAACGTATACTTTCGATTAGTTTTTATTCTCTCCCTTTTCTTCATAAAATTATATTTTACTTAAGATTTTTCCCCTTTAAGTTTCCCTTAATCTCTCTTTGATTTTTTATACTTTATTTTTTTTGGTAGACTCCTATACATTAACTTATTAACTTATATTCTTAAGTAGGTATTAATTAATATATTATATTGTAGGTTTAATATCATAAATATACTAATTTTGTTACACATTGTATATTAATGTGTTAAAAGTTCCATATTAATAATATAATACATTAATTAATATTTGTATACGTATTTTTATATTGAACATTAAATTATCTGTTCTTGATGATGAATCACACTAGCTGGTTTGAAACACGTCGACAGAATTTTCTCCTATGTAATTTCTACCGAAAATACTCTTATTAAAAAATGATATAATAAAAAATTAATCATAACAATTTATCTTTTATTTATCATTTTGGATTCAAATATTTAAATTAATATCCAATCAATTTACATTTATGGATTTTTTATTGATTGCATTAATACAAAATAATTTAATTATTGTTTCTATTAATTTATAGGATTCTCCTTTTTCAGCTTTTTCCCTCTTGTTTTTTAGCCGACATATTTCGGTGTTTGTTTCCCTAACTTCCTCCTATATACGTTCCTTATCTCCTGCAACTCTTCCCTTGACAAACGGTCCTAATCATGAATGTTGTTTTCGATTCAAAACATCAACAAGGGGAGCTGCGACGCAGCGAGTCCCTGCGTCAAGTTTTTAAGAAGCAAAATGCAGCATGCAATTTACAGATAATATAACGTACATGAGTACAGAGAAGGTTCTCTCATTTCAAAATCTGAGAAATCATTGTACAAATGTTTTGATGATATTAGCACTATGGAGGACGAATTTATGAATGTATGTAAGGTACTGAAAGTTAGTATAAGCTTCCAGGATAAGCTGTAATGCTTTTTGACTCTTGGAGGAAGACTGTAATAAGTACATTTAGCATCTCTTTTGCTCATATATGAACAGGTGGTCATGATAAGTAACCGATCCAAGAAGGAATGTTCAATGTATATTTGATTTCTATCTTGGAAACATTAATATAAAGATTTGTTTTTCTATGGAAATAAAAAAGGAGACTTAAGCATCGAAAGAAGCATTGATATCATAAAAAGATTATAACCCAAAGTGCTTTGCAACAATGAAGGGGAAAAATGTGCAGTAAGAATATTCAATGATCAATCTTATCATTAGTAATGGATGCATCAAATGAAGCTCAAAAGATAAATTAGCTCAATACAGAATTCACTCCAGCTTGTTAGAATTTCCATATCTCAATACTTGATTCAAACTAACTAATCAAATTCCTGCTCCATTCCGTCTGCTAAAAACAATGCTTGACTCCCAATCATTTTCACTGCTCACGACTGTACTATGTTATAGGCAGCCGGAAACCATAATAGAAGGTTCAATGGAATCAAGTTTTATGTAATCAATATTAACAGCAACAACTAAATACACTAAATAATTTTTTCCGAAGTTCAAATTTTGATTAAAGAGTAGATATCGCTACATATATTATATTGCAGTACAGCTATGCGTCTTAAACCTGCAATTGCTTTGCAGTATAAATTGAATAATAAGAGTTAGAAATCAGTCAAACACTGAACATAATGCACTGGCAAGGCTTGCACGACCATTCGGGAATCACCCTATGTAATCATATGCCAACAGTAAAACTCTAGAAAAATCCATTTTATCCGACGTGAGTGATGTTTTTTAAGAACTCAAGCAAGAAACAGACTAGGAACCAAATCAAAGGTGTATGTGGCACGTTCGAATGACTCATTAAAACTCCACGCATGAAGCCCTTTCAGAAGTAGCTCTCCACGCGTGAAGCCACTCTCCACCCGTCAAACGATGATGTTGATGGTGGTAAGTATTTCTCTAGCATTGGATTCATTGATATTGCCTCAGGCGTGGGAAACGGCGAGGCAGATTCCACTGGTGTGGTCGGTGGACTTGGAGGCTGCGGCCACTGTCTTCTGAGGGCGGCGCAGACTCATATAAAGGACTGCATTTTGTTCGCCGAATTCGAATCTGGGGTTGTTCCAGTTCCTGCTCCCGAACGAAGGTGCAGGCGAAGGCGATGGCGATGACGCTCGGGGTGTCTGAAACCTTGATCTGCTGTTCTTGGAAGAATCCATGGAATTCTTTCACTGGTGACTTTCAAGCTTGAGGACTTGGAACGAAGCAAGGGACCCGCCACGTCCAATCCTAAGTCTGCGATCCTGGAAACCTGATAGATTTTGGACTATTACAGTGAGTCACAAATTTAGGATTTATTAATCACAGAGGAAAATCGAACCAGCTCCAAGAAGAGATATATTGAACGCTGAGATAATAAAAGCTATCTCCTAAGTCTAATAGACTTTTGGTTAGCTAGTTTATTTATTAGTCGTTTTGTAAAAGAATGAGCTTGTCTGTAAGAAAAATTCATACTTCGTCTAACTGTACAACCATTACTTGGTAACAGATCCAAAATGATTATTCCAGAGATTCAGCATCGTCTTCGACCTCTCCGACAGTTAGCGAAAGGACAGCGAATTCATATGCTGGCAACGAAGCAGCAAAGATGTTTTCCAGCATGCGTGAGTTCCAGTCCTTTTACATGTGTTATTACTGTCATATGTGGTATATACGTTAAATAAATCGCTACTAGCAATATTTGGCACTGAAGAAAATTGATGTATTCTTCATATCTGAAATTTATGCAGCACCTGAAAAGAGACAACGAGTGCCTTGTTTCTCCAGGATTTCTCAACAGATTTTAACCGACGCTAGCAACCCCCTGTGATTTTGTTGTCTGTTTTCCCAGGCAGGTGAAAATGGGTGCATTCGCCCTTCTATCAAGCTGGATTGATGCTGCCACTAATCCTACATACAGAAAGAAGCATAAACAATTTCAGGTATTTCATATTATTTGTGACCTCAGCATGGGAATAAAGAGTTATTCTATCCATTAACTGAACCTAATTTAAGAAAAAAAGCACGCCACTACTAATTGCTCTTCGAAAAGGAACATTTACCCAGAAAGGGGGTTTTTCACGCCTGATGAGATCAACATTGGTCCAGCAAGATTCATCAACGAAGTCCATATATTCGCCCTTGTCTTTCAGGGGAGATGCTGCGGTTATGGACGAGGTGTAAGTGCAAGCGCTCAGAATATCCAGACTCCCATTCACCGCGGCTTGGATAACACCAGTCTGAAGCGCAAAAAAGGGAAAAAAAAAACAGAAGTTAAAACCCCATACTCACGAAGTCACAGCCATGAACGGCAGAATCGAAGCTGCCCTGTGCATTAATGTCAGCTTTGAAAAGCGTAAGCCTCTCCGTGGCTCCCGGCAGCGACAGAATATGGCGAGTTGAACAAACCCCAGCAGAACCCCAGCAGAAGCTAACATGCAACGGAATGCAATAAAGAAGGAAGACCAGGCGCAGGGCCAAACGCAGCATAGTACAGAAAAGATGATGAGCTCGGTTGACTGCTTTGCTCGACTCATCCGGTTCAGGCGTTCCCTTATGCAGCAAGGGAAAGTGGGCGGGGAATCAGCATCTGTTGTGCATGCAGAGTGACACCTCCCGCCATGCAAACATTGACCATACGGCCGACACCTGCGAAAGAACAAGCACGTTAGCAGCGAAAGAACAAGCAAGTTAGCAGACAACGAATTGAACACTTAACATTAAACATTAAGGGATTAATGTCAGCATTAAAACTAAACCGCACACCGTCAAGCGCACATGATAGTCGTTAAATATCAGTTTACCATATGCTCCGGCCTCTTCCGCCTCGGGAAGAGGCCAAATAAGATGAGAAAGGTGAACCGCCGAATCGACTTTGGTTAGGTGCAGAGAACACCTCACACGACTTTAGCATAAGGGCGGTATAAGCGACAGGGAAAGCACCGAACTAATGTTAAGTCGGCCCAAAACGATTACAATAGTCCCTGCCGGATGCCAGATGGCAGGGACTACCATGAACGGCAGAATCGAAGCTGCCCTGTGCATTAATGTCAGCTTTGAAAGCGTAAGCCTCTCCGTGGCTCCCGGCAGTGACAGAATATGGCGAGTTGAACAAACCCCAGCAGAACCCCAGCAGAAGCTAACATGCAACGGAATGCAATAAAGAAGGAAGACCAGGCGCAGGGCCAAACGCAGCATAGTACAGAAAAGACGATGAGCTCGGTTGACTGCTTTGCTCGACTCATCCGGTTCAGGCGTTCCCTTATGCAGCAAGGGAAAGTGGGCGGGGAATCAGCATTTGTTGTGCATGCAGAGTGACACCTCCCGCCATGCAAACATTGACCATACGGCCGACACCTGCGAAAGAACAAGCACGTTAGCAGCGAAAGAACAAGCAAGTTAGCAGACAACGAATTGAACACTTAACATTAAACATTAAGGGATTAATGTCAGCATTAAAACTAAACCGCACACCGTCAAGCGCACATGATAGTCGTTAAATATCAGTTTACCATATGCTCCGGCCTCTTCCGCCTCGGGAAGAGGCCAAATAAGATGAGAAAGGTGAACCGCCGAATCGACTTTGGTTAGGTGCAGAGAACACCTCACACGACTTTAGCATAAGGGCGGTATAAGCGACAGGGAAAGCACCGAACTAATGTTAAGTCGGCCCAAAACGATTACAATAGTCCCTGCCGGATGCCAGATGGCAGGGACTAATAATAACAAGATGAACATTATGGAATATTTTTTGGTTCTACAAGCCTACAACTTTGTATTAATTAACGTTTTCATTATAAACTTTTGTATTTATCATATTGTTTTACATTAACAGAGTATATTATTTACCTTTTGGAATTATTGAATTTCATTTAGCTACCGTGTTATTGGTTATCGAAGTTGAAGTGTTCTTACCCAATTGAAAGTTAGACATTAGTTTTTTTATAGATTCTGCTTAGTTTCCTAGTTTTTCTAAATTTAATACTCTAAATAGGTGGATTAATAACCCTTTATAGCAAAAAGGAAAATAAATGGTTTATCACTATGAAATTTAATACAGCTAGATCTAATTAACTGAGATTATAAATATATATTTATAATATATCATAATATACCATCACTTATATATTAATTGTTAATGTATATATTTAATATATAGTCTTAATGGACTACTATTAAGATATTCCCCAGATGGTGTGCGACAAATGATAGAGGATGGGGACGGGCTGCCACTCTCCTACGAAGACCTACACCTAGGGGATGTTGCATCATGCATCAATTATGGTTTGTAAATCATATGCAAAGGGCAGGGGTATTATATTGCATTCCTTGAGCTCATCCTACATTTTCCCATCTACTCCTCAATGTGATGGTAATATTCTAGCTTGATTTCATATTTGCAATGACACACATATCACTCATGAGGCTTGCCATGTCACTCTATCCCATTCATCGATATTCTTTTTTTTGTTGAAGAAAGTGTCGATCCTTCTATTGCATTAATTGGAAAAGTAGTTTACAATATAAACAATTATCTCCCCGATGCCAAGGAGACAAAAAACTTAGAAAAAAGCCCTTAGGGCAAGCCATTTAGCTTAACATGGAAAAACATTTAATCCCAAGAAAAATAAACCAAAAGAGCCTCTTGGCCTTCTAGAAGCCCATGAAGACTCCCGTCACCCCACCCTCGGAAGAGCCCATCGATCTGGGCCGTTCATTCCGCAATCAAACCGACGGCCGAGGTTGACAATGCTCCAACAAGACAACCGAAGTATAGCGGAACCAAACCTCCAAGCTGCACGAAAAAACTTGACCGTTGATTAACATCTGCTGAATCCTACGGTGGAGAATTATATCGCACCGAACAAGTAGACCCCGCGATAGTGTGCGGGGAAGGGCGGTTTCCCAAACCACCTCCCTGCCACGTGTAGGAAGCTGATTGTGATTGCTCCGAAAAAGAAAATACCGTTTCCCGTGTGAGAGCGGTGCGATCAGATGAAAACCGCCAGTGAAGCGGTTTATCCCTCCAAACCCCAAAAATCAGAATATCCCTGCTGCCGGGAGAACCGGGATTCCTCCCACGCTTACTGTTTCTCCTCGCCTGAACCTGGAATCTAGAAAGGAAAAGGAACACTCCCTTAAAGAAGGAATTGTGATTACCATTACACTCACCCTGATGAACTATGATATCCATCTCATTGTCTCCAATTAATCATTTCCTGCCCCGTGAGCCCAATAATCATAAATTTCTTTGTCCTTTGCGGCTTGAGCCTTGTAGATAGCTTTTAGCCTGCTAGGAGGCATCTCCTGCCATTTCATATCTATTCTGCACTTGGAATTAATCACTCCTTGGTTGGCCAGTAGATTTGCAAGTTTATTGGCCTTCCTCCGAACATGATTGAAGCTAACCGTTCGAAGGCATTGGAGATGTTTTTGGATTCTTTGGTACACTTCTATAAGTATCCATTATTTTGAGACCCTTTCAGGCATTGTTCCATAGTTGATTTTCTTAACTGCATTTATAGAAATCTCAGAGTCTGCTTCTATGAGAACATTGGAGCTGTGATTGAGTTTAAGCAGCTCCAGACATTGTTCCAACGCCATTAATTCAGCCATGTTGTTGGTGGCTTTGCCTAAATGGCAGTGGAAAGTGAAAATTATTTTTCCTTCTTCATCTCTTAGCACACCTCCGTAACCTGCAGTCCTTGGGTTGATTTTTGAAGCCCCATCAATGTTGCATTTCAGATAACCTTTTGGTGGAGGATGCCAGAATTCCTTTTCCCTTTCCAACACTCTTTCTTTTTTGCTAAGACCCTGGAGGATGATCTCATGCATTCCCAGCTGCTTGAGAGTTCTCAATACGAGCGCAGTGGGAGGATTCGAGGGATAACTATGCACGGTGGTGGAGACAGTCTCCTTAATCTGCTTTAAGATTAATTCCATCAGGCAAAGGGCATTAGTTTTTTCATCCTTGAAAATTCTTTTATTCCATTCCTTCCAAACATTCCAGATAATGAAGCTTGGTGTCAAGGTCTAGGCCAAATTAAGGATCTCATTCTCTGAAAAGTTTTTTCTCCACTTGTTTAGGGTATTAATGATGCTACCTTTATCTCTGTCTGTCTGTTGAAAAATGATGTTGAAAGAATCCCACAACTAGTTGATATAGGTACAGTTGTTGAGAATATGATCCATTGTTTCCTCTTGAGCCTCACGTAATGGGCATCGAGAGGGCCCCATAACCCTCCTCTTCTGAATGTTTTCCCAAGTTAATATTTTCTTATGATGAACTTACCACATAAACAGTTTGATCTTCATCCATCCTTGGTGGCTCCAAAGTTTTTGCTAGGACTTTTCAAAAACGCAGGGATCTAGGTTAAGGGTAATTCTTTTTGCTTCATGGATATTAAAGATGCCTTCTTTGTTTTGTCCCCATGTTAACTGATCCTGCCCATATGTGACCACGATCTTCCTCTGTTCTAAAATTTTCATGAGTTCTTCTGTCTTTTCTTTTATGGGGCCGTCCCCTCTGCATTCTATTTTCCTCTAGCTTCTCAATTTCTCAGTGTCATGAAGAAGATTTTAGAAATCCCTGACTTTTATTAGTCCTTGGAAATCAGTTTCCTACTTGATGCTCATAAAGTCCTCCCTCAACAACATTGGTTCTTGTTGCCATTTATCTTCCCAGAAGAGAGCTTGTTCTCCTGCTCTGATTTCCCAGAAGTTGTTGTTCTATACTAGGCTTCTGTTATCCCAGGCTTTATTCCAGATGTGAGAGCCTTTTATGTTCCCTGACATTCTGATGAGATCACTCGTTTGCCAAGAGCTTGCATATTTTTCTTTCCAGATTTTAGGCCCATTGCGCCCCTGGTTCTTTAACCCATCTCCACTAGAGTTTGGCTCCTAAATCATTATTTAGAATCTCCTGATTGTCTAAGCCTAGGCCTCCATGAATTTTGGGTTTACAGATTTTATCCCAAGAAACGAGGGCCCATTTCTTTCTTGTCTCCTCCTTGCCCCAGAGAAAGTCTCTCTAAATGTTCCCGAGTTGCTGTGAAACCCCTTTGGGAGCTGGCAGGGCTAATTCAAAAAAAAAAGGGATGGATTGAAGAATTGCCTTCATCAAAATCAATCTGCTAGCTAGGTTCAACGCTCTAAAATTCCATATTTTGATCTTGTCTTGCATCTTGTTGAGCACCGCTTCCCAGATACTCTTGCACATTGTTTTATCCGTAAGGGGGATTCCAAAATAATTTGAAGGGAGGACCTCCCTTTGGAAGCCCAGAATTCTGGAGATGTTCCT
The DNA here is from genome assembly GCA_031772625.1 of Pinus tabuliformis. Classification (NCBI taxonomy): domain Eukaryota; kingdom Viridiplantae; phylum Streptophyta; class Pinopsida; order Pinales; family Pinaceae; genus Pinus; species Pinus tabuliformis. The sequence continues at coordinate 86,123,758 of CM062806.1, read as the reverse complement.
TTGAATAGCAATGTTAGTGTTAAAGATTTTTTTATTTTATTTGGAGATTGACTTCAATACCTGAAGCCGAGGCAAAGTCATTTAAGATTTTTTTGTACGTTGTAGCTTCCTTGCTTGTGGGGATACCCTACAACATGGTGTCATCCACAAATTGTTGATGAGTCAAGGCTTGGTCGTTCTCCGTTAATTGAAGGCCCTTGATCTTTCCTAAAACTTTAGCAGTTTTAATGGTTCGTCCCAATCCTTCCATCATGAGGATGAAAAGAAAGGGAGAGAGTGGGTCTCCTTGCTTGAGGCCTCTGGAAGGAGTGAAGATCTCCGAGGGCGAGCCATTCATACGAATTGAAAAGCTGGGTGAAGTAACCATAGCCATAACCCATATGATCCAGTCATGATCAAACCAAAACGTGGAAAGGACCTTTTTGATGTAAATCTAGTTCACCTTGTCATACACTTTTGCGATGTCTAATTTCATGATCATACCAGCCTGCTTTTTGCTAGTGAGAGAGTGAACAACCTCGTGGGCCTGAATGATATTATCCAGTATTTGCCTTCCTTCCACATAACCAGGCTGTTCCCCAGAAATCAAAGAAGGCAGAAGAGGTTTGAGTCTGTTGGCCAGGATCTTAGAAATAATTTTGTAAACAACATTGCATAAAGCAATGGGTCTGAACTTATCTGGAGTCACGGCCGAGTGCTATTTGGGGATCAGGGAGATGAAAGAGGTGTTGAGGGCTTTCAGAATGGATCTGCTTCCTCTGGAGTCCTCAACCACATCCAAAATATCTTGTTTGACAACATTCCAGCAGGCTTTGAAAAAGTCCACATTAAAACCATCTGGACCTGGAGCTTTGCCATTCTTCATCTCTTTGATCACTGTACTAACCTCTGCTTTGGTTACTGGTTTGTTCAGGTTAAAGTTATCTTCTCTAGACACCATCCTGGGAATATTCTTTATAATTTCCTTGATGTGTTGGTCTCTGTCTAGATTATTTTCATTTGTGATGCCTCTGAAATGTTGAACCATCACAGCTTCGATATTCTTGTAAGTGGTTTGAAGCTCCCCTTCTTCATTCAATATTGAGGAGATTATATTGTGCGTTCTATTGGCTATGGTGGAATGGTGGAAACATCTAGTGTTCCATTCACCTTCTTTGAGCCATTGAACTCTGGACTTTTGTCTCCAAAATATTTCCTCTTGATTGCATAAATTCTCCCAATCAAGGTTGTGTTTTTTAGCTTGCTCAGTTTTGGATTTATCAACACCTTCTGTGATCATTGCTTGGTTTAGTTCCTGCATTTTGATCTCTACTGATTTTTTGTTTGCAAAAATGTTACCAAAATCCTTCTTGTTCCATTCTTTGAGTTTTATTTTTATGTGCTTTAGCCTTTTATGGAGGAGGAACATTTTGGAGCCCTGAATCTGTAGATCTTCGGACCACCATTCTTCAATGTTGCTGATGAAATCTGGGTGGGAGAGCCAGATATTTTCAAATCTGAAGGGTCTGTTCTTGGGAGCATCAATTCCCTTGATTTCTAATTGAATCGGCCAGTGATCAGAGCCTCCAAATGGGAGAACACTTGAAACTATTTTTGAATTTGTGAGCATCAACTTCTCGGAGATCAAAAATTTGTCTAACTTGGAGGAAACCTAAGCATTACCTCCTCTTTTGTCATTCCAAGTAAAAATATCGTTATGCATTTCAGATTCAACCATATTCATGTCTTCTGTGAAAGAATGGAATCCTACTGAATCTCTACTGAGGATTTTGGTGCCTCCTTTTTTTTCTAAAAGAGATTTAATCATGTTAAAGTCTCCTCCAATGACCCAATGGATTTCTTTATGTCTGCTTCTGAGATCTACCAGGGAATTCATAAATCTAAGCTTCCCATCTATTCTCTGAGGACCATAGACATTTGTAACGAGGAAGGTATCAGACATACCCATTGGCTGAATGATAGCTGATAAGTAATTTCTCGTTGCCTTCTCATCTACAATGATGACTTTTTGGGGGTTCCAAAGAGTAAGAATGCCCCCCGCCGTGTTTTCTGCTTTAACTTCTAGCAACTAAAATTTACTGAGCCATTTTTTAAGGATTTGTTTTATTTTCTTAATGGAGCATTTGTTTCTTGAATGAAGATTATGTCCATCATTGCTAGTTTCATTCTGTTACTTAGCATTCTTTGTTTTCTTTTACTACCTAGACCTCTGATATTCCATGAAATGAACTTCATAGTTAAAAATTTGTAAAGGAGTAATTAGTTAGATCTTTCATCTTACCTGAATCTATCATTAGCTTTCCACACTCCATCAAGAACTCATTTTTCTTTTTTGTGCCTCTCTTCTTTCCTGGATTTCTGGTGGCTAATCCAGGATTTAATTTCATTGTTTTCACCCCTCTGTGCTCTTGTTTGTGGATGTTTTTACCTTTTTCCAGTCCTTGTTCCTGAGTTTTCCATAAAAACAACTATTGTATTCTGTTGCATTCTTCTTGGGGCAGAGAATCTATTCCTCCTTTGGTTCCTTACATCAGGAATCCTTCCAGATCCAAGTTTTCCTTGTTGAGGATTTCTTGTAGTTCATGCTCTTCCAGATCTGTTTCACTTTGAGTCATTTCTTGGGCCATTTACATTTCTGTTTCACTTCTCATTGCTTCTTTTAGAGAGTCAATGGCCAGAGAGTGATTTATGTCCTCTTTCTTTTCTTTTTCTTTAGCATCTTCCTCCTGATCTTGATTTTCTCTTGTGATTTCTTCAGGCTCTTCTAGCACTTTAAACTTATTTTGATTGCCTTTTTTCCCCACAGTATGTTGTTGTTTTGATCCCTTTTTTCCTCCCATTCCTTTACTGGCCACTTTCTGAAAGCTTACGGTGTCCTTTGTTGTATTGAGTTTTTCTTTGTTATCTTCTTTGCTGAGAGGGCAGTCTCTTAACAAATGCCCATGTTCGTCGCATCTTAAATATATGAAGGATATATGCTCATAGTCTACCGCCTACACCCAATCCTCATCCATAACTTCTAGGATAACTTCATCAAGAAGAGCTCCTGATAGATCCATTTCCACACAGATTCTAGCAAAGGTGGTATACTTTCCCCTTCTTGTGGCTTTAGAAGCTTTGCCATAGCGTCCTAGTTTATTACCAATACCAGCCAACGATTCAGTTTGCTAATAATCAAGAGGTAGAGAGTAGAGCCTTACTCACACAGGAACCAAAGAGAAAGTCTCCCTCTCTAGGACAAAGTTCATTTTCCATGGTCTCATATAGAGACCTGCTGCAGCAAAAAAATAGGGTCCTCCTTCGAATATTTTGTCTTTATCTTCGATGTTAGAGAACACTACTATGAAGAATCATTTTGACCCAAGATGTAGGTCAATGCTTCCTTTAGGCTTCCAATGATACTTGATCCACATCTGTAAAGCATTTTTAGTGGGCCATAGTCCCATGAATTTACATATGATGGCGTAGGTTCCCATATGTTCCCTGTGCTCCTGCAGAGCAAGATCATTTAATATTACTCGGGGAGTGATTTCTGCTTTTGGTTTGCAAGGTCCTTTTAGTTTTTTGTCTCTTGAACCCAGACTTTTGTCTTCTTCCTCTTTGTCCTTTGTGCTGCTGTTTTCTTTTTTTCTGGTCCCATCTGTTTCCTTTTCATTGTCCCTGATTCTGTAGTTCATATCACTTTTACTGTTTCCAGTTGGTGATTTACTTCCGCTAGCCACTGCATCTTTTTAGGAGGGAGCCAAGCTCCCTCCCCTGCCACTCTCCATTAGAATCGAACTCCGCTCGCTGTGGAACCCTAGCCGTCATGTTTCTCCCATTTCGCGAAGTTCTCAAGCCCCAATCCCATTCATCGATATTAATTCCAGGGAAATCCAAAGCAATTAGCTCTAGTACTCTACACCACGTCTTTATTACGCCCTATTTATTGGTTGTCCCTTGCATAATTCTCAACTCTTAGCCAGAATATAAGGGAAACACTCCTTGTTGATAATGTTTTGTTTTTACTAGGAATAAAGATTCCAAGATTATGGTGTCATGGCTCTATGTCTTATGGCCATTTTGGAATTATGTAATATTTGATATGGGTTTAGATCCATAGACTGGAATCATTAGACATCATCTACAGTTTATTGTTGAATGATTTCTTTGTGGTTGACACCTCCTTCACTACCAACTTGTTGAAGGAAACAACTAAGACCAAAGGCTCATCCTCTCTCATTGTGCTCATTATGCCAACTATGGAATGTGTTCCCACTACTCTTCATAGGTTTATTGCATATTCTTTGTGATGTTTTCTTTTAAGTTTTAATGTGGTCATTTTTGTGTGGTCTATAGTTATGTGTAGTTGGCCTAACACATGGATTTAACCTAGGTGTGGGTTATATAGTACTCTGTCATTCTCTGATAATGATTTTAAGGACGTGAGTCTCAACATCTTGTCCAAACCATCAAGCTCCTCACTCCTTCCCATAGATTTTTCTAGGAGCTCTGACCTTGACCTAGCCACTCTCATTTTCTATGGCCTTCTATTCACATTTTGAGTAGCAAGCTATGGCACATCAACAAGTACGAGTGTGATGAGGTGTGACTTATTACCAAGAATTTGGATGAACTAGGGCCCAATTGAGAGGAGAAATATCAGTGCCTAAGTTTCAAGAACCGATCCCATAACCCATTCAAGATGAATTGAATCTAGTGGAGCAAGAATTGATAGATGACCTATGCACCCTCACTAAATACTAAGTGATAACTAAGTTTGAAGAGTGAGTACCTAATGTTGGTCACACCAAGGGAAGATTCAACTAATGTATTTACACTTCGTACATCTAATTGAATCTTAAATTCGTTATTGGAAGGGTTCTCCTTAATAAAAATGCAACCAGAGAAGATGTGTTTATATCCTTGGATCCCTTGTAAAGTTAATTTCCAACCATGGATAGAAAGGTTGGGAAAATTTAAAGACGCATGGACCTTCCTCAAAAACTAGGTTGTTCTCCTAGCAGCAACAAGGAGCCCTTCCAAGTAGAATTCATTACCTCTAACTACTCCTCCTGATGATTTTCCGTGTTCGTCTTTATACATCATTTTTGTACATATCAATTTATTATAGGCCCTTGAGGCCCAACTACTAGTTTTATACTTCTCTACTAATTGGTTAATATCTATGCATTAGGTTATTAAAAGTTCTCGAGGACCAGCTAATACTTTTAGACCTCTAAATATTGCTGACAAGGTTAAATCTTGGTCTAAAACTCTTTTGAAAATTTTGAATTTATGTATTTGGTTGAGACTCTCCAATGATACGATGTGTAAATACTAAACTATAATCTTCTATTAATATGAAATACAAATTTTAACTTCACAAAAGAAAATAAGTTAAAAAAAATAAAATTAACTATATATTATAATATTAATTTTGATATTACTAATTAACTAATTTATAATTAAACAAACATATAATACAACGAATACATTAGTATTACATTTTTCTTAATTTTTATTACATGTATATTACAAAATCGATATATGATGATGATGATGATGATGATGGTTAACGTCTGTTGAGACCAAACATTGGTCTATCGGACCTAAAGAAACAAATTATTTATTTTGATTTAAGATTTTATTCCTATGCTCAAAAAGCTTGGAGAGAAGCCTCTCGAGCTCACTCTAATTTTGACATTGTAAAAGGCTAGGAAGGTCAGTATTGTAACAATTATTGTGAAACTGAGATCTAATGTGGTTGTATGCAGGGCACTGTAAGAGGAAGTGGTTTTCATCCTCGATGTTCCTATTCTCACATATATGGCAGATCCTTTCCATCCATGGCATTTTAGGAATTGCCCAACGACCTGTTTCACTATGGAGCTCATGAGAATTTGTTCTAATCTTTGCTATATTAATTTTCTTCTTTGAGCTAGTTAAAATAGAGAGATACTTTTGATCTTCTAGGGTGGGGTTGATGACCTTCTTATAATAACTTAATTTTCTTTTAGTCACTAAATCTTTCTCACACCACATTTTTTCTTTGAACTTAGAAGTAACAATATCTTTAATGTTATTTATGTTTTGCAATGCATCATTCTCGTTGATATCCCAATAGTTTAACCAGGCCCTTGTGTCTTTATGCCACCCCCGATTGAGCCTTAGGTGGTTTTGGCTAGAATTTAAAGCTAGCTTAGGAAGTCTATGATCGTCTATGTTATTGAGTTTGTGCTTGTACAACAGAAACCTAATCATAGCTAGGCTCTCAATAGGGGAAATACCTGCTTCTATAAGGAGAATAGGATAGGGTGTATTACTTTTAATTTTCAGGTTATAAGTTATAAAATGTTTCTGGATTTGCTCAATATTTCTCCATGATTCTCTGGAGATGCTGCAACCCCAAACCTCACAGCCATATAAGATAACAGGAGTGACTAAAGTTTCAAAGAGGAACTTCTTTTCATCCTACATTACGAGGTTTGTTGTTTTACAATTATTTTCAAGACCAAAATAAGCTTTCCATCCCCCATTAATCCTTTTCTCAACGCTATGGTTCTAGTTGAGCTTGTGATGAATATCAATTCCTAGGTACTTGTAAGAATACACTTCCTCCAAGTTATTATTGTCATACATAAAATTAGTGTAAGTGTCCTTCTTGGATTTGATAATCATAACTTTTGTTTTGTCAGTGTTAACAGTCATACCCATGGTAGAGCAGAAATCCTTAAAAAACCTGAGTTGCATATATATAAATTATTTATTATCATTTTAATTAACAAAAAGATACATTAACTATAATATATAAAATAATAATAATAATAATAATATATATATATATATATATATATATATATATATATTAATTATCAATAATTTTATATATAAATAATTAGTACTAACTATATATAATATAACATAATAGTAATATATAATATTATTCTAATATTATATCAATTAAATATATATTAATATATGCTAATATTAATGGTGAAATGACTATATATATTATAATAATAGTAATAAAAAGAGGGAAAGCACTTAAAAAAGGGGTTAGAATTAAAAAGGAATCAAATTATTAAAAAAAACAATTATTTTTCTATTATAGTTATAGATTTTGTGAGTATTTTTTTTTGACAACATTGTGTCTTGAGGCTTTTGGGATTTGTATGTATTCTGTGTAGAGTTTTGTTTTTTTTGGTTTTTTTTTTTCCGGAATTATTTCATCCATAATTGTGGATGCGATAATTCTGGAAAAAAAGAAACTCTACACAACATTTTGTCTGCATTAATTCTTTCTAGATGCACAATATTAAGAGCTCATATATATGGGATAGTAAGAATACATCCAATTATTATAATGATCAATATCTAATTTATAAGTGAAAATTATTCATATGAACTTGTTTTTCATGACATTTAAATGTTTTTTTCTTTAGTTATGAGTAAATAATTATCTTTTGATAGAGTTTACTTAGTCATGTTAAGCTTTACTATTCATCATATGCTTTTTAATATCTACAACACTTGTTCCTTATTATTGCTTTATTATCTATATGTATGTGTATAACTGATATATTAACCTTTTTAACAATAATAATAAAAAAAATAAAATTATCACCGACTAATGTTTGTGTTCCTTTGCTATCCTTTTAGTTTATATGGATGTGCTAGTTTTTAATAGTGTCAATCCAAGATGTATTATGAGGTAAGTGTTTTGATAGTCATTTCACCAGGCATATGAGAGTGTTTGTTTTGGAATAATTCTTCCAAATTTTAATATAATTATAAATAGTGATAAGGCAAATGGTAGGTATTTAAACTCTACAAAATATTTTAGAATATTTTTAAAAATATTCACAACTCAAATGTTGATATTTATCTTAAAAGTAATTATTCTGTTTTTGGTCATCTCAAGTAAATTGATTAATTAAAAACATGTGTATTATGAACATGAGCTATGGGTTTTTGAACATATGAAATAAATCATGGTATTGTAAGGGGTTAAGAATTTCCATGATAAAATGGGGGGTAAAATGGGGGTGCACCTTCATGATTAAAAGATTGTTACATATTATTTTTAATATATATATATATATATAGATTATTTTTATAATTAATAATAATAATAATAATAATTATTTAAAATAAAGTTATAATTTAGTAAATTTTTATATTTTTTTTAATATTGACAAAGTGAGATGTATCATTAGTTGAACGAATTGATGCTTGTAGATGTTTATGAGCCATTTAAATTATATGGCTACACTAATAATAATCTAAATATGCCATAAGCATGCATATTTTAGAATCGGAAGAGAACTTCTAATAGTGGGAATGGTTTCAATCATCCTTCTCCCTCTAAATCCCTAGCATTAAATGTGAAGTTCTCATGGAGATTAGTGACTATGAATGGAAACCCCTACGAGATCACTGTTGTTATACTTCTTCTAACTCCAATAGGTTTTATGCATGTCACTGCTACCAAGAAGGAGGAGGATACACATCATAGAATGGGCACCCTAATTCATTGATTTCCTATCAAATTTTTGTCAAGCGGTGCTTAAACTCATTGCAGAGAAAGTTTTAATTGGTATTTTTTGAGGGAATTTTAATGAGATAAGCATTCAAGGGGGTATTTTTGTGTATAAATTTGATAGCCTATGGTTTGATATGTGTATAATATTTGTGTTTCTTTTTTTCTTATTTTTGTGTGTATGCATATATGAATATGAATGATTTTATGTTTATAGGTTTGAGCGTGTGCCACAAACTGAAATGTTGGACAATTTGTCAAAGAAATTCATGGAGGGTTCTTTGTCCTTCAAATATGGAATAAAAAAGTATATGATGATGTTGTCCACAAAGATTAAGGGAGTTTTTTCTTCATTAATATACATAAATAGTACTCAATCCCAACACTTCCCTTATGGTACATTTCACATTACTAAACTTAAAAATAAAACATAAAATTAAGTAAATTATAACATTATTTCAAATTATTATTAATTATAAAAATAAATAATATATAACTTTAAAACACACACACACACACTTTTTTTCTCACAAGAAAATCATGATTTCATTGCTACTTAAAAAAGGAACAAAATTACATTTTGGAGATGTTTGAAAGAATTTGAGGTATGCTAGACCATATTTTTGTGATTGAATATAGCAGCATGTCAACTCTAAAACTAAAATAACACAAAAGAGAAGTTAAGAACTATAGTCATTTAACTTCTCTTTCTTTCCCTTTCTTCTTTGGACCTTCTGACAAACCCTTATAGATGAGTCAACATGAAGAACTGTCAAATGAGACACAATCACAACAAAGAGGTTTTCTTTATTAGAATATAAACATTTTGATACATGAAATATCTTTGTTACCATAAACCCATCCTCTTTAAGTACCACAGTTTTAGTGTATTCATATCCATGGATCAGTTCACTTTCTTGTACATTTTGTATCGGTTGTACTTGTTCATCATCGGGATTCTGAGTTTTCATAGCATAATTTGTTGGAGATTCATATTTGATTTCCTCTTATTCATCCTTCAGAAAGGAAAGATAAAATCACTGCCAGTTTTTTGGTTTCTGGGCCTAGCCCCCCTTTTTTTGGGGGGGGAGGTGGGGGGGAGGAGGGGTGTTTAACATGTGAAGAATCCTGTAAATTTATTGTTTCAAAGAATTTAATACATATAAAGGGAATACTTTGAAAACCTAGAGTTTAGTTCCTTGAAAGGATATATGTTTTAGAAGAATGTTGTTAGGTAGACCTTTTCTTAATTTTATTACTACACATGTACGAGCAAAGGTAAATATACTTGGATGCATTATTTCATCATCTACTTTTTCATCATCCACATCAGTTCAAATTTCCCTTCTCCAAGTTTATCAGCTTCCTGGTCGTAAAGTAAGACAAGGTCTCCTTCTAAGAAGATACAAGGCTTGACATTTCTATCATATTGCTCCTTGATTAATTTCTTATGCACTTTTCTAGCTAATGCAACATCATAACCGATTTCATCTAGATGGATAAGTTCCAAGAAACGTGCTCCTTCTTTAGAAGTGTCGGGTAACAGGTCAATCACGAGTTTGAAAAATGAAATTTCACATTATATTGGTAAGATTGCTTCCAAACCATACACCAAATGAAAGGGTGTGAATCCAGGTGCATTTCTCATCGAGGTTCGATATGCCCATAAGGCAGAGTACAGGATTAAATTCTAGTTTCATTTATGAACTCCTATCATTCATTGCAACATTCGCTTCAAGACTTTGTTGATGGCCTCAACTTGTCCATTCGCTTACAGATAATAAGGGGTATAACTATCATGTGACAGTCCTAACTTAGAAATCAATTTAGCCATCATGTGATTGCGAAAATGCAACCCATGATCTGTAACTATGGCCTGTGCTACACCAAACCGGGCAACTATGTGGTTGAAAAAGAAAAGAGCAGTCATTTCTCCACTATTGTTTAATGTTGGCATCGCCTCGACGCATCTAGTAAAATAGTTAATTACGACTATAATATATCCATGCCCCCTAGTCGAGGTGGGGTTACATGTCATGAAGTCAATGCACCATTTGGAAAATGGTCTAATAGTAATGACTGGATGCAATGGTACAAGTGGTAATCTAGTTTTGCAGTCATAGATATGGCATGCATGACATCTTCTGACAAAAATAATACAATCTTTGAATATGGTTGGCCAGAAGTACCCGACATGGAGAATCCTCTGTGCAGTAGCATATCCAGATAAGTGTCCACCACAAGCACTTGAATATCAATCATTCAATGCTTTCTCAGCTTCCTCGTGTTTGAGGCACCTCCGTAAAATCATATCGATACCACAACGGTAAAGAGTGTCGCCAATGTTCAGATAATCTTTGACTTGGTATCAGATATGTTGTTATTGTGAGCGAGAGGTATCAGGCAAGAAAGTTTGTTTCTGGAGATAGATTAGTATATCTCCATACCATAGGTCAAATGACTATATCAGGAATAGAGACTCATCCAAAATCGATGGTTCAGATGTTGAATCAATGGAAGTCGAGGGAATTTCACAAAGTAGATCAGAGAAAACGAGAGATTTCTTTGATTTGGACTTGATGAATCTCAGTTTAAACTCCTGCAAAATGACTATCCATTTTGAGTATTTCCCCCTAGCAATTGACGTGACAAAATATATGTCATAGGGTTGTAATCCAAAATGACATTGGTCTTCTGGAGTAGGATGTAGTGGCGAAATCTTTGAACAGCTTGCATAGCTGCCAAAGCTAATTTCTCGACATAAGAGTACTTACTTTCTGTATCATTGAGATTGCGGCTCAAATAATTTATTGGATGCTCAATCCCATTTTCCTCTTGGACTAAAACCATGCCAATGGTTGTATCTGCAATGACGAGATATAAGTAATAGATGTTTTGATAATTCGGAGAATACATTAATGATGATCTAATCAAGGTATATTTAAGAGCATCAAAGGAAGCTTGTGCAACCTGATCCCAATACAAGGGTACCCCCTTTTTCAAAAGACGTGTAAAACCTTTAGCCATTTCAGCGTAATTGGGAATGAACCTCCTCAGAAAGTTAACCTTCTCTTGGAGTCTCTGTAACTGTAAAAGATTTGAAGGTGGAGGCAAGTCAAGAATTTCTTGAACCTTTAATGGTTCAAGTCGAATTCCATCTCTAGACATTACAAATCCAAGAAATCGACCAGAACCAACACAAAACACACATTTGTGTGGATTGAGTCAAAGCTTGTAGTGTCGGCATCGTAAAAATATAGCTCTCAAATGTTGTGGGTGATCAGTCTGCTTTCATGAATGAGCAGGTAAATCGTCAAGGTAAGGTTGACCAATGTACTTGATGTCATGGAAGGCATAGTTCATTACCCTCTGAAATTTGGCCCCTGTTCAAACCGAAAGGGAGTTTCCTATACATGAATGTGCCCCATGGAGAAATAAAAGTATTTTTAGATTGTTCCTGTGGGTAGATATTGATTTGATTGTAGCGGGAAAAACCATCGATAAATGAGAATATTTTGCATCCGGTACATTCATTAATAATCTAGTCGATAAAAGGAGTAGGATAATTTTCCTTTGGACAGGCTTGATTTACATCCTTATAATCGACACACACTCGAATTGTCCCTTGTTTTTTCATGATAGGAACAATGTTGGAAACCCAGTCGGTAAGAGGTACATGGTAAATGAAACCATCATGAAGAAGCTTTTCAACTTCTGCTTTAATGGCATCGGCTTTATTTGGATGAACAAGTCGAAGCCATTGTCGTACTAGTTTGACATCAAGATACATTTTGATTTCATGTTCAACAATGCAAAAGTCAATGCTTGGCATCTCTTCGTATGACCATGAAAATGTATCTCGAAATTCATGAAAGAGAGTACGGTAATTATCAAGTTCTGATGGAGAAAAAGGTTTCCCGACATGAATGTTTTCTACAACATTAGGTTGGGTCGAAATATTAATCGAAATCGTTTCTTCAATATTTGACCAGTTTCTCTCGGAATCTACTGTCTCTATGAAAACATAATTTGAAAGGAAATCAACAATTGAAGGGTGGTTAAGTTCATTTGAATAATCTTCGTTATCATCTAGAAGATGGGAAAGATGATGATAACCTTCCCAAGGTTCTTCTCCTATCATCATTTATTGGACGATTCCTTCATCGTAGAAAATATACGTGAAAAAGGATCCAAAGAAGTACCATATTATAATGAATGGTCTACCCATATAATTGGTGAAAGTGGATTTGGGTTTGTTGCACAAGCTAGAAAAATTGATTTTCTATGCAAGCTCAATGGGGCTTAGCAGCATAACTTCAATATTACTATCAAATTTAGAATCATTGGTAATCCTCCTTAAATCAGATGAGGTGGAGGAAATCATGTTTCAAGTCTCTACTCTTGCCACTTCTGTGAAATTAGATGGTGATCGTAGTGTAAACGTACCCATTAGGAATGCTTCTAGTAGCCTGAGAACTAGATGCAAAGAAGGCAAGCTAATCGATAACTATGATTCCATCTTTATGAGGGAATGCAATCGTACGAAAAAACATGGAAACCACAACAGACATAGCATATACCCATGGCCTTCCCAGTAAAATGTTGTAGTCGAGGGGTCCGTCAACTACCTCAACTTCAACATTAACTGTTTTTCCCCCTAGTTCAATTTGCAGGTTACTCAAAATCCCACAAGGCATATATGTGCGTACGTCAAAAGCTTTTAGCATTGTTGGTGATCGTGACAATGATAGTGAACCAAGTGTTTTCCAACAACTCATTGACATAATGCAAGTAGATGCCCCCTCGTCAATAATAGTTTGGTGAACATTCTTATTGAGATACTTTAATTGAATTAAGAAATCTAATTATGCCAGTAACTGTGGTGTATATCCCGCATGATTAAAAACCACAAGATTGGAATCCATAGGGTCTATTCCACCAATTGTTGACAATAACATCTCAAGCGTCGACATAGGATAAGGTGATTGAGTAAGGTCTTATACTATGTTATAGTTTTGAGCTGCTCGAGATCAAGGGTTAAATGTCAATTTATGCACAACTCCCTTTGGTGGTTTTATTGTCAATTTTGGCGCAATAGGTGGTGGAATATTTTCAGATGAAGTCGAAGTCGAAGGATTAGGTTGATCAGTGGCCTAATTATTCGACGATGATGGTGGATTTCCATAATATTTATTTCGTGTTGATACCAAGCCTTCGTTTTGAGGCTTTTTAATGGACATCAAAAGTACTTGGGATGTGGAAGCATGGTCTGTCGCAACCAAACATGTCTCCGGGTTTGGAAACGGATCAACCAACACTACAGATGTGTTAGAAGTCTTTATAAGCTTAGAGACTTATGAGAGGTGTGGAAAAACTCTTGTCAAATTCTCATCATTACATATTAGACATGAATAACGATGTTTCCTTGTTGAAGTAGAGGAATCAAATGATTTCTCTTGAGGGGGTTATCTTGTTTCTTCTTATTTTTCCCCTTCTTCTTGCCTCTTGGTTGCTTTTGATTCTTGCCTTTGTCATATGACACGACATTGACTTCAGAAGCAAGATTATTTTTTGATGCATTGGAAGTTTGATTGGAAATGGAAAGTGTTTAACCAGATGGTCTACCTGCCATTTGTTTGCTCGAAGAACCAATCACACCATCGCTGGCATGAGAGTCCTTAATCGATTGTGGAGGAGGAGGAATAATGAAAGCTAGTCAGGGTGCATTCGGAATCTTGTTGTAGAGCATGTTGTATTGTGTATAAATCAAATCCAAATATTGGGCACGAGCATTTACTTGCTCTTCTGTGAAAATTCCACCTTTTGCCACATCATCGGTGATTGATGGAAACAAGGATTTTATAAACCACTCAGCCAAAAGCTGATCAGGAACATATGTCTTAACCATTCGACGATGACGTTGCCACTCATGAATATGATTTGATATATGAGTAGTAGTAGTCTGTTTAAAGTTGGTTGGGAGCTCCCTTCCAGTCTCGTATCTGATAGGTAAATGAAAGTGGGTCAGAAATGTGGTGGCTAAAGTCATAAAGTTGTCGAAAGAAGCTCGTGGTAACTCAATGTACCACTTCGCAGCCGGACTAGTAAGCGTTATTTGGAAAAGATAGAGTCTAACTGAGTCATCATTTAAGGAGTTTTATGAACACCACAAATGAAAAGTCATGACATGATTTGATGGGTCTTCTCCAAGATTTCCATTGAATTTCGAAATGCTAGAAGGTAACTCATGCGAAATTACCGACCACGAAGGTTCATATAAGATTGGATCATTAGTGAGCCGGTTTAAATCTGGTAATTCAAGAGTTGCTACAAACGAAAACTATCGATTCAAGTCAGGTTGAGCATACCCAGGATATGATGGAATTGCCTGAGCAATAGGTCTTTGCATACTAACATAGGGCATCTGCATTTGGTAACTTTGATAAGGTGGTTGTTGATAACCAGGTTGAATTTCCGGTTGTCCATAACTAGAAAAGCCTTGTTGACTAGGACCTTGGTAAGCTTGATATTGTACAAACCCAGGTTGAGCTTGTTGGGCAAGCCCAAATTGGGGTTGGAATTGCTGAAATTGATGTTGTTGATATTGGGGCTGCCATGGTTATTGAATCAACTATTGTTGTTGTTGGTACAACTGTTGTTGTTTCCCAACAATTTAAGGTTGACCAAGTTGTGAATAAACTATACCAGTGTAAACCTGAGTCAATCCAGATAAAGGTATACTAACCTGAGGTTGTTGGACCCCAGACACAAGTGGTTGTTGTATAACAGCTTGAGAGACTTGGACATCTTGATCTGAAACTTGTGGTTATGAGATAGAAGGACCATCTTTTATAGGTTGAGATATAACTGTTTGAACTTGTGACTGCGGTACAGTGGTAAAAACAGGTGTAGTAGGAATAGCTGACGCAATTTGCATTTGTTGTGTTGGATACACAAGCCTTGGTTAAACTGGCATTGTTGGTTACCATTGACAAACTCACATTCTATGATGACCTGAATACGACGGGATACTACCATATGATGGTCCTCCAGGATATGGAGGATAAGGTGAATAAGCATATTGCTCTCCATATGGTGGAAATCTAGTATTTAATGGATACATAGGTCATTGTTAACTAGATTGCCCAGTTTGATATTGATGTGCAGGATCAAACTGTTGAGTTCTCGTTAATGAAAAACCAGGTAAAATTATGGTTGAGGACATGGGTGATGACCATGGTGTAGAAGAAACCCCTGAGTGGGTTCTAAATAAAGATTGGTAACCAACTGAGATGGATGATTCACCATATAGGTGTGACTCAGGAGTAGTAGAAAACATCGAAGAGGTTGTGATAGAAGATTCTGCCATAGCTGCATCAGATGATATAGTCTTGGATGTTGACGGTTGTTCAACCATAGTTAACTGACCCAATATATGTCCTAAAGAATCAATGAGTACTTGAAAAGAAGCAGGATCAAAAGGAGCAGTAAAATGAGGAGTATGAGGGTAAAGAGAAAGCCTCGTTCCAAAATGGAATGGGGTTCCACGTGTAGTATCTTCTTCAAACTATTCCTCAACATCAATTAAACCAAGTGGAAGAGCTTCACTGTCTAGTCCATAATAGACTTCTGGTGTTGATAAAGTGGAAGTTTCAATAGTTACTAATGTCTAAGGGTTAACCGGTTGATCGTCTTCTGATAAAGTAACAACTTCTGAATGTTCAAATTCAAAGTCCAGATGTTCTGGTAAAAGAACAATAGTTTCAAAGAGAGGTTCTTGAACAACTTCAGGTTCAGAAATAACTTCTAATTGAACTGTGATAGGTTCTGGATTAACTTCTAGTTGCACTGATTCAAGTTCAGAAGTAATTTCTTGTTGAGAAACTTCAAGTTGTGGATCAACTTGTTGTTGAACAACTTCGGTTACCATTTCAATAATATCAGTTATAGTGTCCTCAGGTAATTGTGAAACTTCTTCTTCAGTAACAGAAGTACCAGAAAACAAGAGTTCTTGATGTGCTTGACTCAGTTAAGCAAGATTGCTTTGACCGAATAGGTGTAGCTTCAAGCGGAAAGGACGGTTTACTCACTGCTCTCCATGAATTATGGGCTAAGGGATGATGTTCCTCCATGATTGCTTGTCAATTTTACTACAAAAATAAATAAACAAAAAGGGTTAAGCTAGGCAAAAAGTTTACCAAGCAATTGTGAACTGCAGAATATCTCCTTGTGAACCAAGAAGTATGGCAGGCAATCTCCCCGAATGATGTGTTCGGTGTATCATAGTGTACAAGGCGATCGACTTGGTTACTTAACAATGGATAGCAACCTAGTGTTGTCCTCCCATATATACCGTAATTTACATGGAGGCCCAATCCATATAAGCGTTTTCTAATGCAAAACTGCACAGTGAGAGCATTCCCATATACTTTATGTACTATAACACCACCCTACATACCCGAAGTTACGTGGACAAGCTACGATATACTCATGTGCGTGGAATGAGGTATCACACTCAGGATGTATTGCAGACAAGTTAGTGGCAGCTGCTTTGTTTTACGACGCTGGAACACGTCTCTAGCCTAGAACCACTAAATGTTTTTCGTTAGATGACAATGCTCCATTAGGTAATTTGAGGTTAATATTAAGTTGATCTTGCTTAGGAATTTGCTTTTCAAGTTCACCACATGATGTATTCTTAAATTCCTAGGAATGAAACTATTCTGATAAGAATTCTTTCCATTCAATTTAACAATGAAAATCTTAGATAATAGGGATATAACAGTTAGATTTCTTTTGATCAAAGAGAAAAGAGCACAATCCATTGCAATTTACGTAAACTATTCCTATGAGCACACACAAACTTTTTCAATGAAAAATGCATGTATTTCTTTTCGATTTCCTTAATGTGAAAATTAACAAAAAGGAAACTAATGCACATACAATCAATCAATTTTTAACAAGAATGAAGACTTTACGACAATTCTATTTCGAAGGAAAAGAAGGCTTTTACGACACTTTCTTTCAAACAAAGATTAATCGACTATAATCTAACTTTGATTATGGATCGATAATGACAAAGAAAACATTTAAGAAACATTAATCAACCAAGTCAAAGTAGGGCTAGAAAAGGAGATAAAAACTTCTTTTCTAAGACATTACATTCATTTATCAATCAACAAGCAATCAAACAGAGGAAAGTTGGTAGAAACTCAATCCAAAGGTGGGAAACTGGCCCTAAGAGGATCAGTGAAGCCCTGACTGGGAGATAGTGCACTTCAGAGCACTGTCCCTAAGCCAAGGGTGCTATCCAGTGCACTATGTCCCTCAGAAGCCTACGCTGGTGATAGTGAGCCATTTCATGAGGCAATTTGACATAGTTTTTACCAAAATTCAATGAAAAAGAGTTGAAATACAATCAATGAACACAAGTAGGGTCTGCAAGAGTGTCCTAGGAGGTGGATAAGCTAAAAGGAAGGATGATATTCCCCAGCAGAGTCACCAATTTGTTTTGGAGAATTTGGTATCTATGGATAAATGCTAATTCCCTAGATAAGTAGCCATATCTAGAACAATAGTTTAAAGCACCTTAGCATTTTCCTATAAGCAATAGATAAGACAAAGAAGATGAGGAGACCTACTTGTAGTTCCACTTTCCTCTTGTCTTATTTGTATCGATCCTTTGCTCCTTACCATACTTAACACGCTTGAGAAGTACATGTAAACACAAACAAAAGATAAAGAACTGATCAAAGAAAAATATCTATTGAATACAAGTGAATGGAATCGGATACGTTCACACATATAAGCATCATATAATAAGATAACCATATGGGAAAAATGTTCAAATACTTTATTGAATAGAAGAAGGAATTACAACCATCAAGTCCAATTCAAAGTCACTCCTCTAGCTTGGATCCCATCCACATCACATCAAAATCATGACAAACTTGTAGTAGAACAATACTTGTCTCAAATTCAATTCTCATAGCAACATTATCTCCTTACAATTCAACATAGTCCAGCCCCTGATCACTTTGATCAGTTCTCACTTTATATGAGGATGAAGGAGGTTTTGTCATAAATGGAGGTATTGAATGGCCTTCCATACTTAGAATTAGTTCCATGGAGGAAGGGATGAGAGGATAGGATGCATATTAATTCATTCCTCGTCCATTTTCAAGCTCATAGGAGTTGATAAGTGAGGGAAACTTCTAGATGACTCGAAGAGATAAGAATATTCCCCAAACCCTATGTGAATTTCGCTCAATCTCTCCCATTACAAGTGAAAGAGGGCCTAAGTTCTCTACAGAGCACCCTGGCATGGACTCAACTACTCTGCATCACACCCTTACATGGGCCTACCTGCGCTGGTCCCTTTAGAGGTGATTTTAGGATGTCTTCAAGTCATGAAACTATCTAGCAAGGAGGCATTCAAAAGGGTGGCTTGTTTAGGGCACGTAGGAACCAAAATTAGGGTTTGATGAGCCCTAAAACACTGATTTGGATGATGGGAGTGATGTACCCAAATAGATATGTGACAATTTCCCCCTAAATCATGAAGTCGAAAAATGTAAATGTCCAATGAAATGCTTTACGATGTGATGAGGAGGTTTCGAAGTGGAAGGTGACCTGCATCAATTACAATACATATATCATGATATTTTGATTTTTATATGGATTTATGAGGGAAGGCATACCCATGCTTAACATATAAAATTTCATTACATGTACATAGACAGTCGTCTACAGATATAGACCCATGAATGGATGACCATTAGTGTAAGGCCATTGTACATATGATTTAGTACTCCTAAAATCGTAACCTGGATGGATGAAACTAGATCTGAGGTTTTCTATCTCATTCAATCGTTCACTCAAGTATGAATCTAACCATGTGAATATGTGATCTGAAGTCAAACATTCGAAAACATCTTCTGATTACTAGCCAATGATGTAAGTTGTTAACAGGCGCGAGATAAATCATTGATAATAATAATGATCCTCAAGGTACTGCAATACATTCTGCATGGTGTGAATGGATGATTTGATGTTGAACACCATACAAAGTCTTTCAGTCAAAGGTCATTGATGTCAACCTATCGTCGGAAGCGACAAACCTGCCATTGATGTATGCAAGCCTCAATGTACTGGAAGGGTATTACTAAGTCAACTTCTTGGATAATGTGTTGATGTTGACAAGAAGCGACTCGTCGCAGGAGGGCCTTGATGTATCCCACATCAACGACACGAATCGAGTGTAATGATTTTGGAGATGAAATTTGAGTAATGAAAAAAGGTTCAAGAATGATAGTCATGAAAATGAAGGTTTATGGTATTGCAATGGATGAATTTTAACTGGATGACTTCTCTTGAATATGTTGGTGACACTGAAATGAATTGGTAGCATTGACCCAAAACAAAGTGTTGGATGGTATGATAGACCAACGGTATGATAACCATCAAGCTAATAACCCAACCCAAGTAGTCATAATGATGAAGTGAAAGTGTCATGTTCAAGAGTGACTTGCTACCATAAAGTGGTTTCCACTTTTTCCCATTTTCCCAAGTCATTGTTGACCAGTACTTCTTTATTTTTATCAATCTTGAGGAGGATTACATATGCTTTTTATATAATTCTTTCGGGTGAATCCATCACTATGTGATGTCTTAACGAGTCTAGCGAAGGTGAAACTCAGTCTTGTCTAGATGGACAAGTTTGTCGCTATTTGATGTTTTAACGAGTTTAAGGACAAATATAACTCAGTCCTTTTCATGTTTAGAGAGTTTGAAAAGGGACAAAAAGAAATCTCGACAAGTTATTTTTCATAGATTTGTATCTCAAGCTCGAAAAAGTGTAAAACAATATGAGATAGAAACTATTGACAATGTTCGGTCAACGTATTCCCTTTTTTTAGTTAATGTATCTCAACCTGAAAAGGGGTTAAACTTATATTGACTAGATGTTGATTCCAATCCGTTAACGAGCTGAAAAGGACAAGTTCTCATCAATATTTTCATGTTTAGAGAGTCTGAAAAGAGATTAAAGAGGACTTCAAGCGGGTTCCTTTTTCGTTATTTAACAGATCTTGAAAAATAGATAAAAGTATGCGCTGTGGTCAAAGGTACAATTTACAATCGAGCATGTCAAATTCTGTAAGTCAGCTACAAAACCCTGCTGAAAACATCACCAAATGGATTAAAAATACATGTTTCATAGGTAAAAAGATGCAAATACTAACGCTTACTTGATTAATGAACATGAAATAAACATTAAACAAGTTTTTACCATGAAAATTTTACCATTTGAGACATACCCTTCGGTTTTGTGCTCTACGTATTTGGTGAAGATTAACTCTTCTTGAGAGGAAGATATCCCAGCTACTGCTAGGATTTGAGACAGAACTTCAACGGACATTCTTCAAGCTCTCAATCGTTTTTTGAATTTCTCCTGCTGTTTTATGATCCATGTCTCACAACATGGATTAGCAAAAAGGGGTTCTTACAGCACCCAAAAAACGTTTTATCTTTAAATAGATTTGAAATTTTAAGTTAAATGAAGTGAAAACTACTAATTGCAATAAAACTCACCAAATTTTCTTATTTGGACAACTAAACAATGGAGCAACCCCCATAATAGTGGATGTGTGGCTCTTCACTCACGTCTTACCGTACACTCTCCGCCCTCTGATTCCCCTACAACTAAGATCGCACAAAAAAATTGTGAAAGAAACTAAGCTCTAATCCCTTTAGCACCTCCCCAACAATGACACCAAAAATGTTGGGGAAATTATACGTGTAATAATTCCAACATTAAATTATCAATCTCGGGCTCGTAAGATTTTAGACACCAATGCATGTAATGTAGGATCAGAGCATCTAACCTAAATTAATATTAGATTCCTATTTCTGAATTAAGTACATAATGCAAATAAATAATTTTAGTCTCAATCTAAATCAATCAAACTTAATTTCAATGCAAGTAAAATTTAACTACAATGAAACCACACTGACATGTTAACCATGAAACCAGCTTAAATTGATCTATTGATTCTTAAAGGAAAGAGAAATTTCAACGAAATTATCTAAGTTTATAAACGAAATTGAACTATTGTCACACTACTATGAAATCAATCCCTATGCTACTGTACTTGAAATGGAAATTGAACTTATCCTACCATCCTAGAATAAAACTAAATTATCATGTGGCATCTAAATGACTGAAATCGATTCTATTTTATAACTTGAATCAAACCATACTGGAAATTCTTTGATTTAAATCACACTGCTTGAATTAAATCACAATGCTTGAAATCAATCACACATCTTGAATTAATTCACACTAGGAATGTTCTAATGAAATCACACTTTGAATGTAAATCCTATGACCTAAATAAGCTGAAGGACTTGTTTCCAGTTTTGGTGAGCTGTTTCCACTCCTGGAGCAAGCCTAAACTAACTTAATAAGAATGGAATTCAAAACACAGTCATAATAGTTACAAACAATTTAGAGATGAAGCAAAATTTAATTAAGATTCAATTATTATTACAAAAGAGCTTCAATCCATCCTTTATTCCTTCCCTACTTCCATTCCTTTTACAAACTTCAAAAGTTTACAATAAAAACCATGGATGAACCATTTATAAGATTTACAAGGTGAATTAGTCATTTTCCTCAATTATGGAAAATTGACCAATTTTAACAAACTGACCCCAAAGATATTGGCATATCTTCCTAACCATGGTGAATTTTGGGAAATTGTTTGGAGGGAACCTAAATTGTTATATTTTCAACGAAAAATATCTTGGATTTTTCTCATTCAAATTCAGCTCCTCATAAATTGTGGGCAAAGTTGGCTCTCTCTCTCTTTTTGAAAGATTCTAGAACTCTAGAAAACAGTCACTTTTTATAAAATTGCCTCCAATACCTGCTTATAACTTTTAGAAAAATTCGAATTTGCAGAATTTGTTTTGGATATAGATAATTGGTCATATGGATAACAAACCCATTTTCTTAAATATTCCATATTCACCTCCATCGACACGAAAATGGAGGTCAAACTTGGCAGTTTGGAAACTGTGCACATTTTGAGCAGATTTGTTAATTAGCTCCTAGGGACCCACATGTGCGACTTGGTTGAAATCCAACACATGGAAATGTATTAAAAGATTATTTTGGATAATAACATCCCATGTGTTTCCTTGGAAGCATGGCAAAATGTCGAAACCCTAAATTGGATATTCCCGTACTCTACTTGTACCAAGTAGTTCAACTGAATCGTGAAGAATTTTAGCGATGGAACACTGTGACAAATGAACTTAGCAAAACCATCATTAGTAAATCATGGGAAAATCATATTTAATCATAGAAAATATAAGAAATTAATGATCATCAACAATGAGGTGTAAGACGTGAATTGGGGAGAAGTGATGGAATTATGGTGTGAAATGAGTGTAATAGTACATGAATATAGGTTATGAATGGTGTTATTGAATGATGAAAACATGGGCATATTTGAGTCCCAACAGTTGGCTATAAAATACTATATAACATCTATATTTGTATCTATGTATCGCTTTCTTATTCACTCTCTCTATATCACCTCCAAAACATACAAACTCTCTCTATCTCTCTCTCTCTCCCCCTCTCCCTCTCCCTCTCCCTCTCCCTCTCTCTCTCTCTTGTCTCTCTTTCTCTCTCTGTCTCTATCCCCCCCTTTCCTTCTCCCCTCTCGCTCTCCTCTTCCTCTTCCCTCCCGCTCTCCTCTCCCTCTTCCCCCCCGCTCTCCTCTCTCCTTCACTCTCTCCATCTCTCCTTTATCAGTCTCTCTCTCTCTCTCTCTCTCTCTCTCTCTCTCTCTCTCTCTCTCTCTCTCTCTCTCACCCTTTTCTCGCTCTTACTCTCCTCTCCATCTTCCCTTCCACTCTCGTCTCTCCCTCTCTCTCTGTCCATCTCTCCCTTATCACCCCCCCTCTCTCTCTTCCTTCCTTCTCTCCTCTCTCCCTCACTCTCTCTCCATATCTCCCTTATCACTCCCTCTCTCTCCACCTTTCTCCCTCTGTATATTTCTTCTTCCCTTCCTCTCTTTCCCCCTCCAACTCCATCCATCTCTCTCTCTCTCTCCCTGTCTATCTCTTCCTTCCTCTCTTATCATTCTCTCCCACCTCCCTCTTTCTCTCTCCCCCCAAATCACTCTCTCTCTCTCTCTCTCTCTCTCTCTCTTCTATCTAACTCTATCACTGTCTCCCTCACTTTCTATTATGGCAGACAAATCACTCTTGTAGATAAGAGAAATCTCCCTAGATTCCAAAGATATCTAGTAATAAATAAAACAAGTGGCTGATACCTTTCCTTAATTCACAACTAAAGTATAGAGTATGAGATATGTAAGAGCCTCTTATCTTTCTATGAAATTCCTATGGAAGTCCATTCTTTTCTCTCAAAATCTGTTCCTCATTTTTCAAAGGAAGATTTGCATAAATAGAAATAAACAAGGCATAAAAGCATAACGTAGATAAATATGAAACACAAACAAAATTAAAATTGCAACATATCATATATCATATGATTAAGCCAATATTCAGTTATAAATCATGCAAAATATCAAGGAGCTTTGCAAAGAGAATTAAAAGAAGTGCAACTAAGAAAGAAACATTAACTTGTATTAATATTTGAACAAGAAGAAGAAATACAACCTTGCCTTGATGATGTAAGCCTCCTCCCAGTAGTCTCCAATCCTCCCTTTAGGTGTTAAGCTTTCCAACCCTATTCGAACAACAAAATTTTACAATAATAAGTCCCCCCTTAGCCCCTTGGTATATGTTGAATTTATAGGCCAAGAGGAGGAGGTTTGAGATCGTCTTCTTAAGGGATGAGATCCTCAAAAGGAGGGATTAGGGTTCCACAAAGGGAGGAAGTTTTCTCCATGGACGAAGGGATGAGGCCCAAGTATATAGAGGCTCAAGGCTTTCAGTTGTGGAATATTCCTCCAACAAGGCTTCTAGAAATCACTTTTCTATTTTTTACTCTCGTTAAATTATTTGCGCAATTTCTAGTGAAAGATAAAGCACAAGTTTTTGCAAGCCACAATGGTCAAAATTGTGATTGCACATATACTAGTTAGGAAACCGCGAAAGTTATTAAAAGTAGCTTCCTTGAGCAATGTGATCTAGGAATTTTGTTGTCTTTGGGATTTTTTTGCTTCCAAAATTACAAGGGAAGGCTTGGAACACTTAATCAGACAACGAGAGATCCATATTGGTGGTCATTTTCCTAATGGTGACAAAATTATGTGTAACAGATTCCCCCCTAAAGTGCAAATTCAGAAAATATGTTTGAGGACTGAAGCGCTTTATCATGTAGAATTTCATATTAGATACCATGGTTGGAGACCTAAAACAAAAAATCAAGGGTTACAATACAATATATTCGTATAACGATCACTGAGGTAGGTATGCACATAATAGGATAAAAAGTATCTCAAAGAATCAATATGGAAATATACAAAGATCCATGTCATCAATAGACACAATATGGACGAAACCATTAAATATGGATCCATATTTACAATCATGAACATTTAATACTCCATGCAACCTTGATGGATGAAAATAGATCTAGGGTCTTGGTTTTCATCTCTATCAATCCATAGTACAAATCTAATCATGTGAGTAAATGTATCGAACTTGTCGAACATGGTATAAACCACATGATTACCTGGGCTGATTAGTCCTTTGTTACGAGGAGTGGCTTATGATATAGTCTACTATCATGACCATCATGCTTAGACACTAGTCATAGTGCTAGATTTTATTTTTTGATCTATCACCATTTTTAGATAATAAAGCCCACAAGGCCTCATATGTTTTGGATGACATTTTCTTATAAACCAAATTTTTTTACAGGGATTATGATTAATGGAAACTAATTATATTTTTCAACTTATTTTGTACAATGTGTGAATGACTATTGTTTTCCTTTTACAAATGTTGCAAATTTCCATCTAACACATAATTAGTGAATGCATCAGTTAATGCGTTTAAATGTCTTCAAATATGCTAGTATTCAATGTAATTGAATTCTCTTTCCAGGAGATAGACCCACAAAAACATCATTAGCATTATAAAACTTCTTACTCAATAAACATGATTTAAATATAATACTCTGAGTTGAAAATCCAACCTAATGATGAAATGATGAATACAAAATGAAATGGCATCATATACTAGATCAATAAATGCACTATATTCTGCAATATTATGCATTGTATGACCAAGGCATATTACCTGGAAACTTGCTAAGTCATTAGTGGGTGAATAAATGGCTCAAGATGTGGAAGACAAATTTTGAGTACTATGACTAGAGCCATCACCATAGCCAATGTAAGTTTGAGGGAACGTCGACATCTGCAAATCAAGTGTAACACAAGATAATAGGGGAAGTAGTAAAAGATCATAAAATGATGCGAAATTTGCACACAAAAATATGAGGAAGTAGTAACTAGCTCATAAGCCCCTTTTTCCAATGCAAATTTTATGATCTAGGACCATGCCACATAGGTTCAAACTTACCGACGTCTAACTTATCATTTTCTTGATTTTAAACCAAGACCAAGTCACCTTATGAATATGTGTGAGGATTTATATTTCGATCAAAGTGTGCCTTAACTCATTTTTATGAGTCTCGCTAGCTAATGCAACATCAAAGCGAGTTTCAACTAACCGTGTTAGGTATAAAAAGTGTTCTTCCTCTGCAAAAGTAGTAGGTAATAATTCAATTTCTAGTTTTAATGACGAGATTTCACATTCAACGGGTAAGAGTGCTTCCAAACTATAAACCAATTGGAAGGGTGTAAATATAGTTGCAGTTTTTGCTTAGGTGTGATATTCCCACAAAGCTGAGAAAGGCATCAAATGCATATTTCATTCATGATTTTTTTTGTGGCGGCTACAACATCCCTCCAAAATTTTTCCTATGCTTCGTTTTGGAGCCTCCATCCTAAAATCAAAGCAGCTTGTCTTACACTACCCAGGTACTTATGATTTCATTAAGTTTTATCCTTTTCTTTACACCTTGTGTTTTCTTACTTTATTTGTCATCTAACCACAAGCTGACCTGGTGACTTGGTTACAAATTGGTTCTAGCATTGCCTTGATGATCTGCTCAATCCTTGAGGGAAACCAAACTTGCCCTCAAGAAATGCGCAGTGTAACCTAGCAATGAGCTTCGGCTCCCAAATTGTGTAGACCCAGCTAGCAGCTTGTCTTTAGATGGAAAACTACACAGAGCACGAGAGACAGTAGGTGAGCCTTCAACTCTAGAATTGTGCATAGTGAACTGAAAACCTTCTCATAGATGGGAAATTTCACAGAGCCTATGAGGCAGCCCAAAGGCACTCAGCCAAGAAATTGCGCAAAACCTGTTGTGCTCAGAATACTACTCAATGCATGAACCAAAGATTTGCTCGGTCCTTCCCAGAATTGCGCAATCTTTCTAGAAAGTGCATGGAAGTTTTCCTGAAAAGAAAGAAGTTGAGAGGAAAAGTATCCCTAGGAAGTAAGGATCTATTATTAGTTTCCTGAAGGTGACACGTTTCCATCTTTAGAAGTTTCTTCCAAGTGTTGTTGTTGTCCTTGATCTCAAGCATACGTGTCATGAACTCCATTTTTATCAACTCTAATTAATGGAAGCCTTAGAGCTGACTTATAAATTTGATCATCAAGCTATAGCTTCCCTAGGAGATCAAGGAGCCTTCGGAGCATTGTCATCACTTTTCGTGGTGAGTTTTGCTTTTATCTCCTTTTGCTGCTTTTCCTATTGATTTTGTCTATTTAGATTGTGAGAGTGTTGTTTCACTTGTTTTGTTGAATGATTGCTGGTGTTTTAAATTTTTTTAGATTGTAGAAGTGTTATTTCAAGTTACATATTTCCTTTCTGAAGTGTTGCATGAGATTTCCTATTTTTTCACCAATGGTCGCTGTTGTGGAGACTCCCTTCACATGATTTGTTTTCCATTAGTTTAATCGATTGCTACACTTATTTCACATGCATACATATACACTTAGTTAGATTTTCACTCAACGTCACAACATCCTTCATATCTTCTTATTTTCACGCTCTTCATGGGTAGATTTGGGCTCAAATTGCTCGTATCTCACATCTCACTCCATACAATCCGCAATATGGGAGCTCAAGGTCTTTGCCTCGGCTTATGGAATTGCGCAAAGCCTATCTTGGGATGACCCCAAATGTGTAGCTCCAGGAGCCAGTCTCCCAACTTGGCCACTGAGACTGTGCAATGCACAGTCTCTCATAGGACCTATTTGAGACTTAACTCCACATTGGGTAGTTCTAGTCATCAAGCTTCCACATTGATTGCGTAGTGCACAGTTCCCATAGTCAGTTAGTCACCCCTTTCCAGTCAAAATTGTGCATTTCCTCTCATCAGAAGCCCTGGTTGCTTCTTGAGCATGTTTCAAAGTTATATTTGTAAGAGATAATGCATTTTTGCCATGAGTGTCCTTCTATCCCATGAGTAGCACAGTCGTGAAACACTTCTCTCCAACCATGGCACCAAAGAGAGATGCTTCAAGAAAGACCACTAAAAGAAGTATTGGGGAAGAAATTGAGCATTCACCAATTTACTTGCCAATATATGTTGGTGCCCAACACTAACATGGCAACAAGACCATTAGGCAGCAATCCAATACAGGATTAGGTAAAGAGGAAATTACTGACATAACAAATGGAGAACAACATTGTAGAGTGAAAGGGAATTTAGTCTTCATGTAGGAAACTTTGAAAATAGAAGGAAAATGAAATAGAGGACACAGACAATAGAATAGAGGAATATAGAAAAGAAGATCTTGTAGGTAGCAGAACTAATATTGCAGCAAGTAGAACAAGAACCAAAGGAAGAGCAGGAGCTAAGGAGTAGAGAACAGGAAGAGAAGAAGAAATAGGATGAAGAAAAAAGGAAAGGTGTAATGACAAAGCAAACAATGCCAATACCATTGGATGAGTTGAAACAACCATAAACTAAGGAAGAGAGTGAACAGATGCATATTCCCTCACCAAAGCTAAGCACAAGAACTAAGTCGGGTTGCACATCAAAATGTACATGGAGCAGCTAAGTCGAAAGGCCACCAGGGATGACTTGGAGCTGAGTGCTCGAAACATGCAAAAGCACATTGGTGGTCCTTTCATGGTTTACACCACGTTGCACATGCTTCAATATGAGAGGGACAAAAGTTCCAAGACTATATATATGAATGCTATGGAGCCAAGAGTACACTACTAGGAAGACACCATCAAGTAGTTTTGGGACATCATCACACAGTACTAAGCTTGGCATTAGTATGTGACCAAGTAGCTTCAAGTGGAGGTTTCCAAATTAGTATTTCCCAAAACTCCAGAGTTATAGTGTTTTGTTTCGTTGGGATGTCTCTAGCCTATTTTTTCTCACACGGTATATGTGAAAAATGTATATTATTTGTAAATATGTTGTAAAGGAAATTCCAAGTGTCACTAGTGGAATGTGAACAACCACTATGTAATATAATGAGTTTTGTAAAGAAGCTGAAGAGTCATGAGGGTAGGCGAAGAGTCACAAAGGGGAATGTCAAGGGTAACCCCACTCTTTGTTATAAATAGAACCTCATAACTCATAGAATAAGGCTTTTTGGAGCCAAGATTTTGGCTAGGCATTGCTTAGAGAAGCCTTGGAGAGTATTATGATCAGCCTTTTCTTTTCCACAGTGTAGAGCGAGTACATATCTTTGGAGGAGAAGGTGGTGTTGACTGTATCTCCCACTATTGAGCCTAATGGTCATCAATGGTGTATGTATGGATGTAAAGTTCACTTAATAATATCACTGATCCAACACGTTTTCATGCATATGTTGTTATTGCAGTTCGACTATTATGGTTACTTTAGAAATTGTTGAAGCCCCCAAAATCAGGTCTACAACAAGGGGGATACCCACCCGGTTCGGACCTTCATTAGCAGCTCCTTTTCCGTTTGGTATAATGGGTGCGACTGGGGATCTGGGACCAGTTTCCCAATTTATGTGTGTGTGTGAAGGATTGATATTTCTCTTTCTAACAATTTCTAAATGGAATACTTTTATTCTAACTCTAATCTAATAATATGGAAAATGTATTCTAATAAGCAGAAATATTTAAGCCTACACTAACCCGGGGTGTAATCTTTCCATTATGTGATCTGAAATGATTTCAAATAACAACTGGTAATAAAGATCACTCAACTGTTATGAGAAAAGAATTCAATAAGGATGAACCACTTCGTATAAAAAGTTAGACAAAACAGTTGCGAAAAACATATCGCATAATAAGCTACTCATACATTAAGCATAAATAAATAGCTATCACCGTACAAAAGTGCCAAATGATAACTAAGGCATTCACGCATCAATATATAAACAAATGAACATGAATATCACTTTAACGCAAAGGCAGAAATAGTTAAGAGATAGAAGTACCATTTATAACTAGTCCTACTCATGAGCTTCAAGCGATAATGATTTATCTCTTCTTGATCTAACATCCACTAAGAGTATAGAAGTGCAACATCAGTAGCAGATATTAAATGCAAATATCAATAAATCCTATTCCATTCATTCATCAAAACCTCCTCAGAGGGTACAAAAGTGCATGTTCTGGGGATACGTTTTTGACAAATTTTAGGACCCTTATCTAAATGCATGAGAAGGTTTTAAATACTACTAACTAAATCTAAAAATAACTTACTAAAAAAATGTATGATGCGGTTTTAAATGACCGTCCTCATTTCAGGCAAAAATAAAACAAAATTAAAACTAAAATTGAATCTAAAATTAAAACTACTTCTATATTTGCTCCTTGAAATCGCTTGCATTCAACATCTATTTGAGAAGATTCGGTTGGCCGACTTTCGATTTTAGCTGAGCTGAGAAAAAAGAATCGGAAAGAGCTGGCGCCATCTTCTCAGCAGAATTGATGATACACTTGAGAGTCATCCACTGGCTATGTGGCTTTAAATTTTACTTTTTACTTCTATTATTGCTTTCCTGCAAATTTTTGGGGCTTACAGGTGACTGAGAAATTAGAAGCTTTCCTTTTCAAGAATTTTTTCTCCGTTTCTTGATCCGGGATTCCTTGGTGCATTTTTCACATTTTGTGTGTTTTCTTTTAGCGGATATAAAGTTCAAATTTTGTGAAAATAATGAATTCATAAGCTCTTGACCCTGAGTCTTAGACTGTCTATTTCTTATATCAATGCTGTCCAGTGTAAGAATTTTGGGCCTTGCTGATATTCGGTGTAAGAATGAACATGCTAGCTCTGTGATGGATGCCTCAGAAGAAATATGTGAACCCACAGTAGCTGTAACTTCCATTACTCTGGGATTCTCTTCTTCAAGTAGATTATACATGACTTCCCACGTAGCAAGACCAGTGTCTCTGTTACAAGCTGTGTTTGTATACAGGGGCGCCATTTCTTTCTCTTCAGAGCTCAGAGCTTTGCTTTTCTTTCCCATAATATCCTGCGTATTGCTTTGTATCGTTCTCTATTCTCTGTTCTTGCAATTCACAAGTGAAGTGAGAACAATGATAAGGAAGGTGATGGGAAAGTTTTGAATGTTGAAGACGTATAAAATATACCACTTTATGTGAAATGACTTTTCGATAAGCACGAAACCATATTCCATTAATAACTGGAAACTAACTCATTGATTAACATTAAAATGCATAACCAGGTGTCGGTTTATGGAAAATACTTTTTTTTAACCACGAGCCCGAAAGATCTGCGATGAAGCGATTTTGTGATTTGCTTCGCAATATCGCAGATTGCAACATCACAGAATCACAACATCGCAAAGTTGATAGCTCGCTATATCGTATTATCGCATTGCCGCTCTATCATGAAATCACAATATCACAATATCGCAATATCGCAGGAACGTAATATATGACACTCTTTGTTAATCTTTTTTCTGTGAAATAAGATTTGCGATATGCATCATCGCATATCGGAAATTTAAGGTGTTTCAATGTAAGTTGTCTTTGATGTATGCGATGCGATATTTGTTTATTATCGCGTATCACGATCTCGCAATGTTAGAATTCTGCTTGTAAGGAGGTATCCTGTTATCCTTTTGCGATGCAATATTTCCTAAGGAAAGATTTTGTCTTACCTTATCATAGAACTTAGATTTTTAGATTTTTCAAGGGGGTCTTCCTAAGTTTATGATGGTAAGTTTTTTGAAAAAGGAAATATAAGCGCTAATTGATTTTTTTTTTAATTTTAACTAAGGGTCCCCACTTATTTAGTATTAGGAATAACACTAAATAAGAAGGGGGGTTGTTGCTGGCCACAACAATTGGCATTTCACTTGTAAGAACCAGTTATCTCTGTTGTTCTTTTGAATTTTGAAAACTCCCCAAACAGAAAATTTTCCAGAAAATTAAACTTTATTATAGAAAGATTAAGTACATTATGCTTTTACCTATCAATGATATTTTGTTTCTTCTTTTTTCAACTTTGATTATTTACTCCCTCAAGCTAGCCCTTGTACCTACATCAGTCACTACTTGGTTTATAAAGATAAAAACAAAGCCTTCTCTGTAAATCAGTTTTAAATATGCTCATTTGTCGTAGGTAGAGCCTCTGCTGCCAGCAAGCGTTTATAGCTTCGACAGGGTTACCTATTATCCAACAATGATCCTGTATCCTACTTAGAGAAATTTACAATTTTCAAAGAAAAAACAATTTCCACACTTTTCGCTTTCATTTTTTTTCTTTTTATCCTTAAAGAACAATGTCTTGGTTTGGTAGCCAATTCATGACATAGCCATTCACTGATTTATAAGTTTGTTGAACAAGCTGGCTCGTGATGAGACCCCTTGTCTTATGATTGCAACAATCTTCAGTCATTGCCCTGTTTTGGTATGTAGTATTGGCAAAGTCAGCAAGCTATAATATCTATGATCATGATAAGTCGGCTTGTGATGAGACCTCTTACTCTTTAAGTTAAATTGTATCTTTGGATCATTCTCCGAATGTTGTAGTTTCCTAGGTGGGGAGGAAGACATTGTTTCCATAAGACAGCTCTGGACGACAATGATAGAGTTTTTGGAAAGAGCTTTTCTATAGAGAATCTTCATTTTTGTTATTGATACCTTTCATTGGACTAAAATAAAACCATTTCTAACTAAAGGTATTTTTTGTCAAAGTTTATACAGTTGAAACTAGTATCATTTCTAGGTCTAGAGTTTTTAACTGTATCTTCCAATAGTAATGATCAATTTTTTAGAAAGAATTCTATTCATACAAGTAAAAAAAAAAAAAAAAAAAACAAAATATTAAAAGAGAATCTGTGTCTTTTTCGTGAATCCCAAATGTAACCATTTACAACTGGTTTTATTATGGAAAGAAAAATAACTAATCTACAAAAATAGAAGAATGATCTTCTATGGAAAATATTTTTTGAGGATCTGACTATTAACAGGTAAAGAATCTCTTTTCCCTGTTAAATGTTGTAACATGAAAGTAGATGGACCTATGACTTCTATGATTCGAAAAGGACCAAGCCACATTTTTTGAAATTTTGTATATTTCCCTTTTTCCTCATGAGCCTTGTCCCATTTTAAAACTAGATCTCCCATCTGAAAATATTTTCTGGATATCATGTTTGAATCAAAAGAAGCCTTCACTCATGCTTGGTGATGAGTGTGAGTTATCTTAGCCCATTCTCGTTGTTCTTCTAACTTAATTAATTCCAGCTTCCTTAGTTGTAAGGAAGAAGTTGGTGCTTCATCAATATATTGAACCAAGGCTAAAGAGGGAATTGCCAAATGAGTTGGAAGAACCACTTCTTTCCCGTAAACTATATTAAAGGGAGAAGTGCCAATGGAGGCTTTCTGCGTTATTCGATCTGCCCATAAAGCATATATTAAAGACTTATGCCAATTTTTATGATTTTGTTCAATGGTTCGCTTAATGATTCTGATTAAATTCTTATTTGTAGATTCAGCTAACCCATTCCCTTGTGGGTAATAATTGGCAGTGTATTTAAGCTTGAAACCTCTTTTGAATGCAAATTCAGTCATTGCATTACCAGAAAAAAATGATGCATTATCAAACATTAAAGCGGAAGGCAACCCAAACCTGGTGATTATG
This sequence comes from Pinus tabuliformis, assembly GCA_031772625.1. Classification (NCBI taxonomy): domain Eukaryota; kingdom Viridiplantae; phylum Streptophyta; class Pinopsida; order Pinales; family Pinaceae; genus Pinus; species Pinus tabuliformis. Next base: position 86,090,059 of record CM062806.1, on the reverse strand, counting down.
AACTGATCCATGAACTCAATGATATTTTCAGCACTAGTTGTCTGGAGTGGAACTTCTTCTACCCATTTAGTAAAGTAATCTGTTTCTGTAAGGATATATCTATGTTGTTTATAAGAGTGAGGAATGATCTCACCTATTACGTCCAATCCCCATTGATCGAAAGGCTATTCAATGTTAACTGGTTGCAGTGGCAAGGATGGTTTCCTTTGTCTCTCAACAGTGGTTTGACATACTTGACATTTCCTTATGTAGTTATGTGCATCTTTGAATAATGTGGGCCATTAATAGCCTGCGCATACAATTTTGTGAGCAGTTGCATCTCCGGCATAGTGTCCACTTGCTGGCCCATCGTGGAGTTCCTGCAAGACTTTTTCAGCTTCAGATTTCTTGAGACATCTAAGGAGAACAGAATCACAATTTATTCTAAAAATAACATCATTCACGAACTGATATTGTTTGGATTTTAACCTTAGAGCTCTTTTCTTGGTATGAACAAGGTTTGAAGGAGCATATCCATTCTTTAGATAATAAATAATATCAGTGTATAATGACTCAACATCGTTTAGGCTTACCTCGTACACTTGTACCTCTACAGATGGATTTTCGGACATTAGCGATGCTCCGGCCAGCATTTTGCAAAAGCCTTGACCTTTTACAATACTTGCTGGTTTGATTTCTACGTCATATTCCTATAAGGCAGTAACCCAATTGGCCCTTTCCTCACCCACATCCTTCTATACTAGAAGATTTCTTACTGCTGGAAATGGTACTATGATTTTGGTATGTGTTTTGAGTAAAAAAGGTCTGAAATATTTAATTGCTTTGAAAACAACATAAGCTTGTTTCTCCACATCTGAATAATTCAACTCAGCTCCTTGTAAATTGGAACTGAAAAAAGCAATTGGGGCTTCCGCCTTTTCTTGATTTGCTTGAGTGAGTATCGTAGCATATGATCTATCCGAGGCAAATGTATACAAAATAAAAGGGTCATAAAAATTTGGAGTTGCTAAAGATGGAGCATTAATAATTGCTTGTTTGATCAAATTGAATGCCTCATGTTCGTCTTGGCCCCATTTAAAGTTTGCATTCTTTTTAATCATTGCTTGTAAAGGAGACACGATTCTTGAAAAGTCTAGAACAAATCTCTTTACAAAGTTAATCTGGCCAAGGAAATATTGCATGGCTTTCTTGTTGTGAGGTAGGGGTACTGCGGAAATTTCCTTGATTCTGTCAGGATCAATGTGAATTCCAGATTTTGACACTATGAATCCGAGAAGTTTTCCTTCACTTAATGCGAAAAAGGATTTTTTCTGGTTAAGTGAAATCCCATACCTTAAACAACGTTGGAAGATTTTTTTAAAATATCTGAGATGGTTGTTTCGTTTCTTGGAATACACAGTTATATCATCCAAATAGATTACAACTGATTTATTAACTAACCCCTTGAATGCGATGTCCATGGCCCTCTGAAATGTGGCACCCGCGTTAATCAAACCAAATGGCATCTTTTGATATGCATATGTGCCCCATTTAGTTATGAATGTAGTTTTTAATTGATCATCGGGATGTGCCAACACTTGATTGTATCCTGAGAATCCATCCAAGAATGACATTAATTCTGAGCTTGCAGCTGCCTGCAGTATTTGTTCCATGGGAGGTAAAGGAAAATTATCCTTTTGGCAGGCCTTGTTAAGATTTCGAAAGTCAATGCAAATTCTAATATCTCTGTTTTCCTTTCTAATAGGTACCATATTGGAGACCCATTTGGAATGTTGAATGGGAAAAAATATTTTGGCTTTCAATAACTTATTGAGTTTAGATTTGATCTGGTCTTCTAGATTGGGATGGATCTTTCTCAACTTTTGTTGGATAGGTTTTTCATTATCAATCATTGGAATAGTATGTTGGATGATGGAGGTGTCGTATGTTTTGAGTTCATCGTAATTCCAAGCAAAGACACTTTTGTATTGTCTCACGAGATGAATATATGCTAATTTTTCTTCAGGGGCTAGGCCAAGGCCTAGATTGATATTTTGGAGTTTGGCATCAGTTCCTAGATTTACTAATTCATAATTCAAAGTTGAGCTTTGGAGTTTTGAATTGGTAGATCTTTTGAATCGATCTTTCAAATCATAAAGGTCTTCTAACTTGACTACTGATTTAGGTATAGCATTGTTGGTGCTATCTTGTTGCAATTGTCGGTCATGTTGGTTTTCGTCAATTATTTGATTGGTGTAGGATCCTTTAGATGTGAGGAAACTCACGATATCAGGATCGTCATTGAAAATCCTCCAATTTGTAATGTTATCAGGAATAGATGGTCTAAAAATTAACTCAATTGAAAATCGGTTAGGGCTAAAATCTTCTGAAGGAATGTGCTTGGAAGCTACGTTGGCTAAGAGGTCTGCGCTAGCATTTTGGAGTCTGGGAATTGATGAAATATTAAATGCTATAAAGTGTTCAGTCAGATCTTGAACTAAATATTGGTAATGTTTTAAATGACCTGATAAACAGTGTATAGTATTACGTACCTGTCAGATTACAATTTCAGAATCCCTGAAAACTTGAAGGTATTTGATGTCTAATCCGATCGCTTTGTATAACCCTTGGATTAAAGCCTCGTATTCTGCGGTATTGTTGGTGGAATCAAATTTGAGTCTGCAAGTTAGCATAGTCTTATCTCCCTCTCGGCTTATTAACACGCATCCTGCTCCTGCTCGTTCGTTAGACTTAGAACCATCAAAAAATAACTTCCAAAACAAAGATTTATTTACAAGACTATCTATAAAATTAATACATTTAGAACTATCTGTTTGAGAGAACTTTTCTACTTGAGATAAAACAGAATGTTCTAAGTAAGGTGAAGTATGAGCATTAAAATTTCCTAGGAGAGAATCTACTGAATAATTGCCAATGATGTTATTGCTATATGCTACTGGTTCATTTTCTCCCTCTAGTTCTATTATTATGTATTTTTGATGCCGTTCACGCTTAACTTTTATTTGGTTCGGTTTACCATTATAAGGGAGATATATGTGGGACCAGTCAGTTGCAAAGTATCCGTGAAGTTTTTCTTACCAATCTCTGCTAAGGATTAAGCCATAAAATTCTGGAATATCAGCAACTAAAATGTCAATAACTTGACATACCTTTGGGTTGGATGACAGCCTTATGGTAACCTGATTTAATTCTCCAATTACTTTGACTTGCGATCGATCTAATTGGACTATGCACACAATAGATTTTTTGGGTTGAACATTCAATTTTGCACATATTGACTTTGGTAAGATATTCGATGAAGCTCCAGAATCCACTAAGCAATTATGCAATTTTTTATTGAAAATTTCATAAGTAAGGAGAAATGGAGGAGTATGAGATCTCAATCTTCCTCCAATTAAGGCGATATCGTTTGGATCAACTTTATTAATCGCATTAGTTGGAGTTCTTCCCATGTAATGGGAAGCTTGAGAGATTACAGCGGCAGGCAAAGGTGCAAATGGTACAACATGTAATTCTTTCAAAACTACTTTTTGCTGGTGTTTTAACTTGCTCAATTCGTAAAAAGTGATATTGGCCCTAGTATTTTTCATTTCTTCTATGATATTATACTCCATTTCATCCGAAACGATCAGCGTTTTAGATGGATTTGATGGGTCTGTTTGGACTGGGCTAGTTTGAGTCGCTTTACATGTCGTTTTCTTGGTTGCGACTTTATCCTTGGTCATTGACCTTGCGCTCTTTGGCTTCAGTGTAGGTTGAGGGGGATCAAGTTAATTTCTACTGCGAGTACTAACCAGGAATGCCTCTTGATCCTCTTCATCTGGGAGGATGAAATCCCACATACCTTGTAACTCTACAACTTCTTCTTCATCAGTATGTTCTTCAGTAGCGATTTCCTCTTCTTCTTCTTCTGATTCAGCACTTGTAATTGCGTTAGGGGGTTTGGAATCGGTTGAAGGATTTCTTTTAAAAGGCCTGTATGGCTTTTTAGAAGAAGTTTCTGCCACTTGTTTCTTAATCTCGACAATCTTGTTATACATGGTCTTCAAAACTTTTTGTATTCCTTTTAAATCGAATGGATCTTTCGATTGTTTTTTCTTGGGATCTTCTTTGAAAGAAACCTTCTTAGATTTTCGCTCTTCTATCACATTTTTCTTTTCTAGGGCCATAATACATTTCTCTACTACTATTGCTTCTTTCATATTTTCAACTAAGGTTGTTTTGTTAGCCCTATCAACAAAGATTTCTATGTTTGATGGTAAAGCAGTGATGTACCATTCACTTCGCACTTCTTTGCTAGGCTGGGAAGCAGTATGAATTTTGTTTAAGATTTTATTGAAACGTAAATTGAAATCTTTGATAGGTTCTCTTGACTTGGCCCTAAGGTTAGACAAGTCATTGATCAGTGTCGCCATAGACCTGTCATCACCGAACATGGTCAGGAATTCTTCTTGGAAGATGTCCCAGCTAGTAATAGATCCAGATGGTAATGAGAAATACCATGATCCAGCTGTTCCTTGCAGAGTATAAGGAAAAAGTCAAACTACAACGTCTTTGTTGGTAACTCCATTGAGATTTATGGATAGCATAAAGTTATTTATATGTTCTTCTGCTAGCATGCCTTCCTCAAGATTAAACTTAGGCAGCCATTTTTCAAGATGGGTCGGTAGCTGACTCAAGGGTGCATGCATTAAGACTACCCCTGGGTTATTCCATGGAGATTGGGCCATCACTGAACTACTAACAGAGGAAAGTGCAGAAGATTATCCTTGCGATTGAGAAGATGAGGATATTACGACTCCAGATGGTTGAGAAGGAGTTGTGGAAGTTCCAGTGGGCTGATGGACAATGATCTGAAGTGGAGGAGTGGATGGTTGACTTCGCGGTGAAGAGGTTGAGATGGACAATGATGATGAAAGAGTCTTGCTATTGGACCCTTTAGGAGACTTCCTTGCTCTTTTCCTTGTAGGTAGAGGTAACTCAGTTGGCTGAACACCAAACTTTTCGCTCTTTAATCTGGTAAGAGGATGAGCAGGGTTATATTGCGAAGTCACGTTGCCTTGATATTTATTAGATTTTTGAGGAGATATAGAAAATCGCTAAAGTTTGTGAATCAAAGATTCAACTTCAGGAGGTTCAATAGTAGATTGTTCTGAAATGTCAGGGTTTGTAGCAGTGGCTGTTGCTCCAGCGACTTCTAACTCTTGATTTAAAGATTCTAAATGAAATGCAGAAGTCGGGGGAGATGGTGAGGGCGATTTACTCTTAGAATGGTATTTAGATTTAGATTTTCTTGCCATTCACAGTTTGAGCCCTCCTTCTAGTGCCAAATATGTCGAAGCCCCAAAAATCGGGTCTACAACAAGGGGGATACCCACCTACTCCGGACCTTGGTTAGCAGCTCCTTTTCCGTTTGGTATAGTGAGTCCGACTGGGGATATGGGACTAGTTTCCCAATTTATGTGTGTGTGTGAAGGATTGATATTTCTCTTTATAACAGTTTCTAAATGGAATACTTTTATTCTAACCCTAATCTAATAATATGGAAAATGTATTCTAATAAGCAGAAATATCTAAGCCTACACTAACTCGGGGTGTAATATTTCCGTTATGTGATCTAAAATGATTTCAAATAACAACTGGTAATAAAGATCATTCAACTGTTATGAGAAAAGAATTCAATAAGGATGAACCACTTCGTATAAAAAGTTAGATGAAACAGAAAATATCGCATAATAAGCTACTCATACATTAAGCATAAATAAATAGCTATCACCGTACAAAAGTGCCAAATGATAACTCAGTCATTCACGTATCAAAATATAAGAAACTGAACATGAATATCACTTTAACACAAAGGCAGAAATAGTTAAGAGATAGAAGTACCATTTATAACTAGTCCTACTCATGAGCTTCAAGTAATAATGATTTATCAGTTCTTGATCTAACATCCACTAAGGGTACAGAAGTTCAACATTAGTAGCAGATATTAAATGCAAATATCAATAAATCCTGTTCCATTCATTCATCAAAACCTCCTCAGAGGGTACAAAAGTGCATGTTCTGGGGATAAGTTTTTAAAAAATTTCAGGACCGTTCTCTAAATGCATGAGAATGGTTTAAATACTACTAAATAAATATAAAAATAACTTATTACAAAAATGTAGGATGCGGTTTTAAATGACCGTCCTCATTTCAGGCAAAAATAAAAAAACTAAAATTGAATCTAAAATTAAAACTACTTCTGTATCTGCTCCTTGAAATCGCACACATTCAACATCTGTTTGAGAAGAGTCGGCTGGTCGACTTCCGATTTTAGTTGAGCTGAGAAAACAGAATTGGCAAGAGTTGGCACCATCTTCTTGGCAGAATTGATGATACACTTGAGAGTCATCCACAGGCTATGTGGCTTTAAATTTTACTTTTTACTTCTATTATTGCTTTCCTACAACTTTTTTGGGCTTACAAGTGACCGAGCAATTAGAAGCTTTCCTTTTCAAGAAATTTTTCTCAATGATGTGCGATTAGCGAAAACTTCCTCCGTTTCCTGATCTGGGCTTCCTTGGTGCATTTTTCACCTTTTGTGCGTTTTCTTTTAGCGGATATAAAGTTCAAATTTTGTGAAAATAACAAATTCGTAAGTTGTTGATCTTAAGTCTTAGGCTATCTATTTCTGATATCAATGTTGTCCAGTGTAAGAATTTTGGGCCTTGCTGCTATCTGGTGTAAGAATGAACAAGCTAGCTCTGTGATGGATGCCTCAGAAGAACTATGTGAACCCGCAGTAGCTGTAACTTCCATTACTCTGGGATTTTGTTCTTAAAGTAGATTATACATGCCTTCCCATGTAGCAAGACCAATGTCTCTGTTACAAGCTATGTCTGTATACAAGGGCGCCATTTCTTTCTCTTTAGAGCTCAGAGCTTTGCTTTTCTTTCCCATAATATCCTGCGTATTGCTTTTTATCATTCTCTGTTCTCCATTCCTACAATTCACAAGTGAAGTGAGAATAATGATAAGGAAGGTGATGGGAAAGTTTTAAATGCCGAAGACGTATAAAATATACCACCTTATGTGAAATGACTTTTCGATAAGCATGAAACCATATTCCATTAATAACTGGCAACTAACTCATTGATTATCATTAAAGCGCATAACCAGGTGTCGGTATATGGAAAAAACTTTTTTGAACCACGAGCCCGAAAGATCTGCCATGAAGCGATTTTGCGATTTGCTTCACAATATTGCAGATCGCAACATCGCGGAATCAAAACATCGCAAAGTTGATAGCTCGCTATATCGAATTATCACATTGCCACTCTATCGTGAAATCGCAATATCGCAATATCACAATATCGCAAGAACGTAATATATGACAATCTTTGTTAATCTGTTTTATGCGAAATGCGATTTGCGATATGCGCAATCGCATATCGGCAATTTAAGGTGTTTCAATGTAAGTTGTCTTTGATGTATGTGATGCGATATTTGTTTATTATCGCGTATCGGTATCTCGCAATGTTAGAATTCGGCTTGTAAGGAGGTATCCTATTATCCTTTTGCGATGTGATATTTCCTAAGGAAACATTTTGTCTTACCTTATCATAGAACTTAGATTTTTAGATTTTTCAAGGGGGTCTTCCTAAGCTTATGATGGTAAGTTTTATTGAAAAAGGAAATATAAGTGCTAATTGATTTTTTTTTTAATTTTAACTAAGGGTCCCCACTTATTTAGTATTAGGAATAACACTAAATAAGATGGGGGGTTGTTGCCGGCAACAACAGAAATGTATTTTATTTAAATTACACATTTGTGTATGAACTATTTTGTATACAATTGTATGAATCTGGTTGGAGATGTGTTGTTGTATTAACCCATCACTTTGGATTGTGGACTATTCTGCTTCTAGCATGTGATGTCATTCAACTCATGTGTCCCTTTCAGGTTGGTTACTATTATAGGCTTCTAAGGGACACACTTAATTTTCCCCTTGATGTGTCAGAACACCCGTGCATCTCACTTGACTCACAAAAAGGTCACACACTTGCTTCCAACAAAGCTATCATAATTATCTTTGCGTGCTACCGTGGACAAGGAATTACTTTACCACCCACTAATGGGACTTCTACTCCAAACAGTTTGAGGTGTAGTTGTGAACTCTTATTAGAGAGATCCGTTGACATGTTTGCAGGTCCAACACTAACAACATTTTTGGTGCTAGAAGGAGTGCTAGATGACAAGCTGAGCCCTCAAAGTCTGTTTGAATCTCTGCACATCATTAATGAATTACATTACAATCTCAACTCTGGCATGCTTTTCTCATGCACATGAATTTGAAGTGTTAGAGGATGTCATTGATGACTTGTCACAAGTTAAGTATGATGGTGAATATGGAATATCCTTATTAAGACACGACGTTTCCTTGTTAGGCATCTGTGACAGGAGTGAATTCCCCTTGGATGACATTGCCTATGGTCTGTTCTCTTACACGTTCGAAACTCGCATTAAGAAATGGTGTTGTACATTGCTTGCAACCTCTATTCACTCATATGATCACATGATCAGGGAGTTAATCAGTGCTTTCTATTGTTATTACCATAAATAACTAAATAAAATAATTCTAAAACTATGGAAAGCACTGATGAATCTACTGCTTAATTTTGGGATCACTTCTATAATCTCTCTTTTCAAATCCCTAAAGATGAAATTTGATTGGAAATTTCTCAAAGAAATATTTCAGTATCTTTTTCATGTATCTGAAAATGCAAATCAGTTAGAATCATTCAAAACCCTCCCAACATACCTCTATGTTAGAGCTTCTAAATATTATATGGACAAGGTTGATGTCACAAGTGATCCCCCATGCTCTTCTCAAAAAACATCTCTAGCTCCTCGGGATGAGGTGGGAGAAGTTGCAGACCCCTCTGTTGAACTGTCACATCCTCCCACCCCACCTGCTCTGAACATCTGCACATATTTGGAATGCAACCCTAATTGTTGTCACAAGGTCTTATATTCTCAACCTCTATCCTTTGGTTCCTTTGATCCTCTAGATTGTATTGTGTTGTGTTCATCCGTTTCAGACTTCACCTCCATTGTTCGAGACAATGAAGTTGTTGACAGAGTTGGTGTTGAGCAAGAAACCTGCGGTGTCATTTTTGCTGAGTATATGTGGGAATCTGAAGAAGAGGTTGTGGCAAAGGATGACCTACTTCCACGTGCTCCTCATCTGATTTTTCCTAATATCTTTTGTGATTATGTCATTTTGTATTTCTCTTGTGAAAATTCATCCCTGGATGTTTCTACTTTCGATCATTCACATGACACGCAGGATGTTAGTTTGTCATTTTATTGTGGAGAGAACAAATATTTCTTTTTGAATCCACCCAATCTGTCATCTTTTCTTTCTGGAAATTCAGAGGGTGAAAATTTGTGTTTCTCATCAACCCCTTTGTATGATTCATCATGAGGATGCCAATGTACATCTTGAATTTTATGATTGTCGTTATCGTGATCTCTTCACTAACTCATTCGATCACAGTTCTGATTCTCTTACTGTTGATTTTTCTAAGTCACCTGTTTTTGATGATCTATCTTCTAATGGAGTGGAAACCCCTCAAGTTGTCGAGGCACTTCACCCTGAGTTGATGGTTATGTCAGGTTCTCATAATATTAAAGTCAATTCTATTCTCAATCAGAAATCTGTTCAATCACCCCAAACTCCTCATCACTCTCTTTTTTTCATTGAAAATCAATCTAATCCACAAATATCACATCGTCCACTAGAATCACATGATCCTATTGCTCATGCATTGGAGGAGTCACACGTAGCAAGTCATGTTGAAAAGAGAAAATTTTCTTCTTTCTGCATGTATTCTCATTTGTCCAGATGGAAAGAGTGTGCATTTGTTTCTTCTACGCACAATGTGATGCAACACCATGGTATGCCCACAGAGTGTTTGTCACGCACTTTTACTCTTTTCTTTTTTGTGGACACATTTAAACTTCAAGCGTGTTGGTTTTCATTTTTTTATCTTTCTTTGTTGCTGGTTTGCCTGAATATATTTCTTTTTAACCATGCCTTCACCTACATGGGCCAACCAATTCACTGGTGGCTGCATTGGAAGTATCACTTCACGTGAGTAGGCCCATGCACTATTTATCTTAAGAGTAGGAGTAGTGTTTGCTTTATTGTTTTCTTTTGCTTTCATGTGTTTCTTTTGCTTACTTTATTTCCTTTCATTTTACTTATGCCATTTTCTTGCTTGCTTGTTTTCTTGTCTACACACTCGTAGGCTTAGTGATCCAAAATTAAATAGGAAAAAAACAAATTAAAGATATAAACATAAATATGAGATGCAATAGAAATAATATTTCATTTCATTAATATCAAATACTAAAATATGCCTACAAACATAAATGGAAATAAAATAGCTGAAGCGATGGTATCTTATCTTTGAGAAGAGATTTGGTGGCTACATGCCTCTAAATTGTGTTAAAACTAGGCTTGAAGGCCTATTTATTATTGAGAAATAATGGAAAGCTCTAAACATCCAAAAACATAACCCTAGGAGATGAAGCTCCAGAACTATGGGCCTCCTTTGGGTAAATTGGTATATCAACTTCTCGCATATGTAACTTTGGTATACGATCCCCTTTAACGTGCACAATACCTCATTAGAAAGATCTATTTGAGGAATACAAAATGGCTCTAGAATTTCATGACCCAAAAAACTGAAAAAATAGTAAATTGTGCTACAATTAAGGAAACTTAAAAATTGAAAGAGACAATGGTGGGGGTCTTAGTGGAATAGGTGGGTGGCCACCAAAATCCACCTTGAGTTCTCCCCCTTTCGGAAGTAATGGTCCTCATTGGATTCAGTGCTTCTATGAGATGGAGAAAATTCTGCTGAACTTGGTCCCTGGTGAGCCACTTCCCTTGGTGCAAGAGTTGGCTAGCTTTGACAACCCGATATAGTTTGATCTTTTGTTGGAAAGTGTTCTTGACCTATGTGTCCATAATCCGATTAGTTGTGGAATGTTCTATGAAATATGGGTTTAACATTGTTGGTGTGAATTAATCTGCAATGTCTGATGTGTCTAGTAATGGTGGGAAGTATGGGTGAAGGCGGTCCACATTGAACACTAGGTGTAGGCCAAGGAATGGAGGAATGCTAAGCTCAAAATCATTATCTCCCACAACATTGGTAATGGTGTAAGGACCATATCAAAGTGGTATGATCTTCTGATGGGCTCCAATAAGGTGTTCTTTCAACAAATACAACCAAACTTTGTCACCCACCAGAAATTTGTGTGGCATTCTACGTTGATCATGTTGTTGCTTGTACTTGGCATTTGACTTCTCCAAGATGTCATGAATCTGCTAGCAAATGTGTTGGATGCGTTCAATAAATCTGGTCACATTATCAGCCTCGAAAAATACATGTGTGGATTTTGTTTGTGTAGTTGCAGGAGGCATGGAAACATCAATCAAACAGAATGATTGAAATCTTGGATCCACTTGAAAGGGCTTGCAATTAGTCGAACTATGGAGAGCTATGTTATAAATGTGATACACATAGGGAATATTCTCATCCCAAGTTCATGGATGCTTGGAGTTGTACATGTAGAGTATGTGCACTATCATCCTATTGATGACCTCCGTGTGGCCATCAGTTTGGGGATGGAAGATAGTCGACTTAGTGAGCTTGGTGTCCAATAATGTCCATAGGATTGACCAGAATGTGCTTAGGAAACTACTATCCTAATAGGATATAATGGTATGTAGGATCCCAAAATGTATCGGCCCGTTGGGTAGAGGTTCTCTGGGAGTCAAATCGATTGAATGCTTGACTTTACAATGCAAGGGTACCCTTGTGGGTGAGGAGAAGATGTCCCTATATTATTCCATGACTATATTCACCTGCTTCTGTTGCATGGAGGAACCCCTATCGTGGCCACGGATTGGCTACGATATTCCCCTTACTTTGAGAGCAAATAAGAAAGATTCTTTTTTTAGTCTGGGAGATGATCTTACTGCATTGCTTAGCAGAGATCAAAGAGATGGTATTAGGCAGGGCCACCTCTAGTATCTTGTATAAATTATTACCCAAAGAAATAATAACATAGTGAGGTCAAGGCTCATATACATCATGTCGCTTCCACAAGTATGGTTGTCCTAATAATACATCACAAACTTCAAGAGGAGCAACATCACAAAGTACCTCATCCACGAAGCGCTTGATGCTGTAGGGAAGACAACATTGTTGGTTGACATAGAGATCTCATCCTTAGTGAAGCCACCTGATGGTGTACGATTATGGATGTGTTGTAGCCAGTAGGCCCAACCGCTTCACAACCTCTACTAAAATGAGGTTCTTTTGGCTCCCATTGTCAACAATGAACTGCAACAAAGAACCCTTTACCCACATCTATGAGTGGAACAGTCATTCCCCCCCTCTAGATTGTCAAGATCAATATTCTGGATCTTTGTGGTGGCAACAGTGGCACTAAGTTCTGTGTCAATTATCTTATTCCCTTTATGATTCCCCTTGTCAGGTTTTGACTCACAGTTAGAACACGTCTGATTCATAATCCTTCAGCTCGGCCATGAGTGACTACTTGGCCCAAAACTCACTTGTGTTGTGAGTGGAGATATTATGAAAATCACACCACTTTCTTTTCTCCTTCTTTGTCTTCATGGCGTTTTTATTTTCTTCTGGCTTCAAAGGGTTATCCTGGGTCACCCTACGTTGGCTTTTCCCTTTTCTCTGTGAATTGGGTGTGCCCTTCCCTTGCTTCAGATTCGCAGGTCCAAAGTCTCTCTCTTTCTGTTTAAACTTCTACTCAATATAAACAAAGTATCGGTATGTCTTATATCTAGGAACTCCATCTCACCCTAGATGTATCTGTGTAGGCAACTGTGGTACTTGAGTAATTTTTTTTTATCAGAATCCTTGATACCCAACTTTGTGTGAAGGGTATGAAAAACATTGGTAAACTCTGGTACGTTTTGGTCCCTTCCCTACCGCAGCATGGTCCACTTTATGTATTTATCCACATAGCTCCAGACAAAGTATTACTACTCCTTGATGGTGATCCAAAACAAATTCCAAGTGGGTGTGGCCCAAAATAGTGAGGATGTACTTTCGTCTTTCTTCTCACAGTAGGTTTCCCACTAGTCCTTGACGTAGGGGGCGACTTTGAGAAGTGAAAAAGTAATATTTTACCAGCTAGAAAAATCATGGAGAGAAAAATATCCTTCTAGCAGATTTAACCATTTACCTATGACATCTGAATATATTTGACCTTCAAATATGGGGATGTCAAAGTTAACCTATACCTTAATGGGTGTTGCACTTCTAGAGTGGTTGCTTGAAGTAGATGCATTGCCTTTTGGTAGCCGTTGATGGATCTGGGAAAAGTTGTCCATCATTGCGTTCCTTTTTCGCTCAAGGGATTCTTTGAGAAATATTTTGAAAGGACCTCCTTCCCCCTCATATTTCTTCTCTTCTTCCATGGGAGGCCTTTAGGATTTACGAGGCTGGTCTTGCAAAGGTTCGACCAGTTCGATCCCTAACTCCTTATATCCAGACCTTTTTGGGGACATGCAAAGAAAAACAAAGAAAGAGCAGACCGCTCTGATACCACTGATCTGAAATTAAACGAGAACACAATAAATTACAGATATAACCATAAATATAGAGATACAACAAAATAACATTTCATTTCATTAATATAAAATACTGAAATATGATTACAAATAGAGATGGAAATAAACTAGCTCGGTAGATGGTAGCTTATCTCTAAGAAGAGATGTGGTGGCTACATGCCTCTGAACTGCGTTAAAATGAGGCTAGGAGGCCTATTTATTATTGATAAACAATGGAAAACCCTAAACATCGAAAAACCTAACTCAAGAAGATGAAGTGCCAAAACAATGGGCCATGTTTAGGTAAATTGGTACATCAACTTCTAGGGTTCATAACTTTGGCATATGATCTATGTTTGATGTACATAATACCTCGTTAGAAAGGTCTATTTGAGGACTAAAAATTCCAAGTGACCAACACTAAAGAATTGTGTTTTCCCCATTTTTCCCAAAGAACTTCTTTTAGGGCCTCAAAATGGCTCCAGAATTTCAAGACCCGAAAAAATCCCAAGAAAACTAAATTGTGCTACAATTAAGGAAACTGAAAAACTAAAAGAGACAGTAGTGGGGATCCTAGTGGAATAGGTGAGTGGCCAACAACATCCATCTGGATCACTTAGTCTCACATGAAATCATGTTTGGATCTTGAGACAAGTAGGGTGAAATACAAGAGGACATGTACAACTATCAACATTTGATTATCTGTCTATCCCCTCTCTTTATGAAGAGCTTGCATTCTTTAGTTGATGATACCCTGATGGAAAATACGTTCCTTTCAGATTGAGCTTCGGCTAAAGTACAACACCTGCACTTTTAACTAGTACCACCTCTACTCTAATCAATTTTCTATTTTGGGTTAACCCTTATTATGTCAGTCAAATAGAGTAAGGTGAGGGGGGAAACCTTAATAAGTATGTAATAGTTATATATAACATTCTTATCTGAAGGGACAACCTCTTCTAATCTCAATAAGATGGGATCCCTCTTTTGCCTCATGAAATAAATAAGTGCCTATGCACAGTTCTTTGAAAAATGAAAAGTGGAAGAAAAAAATTAAAGGCAAAAGAATAGAAAGGCTTCCTACACAGGGAGGTGAAGCAAGTAACTTTTCTAGGGTACTATCGAGGCTCACTGGTAGCAAAGAAATTATTGTGTTCCTGAAGTTACTCTGGCGGGACATTGTCCATGCATGTTGGAAGTGTGGCAACACCAGAGATGAAACTAAAACTCTAACAGTCTATATTACTTGTGCATCAATATACCCCTCATCCCCAATAAAAAAAACTTAGTTGACTTTAATTGGTATGTTTTATGCCAATAAACGAGAGTGGTAGGGACTACATATTTAACTCAAGCTAGTGTATAATCCATGACGATCAAAGAATCGAACAATACTTTTGTAAGAGTTAGACTCGCTTTACATGAGAGAAGGTCCATACATAGAGTTGGCATTCTACTAATTTTTTTTCCTGTGCTTCAATACCCTCCAAAAGTTTTCCTAGCTTCGTTTTGTAGCTTCCCTCCTAAAACCACAGTGGCTTGTCTTACAATGCCCAGGTACTTGTGCTTTCATTGAGTTTTATCTTTCGCTTTACATCTTATGTTTGATTCCTGTCTTTGTCATCTAAACTCAAGCTGACCCCGTGACTTGGTTGAAAACCAGTCCCTAACACTGCCTTGATGATTTGTGCAATCCTTGAGGGCAACTAGCCTTGCTCTCACGAAATGTGCAATGCAACCCAGCAGTGAGATTCGAATCTGGAATTGTGCAGACCTAGCTGGCAGCTTGTCTTCAGCTGCGAAACTGCACAGAGCATGAGAGAAATCAAGTGAGCCTTCAGGTCCAGAATTGTGCAGAGATAGTTTACAGCGTACCTTCAGCTAGGAAATTGCACAGAGCTTGAGAGGCAGCCCAGAGCCACTCATCCCAAAAATTGCATAGAATCTGTTGTGCTCAGAAGGGTGTTCAATGCATGAACCAGAGAGTTTCCTAGTCCTTTCTGGAATTGCATAATATGTCTAGGTAGTGCATGGCTATTTTCCCAAAATGTAAGAATCTAAGAGGGAAAACATACCTAGAAAGTAGGGATCTATTATTAGTTTCCTGAAGGTGACACATTGCCATATTTAAAAGCTTCTGCCAAGTGTCTTTGTTGTCCTTGATCTCAATCTATGCGTCATGAACTCCATTTTTCTAAAATATAACTAATGGATGCCTCTAGTGCTCACTTATACATTCAATCATCAAGCTTTAGCTTCCCTTGGAGATCAAAGAGCCTTTGGAGCATTGTCATTGCTTTTCGGGGTGAGTTTTGCTTTTATCACCTTTTGCTACTTTTTTTGTTGCTTTTGTCTATTTACCTTGTGAGAGTGTCGTTTCCCCCATTTTTTGAACGACTGCTAGCGTTTTAACTTTTCTTAGCTTGTGGAAGTGTTGTTTCAAGTTATATACTTCCTTTATGAAGTGTCACATGAGTTTTCCCATTTTTGCACCAACAGATGTCGTTGTGGCAACTCCCTTAACATGCTTCATTTTCCTTCAGTTTAATCGAGTGTTGCACTTGTTTCACATGCATAACTTTATACTTAGTCAGATATGCAATCAAGATCGCACCATCCTTCAGATATTTTTTGCACACATTTAATGGGCAGATCTAGACTCCCCTTGCCTGGATCTCACATCTCTCTGCATGCACTATGTAATCTGGGAGCTCAAGGCCTCTTCCTTGGCTTCCTAAGTTTCCTAGAGCCTGTCCTGGGCTAACTCCAACTGTGTAGTTCCAGGAGCCATTATCCCAGCTTGGCTACTGAGAGTGCGGAATGTGCAGTCTCTCCCAAACCCTATCCTAGACTGAAGAACACATTATGTAGTTCCATTCATCAAGCTTCCATACTGACTACTGGGATTACGCAATGTGTAGTTCCCATAGTTAGTTAGCCACCCCTTGTCATTCAAACTTGCACATGTCCTCTCATCAGATGTGTTGGTTTCTTCTTGATCATGCTGTAAATTTAGATTTGTAAGAGCTAATGTTTACTTTCCATGAGTGTCCTTCTATCCCACAAGTACCACACCCGTGAAGCGCTTCTCCCCAATAGTCATTTTACCATGGAACCAAAGAGAGTTGCTTCAAAAAAGAGCACCGAAAGCAGTACTGGGGAAGAAGTTGAGTAAGTTCCAATTTACTTGTTAATATATGCATATGCCCAACACTAACATGGCAACAAGACTAGTAGTAGTTGCAGAAGGAAACAATCCAGTACAAGATCGGGGAAAGAGGAAATTGCTGACATAATAAAGGGAGAACAAAGATGTAAAGTGAAAGAGGATTCAATATTCATGCAGGAAACTTTGACAACAAAAGAAAAAGGAAGTGAATGACAAAGACAATAGAACAAAGGAAGAGATAAAAGTAGAACTTGCATGTAGCAAAACTAAGATTGCAACAAGAAGAATAAGAATCGAAGGAAGAATTGGATTTTGAGAAGGAGATAAGAGGAAAAGAAGAAGACACTTGAAGACGAATAAAGGAAAGTCGTAATGATGGATAAAACAATGCCAATATATGTGGATGAGCTAGAATAGCCAGCAACTGAGAGAGAGAGTGAACAGATGCAGGTTTCCTCACAAAACCTAAGCACACGAACCAAGTCTGGTTGGAGATCAACGGGTACATGGAGCAGCTAAGTTGAAATGCCAGTAGAGATGACTTGGATATGAGCACACCAAACATGCAAAAGCACGTCGGTGGTGCTATCATGGTCTACAACATGATACACATGCTTAATGACGAGAGGGACATAGGTTCCAAGACCATATACATGGATGTTATAGAGTCAAGAGTACACTACTAGGAAGACACCATCAAGTGGTTTGGGGACATCATCGCACAATGCCAAGCTTGGCATCAGTACGTGGCCAAGTAGAATAAAGTGCAGGTTGTTGAGTTAGCATTTCCCCAAACTCTGGAGTCATAGTGTTTTGTCTTGTTGGGTTGTCTCTAGCCTATTTTTTCTCACACTGGTGCATGTGCAAAATATATATTATTTGTAAATATGTTGTAAGTGAAATTCCAAGTGTCACTAGTGGAATGTGAACAATGATTATGTAATGTAATAAGTTTTGTAAAGAAGTTGAAGAGTCATAAGGGTAGGTGAAGAGTCACAAAGGGAAATGTCAAGGGTCACTCCACTCTTTGTTATAGATAGAACCTCATAACTCATATACCAGGGCTTTTGGGAGCCAAGCTTTTGGCTAGGCATTGCTTAGAGAAGGCTTGGAGAGTATTGTGACAAGCTTAGCTTCTCCACAGTGTAGAGTGAGTACATCCCTTTGGAGGATTAGTTGGTGTCAATTGTAATGTTCCACTATTGGGGCTAGTGGTTGTCAATGGTGTATGTATGGATGCAACATTCACTTAATAATATAACCGAGCCAACATGTTTTCATGCATATGTTGTTATTGTAATTCTATTATTCTGGTTACTTTAGAAATGTATGTTAATTAACTTACGCATTTGTGTATGAACTATTTTGTATGCAATTGTATGAATCTTGTTGGAGATGTGTTTTTGTTTTAACTCATCACTCTGGATTATGGACTATTCTTCTTCCAACCCGTGATGTCATTCTGCTTGTGTGTTTCTTTCAGGTTGTGTACTATTATAGGCTTCTAAGGGACACACTTCCTTTTCCCCTTCGTGTGTCAGAACCCCCATGCATCTCACTTGATTCGTTGTAAGGTCACACACTTTCTTCCAACAAAGATATCATACTTACCTCTGTATGTTACTGCGATCAAGGCACTACTTTACTACTCATTGCTAGGACTCCTACTCCAAATGTTCTGAGGTCTAGTTGGGACTTCTTATCAGGGAAATCCATTAACATGTTGGCAGGTCCAACATCATCAACAAATTTCTATAATCCCTTGAAGCATATTAGTTAAAACATTTTTTCAAGACTTCTACTTGGCCATTTTCTTGCGGGTATTATGGAGTTGAGCTATCATGATGCAATCCTAGCTTCGTAATGAGTTCAGTCATATTAACGTTTTGAAAATGGTTGCCAAGGTCCATGATGATAGCTTTTGTAACACCAAACATATCAATCACATGATTGAATATTAAAAGAGAAGTGGTTTTACCATCATCCTTATAAGTAGGCATCGCCTCAACCCATTTTGTAAAATAATCCACGTCTAGGATAATATACCCATGCCCCCCAGCCAAGTGAGGGTTACATGTAATGAAATTGATGCCCCATTTTGCAGAAGGTATAAAAAAGATAATTGTGTGAAGAGGAGTAGGGGGTGCATGCATTTTACAATGATAGATTTTAGAATTATGATATTTATGGACTGCATTTATACAATCTTTGAAAATGGAAGACCAAAAATACCCACTGCACACGATTTTTTCGGCAGTGGAAAACCCTGACATATGACTACCACATGCTCTAGAGTAACAATTATTTAAAGCTTTTTCAACTTCCTCATGTGTCAAATAATGTCTAAAACTAGAGTTGACACCATAATGATAAAGGGTATCACAAATAATATTGTATTGTTGAGATTGGTAAAAACTGCAGTGATGATTAGTTCGAGACAATTTAGGCTGAAAAGTATGAGTTTTGAGATAAACAATAATATCTCCATACCAAGGGCCTAATGTACTGATGAGAAGGAGTGATTCACTGGGAAAAGAATCCTCTTCTACTGTTTTTGTTTTAGAATATGGATAGTTAGAAATTAACTTAGAAAATACCCATGATTTCTCTCACTTGGATTTTTCAAATTCTAAGTCAAATTCCTATAACATAACAATCCATTTGGAATATTTTCCACCAAGTAATTGTATCTTAAGGATATAAACCATAGGGATTCAATCTAAAATCACTATTGTTTTACACAAAAGAATATAGTGATGGGATATTTGGATGGCTTGTACAACTGCCTTGGCTAATTTCTCCACATGTGCATATTTTATTTCAAATTCTGTAAGGTTCCTACTTAAATAATAAATCACATGTTCATCATTCAATTCATCCTCCTGAACGAATAACATGCTAATGGTAACATCAGATGCATCTAAATACAAAAATTAATCTCAATGATAATCGGGTAGATGCAACAAAGGTGTGTGAGTCAATGTGTGTTTGAGTGCATTCAAAGCCTTTTGAGCAGTTTCATCCCGTAAAAAATAGATATACTTTTTCAAAAGTCAAGTAAACACTTTAGTTAAATCTACATAATTAAGAATGAATTGGCATAAAAATTTTTCTTTCCCTTGCAAACTTTGGAGTTGGAAAAAATTGGAAGGAGGAGGCAAATTCAAAATAACCTCTACCTTAAGGGGGTCAACACTAATTCCTTCTTTTGACGCAACAAATCCCAATAATAAACTAGATTGTACATAAAAGAAACACTGTGAGGATTTAAGCGTATATTGTAATGTTCACATCAAATAAAGATTTCTTTTAAATGCATGGGATGATCTTCACATTCCATTGAATGAGCTGGTAGAACATCTACCTAGGGTAGTACAATATGCTTAATATCATGAAAAGGGTAAGACATAGCCTGCTGAAAGGTGGTTCCCATATTTTTCATTCCAAATGGGAGTTTTCGATAATTGAAAGTTCCCCATGGAAAAATGAATGTGGTTCTATGCTGATCCACAGGGAGTATGTCGACTTGATTGTACAGAAAATCCATCCATGAAAGAGAAGATTTCATTACCTGCACAATCATCAATTTTTTTATCCATATAGGTAGTAGGATAATTATCTTTTGGACACGACTTATTAAAATCTCTATAATCGAAGCATACTCTTAATGTCCCTTCCTTCTATTAACAAGAACAATGTTGGAAACCCAATTAGTCAAGGAAACAAGATAGATAAAACCCACTTTAAGAAGATTTTCAACTTCAACTTTGATAGCGGAAGCCTTTTGAGGATGCCCTGGACATAATATTTGTCTTATAGGCTTAGCATCTGGGTGGGTATTAATTTTGTGAACAAAAATAATTGGGTTAATTTTGGGCATTTCCTCATACAACCAGACAAGAATGTTGTGGAATTCTTGGAATAGGGCTTTGTAAGTCTGAATTTATTCAAGTGAACATAAAACACCTATGTGAATGTTATCTATAATTCTACATTTCACTAGGATATTAACCAGAATGGATGTATATATATTCCCTAAATTATTTTCATATTTAGATTCAAGGATCGATATAGGGCATTCAGGATTATCTACAATCTCAGGTGAAATAATTGTAGAAACATTATTCTCAATGTTATCAAAGTTGGGAAGAAAATATGAATGATGATGATAATCATCCCAAGGAATTTCATTCAAAGTCATAATTTACATGATATTCTCATCTATTGGAAACATGTTATCGAAAAGATCCGGAAAATGATATTGGTTCCAGCCAAGATGATTGACAATAGTCATCAACAATCACATTCACTTGATCATTGTCAATGGGTAGTGGTTTTGAAAATTATTGAATTTCCTGATAAACTAATTCAAATGGGCTTAAAGTAAATTGGTCACCTTATGCATTTAGTTCATATTATAAATGCACAATCCAAGGGTCATATGATTCTACAGTGGTTAATGAGATCATATTGACCTAGGAAACATTAGAAGAAATATTGAGTGGAGGGAGTGCAAACATTCGCATCAATGTTGAATCCTTAAGAAAACTGACGCCAATATCTTCATAAGGAGTATTCATTTTCCCCACAGAAAGTACACTACTAGTAGAGTTAGGATCATAAATATAATAATATAGTTGGTCTACTTTCACTATACTTCCTTGATGAGGACATAATATCATTTGGAACAATGATGAGACTATTGTAGACATTGCAAAGGTCTGAATTTGACCCAGTAAAAGATTGTAATCAAGCTGAGTGTCAACAATTCCTACCTTGATTGCAATCATTTTACCTTCTGATTCTATTGGTAGGCCATTCAAAATACCGTAAGGACAAAATCCTCTTCCATTAAAGGCTTTGAGAGTGGTAGGATATTGGTTGATAGTTGGAGAACCCTAAGATATCCAACGAGGAATAAACATAATACATGTAGAGGCTCCTTCATCAATTATTGTATGAAAGACTCGTTTGGTCTTGACAAAAACTAGTAACTGAAATGCCAGTCATTAGGGGAGTTTGGAGGTCTAAAATGGGCCTCGGAAGGAAATTATAAAATAATAGTGGAAATAATAAAATAATATTAGATTACATCATCAAATTTTGGAGGTAAAAAAGAAAAAATTATTTTTTCAACTTATCTCCCTATGGGTTTACTCAAATTTCAAGTGGAAGCACTCGTTGGATGCAGAATTTGATTCCTCTTCCAAGGAGTACCCATGTTGCATAATTTCAATGGACCCTGCTACATGAAAAATAAGAACTACATGAAAAAAGTGATTGCAATCACGTTTTTTCATGTATTTCTCATTTTTCATGTGGCAGGATCCATTGAAAGTATGTAACATAGGTACTCCTTGAATGAAGAATTAAATTTTGCATCTAATGAGTACTCCCGCTCGAAATTTGAGTAAAAAATTAGGCATATAAGTTGAAAATATGAGTTTAAAAAGTAGTTTTATTATTTTACTATTTTTTAATATTTTTACTTTTTTACTCCAAAAATAGTGAATCATCCCCCATGGTTGATATCATCATCTTGAATCCTAGTAGTTCCTATAAAGTTTATTTTGGTTGTACATTTTTCTTAGGAGGCCCATTTTTGACCTCAAAATTACCCTAATGTGATAAAGGAGTTGAGGTATATGACTTTCAATATCAAAGACTATGGGATTAGAGTCCTGACGATAAATTTCTCTAACAGTTGAAAATAGTAATTTCCTTTGTGTTGGACATGTTTTCAATACTTCAAGAGCCAACATTGCTGGAGTGGAGTGATCTAGGTCTTCAACAATGTTGTAATTTGGAGCCACTCTAGCATGTGGTTTAAAAGTTGACTTTCGAACAACACTTTTCGGAGGTGTATGGATCACCATGTTAGAATTTGGTTTCTCAATCTTTGAAAGTTCAAAAGGAGATGGAATTGATATGAAAGGTTGAAAAGTTTGACTAACATAATATCTGTTTACTATAGGACTTTTAGACTGATAATATTTATATATCATTCCTACTGAAACTTGTGAAGACATCATCGTGATATCTTCTGATGCAGATGAAGAGGATAGATTATGTGCAAGCATTTTACTACCTTAAGAAGGGAAAGGATCCTTCAAAATAGCAGGTGTGGGAGAACCTTTTAAGACTTTACTAACCTATGCATCATGTGGGCACTCCATCATATAAATGATCTCCATTACAGATAAGACAAGGATAATGAGGTTTCTTTTTCTCTTCAGAAGGTTCATTTTTTGTTGGTTTCTCCTTTTGAGAGGCATTTTTCTTTGCTTTCCCTATGATTTGAACCTAAATAGGAACACAAAAAATCACATATATAACCATAAATACAGAGATGCAGTAGAAATAACACTTCATTTCATTAATATCAAATACTGAAATATGATTACAAGCATAATGGAAATAAACTAGCTCGGGCGATGGTAGCTTATCATTGAGAAGAGATGAGGCAGCTTCATGCCTTTGAACTCTATTACAATGAGGATCGAAGGCTTATTTATTTTTGAGAAACAATACAAAACCCTAAACATCGGAAAACCTAACCCTAGGAGATGAAGCACTAAAACTATGGTCCTCGTTTGCATAAATTGGTACATCAACTTCCCGGGGTCGTAACTTTGGCATAGATCTCTGTTTGATGTGCACAATACCTCGTTAGGAATATCTATCTGAGGACTACATATTTCGAGTGGCCAAAATTAGCCCCAAGGCCATGTTTATCCTGTTTTCCCCAAAAAAATGTTGATTAAGGCCTTAAAATGGCTCCAGAAGTTCAAGACCTGAAAATTTGCCAAAAATAGTAACTATGCTACAACTAAGGAAACAAAAAAACTAAAAGAGACAGTGGTGGGTGTCCAAGTGGAATAGGAGGGTGGCCACCAAAATCCACTTGGATTATTCCTCCCCTCCTAGGAAGCAATGGTACCCATTGCATTGAGTGCCTCCATGAGATGGGGAAACGTCTGCTAAACTTGGTCCCTGGTGAGCCATTTGCCTTGGTGTAGGAGTTGGTTAGATTTGACAACCTGATATAGTTGGATCTTTCATTGGTGAGTGTTCTTGATCTATGTGTCCATAATCCAATCAGTTGTGGCATGCTCCATGAAATCTAGGTTTAACTTTGTTTGTTTGAGTTTTTCTAAAATGTCTGATGTGTCTAGTAATGGTGGGAAGTATGGTAGAAGGCAGTCCAGATTGAACACTAGGTGCAGACCAAGGAATGCGGTAATGCTAAACTCAAAAGAATTGTCTCCCACAACCTTGGTAATAGTGTAAGAACCATATTGGAGTATTATGATCTTCCGATGGGCTTCGATAAGGCGTTCCTTCTACACATTTAACCAAACTTTGTTGCCCACCTGAAACTTGTGTGGCACCCGATGTTGATCATGTTTCTGCTTATACTTGGCCTTTGACTTCTCAAAGATGTCGTGAACCTACTAGTGGATGTGTTGGATGCATTCAATAAATTTGTTTGCTTTATCGGCCTCTGACAATACATGCGTAAATTCTATCTGTGTAGTTGCATGAGGCATGGAAACATCAATTAGACACAATGGTTGAAATCCTAGACCAACTTGAAAGGGACTGCGACGAGTCGCACTATGGAGAGCTTTGTTATAACTGTGTTGTACATAGGGAAGACTCTCATCCCAGGTTCATGGATTCTTGGAGTTTTACATGTAGAGTGTGTGCACTATCATCGTATTCATGACCTCTGTCTGGCCATTAGTATGGGGATGGATGGCAGTCGACTTGTTGAGCTTGGTGTCCAATAGTGTCCATAGGCTTAAACAGAATGTGCTTAGGAACTTGCTATCCCGATCTGATATAATGGTCTGTGGGATCCCAAAATTTACTCACACTCATTCAAAGAATAGTTTGGCAGTGTCCTTTGTTGTGATACTCTTCTTGCAGGATGCCAATATAACCATCTTAGAAATTTTGTCCACAACCACAAATACACAGTCATTACCATGCTTGGTGGAAGGGAGGTTAGACATATAGTCCATGGAGATGGATTACCATAGTTGGCTAGGAGTAGGAAGAGGAGCGTATAGGCCTTTCTTCTTGATGGTTACCTTGGCTATGGTGCAGGCAATGCATGATATGATATATTTCCCAACATCAAGTCAGAGTTTTGGCCAATAAAAGCACTTTTGTAGGACAACCACAGTTTTCTCCACACCGAAGTGTCCTATGACCCGACTGTAGTTTGCTTCCCAAATCAACTTGGTACACTCACTTGAAGGAACAAAAGGGTGGCCTAGGTAGCATAATAATGTGTCTTGGAGGTGGAAATCAATAACTTCCTTTCAATGTAGTAGCATATGGTATGTGGAGGGAAAATATGGATCATTTTTGTATAGTTGTGACCATATAGAGGTCTTGTGGCCACAAGAGTTAAGGACAATAGTCAATGTTGCAATTGATGGTTGGCTGAAGTAGCTTGCAATATGATTGGTGCAACCATTTTTGTATTTAATGTTCAAGTGGAATTGTTGCTGATATGTAGACCACTTTTGATGGTGATCATTATGAGATTTCCCTTTTTCTATATAAACTGAAGAGGTTGGTGATCAATGTGGATGACAATCTCCTTCCCCATAATGTACTACTTCCATTGTAGGCAAGCTTGTACGATGGAATACATCTATTTATCAAGGTGGGGTACTTTCAAATTGTATCGAAAAGTGTCTCACTATGATAGGCCACTTGATGCTCGTGTTGGTTGAGGAGTGCATCAATAGCATAGTTAGAGGCATTTGTCTTCATTTCAAATGGTTGTTGCAAGTCTAGCAGATTGAGTACTAGTGCAGAGTAGAGGTGGTGCTTCAACTCAATGAATGCATTCTATGGGGACTCGGACTAGGAAAAATTTTCTTTCACCCCACCCTTAGTAATCTGACTCAAGGGCCAGGTAATATGGGATAATCCCAACATGAACCTCTGATAAAAATCTACAAGGCCCAAAAACCTGTGAAGATCTGTTAGTGTGGTCTGGGCTGGCCAATCCTAAATGACTTGGATCTTAGTCTGATCCACATGCACGACACACTCATCTATGATGTATCCCAGATATTGGACTTGTCTCATGCCAAAGGTGCATTCCTCCAAGTTGGCACATGTTTCTACTGCTGAAGGGTTTCAAGGATACACTGAATGTCTTACAAGTGTTCTTCCTAGCTCTTTCTGAAGATGAGGATGTCATCCAAATAAAAAACCACGAACGAGTTGGTGAAGGGAAGCAAGATGTTATCCATTAGCCTCATAAAAGTAGTAATGGCATTAGTCAACCTGAAGGGCATAACCAACCATTCAAAAAGGCCTTCCTTGGATTTTAAGGCAATCTTCCATACATTTGTCAGCTCTATTTGAAATTGGTGATAGCCAGACTTCATATCTATATTGTTGAAATACTTGGCCCCCTTGATTTGGTCTAGAAGGTCATCAATACATGGGATTGGATACCTGTTCCTGACAGTGATTTTTTTTAGTTCTCGATAATCAATGCAGACCCTCCAGATCCCATCCTTCTTCTGTATAAGTAAAAGTGGGTGCCCACAAGGTGATGAACTCGATCAGATGTGACCTTTCTATTGCAACTCATGCATTTGCCACTTGATCTCTTCATGTTCTATAATGGAGCGACAATATATTGGCCTACTGTGTAGAGGTGCTCCAGGAGTAAGATTGATCGAATGTTTGACTTGACAGTGCAAGGGTACCCCTATGGGTGAGGAGTAGATGTCCCCGTATTATTCCACGACAATATCCACCTGCTTCTACTGTGTGGGGGAAACCTTTCCGAGAGCCATGTATGTGGCTACAATATTGCCCTTACTTTGAGAGTGAATCAAAAAGAAAAAAACTTTCCTGGTCTATGAAATGATCTTACTGCATTTCTTTGTAGTGATTAAAGAGATGGTGGTAGGCGAGGCTACCTCTAGTATCTTGTACAACTTATTGACCAAAGTATTAAAACACATATTTCATTAAATTTGGAAATAAATAGTGGATCTAGAATTTCAAAATATCCTAAATACACAATTCTACTGATGTCCTTGTAATAAAAAAATTTCCAATTTTAATGAAATATGTGTTTTAATCAAAGAGCGAGGTATAGACTCATATAAAACGACACGCTTCCACAAGTGGTTAGCCTAATAATACATCACAGAGTCCAAGAGGAGCAACATCACACATTAACTCATTCGTTAATGTCTTGATGTTATATGGGAGGCAACATTACTAGCTAACACGAAGATCTCGTCCTTGGTGAAACCACCCAATGGTGTATTGCTACGGGTGTACTAAAGTTGGTAGGGATAGACGCTTCATGACCTCTGCTGAAATGAAGTTCATTTGGCTCCTACTGTTGACAGTGAACTACAAAGGTGAACCATTCACCCACATCTATGAGTGGAAGAGGCGTTCCCCCTCCTCTCAATCTTCAGGCTCATTCTTCTAGATCTTGGTGGTGGCAACACTGGAACTGGGCTCCAAGTCAATTATATGCTTCCCTTTGTCATTCCCCTTGTTTGGTTCTAACTTAGAGTTTGAACATGCATCTAACTCGGAAGCCTTCATCTTGGCCACCGGATACTGCTTGGCTTGACACTCACTTGTGTTGTGAGTGGAGCTCTTATGGAAATCACATCACTTTCCCATGTCCTTCTTTATGTTCATTGAATTTTTCTTTGCTTGCGCCTTCAACAGATTGTCCTGGGTTGACCCACCTTGGATTTTTCCTTTGCTCTTCAATTTCAGGTCACATTTCCTAGCTTCAGATTGGCACATCCAAAGTCTCGCTTCTTCTATTTAAAATTATTCTTAATCTAGATAGTTTATCGGTACATCGTGCCGAGCAAGCAGATGCTCAAAGAACTTCATCTCATCCTGGATGTATCTCTGTAGAAAACGCAGTACTTAAGTACCAAATGTCACTTAGAATCCTTGATACCCAACTTTGTGCGAAGGTTTTGAAAAACATTGGTAAACTCCAACACGTCTTGGTCCCTTCCCTTCCCCAACATGGTCCACTTTATGTATTTAACCTCATAGCTCCCGATAGGGTAGTACTCCTCTTTGATGGCATCCTAGAACAAATTCCAAGTGGGTGCAGCTGAAAATAGTGAGGGTGTACTTTCCTCCTTCTCACAGTAGGTTTCCCATCAGTCCTTGACATGGGGAGCACATTTGAGAAGTGAAAAAGTATTCTTTTCTTAGCTGGAAAAATCATGAACAGAAAAATATCCTTCTATCATATTTAACCATTTATCTACAGCATCCACATCTATCTAATATTCAAATATGGCTATTCCAAAGTTAAATTGTACCTTAAAGGGTGCGGCGCTTCCAGAGTAGCTACTGGAAGAAGGTGCATCGCCTTTGAGTAGTTGTTGAAGGATCTAGGAAATTTTTTCCATCATCACGTTCCTCTATCGCTCAAGGGATTTTTCGAGCAAGATTTTGAAAGAATCTCCTGACCCCTCATATTTCTTCTCTTCTACCATGGGAGACCATTGAGATTTGTGAGGTTGGTCTTGCAAAGGTTCAACCAATTTGAGCCCTAACACCTTATATCTCGATCTCGTTGGGGACATGCAAAGAAAAATAGAGAAGGAGTAAACCGCTCTGATACCACTGATCCAAATTTAATCAGGAATGCAACAAATCACAAATATAACCATAAATATAGAGATGTAGAAGAAATAACACTTCCTTTCATTATATCAAATACTGAAATATTCTTACAAACATAATCGAAATAGACTAGCTTGGACGATGGTAGGTTATCGCTGAGAAGCGATGTGGAGGCTACATGCTTATGAAATTGTGTTACAATGAGGCTCGAGAGCCTAATTATTATTGAGAAATAATGGAAAACCCTAGACATCCAAAAACCTAACCCTAGGAGATGAAGCGCCAAAACTATGGGGCCCGTTTGGTTAAATTGGTACATCAACTTCCGAGGGTCGTAACTTTGGCATACGATCTCTGTTTGACACACACAATACCTTGTTAGGAATATATATCTGAGGAATACAACCTTCTAGTTGTCAACCTCTATAAAAGCCCCATGTTGGCCTTATTTTTCCCAGAAAACATCGTTTAGGGCCTCAAAATGGCTTCGGAAGTTCAAGACCCAAAAAAATGCCAAAAATAGTAACTCTGCTACAATTAAGGAAACTAAAAAACTAAAAGAAATAGTTTGTTATGAAACCAGCTCAAGAAAAGATAGAAAAGATAGATCAACGCCTTAGAATTCAGCCTCTTCGAGGGGGCAACCTCCTTTACATTACATAAATGAACAATTCTTGGATGATACAAATGACAAAACCTCCTTTCTATATATAGGAGTCTAAGGAGTCACAATATAATCCAGCCGACCTAACAATAATAATATAAAGCCACAAAAATAACAATAGAGGGATTCTATGGGGCACAGAAATAACAATATGGGGGTAATAGGGGCACAACAATATAAATAAGGGGTATAACTACAATAGTAATGGGGTAATCACTAGTATTATAGGGACCCAACATGCCCCTCTCCTTCAAAAAAGTGTTGTCCTCAACGCTTGAGTAGTTCTGGATACTTCTGCATAAAATTCTCATCCTCCCATGTGGAATCTTCAGCGGATAAGTTCTTCCACTTGATAAGATACTCTGAAATTGATCGATTTCGTAGCTGTCGAGTTCTTGTTTCTGTGACTGCTTCCGGTTCCAATATAATTTTTCCTTCCTCGTCAAGTTCTGGCAATATTGTTTGAACTGGGAGCTTGTCGCCTATAACCTTCTTTAAACATGAAACATGGAAAACTGGGTGCAATCGAGAAGCTGCAGGAAGCTCCAATTTGTATGCCATAGTACCAATCTTTTCCAACACCTTGTACGGACCATAATACTTTGGTGATAATTTATTATCCTTCTTAGCTTGCTTTAGGGACATTTGCTTATATGGTTGTAGCCGTAGGAATACCCAATCACCTACATCAAAACTTCTTTCACTGCGATGTTGATCTGCCTGTTGTTTCATTCTATTTTGTGCCAACACGAGGTTATCCTTTAAGAGTTGGAGGACTTGTTGTTGATGTTCGATGTGATGTTCCACTGCTTGAACCTTAGAATTTTCTCTTAAATATGATGTGATGGATGGTGGTTGATACCCATAAAGTGCCATAAATGGGGTCATTTTTGTTGCTGTATGGAAGGAAGTGTTATACCACCATTCAGCCAGAGGCAACCATTTGACCCATTGTGTCTGTTTATCAGATACAAAGCAACGAAGATATCCTTCCAAACATTTGTTTACTATCTCAGTTTGCCCATCAGATTGAGGATGATAAGATGAGCTATGAGCTAACTGAGTACCAAGACAAGAAAATAATTCTGTCCAAAAATTTCCAGTGAAAATGGGATCTCTGTCACTTACAATAATCTTTGGGTTTCCATGTAGCTTTTGAACTGTTTCCATAAATGCAGTAGAAACTGTACTGGCTTTAAATGGATGTGATAATGCACAAAAGTGTGCATACTTGGTAAGTCTGTCAACTACCACCATGATGACACTCTTTCCCTCAGACTTGGGTAAACCTGTGATAAAATCCATTGAAACCTCCTCCCAACGTTGGCTTGGAATGGATAAAGGTTGTAATAGACCCGGTGTCTTAATTGTTTCAACTTTATTTTGTTGGCAAACCAAACATTCCGCCACAAACTTTTGAATATCTGATTTAAGGCCATCCCAAAAAAATTCCTTCTTAACCCTGTGGTAAGTTTTTAAAAATCCTGAGTGCCCTCCTAAGGGAGAAGTGTGCAATTCCATAAGAATCTTTTGTTTTAGCTGGGAATTCTTACAGAGGTATAAGCGATCTTTGTACCATAACGAATCATTTTGCCAGCTAAATGTATCAGAAGTACTGGAATCTTGTTGTAGCTTTCGAATAAGTGCCCACACTTCTTCGTCATTCTTCCATTCCTCCTTTGCTTCATTTATCCAATCTGGTTGGATAATAGAAATGGCACACAACAATGCTTCCACATCCTCATCCTTTCTTGAGAGTGCATCTGCCACCACATTTTGCTTCCCTTTTTTGTAGATGATTTCAAAGTCATAACCCAACATCTTTGTGACCCACTTTTGTTGCTCTTCAGAGGATAATCTTTGTTCTAAAAAGTATTTAAGGCTATCATGATCCGTTTTTACCTTGAAGTGTCTTCCCATTAGGTAGGGTCGCCATTTCTTAAGTGCATGGAGTATTGCCAACATTTCCTTCTCATAAATAGCTTTGCTTAAAAACTTTCCCTTGATTGGACGACTTTCAAAAGCAATGGGTCTTTCATCTTGCATTAGAACAACACCAATTCCATTTCCTGAAGCATCACATTCCACAATAAAGGTTTTTGTGAAGTCCGGTGTAGCTAAGACCGGTGCTTGGCACATTGCCTCTTTAAGATGTTTAAAGGCCTTTGTTGCTTCCGGAGTCCATGAAAATGAATCTTTCTTCAATAATGTTGTTAGAGGTGCTGCTATTCTCCCATAATTCTTAACAAACTTGCGATAATACCCTGTCAACCCAAGAAATCCTCGCAGATGCTTTATGGATGTGGGGATTTTCCATTCCTTAATGGCTTTAATTTTGCTAGGGTCTACCTTAACTCCTTCATGAGATACAATATGACCCAAATATTCCACCTCCTGGACTCCAAAGAAACATTTGGATCTTTTTGCATATAATTGTTTCTCCTCCAATAGTTGTAGCACCTTGTCAACATGTTCAACATGATCCTTCCAAGACTTGCTGTAGATTAGTATATCATCAAAAAATACTAACACAAATTTTCTAAGGAATGGTTTGAAAATTGAATTCATCAAACCTTGAAATGTTGAAGGTGCATTGGTAAGGCCAAAAGGCATGACCAAAAATTCATAATGACCCTCATGAGTTCTAAATGCCATTTTCGGAATGTCTTCAATCTTCATTCTGATTTGATGATATCCCGAACGAAGATCCAACTTGGTGAAGTAAATTGATCCATGCAATTCATCCAGTAATTCATCAATGACAGGAATGGGGAACTTATCTTTAATAGTGAGCTTGTTGAGCTCCCTATAATCTGGACACATGCGCCATGATCCATCCTTCTTGTGCACCAATACTACTGGAGCTGAGAAAGAACTTTGACTCGGTTGAATTATACCAGCCTCTAGCATTTCTGCAACCATACGTTCAATTTCACTTTTTTGGACATATGGATATCTGTACGGCCTGATGTTTGGAGGAACACTTCCTGGAATCAGATGAATAGCATGATCATGATCACGCATAGGTGGGAGACCTTTGGGAGTCTCAAATACCTTGGAATGATTGTCCAGGACTTTTTGGAGATCTGGAGAAATAGATGATTCCAATGTGGAAACATCTAGCGAACATAATTGTGCAATTACACCTCTTTGCTCCTTTTTTAGAAGCTTTGTCATGCCATTAGAGCTGATTATCTTTCCTGGTTTCCCTGCAATACCCCTTAATTCAACTTCCTTTCCTTCCACAGAAAATTTCATGAAAAGTTCTTGAAAATTAAAAGCTATTGTACCCAAGGATTGTAGCCATTGGACTCCTAGTACAACATCAGCACCTCCCATTGGAATGGAAAGCATTGGGCTAGTCAATACATATTCTCCCATGGATAGCTTGATATTATGGCACTTTCCAGAAAAATTTATTGTTCCTCCATTTGCAATCATCACTTGACACTCTGGTGCTGGATATAGGAAGCAATTCAATTCTTTTGCTACCCTACAATGAATAAAATTGTGGGTGCTTCCTGAATCAATCAACACTATTACCTTTTTCTTCTTGATTTGTCCTTCTATCTTGATGGTTTGAGGAGTGGTAATTCCCGCCAATGCATTACAAGATATGGTCGGATTTATTTTTCTTCATCTAGGCTTTGTTCCTGGAATATATCTCTTCTTTTGACCTTTCTTGCTCCTTTTCTTCTTCCTCTTCACAATCTATGTAGAATAATTTCTTCTCAGCACACTTATGACCTTTTGTGTATTTGCTATCACAATTGTAACAAAGCCCTTTTGCTCTTTTTTCTTCCAATTGTTGTGGTGTCAACCTTGTAGGTTGTGGAAGACTATGGGCAACAACACTTCCGTCTTTATAGTTGTGAATGGTATGCTTCCTAGTTGCCATAATTTTGCTTTCCATTTTTCTTGCTAACCTGAATGCCTTCTCTAATGAATCAGGTTCCCAAAGGCGCACATCATGTTGGATATTATCCTTTAAAGACCCTATGAACACATCAATCCTATGCTCCTCTGGAATATCTTTTACCCTTATGTTCAATTTTTGGAACTCCTCAATGTGCTCCATTATTGAACCCTTTTGTTTGAGACTTATCAATTGGCTAAAAAAAGTGTTGCTTTTTGTATCCTCATAATGTGCTATCAATTCTTCCGTAAAAATTGCCCAAGTGATAAATTGTTTATGAGAACAAAGCCATTGATACCATACAAACTGATTTGGTTCCAAATATAAAGTTGCCATACGTACCTTTTGTGTGTTTTGCACATTATTGAGATCAAAGAATTGCTCCATCTGTAATATCCATGTGGCGGGATCCTTGCCATCAAACTTCCTCATATCGATTTTTGGAATGTGGTGATTCTTTGATCCAACATTAGCGTCTATGGAATCATGATTAACATTTCTTTTGTTCTCATCATGAGTTTCCTTTACTACCTTTTCACCATTAGTAAGTATTTCTTGTAGAAAATTAGTCAAATCTGTCTTCAAATCTGCCATGCCTGTCTTCAAATTTGTGTTCAAATCTCTCTTCAAATTGTCCATCTTAGCTTCCATGCCATTCATCTTAGCTTCCACGCCATTTATCTTAGCATCTGTTAAATTTTGTGAGCATGACATTTGTTGCACTTGTTCTTGTAATTTTGATATATCATGTAGCATTTCTTCCTCTTCTTCATGAGTCATGCTAGAGCTTTCAGGTTCCTTACTAGGTGTTTGCATTTTCTTTCCTTGGGGCATCAGTTACCGATAATAATTCTCTACTATGCCCTTTGAATTCCTTCAAAATAAACTTTCAAACCAAGCTTAGAAAAAATTTAAAAACATCTACACACCTTTTTTCACTTTGTAGGAGCTCGATATTTCCTCTGATGTATCTATGTAATTTCCAGTCATCTAGTTCTGAACTTGTGACCTGTAGTAGCTCTCTGTGTCCTCTTTTCAATGCCACAAGTCTGACCCAAATTGGATTCTCCAAGGAAGAGTTATGCGAAATCTCCCACAGTGACTTGATTATAGACTAGTTCGGTAGAGCTAACTTGTACGACGTGCCGTGAGTCACTGTTTCGACCTTTGGATCTAAAAAACACCCAAAAGAAACTACAGTCTGTCCTCTTTCTGCACCTTTTTATGAAATTTCAATCCGATCCTCAGAGAGAAAGTTATGACGATTTTCCCCAGGTCACCTATTTTGAATGTAATTCAGGAGTCTGCAAAAAGACCAACTTCCTCAGATCATATCTCCGAAAATATCTCGCGAAAAGCTCTGAACTTTGGACCCCAGGTTCAGCACCAATTCTTCTTAAATGTGTTGTTTTTGTGACTTCTGAAACGTCACAAAAAAAACGTTATAGCGAAATCACCACAATGACCTGTTTGGAGCAGCAAAACCCTAGAATCCAAAGCTCTGATACCAAATGTTATGAAACAGCTCAAGAAAAGATAGAAAAGATAGATCAACGCCTTAGAATTCAGCCTCTTTGAGGGGGAAACCTCCTTTACATTACATAAATGAACAATTATTGGATGATACAAATGACAAAACCTCCTTTCTATATATAGGAGTCTAAGGAGTCACAATATAATCCAGCCGACCTAACAATAATAATATAAAGCCACAAGAATAACAATAGAGGGATTCTATGAGGCACAGAAATAATAATATGGGGGTAATAGGGGCACAACAATATAAATAAGGGGTATAACTACAATAGTAATGGGGTAATCACTAGTATTATAGGGACCCAACATAGTTGTGGGGGTCCAAGTGGAATAGATGGGTGACCATTCAAAATCTACCTAGATCACCCTTCCCCTTTTTGTTACCTCCAGGTTGTTGAGCTTTCCTACTAGATGATTGTACTGCATTAATTTCAAAAGTAACTTCACGAGAAATGTTTTCACTTGGTGAATCTTGTATAGCCAAAGTTTGATTATTTTTAGAATTTTTCTTAGATGATTTACTCTTTCACTGTTGGCTAACATCACCAATTATACCATCAGTGGTGTGATTTACTATAGGAGTTGAATCCAATTGATCTGAAATTGTTGGGCGAGGTAAATTTTGGGATATTTTATACAAAGCTCCAGATTGTGAATAGACAAGGTTTAGGTATTGGGCACAAGAAATCACCTTCTCTTCCATTACAACACCTCCTTTAACAACATCTTCTGTAATATTAGGAAGTAAAGGTTTAGTGAATGATCCAGGTGGATATTGGTGG
This sequence comes from Pinus tabuliformis, assembly GCA_031772625.1. Lineage (NCBI taxonomy): Eukaryota > Viridiplantae > Streptophyta > Pinopsida > Pinales > Pinaceae > Pinus > Pinus tabuliformis. Next base: position 86,054,679 of record CM062806.1, on the reverse strand, counting down.
CCACCTGCCTATTCCACTTGGACCCCCAACACTGTCTCTTTAATTTTTTCGTTTTCCTTAATTGTAGCACAGTTTACTATTTTTGGCAGTTTTTCACGTCCTGAACTTCCAGAGCTATTTTGAGGCCTTAAAAGGCATTTTTAGGGAAAATGGAGAGACCAGAAACAACCTAAACTGGCTGCCACTTTTTATTCTAGCTTTATGTTCGAGATCTTCGAAACGAGGTATTATGATAACCAAACAAAGATCGTATGCCAAAGTTACGACCCCAGGAAGTTGATGTACTAATATACCCAAATGGGGCCCACAATTTTGTGGCTTCATCTCCTATGGTTAGGTTTTTGGATGTTTAGGGTTTTCCATTGTTTCCCAATAATAAATAGGCCTTTGAGCCTCATTGTAACACAGTTATGAGGCAGGTAGCCACCGCATCTCTCCTTAGAGATAAGCTACCATCGCTTGATCTAGTCTTATTTCCATTCTGTTTGTAAGCATATTTTAGTATTTGATATTAATGAAGTGAAGTGTTATTTCCACTGCATCTTTGTATTTATGGTTATATCTATAATTTGTTGCGTTCCTATTTAAATCCGAATCATTGGTATCAGAGGGTCTTCTCTTTCTCTGTTTTTCTTTGCATGTTCCTAACGAGGTTGGGATATAAGGAGTTAGAGCTTAAAATGATCTAAGCTTTGCAAGACTAGCCTCGCAAATCGTGACAGCCTCCCATGGAGGATGAAAAGAAAGACGAGCGGGTAGGAGATCCTATCAAAATCTTGCTCGAAGAAGCCCTTGAGTGACAAAGGAACGCGATGATGGAAAAATTTGTCCAGATCATGTTAGCCTTGCTGTGTAGTGTTGACTTTCTAATGTCAGAGAAAAGCTCAGTGTGATTGGTGGTGTCTTCAAAGGGGCCCCTCATGGGTCATTTTCCCTTTCCCTTCTACCCTGATTTCTCTCCACCACCTCCATTCCCTTATTTTTCTCTTAAACCCGATAGAGTAACCCCCTTTGGCCTTAGCCCCAAACACCAAACACCAAACCTGCCATGAAACCTTACCCATATGTTCTCGCATGATTGTAAAACCTCTCATTGCTTTCCCGCTGTTGATCTTCCCCACTGATCCAATGGCTCCCATTGCACCCGATAAAGGTGACCCACTCTACCACTCCCCACCATCATATCATCTCCACCAGGATCTGATGGTCTTTGCTTTCATCACGCCGGTAATTTGATTGAGCGATAGCATGTGATGAGAGTGGTTTTTCTCTCTCATCCACTGCTACGTGTCGATCGCTGAATGGAATCGCTCGGCCCCGAGATTTTACCACTTTATGCCCGAAAGCGGTGCGATGAAAATGATTACCGCCCGACAAATCCGCCCTGCACGTTAAACGTCCGTGCAGCTCCGTAGCCTGATGGCCATCCAGTTTGTCCACTGGATATCTAGCGGCCCTAACTCACCCCGCTCTCACCTCGGTTAATAGCCTCTGTCGAGCCATCTCCACATCCATTTCCTCGATTCGATGATCATTCTTCTCACCCATCCAAATCTTTAACCTACCCATGCATTCCATGTCCTCGACCATTCTATTTGCCCAAAGAAGGAGATGACCAGCTCCACCATCATCAGTCACAGTCAGACCCCCAACAACCATATTTAACAGAAAGCATGGCCGAAAGGAGAAAAGGACAAGCACGACTCTGTAACTGAATTTATCAGTCATGGACTCCACCGGTACGAGCACTCCAACAGCCTAAAAGGACAGCACAACACCTAAACATATCAAATTCACCCATTGAAGAAAGCAAACACGTTCAGATACTCCATCAGGTGGTTAAATGCAATTGTCGGTCAATTATGACCCCTCCATACCTAAAATGGCTAAGTGCCATAGTATTGTAAAATTATAAATATCTAGAAGTAAGATGTAATTAGGATTGGCATTTGATGTAAGGTGAAACTTCTGGACACTATAGATATTTTGTCACTTGCAGCGTCTCATCTTCGTTTTTAGCTAATACAAGCTTCTTTTGCTGTTAATTGCCCACTATTCATTTTCCTTTGATTCTAAGCTTGTGCTTGATATACTGTGATTCTTGATCTTTTGATGTTGATAACTGTCATCTTATCTCTGTGTTAGAATGCTGATTGCATCACTGAATAGGTTAATCAGGTTTCTTTATATCTAATGCAGGAGAGTTGTCATCCTGTCTTTGCATTAATAGATTAGATTTACAAGTTTCTTTACTAGTTGCAGCCGGCCATCACATAGTCTTGTGCATCTGCTAGTGTGGTTAGTATTCCCGATATTCACCTTATATCTAAAATATGAGAATTGGTGGTCTAAAGCCATATAGTCTGAGGGTGTTCATGCATGTTTGGAGTGAAACAAAGTAGAAGTGGTTATCTGGCTTGAGCCAAACCATCATTCCTTCCATTAAACTTTCAACAATAGTTGAATTTATATGTTACCAGGCATCTCCGAGCTACAACCTAGGAGAGTTTCTTGGAATCCTAACATAATTGGCGCCATTGCCAGGGAGAGGAGATTGAAGCTCATCTTCCCTGGGAGAATGACACAGATCCAGCTTTGATGATAGACAAAGTCTGGACACATTTTTGGTTGTAATCATCTATCTGGTGACTCTGCTGGAGGCCGAACCTTTTGGCAACTCCACATCACAGTTCTGGCTCAATTTGTGAGGCATACTCAGAGAAATCATCGGAAATCACCAGTTGATCCAGTGCCTGACCCTGAGAAGATTTGCACGCAAAGCAATATCTCACGAAAAGGATCATTAGGATCAGGTAAGCCTAAACAACCTTATGTATCTCTACAAGAAAGGCTTGTAACTAAGCATTCACATGTTGAAAACATAGAGCCTAGCACTATCAGTGAAGAAATACTCTTAGAGATTCATAAAGCTCCTTGTTCAATAAGTTCCCCTTTGGATCTCAGTGCAAAGGAAACCCCCCTTTCAGTCCATAATATTCCTTTAGCCCTGTCAGTCATTTCTCAAGTCCCCACCTTTCAAACTTCCAGTATCCTTCCCTCTACCCCAGTCATGGTAGGCCCACAAGCACCTACGAAAATGGAAAGAATCATAGTTGCTAAGTATGGACCCCTGGTCCTACCTATTCCTTTGAATGCCATGCCTGCAAGAGAATATCACAAATACATGCCTAAGTTCACTGGTACAGAGTAAGTAACAACTGAAGAACACCTTGAGTCTTTTTATAGTTATGCTAATAACCAAGATATCACTGAAGATGATGTGTGGATGAGAGTATTTGTCCAAAGCCTTGCTAGAGAGGCTAGAAAGTGGTTCAAAGAGCTGACCTCTAGGTCTATAGCAGACATTGAGGCCTTAAATGATGTATTCCTAAAGCATTGGGGGGATAAGAAAGATCTTCTCTACTATCATACTGAGTTTGGGAACTTACAGAGGGAAAATGGTGAGCTGCTGTCTGATTTCAATAAGAGATTTAACAACATGTGCAACAAGATACTAGCTGAAGTGAAACCCACCCCTACCTCTGCTAAGATTACCTATGACAATACCTTCGATTCTAACTTCTGCCTGCTATTAAGAGAGAGAATATGTGCTTCCCTAGTCGAGATGCAAGATGTAGCCTTAGAGGTAGAATCCAATATCATGGCTGTAGAGAAACTCAAAGGTAATGCTGATAGAAGAAGACAAAGGGGTGAGCACTCATCATCTTCAGATCCCAAGATTGATAAAATGGCCAAGATGATAGAGTCATTAGCCTCTGAAGTTTCCAAATTAAAGGTTGAGCAGCATTTTTAGAAAGCAAGGGTTCCCAATACCTTTTCTCTTCCAAATCCAAATCCATATAGAAGAGAAAATGAGTAGTTGCAGATTTTGCAAAGAAAGAAAGATGCCAATGAAGACCAAAGGGTGAAGACCCTCATTCAGAAAACAGTCATGGAAGAAGAGCAGTTTGAAGAGGATGAGATCCACAGTATGGAAGATAAGGGCAGTGCCCCTTTTTTAACCAAAGGTCCCTATGAGAAGTCATTATTCAGAGGCCAAATAAACCAAGAGTGGGATAGAGGAGTGGTTCTGCAAACTAAAGATCAACAGAGATATAATCCAAGGTCTTTGATGAATATTGTACAAGTAGCTCATGCTCATAAATTTGTTGTCCCTGCAGAACAATAAGCTAATAAGCAGAAGCAACTAGCAGCAGATCCCATCATCCTCAAACCTCCAACCATAGAGGTAAGAGGCCTTGACAAGTCCCCTTCTTCTTTCATTTTTCAATCAAAAAGTCAGAAGCCAAGAATAACCATGCCTCTAATTGAACCAGTGAAGAATGAGTCCCTCAATAAATCTAGCCTTGAAGATCTTGAGCCTAAAGCCAACCAAGCTTCCAATGACTATGCAAATCTGAAAATTGACCAACCTGCTGTTATTCTCAGCCTAGTGATAAAAAATTGTGAAGTCAGCTCCCCATCATCCTATGTTCCCCTGACTATTCAGGATAAAATCCTTCATGATTTCCCTTTAGGCACTCGAGCCAACCATAATTCAATGCCCAAGGTTGACATGGATAAGCTCAGCCTTGACGTTACGAAGCCTGCCCAGTGGGACTCCACACAGCCTGAAAAGGTAGTTTTCCAGACCACAGAGGAAGAAGGCCCACATATTTGGGACACCTTCTTTGATTGGGCTTGTTCTAAGAAAGATACAAGAGTAGGTGAAGTCTTTGTGTCCCCCATGCAAGAATATGTTGATTCACCATTTATATTAATCATTCAGGCCACAAATGACACAGCCGAGTACACAAAAGCCCTTATTATTCAACAGGTGTACAAGAGCTTCCACGAAAAACATCCAAGGATGAGAGCATACAGAGAAGGGGTGAAATATAAACCATCTCTACCTGATAAGGTCAAATGCCCTAAACTTTTTGAGGTAGGTGATCAAATCAACAAGTTTTTGCAATTCTTTGATGAATTAGCTGACATGCACATTGACCAAGAGAAAGAAACCTTTCATAGAAAGGTAAAAAGGGTCAATTATCAATATGGTGACTATTTTTTCCAATGGGATGCACTGAAGGAAAGGCAGGCAGATCCTGGTAAATTCGATGCTCTATGGATAGGATCATTCGTCATTACTCAGGTCCAGGGGAGCAATACTTTCATGATGCAGAGTTTGGAAGGAGAAATAGTTTTTGATGGCCCAGTCAATGGGGGTTTTTGAAAGTTTATGTTAATTATGGCCTTTAGGCCTCAGCATTGTAAATATGTTCTTTTAAAGTTTTAGCGTAGGCTTAATTAGACTCCATGCCCAATGGAACACTAGGAAATATTGTTGATCTTGTTTTTGTTTGAAAGGCACTGGTCTACAGTTCTTGTAACCTCACAGGGAGGATTTCATCCCTAGAAGGAGCCAGTGTTAGCCCTATTGTGCAGTGCTGACTTTCTAATGTCAGAGAAAAGCTTGGTCTGATTGGTGGTGTCTTCAAAGGGGTCCCTCATGTTTCATTTTCCATTTTTCTTCTACCCCGCTTTCTCTCCACCACCTTTGTTCCCCTATTTTACTCTTAAACCTGACAGAGTAACCCCCTTTGGCCTTAGCCCCAAGCGCAAAACCCTAAACCCTCCATGAAACGTTACCCATATGCCCTCACGGGCTCATAAAACCTCTCATCGTTTTCCAGCTATTAATCTTCCCCGCCGATCCAACGGCTCCTGTCACACCCGATAAAGGCGACCCGCTCTACCACTCCCCACTGTTAGATCATCTCTGCCAAGATCTGACGGTCTTTGCTTTCATCGCACCGGCAATTCGATCGAGCGATAACGCGTGATGAGAGTGGTTTTTCTCTCTCATCTGCCGCTACGTGTCGATCATTGAATGGAATCGCTTGGCCCTGGGTTTTTACCACTTTACGCCTGAAAGTGGTGTGATGAAAACCATTATCGCCTGACCAATCCGCCCCGCCCGTTAAACGTCCATGTAGCTCCATAGCCCGATGGCCGTTTGATCTGTCCACTGGAGATCTGGCGGCCCTAACTCACCCCGTTCTCACCTCAGCTGATAGCTCCACCGAGCTATCTTCGCCGTCCATTTCCTCGATCCGACGGCCATCCTTCTCACCCATCCAAATTGTTCACCTACCCATGCATTCCACGTCCTCGACCATTCTGTTTGCCCGAAGAAGGAGGTGACCAGCTCTGCCATCATTATTCATAGTCAGACCCTCAAAAACCATATTTAACAGAAAGCATGGCCAAAAGGCGAAAAACACAAGCACGACTCTGTAACTTAATTTATCAGTCATGGACTCCACCAGTACGAGCACTCCAATAGCCTAAAAGGACAACACAACACCTAAATAGATCGAATTCACCCATTCAAGCAAGCAAACACATTTAGATACTCCATTAGGTAGTTAAATGCAGTTGGTGGTCAATTATGACCCCTCCATACCTAAAATGGCCAATTGCCATAGTATTGTAAACTTATAAATATCCAGAAGTAAGATGTAATCAGGGTTGGCATTTGATGTAAGGTGCAACTACTAGAGACTGTAGATATTTTGTCACTTGCAGTGTCCAATCTTCATTTTTAGCTAATACAAGCTTCTTTTGCTCTTAACTGCTCACTATCCATTTTCCTCTGATTCTAAGCTTGTGCCTGATATGTTGTGATTCTTGATCTTTTGATGTCTAACACTAGATAACTGTCATCTTATCTCTGTGTTAGAATGTTGATAGCACCACTGAATAGGTTAATTAGGTTTCTTTCTATCTAATGAAGGAGAGTTGTCATCTTGTCTTTGCATTAATAGATTAGATTTACAGGTTTGTTTACTAGTTGCAGCCGACCATCACATGGTCTTGTGCATCTGCTAGTCTGGTTAGTATTCCCCATATTCACCTTATATCTAAACTGTGAGAATTGGTGGTCTAAAGCCTTGTAGTCTGAGGGTGTTGATGCATGTCTAGATTGAAACAAAGTAGAAGTGGTTATCTGGCTTGAACCAAACCATCATTCCTTCCATTAAACCTGCAACAATAGTTGAATTTATATGTTACCAGGCATCTCCGAGCTACAACCTAGGAGAGTGTCTTGGAATCCTAACAGATCCTTCAATGGCTACCTAAGGGTGACGCATCTACATCCGATAGCTACTCTAGAAGTGCCAAACCCTTTAAGGTACAAGTTAGCTTTGACATTCCCATATTTGAGGGTCAAATAGATGGAGACACTATAGATAAATGGTTAAATCTTCTAAAAGGATATTTTTTCATTCATGATTTTTCCAGCTGGGAAAATATCACTTTTGTGCTTCCTAAAGCAGCCCCCCACGTCAAGGATTGGTGGGAAACCTAACGTGAGTAGAAGGATGAAAGTACGAACTCACTGTTTTTAGCTGCACCCACTTGGAACTCGTTCCGGGATGCCATCAAGGAGAAGTACTACCCTATTGGGATCTATGAGGATAAATACATAAAGTGGACAATGCTACGACAGGGAAGGGACAAAGATGTACCAGAGTTTACCAATGTTTTTCATACCCTTTGCACGAAGTTGGGTATCAAGGATTCTGAGAACCATTTGGTTCTGAAGTACTACGACTGCCTAAACAGGTACATCCAGGACAAGATGGAGTTCTTGAACATATCCTCGCTCGACATGACATACCAATATGCCATTAAGATCAATCAAATGTTTAAACAGAAGAAGAAAGAATTTGGATCTGCGAATTCGAAGCAAGGGAAAGGTACCCCCAAATCGAAGAACAAAGGACAAAGCCAAGGCGGGGTGGCCTAGGACAACTCGCCAAAGTAGCAAGCAAACAAAAATAGTGTGAATCTGAGGAAGGACATGGGAAAGTGGTGTGAATTCCATAAGATCTCCACTCACAACACAAGTGAGTGTCGGGCCAGGTAGTCATTGGTGGCCAAGCTAAAGGCTTTGGAATTAGATGCATGTTCTGACTCTGAATCAGAACCCGACAAGGGGAATGATAAAGGGAAGAAAATTATCGATGCGAAGCCCAATGCCACCGTTGCCACCACGAAGATAAGAAGGAAGAACCCGAAGATCTAGAGGAGGAGGAGTGCCTCTTCCACTCCTAGATGTGGGTAAAGGGTTCGCCACTATAGTTCATAGTTGACAGTGAGAGCCAAAAGAACCTCATTTCGGCAGAGGTCGTGAAGCAGCTGGGCTTACTGACCACAACACATCCATGACCGTACAACATCAGGTGGCTTCACCAAGGATGGGATCTTCGCGTGATCCAGCAGTGCTGCCTTCTATACAACATCAAGCCCTTCATGGATGAGGTATTATGTGACGTTTCTCCCCTTTATGTTTATGACATATTATTAGGCCAACCATACTTATGGAAGTGACATGTTGTGTATGAGTCAAGGCCTTGTGTTGTTATTGTTAATTTGGGAAATACGTCATATAGGATACCAGAGGTAGCACTGCCTACCGCCATCTCTTTAGTTACTGCAAAACAATGCAATAAGCTCATTTCCAAAACCGTAGAATTTGTTCAATGAAAGAAGAATACAATGGCCACGACCTCCAGACAGGGCCCCTCCATTACACATACCTACAATAGTTCCATTTGAATATCAAGTATAAGAAGGGCAACACCAACAATGTTTCAGATTGCCTCGGTTGACCACTGAAAATGGCGTTAACCACCGTGCTCAACTCTTGTGGGCACGAGACTTCTGATTGGACACTTCTCTACAAAAGCGACCCATAATTCGGCCACACATACCAGATGCTTTTGGAGGGTTAGCAAGATATATATTTTCACGTCTAGGATGCCCTATTATGCCACCTAGGATACCTTTGTGTTCCTTCAAGAGAGCGTGCCATGATGATTTGGGAAGCATACTACAATCGGGCCACTGGGCATTTTTGGGTCGAGAAAACAGTCGCAATATTGTAGAAGTATTACAATTGGCTGAATCTTCGACAGGATGTCGGTAAGTATATTAGATCCTGCACTGCCTGCACCATTGCCAAACCGACCATAAAGAAGCAAGGCCTCTATACTCCCCTGCCTAGCCCTAATTTACCTTGGGAATCCATCTCCATGGATTACATGTCGGGCCTTCCTTCTACTGAGCATGGAAACGACTGTGTTTTTATAGTCATTGACAGATTCTCGAAGATGGCCATTATGGAGACCTTCAAGAGGAATATCACAACAGAAGCCATTGCTAAACTCTTCTTTGAACAAGTGTGGGTACACTTTGTGATCCCACAATCTATCATCTCAGATTTGGATAGCATGTTCCTCAACACATTTTGTTCTAGTCTCTGGTCGGTGCTGGACACCAAGCTCGCTAAGTCCATAGCTTTCTATCCCCAAATTGATGGCCAGAAAAAGGCCGTCAGCAGGATGATCATACACATTCTATGCATGTAAAACTCAAAGCATCCACACACATGGGATGAGAGCCTCCCCTATGTCCAGCACAGCTATAATTGGGCTCTCCGTAGCTCAACTGGACACAACCCTTTTCAGGTGGGCTTGGGATTCCAACCACTATGTCCCATTGATGTGGCCATGCCATTTGCTGTTGCTCATGTAGATTCAGCTCATGTCCAGTTTGAAATCGATAAGGAAAACAACTTCATTGACCACATCTAACATATCTGCCAACCGGTCCATGACATTCAGGAGAGAGAAAATTCCAAGTACAAATAGTGACATGATCAACATCGAGTGCCACACAAGTTTTAGGTAGTCGACAAAGTCTGGCTACAATTGCAAAAGGAACGCCTTACCAGAGCCTATCGGAAACTCAGACCACTCCAATATGGTCCTGTTGTGGCCAGCAACAACCCCCCTCGTTCAAACTAGTATCGGCCACGATGCTAGAATGAATGGGGACCCTTAGTTAATTTTCAGAAAAAACAAAGATTTCTTTGAAATTACAAGCATAAGCTTAGGAAAGGTTTCTTGGACAACTTAAGCCTAAACCTGTGTTCATAAAAGCAAATCTTCAAGGTCGCATCACGAAAAGGTAAGGAACACCTTCATTTCCCTTCTAAAGGCCAATATGCGCATCGCCTCGGTGTTAATAGACAACATCGCATCGCAATACGCTAGCATCCATGAACAAAAGCTTACAAGTCCGCCGATCTGCGATGTTGCGATCGCGCGATCGCATATCGCAGAAATGAGGCAGGGTACGTTGGCAAACATTGAATTATGGCAATCTGCGATATTGCGATCACTAACACTTGCGATCGCGCGACATGCAAGGGTACGTTAGCAAGTCATAAAGGCACCATAGTACGACCCCTTCGGGCGCGCCACCCAAAGAAAATCCACTTACTATAACCTGACTTGGAAATTATGCGCTTTTAATGATAGTAATTAATTTGGTTGTCAGTTATTAAAAGTGGAATAAAGACGCGTGCCTTAGTGCGGATTGGCTTCACGTAAGGTGGCGTATCTGATTTATCTCTTGCATTTAAAACTCTCCCATCACCTTTCTGATCAATCTTTCCATTTCTCTCATAACCTGCAGGAGCAAAGTGCGAAGGCAAAATCAAACAGAAACGATAAGCGAGATGGGGAAGAAGAACAAAGCTCAGAGCTCAGAGACAAGAGAAAAGACCAAGGAGATGGCACCCCTCTACACAGATACCGCATGCAATAAAGATGCAGGCATCTCGACATGGGAAGGCATGTATAGGCTGTTAGAAGAAGAGAACCCTAGAATAATCAAGGTAACTGCTGCCGTCTCAGATGCATCACGTCCCTCAGAAGCATCCTGGAAGACCTAGCGTGCTCTTTCCTCCACAGAATAGTGGCAAGGCCGAAGATCCTACCGTCTACAGACATGATCAAGTGGATTTTAGATGATGCGGAGTTGCATCATAGGCAGTTCAAATTTAAAGGACATGGGCTCGTGGGATCGTTTTTCGGCTCAAGACCTGAAGCTCATGTACCACCTTCTTGAACCACAAACGACCTACAATGCAGATTTTGTTAGGAAGTTCGCAGCAGAGAATCCGGACCTATCAGACACCACTAAGGAATGGTCAAAAAGAGATGAACCACTGAAAAAAGATAAGAACGGTATGTATAGCACTGGTTCTCTTACCTCTCCGTATTGTTTTGCTGCAGCCATGCTCTGTAGGCTATTTGGTAAGCCCGATATCAATAAATTTCCATCTGAATGGCTACCGTTGATTGATGCCGCGACTAACTCTGAGATAGTGGATTGGGCCAAAATCCTTTCTGACACCCTATACACGGCGGTTCTCCACTATCGTTCTAAGAGATCCTTCTCCCAAAGGTTCTATCCTCCTTTTTATTTGTCTGCCTATATAATGGACTCTGTCTGTCTTGTATCGAAATTCCCTACTATGGGCTGGCAATGGACTACCCAGGACCCATTGCCCATTCATGTCTATCATAAAGTCTTGTGGGATTCCCAGTTTGCCCCCCATTTTTACCATATTTGCCATGGGCTCATACTGCCCATGCATAAAATGATATATGATAAGGACCCCCCACGGTGCTCTCCTGAGGCACAAAACGATATCACCTCCATAGCAAGATGGTTTGGAGAAGAATGGTTTACCTACATTCGAGTTTTTGGAAGCACTGCACCTCCACATGTCCTACCCTTGTATATCCCAGATAAACTGTTGGCCCGAGAAATCGCTTATTAGACTTGTTCTGAAGGCGGTTTAACCAAGGACCTAAAAAACAAGAAGGCCATTTGGCCTCAATTCCCCGTCACATGTGGGGCCTTCTCTTTGTTCGATGTGGGACACGTTTTTGGCGAGGTGGAGAATGTGACATGTCTCCAACTATTTAAGTTCTCACCAAGACCATTCGACCTAAATAAAGTGGCCCAGGAATTTACAACCAACGTCAAGATAAGTGTGTTCTCTGGGAGGAAGGATCCGTTTGATTACCTCTTTCAGAACAAGAACTCGCTCAAAGAAGTTTTGCAAGAAGCTCAATCGAGGTTGTCCCCAGACGACTTCCGGAAATTCACGTTGTATAGAGAAAGAAGGCTGGCTAACATTCCACTGGAAAGACTGTGAGTGGCTACTAGAGAACCAACTCCGATCATCAGCCTCAGTGAACACTCCAGCGCTTCCAGATCTAATTCCAGCGCCATAAAAGAAACGTCCGAAAATCCTGAAGAGTCTGTGCACAAAGAAGAGAAGAACGAAGGAACAATCAAAGACACGGCTCAGTCAAGTACGATGGCTCAGCAGCAAGTTATCGCCTCGCCACCAAGAGAAGTTCCCCCTCCCGTCGCTGAAACACCTCTTGTCACTGCAGAATTGGATAAAGAATGGGAGACCTTCAATGAACTAATAAATCTTGAAGATCAAGTCCCAAAGACACCTGTGAGCAATATACAGGTGGTGCAAGAGGTCGTCTCGACCATAGTCAGTAGTGTCGCAGAGACGGAGCATCTTCCTATCGCTCCATCCTCAGAACTTCTACTCGGCGTAGAAGAAATTCCTCCACTGGACATATTCTACAGTCCACAGCACAAGGCAGTTGTAAGGAGACAAAGAAAGAAAAGGAAGCTTGAAGATGCACTGTCCCAAAATGCTGAACACCTAGATGTCTTGTGGAAAGACCCGAATAACAATCCAACAGAGAATCTCACGAAATTGTCTCAGATTGCAGGGGCATATGCTTCTGCAACTATCGACAAGGCCTCCGAAGTTCAGCAACTTCTAAAAGAGCATGAAAGTCAAATACAACTGCTACAACAATAGTTGCGACAAGCCAATGAAAACGCTGAAGCTTCCAAGCAGCTCGAAAAGCTACAAGAAGACTTTCGCCAGATGCAGGTGAACCATCAAAGAAGTATTGAAGAAAAGGAAAAGCAGCTGCAGACGGTGCAAGAAATGCATAAAGATGAACCTAAGCTGACAGAGTTTATTTCAGAGTCCATCGGCTTGAACGACCAACTGTCACAGCAACAGGAAGATATGGTGCGCAGAATATCACAGTGGAGGGATTTTTGTGAAATAAGCGACAAGATCACCAACCAGGTGGTGGAATTGCGGAACGACTATGACCAGACCAACAAAAGAGTAACAGAATATCTGGCTTGGCAAAATGACGAGGAAGGGAAAAGAGCAGGGGCACCCAAGATTAATGAAAATCATAAGGAACTGCTCTTTAACAAGTGGGACGAACAAATCACACAGGCGGAGCAAGCAGCAGAGTCAGCGGCAACACAGGCGAGCATACTCATCGATTGTGTAAATGAAAATTTACACAGGGCCAACTTAATTTCAGAGTCCACTCCGGGGTACCTACCAATGGAAGCAGAAAGCACAGGCAAACGGGGAGACAATCCGGGCATTGGCTAGGCTAAACTGGGAAAGTTACTGGACTTACTTAGTTAAGCCTCACAGCCAATGCATGACAGTAAGATGAATCATGAACGCAGCCGAGAAAGTAGCGCCATCTCTTATGGATGTTGTTTTCGCAGCCTAGCTAAGCACAGAAATCCGCCAGCCTACTCTTCTCAAGCCTATGCTTGACAGCTGCAATTTCAGAGACCAAATTAAGAAGTAATTTCATTTTAGAATGTTGTTTTTTCCTTTTTACTGAATTAGAAAAAGGGCGGTCATTTGAGAACCGTATCCTCAATTTTGTAATAATACTATTATTAAGATTAGGTAGTAGTATTTCAACCCTTCTCACTGCATTAGAGAAGGGTCCAGAAATTTGTCAAAAACTTGTCCTCGGAATATGCACTTCTGCACCCTCAGAGGAGGTTTTGATGAATGGAAGGATCGAGATTTATTTATGTTTGTATCTTAATGTCTGCTACTGATGTTGCACTTCTGTACTCTTGGTAGATATTAGAACAAGTAGAGGTAGATCGCTATTGCTTGAAGTTTGTGAGTAGAATTTAGTCATAAATGGTACTTTTATCTCTTGACGAATTTCTGCTTATACTCTTAGAGTGATATACAGCTGATATTGTTTGTATGTTAATGTATGAGCATATGGGATATCATTTGGCACTTCTGTATGGTGGACTCATGTATTTATGCTTGACATATGAATGATTTGATTATGCGATATGCTGTTCACAATTGTTTTGTGTAACTTCTTATGCAAAACAGTTCATCTTAAATGGTTTATATTCTTATGATAGCTGAATAATATTTATTACCAGTTATCGTATGAAATCTTTCTAGATTGCATAATGGAAAAGATACATCCCGGGTTAGTGTAGATTCTATATGTTGTTTCCACTAGATTTTAGTAATTTAGAGTTAGTTTGCAAGATAGATTTACAGTAGTTTTAGAATGCTTCTAGAACCAACATAAACAAACTCTACACACACACACACACATCCCATGCATCGTGAAGCTGGTCCCGTTATCCCCAGTCGGACCCGCTACTCCAAACAGGCAAGGCGCCGCCAACCAGGTTCCCTACCGGGTGGGTATCCCCTTTGTTGTCGACCCGATCTCGGGGCCCTCAACAGGTCCTTACAACATTACCAAGGTGGTGGGAGACAATGCATTTGAGCTCAACATTCCCCCATTCCTTGGCCTGCACCCAATGTTCAATGTGGACCCCCTTCGACCATATGTCCCACCATTTCTAGACACATCATACATTGCAGAACAGCTCACACCTACAGAGTTAAATCTAGATTGCATGGAACAAGCCACAACTGATCGGATCATGGACATGCAGATCAATAACACTCGACAACAAAGGATCAAACTATATTGAGTTGTCAAAGTAGGCCAACTCCTTCACCAGGGCAAGTGGCTCACCAAGGACCAAGTTCAAAAAAAATTTCCTCATCTCATGGAGGAACTCAATGCAATGGGGATCATTGCTTCCTAAGGGGGAAGAATGATCCAGGTGGATAGTTGTGGTGACCTTCCTATTCACCTTGAACCCCCAACATTGTCTCTTTCAGTTTTTCGGTTTCCTTAATTGTAGCACAGTTTACTATTTTTGGCAATTTTTCGCATCCTGAACTTCTGGAGCTGTTTTGAGGCCTTAAAAGGCGTTTTTAGGGAAAACGGAGAGACCAAGAACGTCACAAATTGGCTTGCCACTTTGTTTTTAGTTTTCTTTCCGAGATCTTCAAAACGAGTTATTATGATAACCAAACAAAGATCGTAAGCCAAAGTTATGACCCCAAGAAGTTGATGTACTAATTTACCCAAATGGGGCCCACAGTTTTGGCGCTTCATCTCCTAGGGTTAGGTTTTGGATGTTTAGGGTTTTCCATTGTTTCCCAATAATAAATAGGCCTTTGAGTCTCATTGTAACACAGTTATGAGGTATGTAGCTGCCACATCTCTCCTTAGAGATAAGCTACCATCGCCCGAGCTAGTCTTATTTCCATTCTGTTTGTAAGCATATTTCAGTATTTGATATTAATGAAGTGAAGTGTAATTTCTACTACATGTTTGTATTTATGGTTATATCTACAATTTGTTGCGTTCCTGTTCAAATTCAGATCATTAGTATCAGAGTGTCTACTCTTTCTCTGTTTTTCTTTACATGTCCCTAACAAGGTCGAGATATAAGGAGTTAGGGCTTAAACTAGTCCAACCTTTGCAACACCAACCTCGCAAATCCTGACAGCCTCCCATGGCAGATGAAAATAAAGACGAGGGTTGAGGAGATCCTATCAAAATCTTGCTCGAAGAAGCCCTTGATTGACAAAGGAATGCGATGATGGACAAATTTGTCCAAATCCGTCAATGGCTAGCCAAGGGCAACACATCTATGTCTGATAGCTACTCTAGAAGTGCCACACCCTTTATGGTACAACTTAGCTTTGACATTCCCATATTTGAGGGTCAGTTAGATGCAGACACTATAGATAAATGGTTAAATCTTCTAGAAGGATATTTTTTCGTTCATGATTTTTCTAGCTAGGAAAATATCATTTTTGCACTTCCCAAAGTAGCCCCCCATGTCAAGGACTGGTGGGAAACCAAATGTGAGCAGAAGGATGAAAGTACGAACTCACTGTTTTTAGCTGCACCCGCTTGGAACTCATTCCGGGATGCCATCAAGGAGTAGTACTACCCTGTTGGGATCTATGAGGATAAATACATAAAATGGACAATGCTACGACAGGGAAGGGACAAAGATGTACCAGAGTTTACCAATGTTTTTCATACCCTTCGCATGAAGTTGGGTATCAACGATTCTGAGAACCATTTGGTTCTCAAGTACCACGACTACCTACACAGGTACATCTAGAATGACGTGGAGTTCTTGAACATCTCCTCACTTGGCATGACATACTAATATACCGTCAAGATCAAGAAAAAGTTTAAATCAAAGAAGCAAGACTTTGGCCTTGTGAATCCGAAGCAATGGAAAGGTACCCCCAAATCGAAGAACAAAGGACAAAGCCAAGACGGGGTGGCCTAGGACAACCTGCCAAAGTAGCAAGCAAAGAAAAACACTGTGAATCCAAAGAAGGACACAGGAAATTTGTGTGAGTTCCATAAGATCTCCACTCACAACAAAAGTGAGTGTTGGGCCAAGTAGTCACTGGTGGCCGAGCTAAAGGCTTTGGGATCAGATGCATGTTCTGACTCTAAGTCAGAACCTAACAAGGGGAATGACAAAGGGAAGAAAATTATTGATGCGAAGCCCAACGCCACCATTGCCACCACGAAGATACAGAAGGAAGAACCTGAAGATCCAGAGGAGGAGGAGTGCCTCTTCCACTCCCAAATGCGGGTAAAGGGTTCCCCACTATAGTTCATTATCGACAATGAGAGCCAAAAGAAACCCATTTCGGCAGAGTTTGTGAAGTGGATGGGCTTATCGACCACAACACATCCACAACCGTACAACATCGGTTGACTTCACCAAGGATGGGATCTTCGCGTGATCCAGCAGTGCCACCTTCCATACAACATCAAGCCCTTCACGGATGAGGTATTATGTGACGTTTCTCTCCTTGATGTTTATGATGTATTATTAGGCCAACCATACTTACGGAAGTGACATGCGATGTATGAGTCAAGGCCTTGTGTTGTTATTGTTACTTTGGGAAATACATTGTACAGGATATCGGAGGTAGCACCGCCTACTGCCATCTCTTTGGTTACTGCAAAACAATGCAGTAAGCTCATTTCCAATACTGGGGAATTTCTTTTCTTGATGATACACCCTCAGGGAAAGAAAAATACAATGGCCACGACCTCCAGACAGGGCCCCTCCATTCCACATACCTGCAACAGTTCCATTTGAATATCATGTATAAGAAGGGCAACACCAACAATGTTTTAGATTGCCTCAGCCGACCACTAATCATGGCATTAACCACCATGCTCAACTCTTGTGGGCACGAGACTTCTAATTGGCCACTTCTCTACAAATGCGACCCAGAATTCGGCCACGCATACCAGATGCTCTTGGAGGGTTAGCAAGTTATATATTTTCACGTGTAGGATGCCCCATTATGCCACCGAGGATACCTTTGTGTTCCTTCAAGAGAGCATGCTAAGATGATTTGGGAAGCACACTAGAGTTGGGCCACTGGGCATTTCGGGGTCGAGAAAACAGTGGCAGTATTGTAGAAGTATTTCGATTGGCCAAATCTTCGACAGGACGTCGGGAAGTCTGTTAGATCCTGCACTGCCTATGCCATTGCCAAACCGACCATAAAGAAGCAAGGCCTCTATACTCCCCTGCCTAGCCCTAGTTGATGTTGGATATCCATCTCCATGGATTACATGTTGGGTCTTCCTTCTACTGAGCATAGCAATGACTGTGTTTTTATATTCGTTGACAGATTCTCAAAGATGGCCATTATGGCGGCTTGCAAGAAGAATATCACAACAGAAGCAACTACTAAACTCTTCTTTGAACAAGTGTGGGTACACTTTGTGATCCCACAATCTATCTTCTCATATTGGGATAGTAGGTTACTCAGTACATTTTGGTTTAGTCTCTGGTCGGTGCTGGACACTAAGCTCGCTATGTCCACAAATTTCCATCCCCAAACTGATGGCCAAACAAAGGCCATCAACAGGATGATCATACACATTATGTGCATGTACAACTCAAAGCATCCACGCACATGGGATGAGAGCCTCCCCTATGTCCAGCACAACTATAACTGGGCTTTCCATAGCTCGACTGGCCACAACCCTTTTCAGGTGGGCTTGGGATTCCAACCACTATGTCCCATTGATGTGGCCATGCCATTTGCAGCTGCTCATGTAGATTCGGCTCATGTCCAGTCTAAAACCGATAAGGCAAACAATTTCATTGAGCACATCTAACATATCCGCCAACAGGTCCACAAAATTCTAGAGAAAGCAAATGCCAAGTACAAGCAACGACATGATCAACGTCGGATGCCACACAAGTTTAGGTGGTCGACAAAGTCTGGTTGCATTTGCAAAAGGAATGCCTTGCCAGAGCCTATCGGAAACTCAGACCACTCCAATATGGTCGTTACACCATTACTAAGGTGGTGGGAGATAATGCATTTGAGCTCAACATTCCCCCATTCCTTTGCCTGCACCCAATGTTCAATGTGGACCGCCTTCGACCATACGTCCCACCATTTCTAGACACATCATACATTGCAGAACAACTCACATCTACAAAGTTAAATCTAGATTGCATGGAACAAGCCACAACTGATCGGATCATGGACATGCAGATCAATAACACCCGACAACAAAGGATCAAACTATATTGAGTTGTCAAAGTAGGCCAACTCCTTCACCAGGGCAAGTGGCTCACCAAGGACCAAGTTCAAAATTTTTTTCCTCATCTCATGGAGGAACTCAATGCAATGGGGACCATTGCTTCCTAAGGGGGGAGAAATGATCTAGGTGGATAATTGTTGCCAACTTCCTATTTGACTTGGACCCCCAACACTGTCTCTTTCAGTTTTCTGGTTTCCTTAATTGTAGCACAGTTTACTATTTTTGGTAGTTTTTCATGTCTTGAACTTCCGGAGCCGTTTTCAGGCCCTAAACAACGTTTTTAGGGAAAACAGAGAGACCAAAAACATCAAATCTAGCTTTCTATTATATTTTTGACCATCAAAACGAAGTATTATGATAGCCAAATAGAGATCGTATGCCAAAGTTACGACCTCGGGAAGTTGATGTACCAATTTACCTAGATGGGGCCCACAGTTTTGGTGCTTCATCTCCTAAGATTAGGTTTTTGGATGTTTAGGGTTTTCCATTGTTTCTTAATAATAAATAGGCCTTTGATCCTCATTGTAACACAATTCTGAGGCATGTAGCCACCACATCTCTCCTCAGAGATAAGCTACCATTGCCCGAGCTAGGATTATTTCCATTATGTTTGTAAGCATATTTTAGTGTTTGATATTAATGAAATGAAGTGTTATTTCTACTGCATCTTTGTATTTATGGTTATATCTGTAATTTGTTGTGTTCCTGTTTAAATTCGGATTAGTGAACCATTCAACTAATGTTTGGTTTGGAATATAAACTTTGAGTAAGTGACATATGTGCCTCCATTCATGTATATGATATGACATGTAGGTAGATGTAGATGGTTTTTATGATGTCAAAAGTTTCGGTACCCGTTTCATATCGAAGGGGTAACTAAAAATGGGTCAAAAACATTGTTGCTAAGGAATTGAAATTATGGAAAGAGGCACGTGGTAACTCAATGTACCATTTTGTTGTTGAACTTATTAAAGTTCATTAGAAAATGTGTAATCTAATAGAATCATCAATCAATGAATTCCAAGCACATCATAGATGATATGTCATGATGTGATTGACGGATCCACTCGTGATTTGCATTCAAATTTTGGAATATCACTTAGCAGTTTAGTAGGAATATCTGACCAAAATGGATAATAATAGATTGGATCATTTGTAAGATGACACAAATCTGGTAAATCTAGGGTTGCTATGAAGGGTAACTATCGCTTAAAGTCTTATTGTGGATACTGATAACCTTGAGTATTATATCTAATCCTTGGAGGAAGATACCGGGGATGACTTAAAATAGCTTGAGCGATTGGTATTTGCATCCTTCCGACATAAATAGGGTAAGACATACCAGGTTGCGATTGAGATGGAATTTGAAAAGTATGATGAGGGTATGGTTGACTTTGAAAAGATTGATTCTTATATGTTTGACCCTGTACCATTTGACCTAAATAAAATTTCCCCTACAAAGGTTGACCTTGAAAATGTTTACCTTGAAAATATTAACCTTGATATGGTGTTTGAATCATTCCTACACAAGGTTGTCTGATAGGTATCTATGTTGTAAACTAGATAGTAGGATTAGTTTCATAAGAACATGCTTGAGGGATAGCCGGTGTATCTTGTTGAACCGGTATTTGAGGTGTAGCTTGGATGACACTTTGTGGCATAGATTAGGCAGGCGTTTGAGGTGTACTTGGTGTAGAGTCGATAATATGCCATTATTATTGTCACTTGTGAACGTTTATTTCACCCATTTCTACCATTCTTCATCATGTTATTTATTATAATTTATCATTTAAATCCATTTTATTAATTATTTATTTTTGCTGTTCCTTTTCAAAAAGGAACAGCACTTGCGTGTTTTTGCTGTTCCTTTTCAAAAAGGAACAGCATTTGTGTGATTTTTGCTGTTCCTTTTCAAAAAGGAACAGCACTTGCGTGTTTTTGCTGTTCCTGTTCAAAAAGGAACAACATTTGTGTGGTTTTGCTGTTCCTTTTCAAAAAGGAACAACACTTGCGTGTTTTTTGCTGTTACTTTTCAAAAAGCAACCTCATTTGTGTGGTTTTGTTGTTCCTTTTCAAAAAGGAACAGCATTTGTGTGATTTTGCCGTTCCTTTTCAAAAAGGAACAACACTTGTGTGTTTTTTTTGCTGTTCCTTTTCAAAAAGGAACAACATTTGTGTGATTTTGCTGTTCCTTTTCGAAAAGGAACAGCATTTGTGTGATTTTGCTGTTCCTTTTAAAAAAAGGAACAGCACTTGCGTGTTTTTTTGCTGTTCCTTTTCAAAAAGGAACAGCACTTGCGTGTTTTTGTTGTTCCTTTTCAAAAAGAAACAGCATTTGTGTGATTTTGCTGTTCCTTTTCAAAAAGGAACAGCATTTGTGTGGTTTTGCTGCTCCTTTTCCAAAGGAACAACATTTGCGTATTTTTGCTATTCCTTTGCAAAAAGGAACAGCACTTGTGTGACTTTGCTGTTCCTTTTCAAAAAGGAACAGCACTTGTGTGACTTTGTTGTTCCTTTTCAAAAAGGAACAACACTTGCGTGTTTTTGCTGTTCCTTTGCGAAAAGGAACAGAACGTGCGTGTTTTTGCTGTTCCTTTGCGAAAAGGAACAGCACTTGTGTGTTTTTACTGATCCTTTGCGAAAAGAAACAGCATTTGAGTGTCTCTGCTGTTCCTTTCTCAGAAGAAATGACATTTGTGATTTTTCGAACGACATTTGCATTTTCACGTTTTTGTATGTATTTTTGTTTTTTTTTTGTGTGCATTTTCTTTGATGTTCCTTACACGAAACACCGCTTTGTGAGTGTTTTTGCTGTTCATTCAAAAGAGCAACACTTTGGGAATATTTTTGAGAGCAACCTTTCCTTTCTCTTGTGGGATTATTCATAGTTCAGCTCAACCACATTCTCCTGATTCTCTTTCATGGCATGAAGTACACTACTTTTATGAGGACAGGAATTATGGATTCTGTTGAAGCAAGTTAATATCATTCACATTATGACCTTTAACAGGACAGCTCCTTGATGATAGATTTTTTTTTTTTCAAAAGGGACACAATTACTTATATACTACTTTACTGCATTGTTTTCTGTTGTACATGATACTGATTGATCATCTTAATACCATGCTGGTTCCACCCTTCCTGGTTATAATCTTCTCTGTCTATAATAAATGAGATTATGGGTATATTTTTTATATTGACATGTTCAACTTCTTCCGCCATCCCTGCTCTTAAGGAGTACTGAGCCTCCCTCTTTTTCTCATAAAAATGTGTAATAACAACAAAATTTTGTTCGCAGATGGAGGATAGGGGGTCTCATTACGAGCCAACCTACCATGTTCATAAGGCTGTAACAAAGTGACATTCCCATTATGGCCACCACACCAGGGTTATGATCCATTGGATAGCCAAATTATCCTTGGAACGGGAGGTCTCATCACGAGCCGGCCTGATCACTTTTGCTACCTCCTAGTGAATGGCAGTGTGGGTGTCTGGTTACCACGCCAGCACACTGATCTCTTCTGTAGAACAGCACTAAAACTCTCCATTTATAAATTGAGGATCCTGGATCATATGGGTTAAAAAGCAACCCTGCTGAGGCTATGGACGCCTGCTGGCAGCAGAGGCTCTGCTTATGGTATTGAAGTTATATCTTTTCATCAATTATTATTATAATACCCTTTTCTTATTTTCTTTTTATCAGAGAAGTTATTTCCTTAACTTTTTCCCTGTTTTGAACCTTTATGCATGAGAAAGTGTTTTATGATCAATCACATCATTTTCAGCTAGAATACCGTCAGCAAAGCATCTTTTTAGCATATTGTTGTCCTTTTTCGTTTTGTATAAACTATCATCAGTCCAAAGCGTCCTATCTCTTATTCATAACTATCTTTACACACTTTGCTCTCAATATAACCATAATTTTCACCGTCCTATCATTGATAAGTGTACTCTGCTTCACTTACTGATATATTGTTCATTCCATTGCCTTGCCGTCCGCACCACCCCTCTCATATGCTTTATGGTTATGGAACCCCTTTTCCAATTGGAGGGGGGGAATGTATGCATTATGGAATTGCATGCGATATGCCATACCTTGTTGATTTCACAACATATTAGTATTGCATGTATACATAAGTTTTTCTCATTGAAATTTTGCATGTATTTTATCTGTTGCTATTCAAAGCTAACACTATGGATTCAAGCACATTGTATGCAAAATAATGCTTTGTTTACAGGAGAACAACAAGTATGGGCAGAATTCTATTCGTCGCATGACCACACTATTGCACTTCACAGTAGAGGCTCGCGAACGTGAACAATTCTTCAGACATGATGTGCTTCCCTGGATTCCACCTTTTATATCACTTTCCGCACCAACTCTGTCTACATCAGCTTCAACAACTGCCAATACATATATGTCATTCCACACTTTTGGAGGTAAAACTTGAGGTAAAATTGCATAGTTTTCTAATTTATTATAAATTTAGGAGAATCTAATGAAAATCCATTTTGAGCATTATTTGTCATCCTTCATTCCACATCTTTACCACTTCCCTTTTTCAGCAGCATGTCATTTTCGAGTGTGGGGGAGTGTTCCTTTCATTCCTTTCTTTCTTATCATCACACCATTCATATCCTTTATCATCCATTGCTATTCTTATTCACTCTCAACACCTCCCTTATTCCATGTTGTTTTACACCAACCATAGAATTCAACAGCTGGTAGCAACCACCTCTATTTGTTTTCTAGCATCGCATGAGGACATGCTAATTTTTCAGAGAGGGGGAGGAATTGCTATGCATGATGAATATTTTCTACTTTCTTCCTTATTTAAGGCATACAATTTCATTTTTTGATTTCCACATATTTTTTTAAAACTATGAACCCAATTCTTGTAATTTTTGGAAAACACATACCTATCATTAATACAAACCCACACAATTTCAAGAAATAGTGGTTCATAAAATTTCGAAAATCATGCACTCTCACCTACAGCCATTTTGTTTATATCCCATGATCCATGCATCAAAACGATCTGATTTGTGGATCATAGAAGCCTTCATATATTACAAATCTACTTGCAACATTTCAAACAAAATCCGGTTTGTAGTTTTTGGGAAAATGGTTCATGAAGTTTGTTGTTACATATATCATATTTTGTTGCAACTTCATATATACATATAATTGAATGTCAATGCCTTCATCAAGATTACCAAAAGTGAATATTCATTAATTAAGGAAGAATTCATTTGTTCTATCCATTTCATGAGCTGAGATGAACATATTTTTTTTTGCTTGGTTAACACATGGGTTTTTGTCTTTGGGTTGCATGAGGACATGCAATATATTCAGTTTTCGTTGCATGAGGACATGCAATATACTGAGTGTGGGGGTGTGTAGAGTCGATAATATGCCATTATTATTGTCACTTGTGAACGTTTATTTCACCCATTTCTACTAATAAGTTGGTTGTAACCTTATTTACCATTTTTAGCCTCCAAAGTAACTTCCAGATTGAAGATTTGATTTTTAAATCAGCCAACTCAGAAATTCGCTGGTTTAAGGAGTGACAGTTTTGCGGTTAAGATTCTGAGCCAATGAAGACGAATTTGGAAAATATGGAACATGGGTTTTTTCCAGAACGGGCCTAATTATCTTCAAAAGGAACAGTTTGCCCAAATTCGGCTTGTACAGGGAGAAACGCAGGGTTCTTTGAGCACGATTTTCTCAGATTTGTAGTTGCGGCCGCCCTCCAAATCTCAGCTGTAAACCCAAATTCGTCTTGCTTTTGTTGAAGAGATGAGAGGGTATATATTTTCTTGTTGATCATCTGGTTAGAATCAATCCAAATTTATCATGTTGTAATTATCTATGCTCTGATCTTTCTCTATTTAAATGAAACCAAAGATCAGAGGAGGAGGATTTGCTTTTGTAATTTTACACTCTCGGAATAAACTTTGATCGCTGAGTCTCATTGAGACCTGACTTTGTTATACTTTTGTGGATGCAATTAATATAAAAGACTTGGTGTTCATTCCGTCTCTGCGTCTGGAGTAATCTAAGGCGGTGTACCATCGGCAGCTAAGGGCTCGGCTCCGGAGGACACTTGCCTTTGTATCATACGGTGATTTGTGTTGTTTGCTTATTTCTCTTGTTTCAGTAATCCGATATATCTTTTATATGATAGACTATGCTTCTTAATTAATATCTGAATCTGAATAAGTTCTTTAATTCACGTCTCTGTATTACACAAACTGAATCTATTCGAATTGCATCCATTTCTACAGCAAGATATTGGTATGAATGTTATCATTATTGGATTCATATAAAATAAGTATTTGTGAAGCTTGAAGATAATATCACTTTGTTCAGGAACATAGTCACATCATACATTACTCTCGGATCGCTACAATAGTATAGAACGCGTACATACATCGGAGTTTGCTGTTCCATTTGATTGCTGTTGTTCCATTTGATTATCGCTATTCCATTTTACTGCTGCATCATTTATTGCTGTCCCATTTCCATTTCGCTGTTCCGTTTTACTTTCTGCTGATTTGTTTACTTGCCTTTATTGCTTTGGTGTGAGAGAAGGTCTAAAGCTGTAGTGAGTCAGCAAGTCGCTGCTTAGCTCCCAGATCTTTAGCCCATGCTCTAATTTCCATTCCATTTACTTGCATTTACTGTTTTAGTGTGGGAGGAGGATCAAGGCTGTCGTGAGCCTCAGCAGACGCTACCATGCTCCCAGATCCATGATCCATACTCTAATTCCTTTTCCTTCATCAATTTCTAGAGGAATGAGTTATTGCTACTATATCCTCGATTGATGGTTGTTTGAATGAATGATTTAGTTTCTTGCTGTTCCAATTAGATTTTGTTTCAAGCATTCATTTACTTTTGGGTTTTGAGCACTATACTGCAAAACATTACTCTTAAGTAAGTGGCCGCCTCAGACAGAGTACACTCTTGAAATAAGAAGTCGTCCCTGGGTTGATAATTAATGTGAGGTAATTAGGAGTTCACAAGACACCTTTTTATCGCTCCACACCTAGAACTGGTTTTGGAACATTTGTTTGCATGGTAGGTTGAACAGATGTTTGAGGACTGATCTGGACATGTTCTTGAATAAACACTTGTGGTATTCCTTGAACAGGTGTTTGAGGAATTCCTTGGACAGGATGTTTAATAGGTGTTTGCGGAATTCCCTAGACAGGCTGATGGATAGGTGTTTGTGGAATACCTTGAAAAGGTATTTGTGGAATAGGTTTTCAAATATGCTAAACAGGTTGATAAACAGGCACTTGTGGAGCAACTTGAACAAGTTGTTGAACATAAGATGGATTCCAAATAGTATTCATTCTAGAATAAAGAGAACCAATCAGTGGTTGATATATAATAGGTTGACTTGGACCGACATGAGGCACCTGACCAAAATTTGCATAGGTTCCGGCAAGAGGTTGTCCTAGAATTGTAGGATAAGTTTCGGAAATAGGTTGTCATGCAAGTGGAGGATAAGATGGTTTCCCCACAAGTGGATAGTAAGTGCTAGTTAGGGTTACTTGAGGATTGCCTATATTACCATATATCATATTATCATATCGGTTTGATGCCAAAGGTGTTTCAGGTATATAATTCATCCTCCAATTAGAAGAGGTAGATAAATGAGATGGCCAAGAAGAAACTTGAGGAGAAGGAGTGGCTCTTGAAAATGTTCCAGAAAGTGACTAGTACCTAGCGAGAATCGTAGTTCAACTATATAATAAAGAATACAGAGAGATTTCATCCATTTAGTTTTCATTAGGTTGGCTAATAGGAGGAGTTTTTGGCATGCTTCATCTAGCTGAAAAATATAAAGAAATGTGAAATGAGGGATACCTTTACCTAAATAATTCAAGGGGGTAAAATTCCAATGATCTAGTTAAAAAGGATCAAAAGGAACTCTTGGAAAAGCTTGTAGATCACCAACAGTAAAAGGAGTATGTGGTGATTCTTCCTCCTCTTCTTCAATAATATTTTCAATACTTATAAAGCTAGGAGGCAAACTAGTTGTAATTATAGTTTTTCTTCAAGGTGAACTCAATGCAGGAGTAGGGGCTATAACAGCTGAAGGTGATTTAGGCTCAAAAATGTGAGATTCAGGTTCTCCAATTTTTGGTTTAGTTAATTCTATGTCTGAAATCTCTCCGGTATTAGATTATTTTTGTAACTTCAGGTCCAGATTGAACCATGTTTGCTTCTCTTTTGTCTGGTTGAATCACTTCAATCTATACTGTTTCCAATTCTACAATTCTAGATGTCTCAAGTTAATCTAAGGTTCCAGATCTAGTTGATTTTTATCTTTCTGCTTTAATCTTCTACAATTGACCAGGTGTATACTTAGGGGGTAGACCTTTCTTTCTACACAAATGTCGTGGTAACTTAGCTACGATGAATTGTATTAAAGGTTTATTGAAATTTTATTCAATCAAATAAATAAACCAAAATAAATAAAAAGGGTAACTAGGTATCAAAGATTATTAATCCACTATGAAATGTATAATATCGTTTCTAGTACATATAGGTAGTCTCCCCGAATGATGTGTTCGGTGCATCATATATGACAATGGACTCGACTTGGTTAATTATGGATGGTATTCAACATAGAAGGAAGCCTCCAAAATATACTCGAGGTACATGGAGTTACAACCCGTGTTAGCATTTTGTAATGCGAGCTTGTACGATAAAAAGCATCCCCATATACTTTTCATACATGGAATATTGTTCAATATACCCAAAGGTGCGTGGATATCATTCTCGTATACTTACATATGTAGAATATCAACTTCCCGCAGAATGTGCATACAAGAAATGATATCTACTATGTTTATAGATGCCAAAACACGTCTTCTAACCTAGAACCACTAATGTTTGGTTAATTAAAAATTCGATTGATTTTACGGTTCCTCTTTCATTAAAATTGATTTAATAGATGTGGTGTAAATGATATCAATTTTTGCCTCCAAACCTAGTGCAACAAATATGAAAAAAATGAATATTTTACTCCGATGAATTTCTAGCTATGGTAAAGAAAGAGTCTTTTAAATATGCATACAAGTGCAGAAATTTTAAATTCACCATAGTTCCTTTCAGTAATGCTAAATTTTCACTTTCAGATTGACCCAAATGTAGAAATTTAACTTTTGAATTTAAATTCACCCAAAAACTTGAACATCACAAAAATTTCTCTTAACAAACAACACCCAAAAAATCATTCAAAATGTAGAAAGAAAATCAATAAAACCTTACAATGAATCTTTCAAATGAATGATACGAATATGATATTGTCTAAACTATAATTCAAAGATACTTCACTACTGAAAGAAGAATAAATTTTCATTTCAATTTCAAAAAAATAAGCACTTTTATGAGCGAAAAATAATTAATCTTTAAAAACACTATTTTCATTAACTTAATGATTCTTCACAAATAAGTAAAACAAACACTAAATCTGATTCTTTGCAAGTGAAAGACAAGTATACACAAACTCAACAATTACCAATCCTTCCTTTGATAAATCAAGAAATAATGAGATGAAGCCTTTAACCCTAATTTGTAAAGATAATAATTTCTCAAGAAGACAATTCACAACACCCAATCGAATTGGAACAGGCTTTCCAAGAATGTAAAGAAATCTAGCAAAGCATAATAATTAAAAGTTCCTAGACTCAGTAAATGAAAATCCTATTTTTTCAAAAACTTCAAAGGATTGCACAGGAAACTAGTTGAATTCAGTGCACAAACACATTGTTGCTAAAGACTAAGTGCGTGAATACGCACATTATTACAAAAGGCAAAGTGTGCAAGTTGAGAAAAAATTAAAAAACTAAAGACAAAGCCAAAAATCCATAAAATCCAAACTTTCAATATCCAAAACACAGTTGAACAAGGCTATATAAAGAGATTTAAAATTCATAGGAGGATATGATGAAGAAAAAATTGTTCCCCATTATGGACACCAATTTATTATGGAGGAAAAATCACTCTTATGGACAAGAGCGATCTCGCTAGATTCCAAAGCGATCTAGTAACAAACAAAACAAGTGACTGCTACTTTGCTTAATTCACAATTGAAGTATAGAGTATGAGATATGAAAGAGCCTCTTACCTTTCTACTAAATTCCTGTGGAAGTCCTTCCTTTTCTTTCAAAAGATCTTCCTCGTTGATTCAAAGGAATATATGCATAAAGAAAAACAAACAAGGCATAAAATCATAGTCTAGATAAGGATGAAACACAAAGAAAATGAAAATTGCAACATAGTATATTTCATGGGATTAAACCAATATTTAGCTATAAAGCATGCAAAAGATCAAGGAGCTTTTCAAAGAGTATTAAAACAAGTGAAAGTAGGAAAGAAATAGTTTCTTGTACCAAAATTTGAATATGAAGAAGAAATACAACCTTACCTTGATGATGTAAGCCTCCTCTCAATAGTCTCCAATCCTCCCATTAAGTGACAAGATTTCCATACCTATTCCAACAACATAAGTTTACATTCAAAAGTCCTACCCTATCCCTCTGATCTGTGTTGAATTTATAGGCCAAAAGGAGGAGGTTTGAGATCCTCTTCTTAAGGGATGAGATCCTCAAAAGGAGGGATTAGGGGTCCACAAAGGGAAGAAGTTTGGTCCATGAACAGAGGGATGAGGCCCAAGTATGTAGATGCTCGAGGATTTTAGTCGGGAAATTTTCCTCCAAGAATTCTTCTATAAATCACTTTTCATTTTTTACTCTGATTAAGTGATTTTCACAGTTTCTAGTGGAAGACAATGTGTAAATTTGCACAAGCCCGAGTGGTCAAATATTCAGTTGCATAGATACTAGCTAGGAAAACACACAAGTTCTTAAAAGTAGCTTCCTTGAGCAAGGTAAGACAAGATTATTGTTGTCTTTGGGATATTTTTACTTCCAAATTTACAAGGGAACGCTTGGAACACTTCATTGGACAGTGAGAGATCCAGATTGGCGGTCATTTTCCTAATGGTGACAAAATGATGTGCAACACTCTCTCCTTGTCTCTCTCCCCTCCATCTCTCTCTCTCTCTCTCTCTCTCTCTTCCCCTTATAACCCTATCTCTCTCCCCTCCTATTATCTCACTTTTCTCCTCTCTCCCTCACTCTCCCCCAATCTCTCCCTTGTCACTCTCTCTCTTTCTCCACATTTATCTCTTTATGTCTTTAATATTTCCTCACACACTCTCTCCTCTCCTCTTTTTCTTTCTCTCTCTCCCACCTCCCTCTCTCCCCCCATCATTCTCTCTCTCTCTCTCTCTCTCTCTCTCTCTCTTCACCCTCCAGTTTTTTCATTATCTCCCCCCTTCTCTCTCCCTTCCTTGCACACCCCCCCTCTCTCTCTTAAATTTGGTTCCATGATATTGTGTTTAAGAAAGTTAATTAAATTAAAAAACTCAATTGTTTGTAAAATATTAAACATATATTTTGGACCAATCATGTTAAAGAAAATACAATAAAGAAAAACTTAAAAGGAACATTCACTATCGTTCTTGTATTATTGTTAGTTAATTTGTTTACTCTCATTTCTTGGATCCTCAGTTAATATGGATCTATGCTATTTCTTCGTAATAATGTTTATATTATATATATTTCACATCTTTCTATATAAAGTATTCTCATTTTTAATTTTATTGAAACCTTGATTTAATTTCAACGGGAAATTTTTTAGTAGTTGTGAGGAAACACGGTTTAGATATATCTCAAAAGTAATTATAACCTTTGTCCTTTTAGATCTAATTAAAATAAAGTTATAAAATAAAATTAAAATAAAATATTTATAAAATATTTTGATTGTGAAATAAGTTATGTTTTCTTGGGCATGTGGCATTGATAAGTCATGGTATCGGTCCATGGTATTGTGACAAATCTTATTTACATGTTAATAATATCCACAGTAAAGTGGGGGTGAATATGGATTGTTAGAATTGTATCATATTGTTGTAAAATATTTTGATTGTGAAATAAGTTATCATTTTTGGGTATTTCATATGGATAAGCAATGATATTGTCCCATGGTAAGGTAGCAAAGCCTATTCACAAGTTAATAAAAAGTTCAAAATATAAGAAATTGACTTTAAAATTGTATTAGAGCCAAAATTTTAAATGTTTACACTCATCGGGATTTATTTTACTTTTAAATTTTTATTTATTACTTTTAATATTTAATTTTTTTAAATTTAGTTGACATATAAATGTTAAATGTTAAACATTTATGCCTACATATCTACCCCTATATTGGGTAGACATTGACATTAGATTAAATTTTTTAAATGTTAAATGTTAAACATTTACATATTAAACATGGATACTTGACATCTACCCCATACTCGACTATAGAGTTCCTTTCCACACAATAAATTAAACAAAATAAATCATATAGGTCATTCGGATCCCATTCATTTGATAAATCATTGCCATTCTCTTCATTGTCCATCTTCAAAACGTGCTTGGTTAGCTTCCTTGATGTTAGATAACCTACGTATAATATGTATACTAATGTTCCATATCTTTTGTTCAATGTTGTTCATTTATTGGGGCTTGGTGATGTACCCCATAATTATTGCAAACATTGTCAATTCACTGCTGGGAAACTTGAGGTGTTCGGAAGTGGATATGATCTCCAAATGTTTCTTTCTCCTTGGCCATTTCTTTGGCTAGCTTATACCTCTATTGAATAGTTACATTTTCATGTTAAGTAAAAAATAAAAAGCAATGGAAGTTGAAAGGGAAAGGAAAAAAATTGTAAACTAAATCTCTAAAATATAGACAACTTTGGCTGTAATAACCTGGGGATATTTTCCTCCATGCGAGTGGACTGAATGATGGTTTATGTAATCATATGATTTTTTGCACAAAAAAAATTAGATTCAAATTTATTTGTTTGGTTATTCCCTTGCTAATCACATGATATATTTACTCAAAGTTTATATACAAGAATATTGAAGATTGGGTTGCTGGGTAATGAAAAAAACACAACTAAATATATTCTAATTGTATGAGATTTGACAATTTTTAGTTCAATCTACTGATATATTTACTCAAAGATTATATACAAGAATATTGAAGATTGGGTTGTTGGGTAATGAAAACAATATAACTAAATAAATTCTAACTGTATGAGATTTGGCAGCTTTTAGTTCACTTATATATATATATATATATATATATATATATATATATATATATATATATATATATATATATATATATAGATATAGTGGGCAAAGACTACCCTGCATCCAACAACACTTGCATCCCACAACACTTGTTAAAATATCTTTCAAGTTTCATTTAGTAATTATGACAAAACGAAATGAATTTGTTTGCTTAGAATAAAAAATAATACCATGCATTATGTTTGGTCATATTTGTAACTAAAAAATGTTTACTTTTAAGTTGTGCCACATTATTGAGTTGGGAGGGGCTATCCGTCACACTATGTAAGAGATTTTGTAATGTCCTATACGGACTTGCCCTATTAAAATTTTTTACTTTTTAAAATTATTTAAAAAAATATAATAAAGTAAAATAAAATGAATGAAATAATTATTATTATTAATAATAAAAACAATTTTACTTAATCAAATTACACAAAAATAAAAATTAAATTGCATGATCAAATCCCTTGGATTATTATTACCATCCTTGATAAGCAATACTTTTCTTGCCCTCCTTGTCATGACTGCTTATCTCTGCCATTTGACACATGCTCGACTTGAATCATCACCCTCCCTTCACTAGTCATTTCCCTCAACCCCCTCGCTCCATTCTTCAGCGAGCGTTCATTTTATGGACCAGAGGAGAGGGCCTACCATCATAGACCATGGTATTAACCACCTCGGTAATCCCGCAGTTGACTGTTGGTCGTTGGGATTCAATATTCCCCTCTTAGATTATGGTCCTTTTAGTAATAACATTAACAAGTAATCATAATAATAATTGATGAAGGAGCATCTAGACCTAGCCAGCAATGTGATGGAATGGTCACATGTTGTGGCTAATACAAGTTTGAAGGAAGATTTGGTTGTTAATCTTGTATTAATTTCAATTAAATGTAATTAGTTAAGAGTGGCTTATTTCTGAATTGAAATTGGATAAATGGCAAGTGGTCTTCCCTGCGTGGAGATCAAGCCAAGTAATCCAGTTTTTTTTAGATTAAGATAAGATAGGAATTCTAAATATGCATTTTAGATCTCCAAATATGGAGGAGATGGTTAACTGAGTATATACGCAATCTCTTTTGTGTTAAAAAAGAAGGGAGTGAGAAGCATTATAGAGGGAATTAGTTAGAATTGAGTGAAAAAGGGAAGGTGAGTGTGGAATGTGGAGAGAAAGGCCAGGGCTGCGTGCCCATGTTGGAAATCAGGCCAAGTACTGTAGATATTTGAAACTGGTTAATGAAATACAGTTTTATGTGCTTTGGAAGTTGGAACTCTGAATATCTCTGTCAATGCGAAGTAAATATCTATGTTCCTATATAGATGATGAATGGTGCTAAATGTCTGAATTGTTATGGCTGGATATTTCTGGTGGTAAATGACTACAGGAATATATGATTCCAGTAGAATGTTTGGAAACCCACTTAATAGATTGAATAGATGTGATATTGGATTGAATCCTGTTGAGTGCATTGAATTGTGGACTTGTTTGTGAGAGGATTGCTCTGCGTTGAGCAATATTGATGAAATCATTTGTTACTAAATATTCTGGGGTTTTCTTTTGTGGAATCGTTGTTTGGAAGTTTGCCTAGAAAGCAAACGAAATTTCTGTGCAGAAATTGTGTGATACTCTGCGTGAGAAATTTATGGTCATCCAGAATGTGCAGGAAGCAATAATCAGTCTTGTGTGGATCAATACAATAGATCCAAGTATTGAATCGAACCCTGAGTGCTGGTTAATGGAGGAAATACCCAACAACCCAATTATGTAACAAGGCGTGGTTAAGTCTTGAGTTAAATTGCTGTGGGAAAATGCATTGACAAGGTTGATAAATTCGTGAGGGTTTGGGGATCTCATTATTTTCAATTCTTGAATTGAAGTCTGCATTAAGCTACAAAGGGGGTGTAGTCATAGTTGACGTTGTACTTAAGGTAAGTGATTTATTCATGCAATCTAAGTTCCACATGATGTCAACAGATTCGAATCTCTTTGGGATCCAAATTTCTTTATAAAATCAAGCTGAAACCTATGGAATCAGTCCCTGAGGAAGAAAGTTCACTTTTGAGCAGTTATTTAGTTTTCTTTATGAAATCTGGAACCTAACCATTGAAAGCAAGGGATTTCCCAGGTGAAAACGCCCAGCTCGATCACTGAAGAAGATTAGGTTAAATTTTGACCAAATCGTGGTAGTTCGGCATCTCTGCTATTTACAATTGCTGTGGAAACCATTTTTGTTGACCTTCTGCCCATTGAATCCAAACTTGGAATCATGATTATGATATTGTTGTCTGCAAAACGCTCCTCATGTATGAGAAGTACGTAATAACAAAGGAGTGTTATAAGAGGGGTTTAAATGGAGGAAATCAAATGGTGGTGTTTCAAAGGGAAGTAAAAGATGACTTGAACGCCAGTGTAAAAGGTTTTGATTGAAGGAACAAGCCTGAGAAAGGAATACTCTACGTGGATTTAATTACAGTGTCGACAATTAGTGACATGTTTGTGTGGCGGCTTATAATAGATGCGTGTTGTAAGTTGAACGAGATCAGGGGTTGCTGCAATATATACATAGGTATGAAACTATTTTGAAATGTGTTCAACGTTGTTTAAATGGTTATAAAAGGTGCAGTTTCAAAAGGTGTATTGGATCAGAGGTGTCAAAACTATAAGTGCAGCAATTTCTTAATGGAGCGAAAACATTTCTGATTGTGGTATAATTATGGCTTGGAAGGGGCAGTTCGATTTGGAACAGAGGTTTTGAAATCCTCTTCAGTTAATATCAATTTGTGAAACCTGTGTATGTATCGAACCTTGAATAAAAGGATTGAATCGAAAGCTCGATTCGAATCAATGTTAGAACCTCAGTTTGATGAGTCGGTCTCATGGAGGGCGCCATTGGTTTAAGGGGAATCTCACTGTTGGTGTGTAAAAATGTTTGTGAAATTGCCAGGATTTGTAGTTTTTGCTGAGATGTATTTTATATGCATTAGTCATAGTGTGATTCTGGGTTTGCAGGGATTTCCCTGCGTCATTTTTGGTATCAGAGCTTGGCTCTGTTGAAATTGAATATGTTTGTTTTCTGAATGAAGTTTAGTACGAGATTGCAGCTGTGAGGAAATCCATTCAAAGCAGAGGTGACAGCATCAGAAAGAGTGAAGACTGCAGCAATATAAATCAAGAAAAGCCGAGAGAGAAGAACCAGATGTGTTCTTAAAAGCAGAATAAGGAAAGTCCTTAGGAGTGGCAGTGAACCTGTAGAATCCAACAAGAGATTGGACAGAGAGGACAATTGAAGTGTCTTCGAAGGAGAGAGTGAGAGATTGCAGAAGCCTAGAGAGAGCAAAGGTGTTGCTCAGGAGAAGATTCCAGATAGTGGATCGTGCTTACCAAAAGACTGAGTGAGGAGAGCTTAGTGAGGTAAGATTGCAGTAAGGAGGACTTACTGTTGCAGAGGCTTGATGCAGAGGTGCGAAGAGCTCATGGAAAGAGAGGAGCAGGAAATGACTACAGATAGTCATAGCAGAAGTTCACAAGGGAGCCACAGCAGAAAGGAAGATGCCAAAGCAAATGGCATGAGGATGAGTCAAGAAGAGTTT
Organism: Pinus tabuliformis; assembly: GCA_031772625.1. Taxonomy (NCBI): domain Eukaryota; kingdom Viridiplantae; phylum Streptophyta; class Pinopsida; order Pinales; family Pinaceae; genus Pinus; species Pinus tabuliformis. Next base: position 86,019,128 of record CM062806.1, on the reverse strand, counting down.
GACCGAGAGAAAGCTGAGATAGATTTCCAGATTGGGGTATTGATGAAGATGCTACGGAAAAGTTTTTGGACCATGAGGAAAAGAGTAAAGTGGCCAAGGCTATGAGAGAGGAGAAATCATAAAGTGAAGTCAGAGATAGTAAAAGAATTGAAAAAGATTGAGCAGATATTGAGTGCTCAAGAGGAATCAGAGAAACTCAGAGAAGCAGAGGTAGAATTGGAAGTTTCCATTTGCAGACCAGAACAAGGTGAAATGTTGGGAGAAGAGGATAATGAGAGGTCAGTTGAAGATCTCATGGACTACTGGCAGAATTCAGAACAATTCAAAGATATGTTGACAAAGGAAGTAGATGAGGCAATGAAGCCTTGTGATTTTGATGCTTATAGTTTGTGTATGTTTGCAGGATATGCAGAGGATGATGGACAACCTGATGAAATTGTCACAACCAGAAATGAAACTCTTGAGGTAAAGTATGATGAAGAATCCTTTTTAGAAGAAGAAGGTGTTGATCATTTGCAACAGAAGGAGTTCATAGATGAAATCCTGTTTGGTATGAAACAGTCAGATGAGGTTGATATAGATCAGCAGTCTAAAGACAATTCCATGGTGGGACTACAAAAAGGTAAACCGATGAATTTGTTTAATGGAATTAATGAAAGATGCTTGCAATATGATGATGTAGAAAACAGGTCAACTCAGGAGGATTGCCAAGAAAAGAATGAAGCTGAGAAGGAAAATTGTGATGATCTGCTGGAGAGATTTCACAAGGAGATAGAATTCTTGGAAAAATTACTCGAGGAACCCAAACGAGAAACAAAGCTTACAGAACCTGATGGAGGAAAAGGTGTGGAAGACAACATTAATAAATATGATGCTGAAATTAGAGAAATTGAGCAGCGATTATTTGAAGGTGAGATGAAAGATCAGGAGCAAGAAGGGAGTTATGTCCTCAAAGGCATGAAGGAGACAGAAATATTAACTCAGCAAGATGGAAGTAATCAGAAATTTGGAAGGAATGATCAGCTACATGAGAGTGAATTTGAGGAAGGTATCAAATTGCAGAAGTATAGAAGCTGGCAATGGAATGAAGAACCAGAAATTGATCTGGCAGTACAAAGAAAGATAAGTGAAGACCGAAATTACAGATGGAGACTGAAGAAAAGGGTGAAGTGGAAGCTATTGCAACGGAGGTTGAATGGAAAACTGATGAATGAGTTCAGGAAACTAGAACAAATTCATATTGATTTGAAGTCACTGCAAGAAGGATCAGCTGAAATCCAAAAGATCTATGATGGAGGAATGGTGCTTGAAGCATCAAAAGAAAATGGAAGGTATTGTATTTTGAAAACTAAAGGTTGTTGTGTGTTTGCAGGTCACATTAACTTGAGGAAAGACAAACAGTTATCGAAGACTGTTGAAGAAATGACTACTCATAGTCATATGCAGACTAAGGAGGATGGCAAAAGAATTTTTGAATTCAAAGGATACACTGAGTCATTGAAGATCATTGATCTTGAAGAAAGCCAGAGTGCAGGAGGATTAAAGACAAATATTGCAAACAACGTAGTTAGTAAAGATGATACAGAACTTTTGAGAGGACTTCCAGATGAGATAGCAGATTTGTATAAGTCAAATCTTTTGATGAGGAAGCCAGCAAGGAATGAAGAATTGCAAATTAAAGTGAAAAAAACAGCAGCAAGGTATGTGAAAAGGACAACAGCAAATAGTGATGCATTACCACATAGTGGACAGAGACTTGAAGGACAAACAATAGCAGCAGTAATCAAGAACACGCTATCAAATCAAGTATGGGATCTGGGAGGACACAAACCAGAAATGTATGATCAGGAGATCATGGTTAATTTAAACTTTGGGAGTTTGATGCAGGAGCATCTAGACCTAGCCAGCAATGTGATGGAATGGTCACATGTTGTGGCTAATACAAGTTTGAAGGAAGATTTGGTTGTTAATCTTGTATTAATTTCAATTAAATGTAATTAGTTAAGAGTGGCTTAATTCTGAATTGAAATTGGATAAATGGCAAGTGGTCTTCCCTGCGTGGAGATCAAGCCAAGTAATCCAGTTTTTTTAGATTAAGATAAGATAGGAATTCTAAATATGTATTTTAGATCTCCAAATATGGAGGAGATGGTTAAGTGAGTATATACGCAATCTCTTTTGTGTTAAAAAAGAAGGGAGCGAGAAGCATTATAGAGGGAATTAGTTAGAATTGAGTGAAAAAGGGAAGGTGAGTGTGGAATGTGGAGAGAAAGGCCAAGGTTGCGTGCTCATGTTGGAAATCAGGCCAAGTAATGTAGATATTTGAAACTGGTTAATGAAATACAGTTTTATGTGCTTTGGAAGTTGGAACTGTGAATATCTCTGTCAATGCGAAGTAAATATCTATGTTCCTATATAGATGATGAATGGTGCTAAATGTCTGAATTGTTATGGCTGGATATTTCTGGTGGTAAATGACTACAGGAATATATGATTCCAGTAGAATGTTTGGAAACCCACTTAATAGATTGAATAGATGTGATATTGGATTGAATCCTGTTGAGTGCATTGAATTGTGGACTTGTTTGTGAGAGGATTGCTCTGCGTTGAGCAATATTGATGAAATCATTTGTTACTAAATATTCTGGGGTTTTCTTTTGTGGAATCGTTGTTTGGAAGTTTGCCTAGAAAGCAAACGAAATTTCTGTGCAGAAATTGTGTGATACTCTGCGTGAGCAATTTATGGTCATCCAGAATGTGCAGGAAGCAATAATCAGTCTTGTGTGGATCAATACAACAGATCCAAGTATTGAATCGAACCCTGAGTGCTGGTTAATGGAGGAAATACCCAACAACCCAATTATGTAACAAGGCGTGGTTAAGTCTTGAGTTAAATTGCTGTGGGAAAATGCATTGACAAGGTTGATAAATTCGTGAGGGTTTGGGGATCTCATTATTTTTAGTTCTTGAATTGAAGTCTGCATTAAGCTACAAAGGGGGTGTAGTCATAGTTGACGTTGTACTTAAGGTAAGTGATTTATTCATGCAATCTAAGTTCCACATGATGTCAACAGATTCGAATCTCTTTGGGATCCGAATTTCTTTATAAAATCAAACTGAAACCTATGGAATCAGTCCCTGAGGAAGAAAGTTCACTTTTGAGCAGTTATTTAGTTTTCTTTGTGAAATCTGGAACCTAACCATTGAAAGCAAGGGATTTCCCAGGTGAAAACGCCCAGCTCGATCACTGAAGAAGATTAGGTTAAATTTTGACCAAATCGTGGTAGTTCGGCATCTCTGTTATTTACAATTGCTGTGGAAACCATTTTTGTTGACCTTCTGCCCATTGAATCCAAACTTGGAATCATGGTTATGATAATGTTGTCTGCAAAACACTCCTTATGTATGAGAAGTACGTAATAACAAAGGATTGATATAAGAGGGGTTTAAATGGAGGAAATCGAACGGTGGTGTTTCAAAGGGAAGTCAAAGATGACTTGAACGCCAGTGTAAAAGGTTTTGATTGAAGGAACAAGCTTGAGAAAGGAATACTCTGCGTGGATTTAATTACAGTGTCGACAGTTAGTGACATGTTTGTGTGGCGGCTTATAATAGATGCGTGTTGTAAGTTGAACGAGATCAGGTGTTGCTGCAATATATACATAGGTATGAAACTATTTTGAAATGTGTTCAACGCTGTTTAAATGGTTATAAAAGGCGCAGTTTCAAAAGGTGTATTGGATCAGAGGTGTCAAAACTATAAGTGCGGCAATTTCTTAATGGAGCGAAACCATTTCTGATTGTGGTATAATTATGGCTTGGAAGGGGCAGTTCGATTTGGAACAGAGGTTTTGAAATCCTCTTCAGTTAATATCAATTTGTGAAACCTGTGTATGTATCGAACCTTGAATAAAAGGATTGAATCGAAAGCTCGATTCGAATCAATGTTAGAACCTCAGTTTGATGAGTTGGTCTCATGGAGGGCGCCATTGGTTTAAGGGGAATCTCACTGTTGGTGCGTAAAAATGTTTGTGAAATTGCCAGGATTTGTAGTTTTTTGCTGAGATGTATTTTATCTGCATTAGTCATAGTGTGATTCTGGGTTTGCAGGGATTTCCCTGCGTCAATAATAAATGTTATTTTAATAATAACAATAACAATATATTTTTAGATAATAATAATAACAAGAAGAAGATGAAGTTTTATCCCTCTTGTTATAATAGGGTGGTTAATCTTTCTATCTTCTCTTTTGACCCTCCTCTCTTCAGTCTTTTGGAGAAAGGATTGAATTTTTCCCTTGCTCCTAGAAAAATTCTTGTTGATGAAATTATTTGTGATGTTGAATTTGGGATTAGGGGTTTACGAGGCAACACTAAGGATATCATCAGACATGACTGTGCAGTTTTCCTTAGAAATGAAAAGCCCCTTAAGAGAAACATTAGCAATATTGAATTTGATGCCCTAAAATATTTGAACTATAACAAGGACATTGTTATTCTCAAAGCTAACAAGGGTGGAGTTATGGTTATCTTATACAAGGAAGATTACTGGAGAAAATGTTGGACCACCTTTGTAACCGTGGGAGCTACAAAACTCAATAAGAGTCCCTTAAAGAAGATTTCTAAACAAGTCGCTCTAGCTATAAAATTCAATAGCACTGTTATTTCCTTGAGCCATAAACTCATCGAGGGTAACCCTATCCACCCTAGTATCTATTTTCCTCCCAAGATCCATAAGGACGGGAATCCCCTAAGACCCATTGTCAACACTATAGGAGGGACAACCTATCTTTTGGCAAAGTATTTAGCCCAAAAGCTAAAAATCCATTATTGGCCTTACAGATTCATTTGTCATTTCTAAAGACTCTTCATCATTTGTTAATGAGTTAAAGGGTATAAGGTTTGATGTTGGGTAGCAGAAGCCCCACGTAACAGTCATGGGGCACAAAGCCCAAAATTTTGGGCAGAGATAGGGTAAAGACTCCGTGGGATGCATGGAGCGCAAATTATAATAAGTCAAGCCAAAGGGTTGTCTGCCCAAAGATGATGTAAAGGAATGTAAGTTGAGTCGGACCACCCATGGTCCGTGGACCGTGGAAATGTATAAATAGAGCGAGGCTCTATGGTTAGGGGTAGCTAGTTTTTGGGTAAGAATGATCTGAATTGTAACGGGTTCATCAGTTAAGACGTTTTGGAGCGTTTATAAGTCCAAGTCGAGGGTATTGAGTAATAGATAGAGGCTCTACAGCTGTGTGCACAGAGGCCTAGTAGAGTCCACAGTTGTGTGCACGGACCCCTGCAGCTGAGTGCGCATGATAGATCTTGTTTCCTTGATAGAAGAAGTTGAATAAAGATAAGTTGATTCCAAATTACTGTGTCAAAGCTGAACTATTGTGGATCTGATTGATTTAGGGTTATTATTTCTGTTGAATCTATATGCATACGCTTATGTTTTGGGTTAATGTAAATCTATATCTCTTTTGAATGCATGCACTGGTTATCTTGATTAAAAGTTTGCTTAAAGATTGCCCTAAGTAGATCTGAACTATAATAACTCATTAAGTAGTTAGTATCAAGAAATAGCGCTGGTCCGGATCTGCGCTGAAGCAGAGTAGCACAAGGCTACAGAACAATGCATGAAACTTCTAGATCCAATCTAGACATCCCAAGGGTGCAGAAACATGGTTCTAGCACCCTCCCCTACTACCTTGGGTGAGACCTCAGTTTGCGTTCCACAGGCTGTTGCCGAAAGGGTCGATAGTTGCGGGATTTGTTTGGCTAAATAACTCTTCCGAACCTAGTTCAAGCCCCTATAAGCCAATAAATGGTTTTGTTGCCAGGACTAGGATCTATCTAAGGGGTGTCTGATGTTGGAACACTGGAATCCTACAAAGAAAGAGCTTGAATAGTGGTTGGATTTGAAGCTCCACTAGTTCACAGCTTAGGAAAATAGAAACTCGCGGATATCAGAGGAAGATTGGTTGGACCACTATTTATACACAGATATCCTTGAGATCTTCTTCGCGACATTTTCAATAGATCTCTACGAGTGGATTGCGAGGTTAGCTGATAGCGTGGGAAGGTGCAGATTAGATTAGCCTATTGTGTGGACTCCAGAACTGGTGCGCAGGCTAGAAGCCACCGAAGATAAAATCACACGCGCAGTAGATCATTGGCTAGATTGGGTAATAGGAGGATTTATCATTGAATTTGTGATAGATACAACTGTGAGTTATAGTGAAGTGGAAAGGTGATTTCTCCAAGGACCGCGAGGTAAGTATATCAAATCATTGAATACATGGATTAAGATGCTATTGTGTGAAAAAAAGATTATGCATGTCTATTGATGTCTAGAGTAACGCGGAGTAGAAGAGGCTACTGAGGAATGGGAGGGGTAGAGAACAGTCCTTTGATTTCTATCTCACAGGAGAGCGAGGAGGAGCTTGCAAGGTTCTCACTGAGAAGTGCAATCCAGTTGATTATGGAGCACTTCCCACTGATACCACCTCTGTCCACGCCACCACTCACTTCACCTACATCAAACCCATCCACACTGACACTACCCCCACCTCCTCCACTGCCAAAAGTTGGGATGGCGAGTGCAATCCAACTGTCGATATTTAAGGGTGTAGGAAATGAGGAACCAGTCCGGTTCTGGTTTGTGATAAGGTTTATATGGGATGCTCAAGGCATCACAGTTGATAACATTAAGAAGGCTACCTTAGTTAGCATGTTGTGGGACCACGCGTTGACTCGGTACATGAAATACTCATGCAATCATCGAAATGAGGGAAAAGTAGCAATCTAGGAATTTGGTTGACCAAAGTCAGAAGCATAGTCAGTTATTGGGTCCAAGGAAATCACAATGTTTCCTGGTGAAACCCCATGGGATCTAGATCAGAGGTTGAAAAGCACCATCCGTGAGGCAAACATGACACTATCGGATGCAAACCACTGTTCTTGGTTTGTCACATCATTAACACCATATTTGAGGATGGCTCTTTCACAACAAAAGATCTCAACCCAAGCTAAAGCATTGGAGAAAACAATGAGGTTGCACGAAACCCCAATGCAGGATCCAGGGTTGGGAGTACAGCAAATCCAAGTGCAAATACAAAACCTATGTCTAGAGATATGAAGTTTGAAACAAGGGTAGGCGCCTCGGATAGAAGTACGGGAAGAGGTGTGGTGTATCAAATGTAAGGGCTAGGGCCATGATAAGGACCATTGTTCGATCTTGGCAAAATATGTGGTGGGGGGGACCGATGCCGTTGTGACCAGAGGTACAAGTTGGGCCAAGCACAATACCCACACTCTGGTGCGCAATCTTTCAGGTGGGAGGAAAGTATGCCACAGAAAATTGTCATCTATTACCGAACCTAAGACAACCCCCCCTCCCCCCCAATAATTATTTTGCAACTTCTGTAGGACGGTGGGCCACGATGAAAGAAATTGTCATAGTTATGAGATGTTGATGGATCGAACACCTGCTTATAGGATGCAGATGGAGTTGTGTGGGTAGGATCCCTCCACACCACTCACGGGAGGAGGATACCAAGGACACGGATGAGGCCACGGGGGAATGAGACTTGGATGGGGACGAGGACAATTAATTTGCTATAATTGTGGAGGACCGGGGCATTACGCACGTGATTGCACAAACCTGACCAAATCTTGTTGCCCTTACTATTACCAATTTGATCACGAAGTAGTTGATTGCCCCACGCTTATTTCTTAGATGCGGGAAAAGTGGGTGCTTCCGGCTAACCCTACCCAAAACGTCCAAATGATGAAAGCTGAACCACACGCGGAATATCCTAATGTGAATATGATGTTCAGAAGTGGCGCCACTACAGGGGAAGATAAGGGGAAGAAACCAGAGGAGGATACATGGGTCCGTAAGGCCCCCTCAAAACAACCAGAATATGACTTGGAGCGTGCGAAGGAAGCCTTTATTGAAGCTAAGAAGAACTTCATGGAAGCTTCTACTTTGGGTAGTAAGGATCAATTCGAACCAGAGAAGGATACTTCTATGCTAACCACTTTCTTGGAAACATACATGAAGTTACTCAAGGATGCTAAAGTGGTGAAGGGACTACAAGAATTGATAACTAGATGCGCGGGAGCGGATGAACCACGAACGGTCCAGAAGTTAGGTAAACATGCTTTGCGCACCAGGCGGGAAATGTGGTTGATTGTCCATATTGGAGACTATGAGATGGACCAGGTCGTTTTGGATTTGGGGTCTGACGTGAAGGTCCTACCAAAATAGACATGGAAGCACATGGGTAGGCCCACACTACACAAATGGTCCCTGATCCAATTACAGATGGCTAACCAACAAAATATCCTGCCCATGGAAAGACTGCATGGGGTTACAGTAGACATCGACAGTGCTAGCACACAAACCGATTTTGAGGTCATAGAAATTGTGGATGATAGTAACCCATATCCTGCATTGTTAGGGATAGATTGGGCAATGGATATGAATGGAGTCATCAACCTCAAGAAATGAAAAATGATATTTGAAAAGAAATCTCTCTGCATAGTGGTTCTGTTGGATCTAGCTGAAGGGGCATGCTATACTGAGCCAGTGCATGACAGAGACAGTGATGGTGAATTGGACTGTATATACCAGATCACAGCATAAGATCAGGATAGGGTAAATCGAATAGCGGACTGTAGACTCTCATGGGACCGTGATAGTTCTTTCACGTTGGACTCAGATGAAGAGATTGAACGATGGCAGAACTGGCTACATGAAGTAACCACACTAAATTGTAATAGGATGGTGAAAATAGGGCAAAGTAGCAGCCAACTGATGAGACTGCCACAAAAGCAAAAGAACCACTCGATCAGTGCGAATCGATGAAGGGGAGAACAAACCTGCTGGAAGTATCTACGGAAGCACCATGCGTAACCATTGCTTCAGAAAAAGGTGCCATCCCGAGGATGTGAAGGAAATGGCGTGGATGTCGGAGGTAGGCACAAGTACGGATGGGAGAGAAAAAACGGGTTACCATCCATTGCCAACATAGGCTGTAGGTGTATGATGTGCAGACACCCAACCAGCTTAGAATTAGCAGCCCAAAACCACCATAGCAAACCGGTTCACCAACAGCAAGCGACAAGGTCAGTAAGGAACCAGGGGGAAGCACTCACACGAGTCGCCTGATAAAACAACCCAATGGGAAGTTGCAGATACCGCAGGTTCGATGGGCCTGTAATAGATGGCAGAAGGGAGCCCAGAAAATACAGGCTAGCCGCAGGCCCTGCGATATCAATAAATTATGGGTACAACCAAGTAAGCAAAGTGCGCTAAGAAGGGATGGATTCAACAGAATAGCATGTCGCGACACCCATGAAAGTCGTGCCAGTCTACACATAAGGAGATTAGGCCTGGTCGGGTATCCCGCAGCATAGGAATGAGCTATGACCTTGCTATCATGGCTGCGCCCACACTTACGGAAGAACACACCCCCCATAATGGCACCTACCGATAGAATGACTACCCAGATGCTCGAGAGGTGCTCGCAGCCCGAGCTAGCAGGGAAGTTGAGAAATTGCACCAAAGGTGTGAACACCTGACTAGCGGTAGAAAATACAGACTCAATTAACCAAGCAGTTGAAAGAAGGCGTGGGACTATAAACAAGTCTGCGGGAAGCTAGCACGACAAAAAGATTCTCTACCAAGTCATTCAGTCCACAAGATCGGAGCTGCGCCCAAAGGATTGCTACCACAGGGAAAAGGCAAAGGATGACTATTAGCAACATTATTCATGACAAGAAAGTTTGGTTACATCAGACAGGAGCAGGCGGTGGGACATTAAGGTGAAATTTCTGGGCTAGATACGCAAAGATCTGCTTTCTAGATGCTGTTAATAAATTGGAAAAGGAGGGAAGGAATTTTTTCAAATCTCATAATCTATGGATGGCACTGGAATACTGGTGCTTTGAACCAGCAAAGAGAAGCAAGCACTTGGCTACCAAGCACGCCATGAGTACCATGGCCAGAACCAAATCACGGTTTGTGAAGGAACTGTAACTAAATCAGGAAGAGCCCGAGGACGTGACTCAAGTCTCGAAAGCTCCAAAGTCTCCACGCACACCATGACCCAGGAAGAATAAGCAAATGAAAGGGACAGTTCGGGCCTCACCAAGGTTCAACAAATGGTCAACAGTTGACAAGGGCAAAGCAGTCACCACTGAGCCCGGTGAGGACGATGATGATCTACAAGCCCTGATTGATCAGATCGATGCACTGGCTAAGGAGGAAGACGTTGCATTCCAACTCCCATCACTACCTTCATATCTTTCTCCATGGATTGGGAAAACCAAGATATCGAAGGACTTGGACGCTGCAAAGACTACGCTCCAGATCCCTCTTCTTCAAGATGAAATAAGGTTCAAGGGGTTGCCGATGGGGAGTGTTCCAAGCAAACAACAGACAGCAACAAGTTCCCCGAATTGGCTGAAGACAAATTATTGCTGCAGAAGTGGTTACTAGGTGTGGAGAAGGCGAGATTACTGAATCTAAGGTGGATACCTCACTATCACCGCGCGACCATCACCATATTTGTGATCCGACAACTTCTCTGTATCATACATGATGGATATCTCTGGTTGGAAGGGTTGATTCCGATCACAGCTGACTTAATCCACCGAATTACGCACCTACCGCTTAAAGGGAACGACCCCATAGACATAACAGGAACAAGTAGCGAGGTAGACCTCGCTAAAACAATGAAGGTGAAATACCAGCTAGAAAAAGGAATGCATGGGTATGTCATAGCAAGCATCAACGATCACGTAGTACGAGTCGCTACTCAGCTTCTAGCTAGTAAACTCATGAGTAAGTGTCGTGAGGATGAGGTGTCAACTCCTATCATTGCGCTGACGGGGTTCAATTCAATTAGGCACAGTTTTTATGCAATGAATTTCTGACCAATTGTCAAGAAGCATAGGACAAAGGTAAGACATTTCATTATGCATGGTTTCTCTTATCAATCCTTCTGGTTACAAGCGAACTGTCATAGGAGAGCCATTTTCCCAGCATTGAAGATAGCCTACCTGAAGTAGTGCGGTATATTTCGCTCTGGGCTACAAAAGACGCAGCAAGGGTTTTTGAAATCTGGGATTTTTAGACCTCCATGGAAGGAAATATACGGACACAGATTGCTCAAAGACTGCATATGTGTCCCATGATCTACAATAATTTCCAAAGCATAGCCGAATTCAAAGTGGACATGCATCACTTGTATATCTGGGCATGAAAGGATCCAAAGTGATTATGGGTCACACTTTCATTCATTGCAACAGATGATGCCATTTACACGGCATTAGTAGCATGGCCTCCAGAATGGCACGCCCCAGACAAGGCTTTTCTCAACAAGATGCAACACAATAGCAGAAGAAGGAACGCCAACAGTGACTCGCTCAACTAGTAGAAAAGACACATCAGGAACAAAAAGCTACTTCGCAGGAGGAGGCTACCAAGAACCTGACAGCAGAAGAGAACCAGGCATATCAAGAAATGGACTTGGAATAGGACCCACAATAGGAAACATAGACTTAGAACCACGTCAAGCGGCCATGCGTTAAGGAATCACCAACCACATGAAAAAGGCCCAAAGCAGCGAAGGCTCTCGAAAAAGAATTCATTGACGTAGCCAGCCAATGAGCAATGTTCCCACCAGTGCTTTGACAAAACTAATCACCAAGCATACAACTGTGTTGGGGGAGGTCCGAGTGCAGTTTTAGGCATTACAAGTGCGACCCCCGAGTAGGGTCACCCTACATCTAGTAGAAGATACATCTGCTACCGAGCAGATGGTAGGCACGCTCACACCAAACACCTTACCGTTGTCAGTAGGTGCTGTCCTAGCCGAAGCCACAGGTGAAGAACATAGTTGGGGATTAAATCTGGCCGCCCTGTCCAGGGAAACACTATACCAACTGCAAGAGGGGGTAACTAATGAGCTTCATGCCAGGGAAGGTCGCGCCTTCCACACCTTGACAGAGCAGAAGGAAAAGTTAGAACAGGTGACTCTCCAGCACGATGACTTGGCTGCACGCTACCAGGAAGTAGAACAAGATGTGACGGAGGCGTGCAGCATAGTACTGGAGCTAGCTATCCCTGGAGACCTTCCAACAGCTACCAAGATTAAACACATCGTAGCCAGATTTCATACGGCCTAAGAGGAGGCCGCAAAAGCCCAGGGGGAACTAACTTTACAAATTGCAAAGCTCAGACTCAAGGCACGGCCACCCACACCTCCGACAGATCGAGAATGATGCTACGATGAAATTCAATATGGATTGGAAATGATGAGGAGCACTATTTGCAAATTCTTGGGACTACTAGATTAGTCTCTCATTATGCTCATATTCCTTTACGAGGACCCAACCATACAGCAAGTGGAAACTGAGACACGCGAGTTACAGCAGGTCTATGACGCAACTCGAGGGGTTGCACTGATGGTCGCTATCACACATCGGTTGGCCAAAATGAAGGAGGCCCAAGTTGACGCAGTGCGGCAATAGGAGACAGTACTTAAAGAATGCATCCAGCCCCAGCTTGATGAGGCATTTAGCGTCTCTATAACTATTGAAGGAAGGTTAGCACATATGCAAGCAGTATGTGATACCGAGCAAGCAACTGCAAGTGATAAGGATGCATCAGTGGCTCACTTGGAACAGGTACAAAGTCTGGCAACAAAATTTCTTGAAGGAACATGCGACGTGCAGAAGTTGTTGACCGACCTCTGCACGAAGATTCCTGCACCAGCTGAGTGACTCGAGATGAGTCTCAATGATTGTGTTGGGGGACTGTTGGGCAGCAGAAGCCTCGCTAATGGTCATTGGGCACAAAGCTCGAAATTTTGGGTAGAGATAGGGTAGAGACTTTGCGGGATGTGCAGAGTGCAAATTATAATAAGTCAAGTCAAAGGGTTGTCTGCCTAAAGATGATGTAAAGGAATGTAAGTTGAGTCATCCCGCCCATGGTTCGTGGACCATGGAAATGTATAAATAGAGCGAGGCTCTATCTTTAAGGGTAGCTAGTTTTTGGGTAAGAATGATTTGAGTTGCAATGGGTTCATGAGCTAAGAAGTTTTGGAGCGTCTGTAAGTCCGAGTCAAGGGTATTGAGTAGTAGATAGAGGCTCTAAAACTGTGTGCGCATAGGCCTAGTAGACTCCGCAGCTATGTTCGGACCCCTGCAATTGAGTGCACAAGATAGATCTGGCTGTATTGACGAAAGAAGTTGAATAAAGATAAGTTGATTCCAAATTACTGTTTCAAAGCTGAACTATTGTGGAACTGAATGATTTAGGGTTAATATTTCTGTTGAATCTATATGCGTACACTTATGTTCTGGGTTAATGCAAATCTGTATCTCTTTTGAATGCACGCACTAGTTATCTTCATTAAATGTTTGCTTAAAGACTGCCCAAAGTAGATCTGATCTATAATAACTCATTAAGTAATTATTATCAAGAAATAGGGCTGGTCTAGATCTGCGCAGAAGTAGAGCAGCGTGAGGCTACAAAACAATGAACAAAACTTATAGATCCCATCTAGACATCCCAAGGGTGAGGAAACCTGGTTCCATCACCCTCCCCTGCTACCTCGGGTGAGACCTCAGTTTTCACTTTGCGGGCTATTGCTAAAAGGGCCAGTAGCTGCATGATTTATTTGGCTAAATAACTCTTTCGAACCTGCGTCAAGCCCCTATAAGCCAACGTTTGATCGGGGGGGATTTTATTTTGAGTTTTAATATGGTCTACCTTTACACTATTATCCCCATAAATGAGGCCATTTTGGTCATCAATTGCATCATAGATCCTCATAAAGCTAAATTGGTTGAGATTTGTCTTACATCTACTTTCTTTAGCTTTGAAGGGTAATTCTATGAACAAACGTGTTGTGTTTCCATGGACTCCTCGCATTCCCATGTTATATCTAATATGTTCATGGAGGACTTTGAATCTAAATATTTGTCCTCAGCTCAATACAAACTAGATCTTTGGAAGAGATTTGTGGATGACACCTACGCCATCTGGACTTATGGTTGTGTTAAGTTGTATCTCTTTCTCCAACATATTAATAATTAGTCTAACTCCATAAAATTTACTATGGAATGTGAAATCAATGGGAGCCTAACTTTTCTTGATGTCCTTATTCCAAAGAAGGATGATGGATCATTCTCACACTAGGTCTTTCAGAAGAAAACTCACGCGGAGTAGTATATTCACACTAAGTCCCATCATTTCTAGGCGACTCAAAAGATGGGTTTTCTCAATACTTTAGCCACTCGTGCATTTAGAGTATCTGATGAAAGTCACCTTGAAGATGATAAAACCCATTTCCTCAAGGTTTAAAAATAATGGTTATAATAAGCTCTAGTGTCCTAATGATTTCTTTAAAGTTGGAAGGGGTTCCAAGATTAAAAAAGAACCCAATGATAGATTTTCTCAGGTGCACCTTCCTTTTATATAAGGGACAACAAAAAAGATAATTGCAAGGCTCCCTTAACCTTTTGGCCCCTTAACACTATTCAAAGTTTCCTAAGATCTGTAAAATATCTGGTGGACCCTAAGAATATAAAAGGTGTTTATGTAATCCCTTGTTTATATGGGACAAACTATGTTGGTGAAACTAGTCACTCAATAAATTAGAGGATTCAGGAACATGTGGAAAGGAGAAAACACCACATATGCATTGAAGACGCCCGGGTTATTGCCACGATAGGTCATTTCTATCACTGTAAGTTTAGGGAGGCTATAAAGATTGAAAGGAGGCCAAATGATTTGAATAGATATGATGGCTGGAAAATTAGCATGTTTTAGATCCCTATCATTTCCTCTTAAGTTTTTATTTATTTCATTTATATTTATTTATTTTCTAATTTCTTTTTTTTTTGTAATCTTGGCAGGATGAATTGAAATGGAGCAGATTAGTAATGCTATGCTAATTCCTCATTCAGAATAAAACCCAAGATACTTATCATTTGCTTATAAAGTGCTTAAGGATTCACCATGCTTTCTTAATTAAATGATTTCCATGAGAGTTTCTTATGTAAAATTTATAAACAATTTAACATAAAACATATGTTGAACAATAGCAAAGAACATCAAAATACAAAACACAACACAGAGATTGATGATGATTTCACCCCTCCTAGGCTACATATCCTTGGTCTAGCTTCCAATGCTTGGGCCTCTCTATTATGATAAAAATTACAACAAAAATGTGTTTACAATGCTCAAATGCCTCTAAAACATGTATCAATGAGTTCAAAATACTAAAAAATGGCCATCTAATATCTTTTTGCATCCAATTTGGATAAGAACTAAATAAGTTATGACTTCTCCCAGTTCTTCCATTATTTGTTCGACAAATTTCTCCAAAACTCACATAATCCCACAAATTCACTCCAAAATATGCTAACTGAGAGAGAAACTGGTTGCATCGCTGTTACAGGGAAAAGTGTCTACTCAGAACTGCTTATCCCACTAAGGTGTGATAGCTGCCTTAGAAACAGACAAATTAAAGCTACTTTCATTTTTCCTTTATGAAGTATAGATAGAGAAGAACAAAGAAGACCAACCTCTGTCTTGCGCTAATCTGCTGGTTCGATTCCTCTCTTCCTTGATAGTCTTTCGCTACTTGTTCCCTTGCACGCCCAGCTTCACAGAGTACCTGTAAGATCACAGTAGCATAGCACTATACAAGAACATGGATCTATAATCGTAAACAATCTAGGATCAGATGTAACTTGACCATACAAATGCAGCAAATATAAATGACACAAGAGTATGGAGGAAAACTTGAATAGCTTTTATTGATAAACAAGAAAGAGCCAAGGGGAGTTACAACCAGTTGTTCTGACCTAGCATCATCCTCTCAACAAGGAAGCCCCTCTTCACCTCATACAAAGCTTAGATCACCCAACAATCTGATGTTTGTCTCAAGAAACCAACAACAATTCCTTACAATATGAAAAATTCCAGCCTATGGATCTCTGGGATGAGGGATCCATATATAGATATCTGTAAGGGAGATGAGTTAGCTTGTGACTTGATTAGTGTCTTCCCTCTGATAGTTCTTGCTTCCACTTGGAGATTGATGATCTTTTACTCATCCTTGGTCGAATTCAGAGAGGTAAGTGTCACAGGAGAAGTTTCTGGAAGCTTCCATA
This sequence comes from Pinus tabuliformis, assembly GCA_031772625.1. Classification (NCBI taxonomy): domain Eukaryota; kingdom Viridiplantae; phylum Streptophyta; class Pinopsida; order Pinales; family Pinaceae; genus Pinus; species Pinus tabuliformis. The sequence goes on along the minus strand of CM062806.1, from coordinate 86,002,929 downwards.
GCCTCTCCACCTCGCGGAATGACACTGCCATTTGTCATTTCTCGCCCATTGCACCCCATAGAAGGGCTTTTTGAAATACAATGCACCCACACAGTGTGTTTAGGTGAGATGCAATGCACTTTGCCTATGGAGCAGCTGAAATGATCGTGTTTTGACTAATTCTGAGCAGTTTTTTATGGAGAAATTTTGGGAGAAGCTGTAATCAGTCGACCTTGCTCCTTTAGGGGTTGGAACAACACTTTTAGGGACTTAGGAGCCCTTGGTTTATGGACATTTTATGCTTGGGGTTGCAGTGCCCAAAAATGTCTATAACAGTTGCCCCCTAAAGCATGAGGTCGTTAATCTTTTGATGTCGGGTGAAATGCTTTATTATGAGGATCCAAAGTTCTTTCAAGCTGGGAGGAGACCTATAATAATATACAATACAATACATTATCTTCATAATATTTCCATGATCTAGTTGAGGCGGCCATTCCCATCCTCAGCTTTATAAATTCATTTTCATGTACATAGGACAGACAATCGTCTGAGTGTAGACTGATGATTCTAGTAGAGCCATCATCCCTTTGATTGGATGATTATCTGTGCAGTAACGATGTACACTTAATGTTTTTATTTCCCTGAATATATATCGTAGCCCGAATGGATGAAACTAGATTCAGGGTCTTCAATCTCATTCGATCTTCACTCGAAGTACAAGTCTATCCATGTGAGAGATGTTCTGAAGTCGAACATGGAAAGACATCGCCTGATTACCAGCCAATGATGTAAGCTGTTAACAGGTGCGAGATGAATCACCGATAATGATAATGACCCTCAAGGTACTGCAGTACAATTCACGTGGTGTGAATAAAGGACTTGGCATCAAACACCACGCAAAATCTTTCGGTCGAAGGCCATTGATGTAAACCTGTCGCCGGAAGTGAGAAACTTGCCATTGAGGCATGCAAGCTTCAAAGTACTGAATGGGGTGTTCCTAGATCGAATTCTTGGATAATGAGTTGATGTCGACAAGAAGTGATCTGTCACAAGAGGGCCTTAATGAATCCCACATCAATGACATGGAACAGAGCAAATGATTTTAATGGAGGTGAAAACGATCTGGTGATATAAGGTTCAGGGTGGCGGTCATGAAAGAATGGAGTATAAATGTATTGTAGTGGGTAAGACACAGGTGAATTCTCTGAATGACTTCTCTTGAACATATCGGTGACACTGACGTGATGGATTGGTAGCATTAACCCCAAATGTGTATGGTATGATGGGACCATGGTGATGTGACCGGTGAATGAAACAACCCAACCCGACTTGGATGCGGAGTGAAAGTGTCATGTTCAAGAGCGACTTGCTACCAACAAAGTTTCTTCAAGTTTTCTTCCCAATTTTTCCCTAGTCATTGCCGACCAGTACCTCTTTATTTTTGTTAAGCTTGAGGAGGATAACATATGCTTGTTCTATAATTTGCCCTTCGGGCAAACCCATCGCTATGTTTTAACGAGCCTAGAGATAGTGAAACTCGTTCTCGTCTATAGGCAAGTTTGTCGCTATTAAAATTTTAACGAGTTTAACGACAAAGATAACTCGGTCCTTTTCAATTTTAGAGAGTCTGAAAAGGAACGTAAAGGAAACTCCAAAATTCCTTTTTCGTCATCTAATCCCTTAAGTCCGAAAAAGTATAAAACAATACAGAAGGGATGAATTTTCGATCCTTTTAACGAGCTGAACAAAACAAGCGCTCCATATTTTTGTGTAATAATCCCTCAGGTCCAAAAAGATTAAAATTTAGAGGAGGGATAGCACTTCCGGTCCCTTTAACGAGCTGGAGAGGCCAATGGCTCGGCAATATTTTCATATTTTACGAGTCAATTGAAAATAGCTTAAAGGAGACTCGTCTTTTGAGGAACGAGTGATAAAATGGGTAGCAATTGATTCCAGGTAAGGTTTGGAATTTTCAAATCACGACAGTGTTACAAGGATGGCTAACATGATCACTCTTCGCAGTTGTTCCTCAAAATGGGTAAACCATCAAATGGAGGTGAATGATCGGCCAATACAGAGTGGAGGTGATAGTGCAAACACGACCAAGGCTTTAAAGGCTGAGGTATTACATTCACGATGGTTATTTACCCGAAATTGGTTCATTTTTTTAATGAGCTTAAACTCTGGAGGAACATGTGCTCATTACTTATGTTTATTTTTTAACGAGCATGAAGTCCGCGCTAAAACTGCTCGATTAATCCAGTCGTATAATAAGAATGTCTCATATATAAAAACGGAAACTTTTAGGGTTTTTCCCCACATCCTTTCTTTATGCAAGTTAGGAAACAACCAATCCTATGAGTTTAAAGGGTTAGAAGACCTACAAATTTAAAAAATAAATAGTCGCTCTTCGCTTGCACGCCAAAAGGTTTGCATGCCCCCAGGTATAAAACAGAGTTTCAAGGTCACCCTTCAAATCACCAACAAAACATTTATTTTATCAGGAAAGGTATACCTCTTACAGGTTACCAAAGATTGTTCTATTCACAGTGTAAACAAAACACTTCTTCAATGATGTTTATCGAAATAAACAAAGGTGAGTGGCAATGCCTGCCAACTCACATAAATTTGACAAGAGAATCTTATTCCAGTCCAACTCCCTCTTCCAATCCTGGACGGGAGTACGGAGGTCATATACTCTCGCGGAATCCTACCCTATACCTGAAGTTTTCCTACCGAAGCAGACCAGGTTGCGTGCCCCCTGGGTTTCAGTCATCTCCCCCGAATCACTCACGCTCATCAGATGGACAAACTGGGGATTGAGACATTTCTTGCGTGAAAAGACCACTCAGGGATGGCATATGACTATTGGCTATGTGTGATCCGGGAAATGAAAGCTGGTCTACAAGCTTGACCACTCTTCCTTCGCGCAGAAAACACATTACTCTAAAGAGTGAGGAGAAAATTACTCCCATGAAATAAATATAGTCTCGTCCAAGGAGTAGATTAATCCAGGGGTCCTTGAACTACCATTACGTTCATTTGAACAGTTTTCCCTCTCAATGTTATGGGTACATTGGGAAGGATCCCTAACGGTCGACTGGTTTGTTTACCATAGCCTGTTAGATTTCTCATCTCAGGCAAAAGCGATGGCGAACCAAGCGCTTTCCAAGCAGTCGAGGAAAGGATACTCACAGAAGCCCCTTCATCTGTGATGGTACCAGCCATAACCATTCTATATATTTGAACAATGATTCGAAATGGTATACTAGTCGGTAAACAGTGTCTACCTAGTTGATTCCAGTGAAAGGAGACAACTAGGTTGCTTGGAGGTGGGACCGAATAGACGGTCGGGTATGACTCTGACGAACTTCCTTCCTGCGGTAAAGGAACGGGTAAATTGCCCCCATGTTCATCGGAGTCTGTGTTTGCGAAAAGAATTTGGACGATGTCGTCCTTGTTCTCTTCGGTGATTGTATCATCTGAAGATGGAACCTCTGAAGGCAAGACCGGATCAACTGCCACCTCGACCTTTTGACTTTCGTCTTGTATGGGTTTAGATGGTTTGTCCTCAATGATAGATGCTTCAGCCAACCACCTGCACGGGTGAGCCGGCTTTTCAACTAGTGACGGACTCGGCAAGAGTTTTTTATATCCAGGGGGAAGTCGTAATGGTGAAACCGGACGATCGTCCAAAACTCTTTTAGCCTCATCTAAGAAGGGACAACGGTGGATGGCATGATCACCTTCGCAAGTTTACAAGGAAATCTATATTTTCCTTTTTGTCCTGGGACTTCACTTTCACTAGTCGACGGTGTGTTTTCAACATGATCATCAGAGGTTGACGACACCGGGTTATGCAAACGAGGAGACCAGTCCCTTAAGATCCGAGGTATACAAGGACAACCTCTATGATAGTGGTCTCCTTTGCAAATGACACATGGCGATTTAGGCCTGGTCGGTGCAGTGTGTGGATTTTTGCTAGACGACGCTTGGTTGCCCCCTTTCGCTTTTGGCTCCTTCTTCTTCTTCTCTTTATTCTTCTTCTCAAGTACTTGATTTTTGGCTTTACCAACCCCATCAAGCGAAGAGGAAGGAGGAGAGGAGGAATTGGAGGAAGTAGAAGGTCGGTGGGTAATTTTGGACTCGTCTAGTTGCTGACCGATTGTTCAGGAATTGCGGTGTTCTGAACGACAGAGGTTGAGAAGAGCCATACAGGCAAGCCAATTGTCAGTCTTGGAAGTGACAATGTGGCCATATGGGGTGCACCAACATCTCCCCAAGAGGAGAAGGGACTAGGATTTCCCCCAAGGGGATTTCCTTGGTTGGTGGATTCCATTTTCTCAACCCAAGGTCAACGTAGGAAAGGGTCATGAATATTCCGTTTAAAATAAATTTTAGACACTTTGACACAACTTGTTTTTTCAATTTTTAAGAGTCGAGAAAAAACAAAAGATGACTCTAGTCGCCTTCGATTTTTAAATAGCCTGAAGTGACAAGTGCTCAGATGGACCTTTTCCATTAAAGAGTTTGAAAAGGAACGAAAGGGACTACTCTAGAAATCTAGGTAGAGGGATTACCAAACCAATCGTAAAACTGCAGAATACTTTTTACGGTACGGCAGTCAATCTTCCCGAATGCTGTGTTTAGTGCATTGTGATCGATAGGGTGACAGGCACGGCTTCCTATGGATAAAGGATTAAGCCTATTGTGGTCTCCCAAAATATACTCGACAGTACATGGGAGCACAAGTCCGTACTGGCACTTATCATCTCAAAGTGGAGGAATCACCCAACCATCAGTGAGAACAATATTTACCAGGCTTTACGACACCGGAATAAGTCTCTAGCCTAGACTTCGAAATGTTGTGCGTTAGGGTCCAAAGCGTTGTTAAATTCATTGAATTTATTTTATAGTTGATCTTGTTTATGAAGTTTGCCTTTCAAGTTCACCGCGAGATGTAGTATAATTCCTAAAATGCAATCTAAGATGATAAACAATATTTTTATCTTCTTTGTGCAATGAAAATCCTAGTTACTAAGGAAAGAAAGACAGAATTCTTTCACAAAGAGCAAAGAGCACACTCTAAATGCACTTTCCTAAATCAAACCAATCAGACTGTCTAAATGCAAATGCACATGCATGTATTTGTTTTCGACTTTCTTAGTATATGAATGATAAAAAGAAAGTTGATGCACAAATCAAAATTTATTTTCAAGCGACAATTATCAACAAGTTTCTTTTCGAAATCAAAAATGGAGACAATCACAACACCTTACGATTTTGAAATGAATACTTGTTTTCGACACTAGAAAAATTACAAATTCAGACCAAAAACAATAGTAACAGGATAACCGACTATCAACAACAATCAAACTCTTTCCTATGATTGAAAACGACACTTGCGACACTTTCAAATCAAAGGACGACAGTGCGATTATGTTACTTTTTGCAAAGGAGAACTGAAAATGACTCAACAAACACACAAAAACATTTACAGTTCTTTTGTACAAAGGAGACTAAATAACAACAAGGAAAAGGGGTCTCAAACAGAGATATACTGATCACAGGCATCAAAATTCATGAATAGAATTGGAAAGAATGAATCACAGAAACCAAAATTGCACAATGCCTAGTCTGATCAGCGCACCTGTAACACAGGGAGTTTGAAATGCAGCGCACCTACTACACTCGGGAAGTGCGCTGAATTTTAGATTCTCAGAACAGTACGTGCGCTGGGCCAGAGACGAGACTTTGCTTGGGTTCCAGGTCATAGTTTGCAGTTTAGTTCATGGGTTTTGGCCGAGCAAAAGGTAATCAGTAATGCAACAATCAGGGGTAGATCTAAGGAGGATCTAAGAGCTACCACAAGGGCAATCAGAGAGTTTGTGAATCAGTTGTTTAAATCATAAACCGATCCCGGAGATTGACTGAAGCGACATTTATCTACTTTGCATTTGCATAGCAAATGCAGTTCAAAAGCTACCTGGCACGACTTCAGACTCCGCCTGTAATTTTATGAAATAGACAACAAGGAAGATAAACAAACAAACTAATTCATCCCCAACGGAGTCGCCATTTTGTTACAGGGAAAAGTGTCTACTCAGAACTGCTTATCCCACTAAGGTGTGATAGCTGCCTTAGAAACAAACAAAGTAAAGCTACTTTCGTTTTTCCTTTATGAAGTATAGATATAGAAGAACAAAGAAGACCAACCTCTGTCTTGTGCTAATCTCCTGGTTCGATTCCTCTCTTCCTTGATAGTATTTCACTACTTGTTCCCTTGCATGCCCAGCTTCACAGAGTACCTGTAAGATCATAGTAGCATAGCACTATACAAGAACATGGATCTATAATCATAAACAATCTAGGATCAGATGTAAATTGACCATACAAATGCAGCAAATATAAATGACACAAGAGTATGGAGGAAAACTTGAATAGCTTTTATTGATAAACAAGAAAGAGCCAAGGGGAGTTACAACCAGTTGTTCTGACCCAGCATCATCCTCTCAGCAAGGAAGCCCCTCTTCACCTCATACAAAGCTTAGATCACCCAACAATCTGATGTTTGTCTCAAGAAACCAACAACAATTCCTTACAATATGCAAAATTCCAGCCTCTGGATCTCTGGGATGAGGGATCCATATATAGATATTTGTAAGGGAGATGAGTCAACTTGTGACTTGATTAGTTTCTTCCCTCTGATAGTTCTTGCTTCCACTTGGAGATTGATGATCTTACTCATCCTTGGTCAAATTCAGAGAGGCAAGTGTCACAGGAGAAGTTTCTGGAAGCTTCCATAGCCTCTCCACCTCGCGGAATGACACTGCCATTTGTCATTTCTCGCCCATCGCACCCCATAGAAGGGCTTTTTGAAATGCAATGCACCCACACAGTGCGTTTAGGTGAGATGCAACGCACTTTGCCTATGGAGCAGCTGAAATGATCCTGTTTTGACTAATTCTGAGCAGTTTTTTATGGAGAACTTCTGGGAGAAGCTGTAATCAGTTGACTTTACTCCTTTAGGGGTTAGAACAACACTTTTAGGGACTTAGGAGCCCTTGGTTTATGGAAATTTTATGCTTGGGGTTGCAGTGCCCAAAAATGTCTATAACAATCGTGAGCCATAACCTGTTGGCCATATCAAAAATCGCAATCGACATAAAACCCGACAAATGGTCTTGTAAAAAAGTTGGCTATTGTGCGATGAGATATTGGCGGACCCGATGGGAACTTACACTGTGCCTCATAAATGTATCACATCCAATAACTTATCTCTCATCACAATGAGCGAGGTTTGGTGGGCTTAACGTCTTTTTAACACAACGAAATGTTGCGTTAGTGCTATCGTAGAACCAATGAGAGTATAAACTAGAATTCATAAAATCTCACATCTGGGCAGTTTATCGCTCATTGCAATCATTGATTACTTTCGAAACCGTATCGCAACACAACCATTTCTCACGATTTGTGCTATGTGATAAATCACATCACAACCATTTCTCACGATTTGTGATATGCGCTAAATCGCATCACAACCGAGATTCGTCAGGGGTCAATTCCTATCTGCCTGTGACATGCGATTGCAATTAGATCGCATTGCAACCTGTCTTTGCTGAAGATTTATGAAATGTAGGGGACAATGACATCCTTCCACTTACCACCTCCTCATTCTTTGAAGACCTTGCCACATCATCCCAATCCTGCCATGTAGACAAGTCAAACTTGAATATTTGACTTTCTCTAACTTCTGCATACAAGCTTGGATTTGAGTGTCATTCACACCATTGGATTCAGAATGATGAGCTCTTCGATATAATGATTAGTTTATCAAGATTCTGACACTTTGATTTTTGAGCATAAACTTGAGCACCTGATCACTCCTCCCCACTTGAAGCCTTTTTGACCCCAAAATATCACTTTCAATTGATCAGCAAGTGAGGGTACAATTCCTTCACCTTCCCCTCTTCAATCCATTTGGCCTTTGATGGATTTCTACCTTTGTGACCCACTCAAAGATAATCAAAATTTTCCCTCTTGGATGACCTTGTTCTTCTGTCAAGTATGGTGTCTTGCTGAAGCTCATCAAGAAATTCTGGAGAAAAATATTCAATTTATGGAATCTGTACACTTTCTCCTTGATCGTCAATCAAAGGATGCTCATACAATCTCAGATTTACAACATTAACAACAAAATAAATTTGCATATACGAAGGTAAATCAAGCTTGAAAACATTATTAAAAATCTTTTCCAAAATTTTAAATGGACCATAATGGATTGGTTTCATCTTTTTACCTTCACCTTGAAGCTTTTCCTTGCTAGTGTATAACCAAACTTCATCACCAACTTGAAATTGATGATCCACATGATGCTTATCATGCCTTGCCTTATACTTGCCTTGACTCTTTTCTAGTTGTTCTTGAACTCTTTGGTGAATCAAATAAATTTTCTTAATGAATTTCGTTACTCTATCTATGTCGATATGTCCATCTACAACTGCATATTTCTCAAAGATGAAATCCAAAGGTGATTTAGGAAAATAACGAAGACATGCCTCAATAGGTGAAGTTAGAGTAGAAGAGTGTTTTTCTTGGTTGTAAGCATGATGAATATAATGCAACTATTCATCCCACAACTTAGGATGTTTTCTACAATACCCTCTTAGAAAATGAATAATTGTCACATTAACCACTTTAGTTTGGCATTTTGTTTGTGGATGGAAGGTTGTACTTTTCTTCAATTTGGTGTCCATCAAGTTCCATAAATTTGACCAAAAATTCCCAACGAATTGGGAAATACGATCACTTACAATAGAGGTAGGTAATCCAAGTGAACCCATACATTTTGAAAGAAAAGCTGAGTTGTTTGTTCAGCTATAATTTGTTTTTTACAAGGCATTAATATGCACATATTTCTCAAACTATCCACAACCACGTACAAATAATCATGACCTTTTCTTGATAAAGAAAGACCTCCTACAAAATCCATAGAAACACTCTCCCATGGACTTGAACGCACTGGAAGTGGTGTGTACAATCCTAGTTTCCTATTACTAGGCTTACTGAGTATACATAATGAACAACCCCTGCTAAAATGTGACACACTTTCAAGCATACGAGGCTAGTAAAAATACCTTTGAAGATTTTCCACTGTTTTACTTACACCAAAATTTCTAGCAATAAGAGAAGTGTGCACTTCCCTTGTGACATTTACTCTCTCTCCTTATAGAACAAAAATTTTTCCCAAATGATACAACAAATTATCATGTACATGGTAGTCTAATTCCTCAACTTGGTTTCCTTGACTCAAGTTTGAATATACCTCTTTAAATTCAGCATCATGTGCATATTGTTCAACATAACTTTCAGGAAAAATATAATTATTCTTGAGTAAATGGCTACGTTAACAACCGGTCTAGAAAGCATATCAACAACTCTGTTATAAATACCTTTCTTGTACCTGATTACCAAGTGGAATTGTTGTAAGAATCCCATCCAACAAAAGTTCCTTGATTGTTGCAATTTTGTTTGAGATTGGAGATATTGCAAAGGTTTAGGATCGATGTGAATAATGGTTTATTTTCCCATCAAGTAATTCTTCCATTTCTTCACACTTTGCACCAATGCATAAAGCTCTTGATCATATGTAGGATAGTTAATAACAGTACTATTAAAAATCTTAGAATGAAATGAAACGGGCTTACCATGATGTAAAAGAACTACACCCATGGCATAGTCACTTGCATCTGTTTGTATTTTGAATGGTTGTTTCAAATATGACAATGCTAAAACTGGGGTTGAATTGATATTTTGTTTTAAAGCATCGAATTATTTTTGTTGTTTTTCTCCACACTAGAAGACAACCTTCATGTTGGTAAAAGCATGTAGTGGAGCTGCTATGGAAGAGAAATTGGTAGTGAACTTCCTCAAGTACTACGCTGCTCTTAGGAAACTCCTTACTTCTGTGACTGATTTCGGTATGGGCCAATTCACAATGACTGAAACTTTAGAGGGGTTAATATTCATCTCACCTCCTCCAACTATGTGGCCCAAATAGAATAAGGATGTTTTCATGAATTCACATTTAGACATCTTCAGAAATATTTTTTCTTCTCTCAAGACATCCAACACTTTTCTCACGTGCATGACATGCTCTTCTCGTGATTTGTTGAATATTAAAATATCATCTAAATAAAAAATTACAAACTCATCAAGAAAGGATCTTACAACATCATTCATAACTCTCATGAATGTAGCTTGAGCGTTGCAAAGACTGAAAAGCATAACCAACCACTCAAACAATCCATCTTTGGTCTTAAAAGAAGTCTTCCAAATATCCTCCTCAGTTATTCTAGCTTGATGATATCCAATTCTCAAGTCTAATTTAGTGAAATATTTTGCATTCTTCAACTGATCTAGCAAATCATCTATTCTGGGCAGTGGGTATCAATTCTTTATGGTAATTTTATTCAAAGCTCGATATTCTACACACATGCACCAGGTTCCATCTTTCTTGGGTACCAAAACAATTGGTGAACTACATGGCAAAGTAGAGGGATGAATTACACCTTTATCTAACAATTCCTAAAATTGTTTCTTAATTTATAAGCGTTCCAGAATTTACATTCGATACATACCGATGTTTGGGAGTGGAAAGTCTTGCTGTTGTTGAATTTCGGGTTGAACTCCCCATTTTGGTGGAAATCCCTTTGGTTTTGGAAACATGTCTCCATATTGATGACCACATCAACCAATTCATCTCATCTTCACGTCATAGCCTGCAAAAGATTCACTCTTTGTTTTGTTCTTCTGCCTTATCATAAGGAGCATGAGACTCTTGCCGGAATTGACCAATCACTTCATTTGCCTCATGCTTGCCAAAGACAGATTAAGCTTCGTGCGATGGGCTCTCACAATATACTTGATCTGAAATGGGGCACTAAAGGCTTCTTGTCAACGTACAAGAACCTCTCCCAATCCAAAGCTTAAACAATTTCCAAGGTCTATGCTTATGATTGATAATTTCCGGAAATAAGCACTTGAAATAGGTGTATGCTTGTGTTTTCCTTTAACTGCTTAATTGCCTTAAGTTTATTTGCTTAAACTGATATATAAACACATATAATAGTAAAATGTAGCAAATAAGCAAACACATAAGACAACAATATAATATGGAGTTCACCCTGATATCTTGGGCTACATCTCTTTCAGCTCTAATCAACTCGACTAGGCTCTTTGGGATTATGGTAATGCTTATTTTACAAGTTCCACACTTAAATCCATTGGTTTACAACTGCACCAATTCGCCAATCCGATCATTGCAATCACAAGTCACCCATCACAATTGCTTACTGGCTCATCGCTTTAATTGCAATTTGCTCTACCTGGGGTTCCGACATTTGATGAAGGCTTTCCTCCAATGTGATATATCAAAGATCACAATCGAGGAGTCCTTCTGCCCTTGCTTTAACTCCTCCTTTGGATTTTTCCGATGAAGTTTCCTTATAGGGCCTTAAGCCCATTTTTACAAGGAAATGCCTCCTTTTTAAAGGACAATGGGCCAACCTTTTTCTGCAATAACTCGTTCATCCAGATTCCATTCTAGTCCATTCAACTTGTCGTAGATTCATATTGAAAAGATCTATGCAATGAGACTATTTCCAAGAGCATCCTTTGACTTTCATTTTTGATCATTAAAATTCATCAAAGATTTTTTTATGAGCCTCCCCATTGGAAATCTTTTGGACCCCAGAAGACTAATATACAGATCTAAATAGTAGATGAGACTAACAACACCCTCTTCTTTCAGCCTCCATACACTTGCCTTGCATAGCTAATGCCTCTGAACCAAAACCTTTGAACACTTTCCTTCCTAGATGTGTTGGTCCTCCTGGGAAGAACTGTCCTCCTCCTTGACTTCATTAGAGAACTCCTGCTGAGAAGGCTACAGAAGGTAGTTTGAGCTTCTCTCCCTCGATCATTGATCCAAGGTGGCTCAAACAAATGTGAAGTTACATCTTCTTCACAACAATTTACATTTGTATTTGTTTGACAGATTGTCAAAAACAACTGGATGGCCTAAACTCTTGCTTCATCAAAAGAAACAGATTTCACATCTTGTGAAAACCTCCATGTCTTTACATCTGCATACAAATTATTGACTAGATAACAAGCCAACAAAATATGCCTTTAAAATAATTGACCCTTCAAGTCAAGCATATAGAAAAAGAACTTTAGGATTCTTTTTCAAAGATGAAACACTTCATCATTCTCTCCATATTGGAGACCAAATCAACCTTTTCCAGGTCAACATTAACATTACATGCATGCGTAAAAACAAATCAATCAACCCTTCAAGTTAATTACACATACATGTTCAAATACAAGGAAATCATCAACATCCCTGTGTTCATGTACATCATTCTCATGCATGCATTTCATCCTTCAACTTTCTCTTAAGCACATTGTACTTTCGAAGCTGAAATGAACATAATGTTGCAACAAGAAAGTGAGTCTCCTACTCAACTTTTCCGTTCACCTTCTTGGTAAAACCCTGCAACTTGCATTACATTAACAAAGAAATGCAAATGGATGCATTATATCAATAGAAATGCAATCTTAATTGGATAAGAATTCTAACCATTCCTTACCAATCCATTTCAAAGGTGCTACCTTTGTCTGCACATTAGCATCAACATGTGAATCATCCTAAAGCACGTAAATCATGGAATCTTTATTTCCATTCCTGCCATTCTCTCTTTCCACCCTCTTCAAGTTTTGTGAAAGCATTGTTGGATTCAGAGTCCAACATTTTGCAGCAATATGTCCTTGCTTATGGTAGTAAGTGAAACACATGTGCATCTTCTTAACAGCATGATTTGCCTTGTCCGATGGTCCTTTGGCTTTTTGCTTCCTTTCCTTCAAAAGTTTCTTGTATGTGGCCATTCTCTTCCAACATCTAGAAACATTATGGTTATCCAAACCACAAAAGGAACATGCAATTCCTTTCCCATGCTTATATGGAAATTTATCATGCTTTACATAATCAAAAGGAATATGATTAGAACCAGATTTATACCTTTATTTTTCACCTTTATTACCTTCATGAGGAGGTGAATTGAATGAATAAGTAGCTCCCTTTGGAACACCATCAACCTCTTCAATGGTTTCATATTTTCCACAACTCTCTAGTTCAATTGTATGCTTATGAACACCTTCTTCCTGAAAATGATGTTTCAAGCTATTGCATTCCCCATGAATACAATCTTTACACTTTTGAGGTAGAAGACCTAAAATGAAACTCCTTCTTGGAACTGTTTCAATTGTCTTCATGGCATCTTTGGAACTTTCTCCATAATATTGTCCATAGCCAAGACCCAAATACTTAGGCCTTTCCTTAACCATTATTGGCTCAACTATGCCCTGTGCATGTTTGCCAAATCCTTTTCCTTCATAGCCCATTTTGAACATTAACTTGGACCCTATACCTCTTGTATGTTTTTCAAAAGAACCAACATAATCATTCTTAGAGGAATTTGAAGAAAAAATAGAATTTTTTACCTCTTCTTCAAGATGATACATGACTAAGGCTTCTTTGGAAACAAGGAGCTATATCTCTAACTCATGCATCCTTTCCAGGTTCATATTTGCAATATGAAGTTGTCTCTTCATTTCCTGCAATTTGTCAGAAAGCCACTACATCTCTTTGTTTATGGAATTCAACTGCTCTCATAGTATGATGCTCTTCCTTCCATCCTCATACATTTCTCTCACCATATCCATCAATATGAATAAGTCTTGCTTCATGTCTTCATCACAGAATCTTGTGAAGAAAGAAGAATTTGAGGACTCACTTGTAGAAGTTGTCATTATCAAAATGAACAGAAGAACTTCAAACAATATTAACAAAGAGCTTATTCAAGCAACCTTTTGCAACAAACCTCTTGTGCTTCAAGGATTGCTTTGAGGTCCTTTGGGATAAGAATAATGCCTTCATCCCCTCTTCCTTCTTGTTCTCTCCTGGACTTAGCTATCAATATCTTTCCCTTCACCTCTACAAACTCAAACAATATTTAGTTTACAAACAATCAAACAATCAATCCTTGACTGTTTAAATACCTTTCAAGTTAAACAAGAAAATAGATTGCTCTATCAATCAAGCATCCTAATCTGACACCACTTTCATCATGATACCATCTACTTCATCATACCACTTGCTCCATGATACCACCTACTCTAGTATAACTTGGGCACTGATACCACTTGATCTGAAGTGGGGTACTAAAGGCTTCATGTCAGCTTACAAGAACCTCTCCCACTCCAAAGTTTAAACAATTTCTAGGATCTATGCTTATGATTGATAATTTGCGGAAATAAGCACTTGAAATAGGTGTATGATTTTGTTTTCCTTTAACTGCTTAATTGCCTTAAGTTTATTTGCTTAAACTGATAAATAAACACACATAATAGTAAAATGCAGCAAATAAACAAACACATAAGACAACAATATAATATGGAGTTCACCCTAATATCTTGGGCTACGTCTCCTTGAGCTTTAATCAACTTGACTATGCTCTTTTGGATTATGGTAATGCTTCTTTTACAACTTCCACACTTAACTCCATTGATTTAAAACTGCATCTATGGGTTTAGAATACCATCTTATCTCGCTGGCTGTCCATACTCTGCAGATAGATCCAGGCTTCTCTGGACTAGATTCGTTCAATCAACGCTCTGGGTTATCTTGAGCTCCTGGTTTGCACCAAACCCCTCAGAATTCTTTTACTATCTCTGGAATTCCTTCTTCTATCTAAAGCACACATCAAACACCGGCAACAACTTGATCATTTGATCTCTTTGTTGTTCTGAACTTCATTACAGCTCCATGGCTCTTAGAAGTTTGCTTTGAGCTCTTTGGCTTTGAGGCTCTACCTCCAACCTCTGGTGGCTATGCCTCTGTTGAGCCTCCAACTTCTGGTGGCTCTTTCGCTGTCCTCCCAACCTCTGGTGGTGTTTTGCGAATCATGGGACTCTATGGCTCTCTGCGCTGTCTGGCCTTCTACACTCTGCTTTTTCCGACTCTCCGAGCATTTATTGGGCCTTCCAATGGATTCCCCAGTATCTTTGCTCTCCCCAAGAACTCACTGAGCATTACAGGCCTCTATGAGCTTCTCTAGGCTTCTCTTGAGCATCATGTTGCCTCTACCTCTGAGAATTCACCACTCTCTATTTGTTTGTGTTTCTCTTGGCATTCACGTGATTCTGGTTTCACTCAACCTCCAATTGACCCTCTATCAATTGTGTTCTCTGTGTATTTATCATGCATTAGTTTTCACCTCTACAAGCATGGAATACTGATTGATTCATTAAAGAATCAGTTTTCCCATTGAAACGCACTGACGGGTACAGGAAACCCAGTCATTTGGCCTCCTCCTGCAATCATCTCGAATTCCAACACATCTTGTCCGTAAGCAGAGAAACGCACGAAAAACACATTATTAGCCATTCAGCCAGACTTCAAATAATATAGAATCACATCTATATCCCTCTCGGGTCCGCGTTCTTCATCGCTCATCACAAATCGCATTTCCTATGGCCAAACACCAAATAAACATAAATACACTAAAAATCCTGAAATCCGGATTTCAAAATTTATGCATAAACCTCATCGGGTTCATGCCTCGATTACATATTTCAATCGAAACAGGCATATGACAACGACCCTTTATATGGTTGTGATCCTCATCACCGATCGCCAATATCAGCGCATTGCATATCGCAATCATAATGGCCAGGGGTTTATACCACTTTCCAATGGACTGTGCTGACCAATATATATATCGCCGATGCCAATCTGCCGATCCGATCATCAAAATCGCAAGTCACCCATCGCAATCACTGATCGACTCATCACTTTAATCGCAATCGGCTCTACCTGGGGTTTTGACATTTGATGAAGGCTTTCCTTCGATGCGATATATTGGAGATCCCAATCAGGGAGTCCTTATACCCTTGCTTTAAGTCCTCCTTTGGCTTTTTCCAATGTGATTTCCTTAGAGAGCCTTAAGTCCATTTTTACAAGGAAACGCCTCCTTTTTAAAGGACATTGGGCCAACTTCTTTCAGCAATAACTCCTTCATCTAGAGTCCATTCTAGTCCATTCAAATTGCAGTAGATTCAGATTGAAAATATCTACGAAATGAGACTATTTCCAAGAGCATCCTTTGACTTTAATTTTTGATCGTTAAAAGTCATCAAGGATCATTTTCTGATCAATACTCCACTCTGTCTTTGAAGAAATGATATTTTTTCTCAAATCTATGGAAAATGACTTCCTGTCATATAGATACGAGCTTCTCAACACAATTCGAAAAATATCCAGTGGCACCATATCTAATTCGACTTCATCAATGAAATTGGCAGTAGGTGAGAACTTGAAAACACATTTTTGTGTGACCTGAATATTGGAATCCTTGGTTACCCAACCCAATGGATATGGTTTATGATGAGGCATGATTTCTAGTTTCAATTTCTTGACCAAATCTGTAGAAATTACATTTTCCTGGGATCCACTGTCAAACAACGTCTCAATCTTGTTGTGTTTGGAAATAACTCAGATTTGGAACAACTCAATTCTGTTTTCCTCATTCAAAATGTTGTTGGAGTTATTTGATGCACTAGTTCTTACAATGACTTCCTCTTTTCTTTCTTTTTCCACGACTTTTCTTTTAGTGACTGTGGCTGCAATTTTTGCTTCATCACCTAAGTTGGAACCCAAGTCTTGTTGTACATCAACATTTGTCTTTTGTTTCCCTTCATTATTAAATTTCTTCAATCTTAATTCAGGATGAATCTTCCAGCAATGCACTTCATCATGACCCTCTTTGGAACAATTTTTGCACATAGGTTTCTCCCCTTCTTTCTTAACATAACCATTTTTCTTCTGCTTTCCTTTAGATTTCTTTCCTTTTTCACCACTCTGGAATGGCTTCTTCTTACCCTCTTCTTGTACATTTTTCCCTCTTTCTTAAAAGTGTGTAGCTTAAACATAGACCTCATTAAGATTCATGGTATTAAACATAATAATGGTATGTCGAAGATAGCTATGCAAACTCCTATATATTTCAACAAAGTATCTTGTGACTGCAAGTCTACTCCTAGCAAAGGAGCTCTTCTACTAAACTCTTGAGTATACTCTTGCACATTTTGACATTTTAACTCTCTGAATTTTTTCCAATTCATGATAGCTTTATGCATATGGGCTAAAGGGTAGAATTTTGTTTCTATAGCAGCAATGCAATCAGACCAAGTAATAGAGATCTTACCATGTTTTTTAATCTCCTCCTGGGTCTTTAATTCCCACCATACAAGTGTTGCACCCTCCATTCTCAAGGAAGCTAATTGAATCTTTATGTAATCCACTTGAAGGTTTTGAATCCTACAATACACCTCCAACTGACAAATCCAATTATCCAACTTTTCTGCATTCACTTCACCATTATACATGGGCAACTCGAATTTAACATCAGTTTTAGAAAAGGTGATTTACTAGTTCCTTTTGAAGAATGATGATCAATATGAGTAAGGGTTGTATTAGTGGAAGAGTGTGAAGATGCTTGTGAAGTAGAACCTTACCTCCTTTTCCATTACCTCCTCCTAAGGAACCTTCTCCTTTGGGAGGTTTGGAACTTTCTCCTTGCAATCTTCTATTCCTCTCTTTATAGAGGACCTTCACCATCTCTGTCATAACAAAGAAATCCTTTATGAAGGTCTTCTCATCTTCTGTCATGATATGTTCTCCTTCATTAGACATGGTCTTTGAAAACTCAACTGCAGCTTCTGCAGCTTGAGGATATACTCATGTAGAAGACTTTGGCAACCTAGCTCTTCTTCCACTTGACCCAACTTTAGGGCTTCAAACTAGCTATCCTTCACCTCTTTTGAGTTTTAACTTTGTAAGAATGACATAAACTTGCAAATAATTAAATCCTTTTTTCACAAAGAAAATCTAGTAAGCAAAAACCAGTGCTCTGATACCAACTTGATCTGAAATGGAGCAGATTAGTAATATTGTGCTAATTCCCCATTCAGAATAAAACCAAAGATGATTATCATTTTCTTATAAAGTGCTTAAGGATTCACCATGCTTGCTTAATTAACTGATTCCCATGAGGGTTTCATATGTAAATGTTATAAATAATTTAACATAAAACATATGTTGAACAACAACAAAATAGCAATAAAGAACATCAAAATACAACACAAAACACAAAGATTTTATGAGGAGTTCACCCCTCCTAGGCTACGTCTCCTTGGTCCAGCTTCCAATGCTTGAGCCTCTCTATTATGCTCAAAATTAAAACAAAAGTGTGTTTACAATGCTCAAATACCTTTGAAACATGTCTAAATGACTTCAGAATACTAAAAAATGGCCATCTAGCCTCTTTTAACATCCAATTTGGATAAGAACTGAAGATTGTATGACTTCGCCTAGTTCTCCCACTATTGGTTCCACAAATTTCTCCAAAATCGACATAACCCCACAAATTCACTCCAAAATTTACTAACTTAGGGAGAATTTGGTCGCGGCGCGGGCCATAACTTGTTTTTCATATCGCAAATTGCAATCGGTGTAAAAACCCAGCAAATGGTCTCGTAAATGAAGTGGCTATTGTGCGATGCGGTATTGGTGGACCCAACGAGAACTTAAATTGTGGCTCATAAATGTATCAGGTCCGCGAACCTATCACTCATCACAATCGGTGAGGTTTGGCGGGCTAAAGGTCTTGTTAACACATCAAAATGTTGTGATAGCGATATCGCGGAATCAACGGGAGTATAATATGGAATTCATAACATCTCGCATCCTGGCAGTCTATCGCCCATCGCAATCGGCAATTACTGCCAGAACCATATCGTAACACAACCATTCCATGAAATTTGCGATATGCGATAAATTGCATGGCAATTGGCCTTCCTCGGGGGTCGATTCTTACCCACCTGTGATATGCGATTGTGATTAGATCACATTACAACTTGTATACGATGACAATTTGTGAAATACGGGGGCCAATGATAACCTACCACTTGGTGCCTCCTCATTCGCTGAAGACCTTGCCACATCATCATAATCCTGCCAAGTAGACAAGTCAAACTTGAGACTTTGACTTGATCTAACTTCTGCATACGAGCTCAAATTTGAGTGTCGTTCATACCGTTGGATTCATAATGATGAGCTTTTTAATCTGAGGCTCACTTTAACAAGATTCTCACACTTTTATTTTTTTAGCATAAACTTGAGCACTTGATCACAGGACTACAACTTTAGCGTGTCCAATATATCACCCCAATCGGGGTGTGGAATTGAATCGATGACTTTACATCAAGGAGTTCCTTAACACAACGCCCGATCACTATCTATCGAAAACCCCATGGATTATGTTATAATTTTAGAATTTTTATTATTTGTTTGTGTCTTTTATCTTGAATACTCATAAACAATTATTTACTTTATTTTCTTCATTACTGATTTATTGATTTAGTTATTTATTTACTTTAATTAGTTTATTTTTAAATTTTTAGAATTAATTGTTTTGATTATTTAGTTTGAGGTTTAGCCCAAATATTTTTATTTAAGTTTCACCATTTATTAATTTTATTTTATTTTAAATTTTTTTATTATTATTTAATTTTGACCCAAATATTGTTTTTATTTGATTAATAGTTTTATTTTTTTGATTGTTTAAATTTTACCTAAGTATTATTTTAATTTAAGATACTCATTTCATTAAATAAAATCTCCCTGATTAACTATTTTCCTTAATTCAATATTAACAATTATATTCTAGCAATTAATTTATTATCTTAAAATACTATTTATTTAGTCAAATCTAATTGTTATATTATAACGACTAAATTTTTTTCTATTTAACTTGATGCCGAGATCTAGATCTTCATCTTGTCCTGACGATTAACCACACTGGATGGTTTGAAATGTGTAGACAAATGTGTCGACAAAAATCAAATGATGCGTCAACATTATAGGAGGTCCAACCTAACTTTTGACAAAGTATTTAGCCCAAAAGCTAAAAACTCCTTGTTGGCCTTACAGAGTCCTTTGTCAAATACTCTTCATCATTTGATAATGAGTTAAAGGGTATAGGGTTTGATCCTGGGGATTTTATTTCGAGTTTCGACGTGGTCTCCCTTTACACTAATATCCCCATAAATAAGGCCATTGTGGTCATCAATTGTGTCACGGATCCTCGTAATGCTAAATTGGTTGAGATTTGCCTTAGCTCTACTTTCTTCAGCTTTGAAGGGGAATTCTATGAAAAAATTTGTTTTGTTTCCATGAGATCCCCCCATTCCCCTATTATATCTAATATCTTCATGGAGGACTTTGAATCTGAATCTTTGTCCTTAGCTCAATACGAACTAAAGCTTTGTAACAGATTTGTGGATGACACCTACGCCATCTGGACTTATGGTCATGATAATTTGGATCTCTTTCTCCAACATATTAATAATTACTCTAGCTCCATTAAATTTACTATGGAATGTGAAATCAATGCGAGCCTGCCTTTTCTTGACGTCCTTATTCCAAAGAAGGACGATGGATCATTCTCACACTAGGTCTTTCGGAAGAAAAATCATATGGAGCAGTATATTCACACTAAGTCCCATCATTTCCAGGTGACTCAAAAGCTAGGTTTTATGAATACTTTAGCCACTTGTGCATTTAGAGTATCTGATGAAAGTCATCTTGAAGATGAGAAAACTCATCTCCTCAAGGTTTTCAAAAATAATGGTTATAATAAGCACTAGCGTCTTAAGACTTTCCTTAAAGTTGGAAGGGGTTCCAAGATTAAAAAAAAACCCAATGATTGATTTTTTTGGGTGCACCTTCCTTTTATATAAGGGCCAATGACAAGATAATTGCAAGGATCCCAAGAAATCACAAGGTTCCCTTAACCTTTAGGCCCTTTAACACCATTCAAAGTTCACTAAGATCTGTAAAAGACCTGGTGGACCCTAAGAATATGAAAGGTGTTTATGTATCCCTTGTTCATGTGGGACAAGCTATGTTGGTGAAATTGGTCATTCAATAAATCAAAGGAGTCAAGAACATGTGGAAAGAAGAAAACACCACATATGCATTGAAGACACCTAGGTCATCGCCACGATAGATCACTTCTATCACTGTAAGTTTAGGGAGGCTATAGAGATTGAAAGGAGGCCAAGCAATTTGAATAGAGAGAATGGCTGGAAAATTAGCGGTTGTTAGATGCCTGTCATTTCCTCTTAAGCTTTTGTTAATTTCATTTATATTTATTTATTTATTTTCTAATTTCTCTTTTCTTGTAAGCTTGGCAGGACTACATCTTCATCATGTCCAATATATCACCCCAATCGGGGTGAGGAATTGAACTAGTGACTTTACATCAATGAGTGCCTTAACACAACACCCGATCACCATCTATCCAAGACTCCATGGACTATTTTATAATTTCTTAATTTTTATTATTTATTTGTGTGTTTTATCTTGAATACTAATAAACGATTAATTACTTTATCTTCTTAATTATTGATTTATTGATATAGTTATTTATTTACTTTAATTAATTAATTAATTTTTTAGTTTGATCATTTATTAATTTGTTTTATGTTTTTAAAAATAAACTTTTTGATTATTTAGTTTGAGGATTGACTCAAATATTTTTATTTAAGTTTCACCACTTATTATTTTTATTTTTTTAAAGTTTTATCATTATTAAGTTTGACCCAAATGTTATTTTTATTTTATTAATTGTTTTATTGTTTTGATTATATAAATTTGACCTAAATATTTTTAATTTTTTTTAGATATTCATTTCATTAAAAAAATCTTTTTGATTAATTATTTTCCTTAATTGAATATTAACAACTATATCCTAAGAATTATTTCCTTATATTAAAATATTATTTATGAGTAAATATTATTTATTTAGTGAAATCTAACTGTTATATTACAACGACTAAATTTTTTTCTATATTTTTTTCTATTTAACTTGATGCCAAGATTTAGTTCTTCATCTTGTCTAATGATCTTTGATGATGTGATTTTCACGAAAGTTTTCTTACTTTCATGATATGGATCACAAAACCCTAAATTCAATAGTTAAAATATGTTTCAAATTTTGTGTTTGTTTTGTTTTTACAAAGGAACATTTTCCATATTAAAATCTTTATATGTATTTTACATGTGAAAACCATTTCAACCTATGGAGAGTAAATGGTACAAATCAAACCTATTTTTAAATTGAATATCTCAACCAAGGATAGTAAATATTTTATTTTTTTACCAAGTCGAGTTTTTTTTTTCTAAGTTAGGCTAATTCTATTACTGAAAAAATATTGAGGCCTTAGCCTATGCATATCCATGCCTGAGAGTTGGCAAAAAAAACAAAAACAGAGTCTGGACTGCCCATAATGGGAAACCAGCCCGAATCAAAAACGAGTGCAAAATTTAACTTGCTGCCCAGGTAGGAGAAACCAACAATTGCGCACAATTGTTTATCAGTTTTTCAAAGTTAAAAAGAAACCAACCAAGGAATCTAATACTATCAGTTTTTCTGGAACCCCCATTAACGAAGCTAGAAAGCACAATTCCAATAAAAACCTGAGAAAAAGCAGACACATGGCAGGTTGTGTGGCGGGCCATGTTGCAAACACATGGCAAGCAGAGTGGCAGACTAGGAGCGAGGCGGAGGCAATAGGTGTTCCTCCACGATGAAGCACCTATACTCCTTCATGTCAACACCTGCCTGGTGGGAAGCCTCCGTGTCATCTGGTTGTTGCGTCGATTTTTCTTCCTTGATGAAGCAACAGTAATGATCCACATCTTCTTCTGGCTTCTAGTCCTAGTTCGCCTCCTTCCGCAGTTGTCCTGTCTCCTTCTTAGTTTTCCATGTCCTTGCTCTGTGGGTGCTCATCTAAGCCATGTCCAAAGATGCTCTGCCGTGGCAACCACCATTAGTGGCCTGCTCCTCAATTGCTCTAGTTTGGCCACCACCATCAATGGTCCATCCCTCAATTGCTTGCTCTGTCTCATGAAAGCTAATGGAGTTAGTGGCAGTGATGATGGGCCTATTCATGGATGAACGGAAGGTGAATTGCGCGGACTAGAGATGCGTTTGAGGATTGGAAGGAATACTCCTGGGGCGCAAAGCAGGATTGGAAGGACTATTGCTGGGAGGAAAGGCAGGGGTGTTGAATGGAGGCGATGAGGTTGAGAGCAGCCTCTGCCTCTGCCATTGCGGGTGTTTGTGTAGCACCCTATAATTTGTTGGGCCAAAGAGGAAGTGAACTCTGAGACCGGGGAAGGTGGGGGACGAGTCAAGCTTCCTTTGCTTCTGCCCCTGTGACTGTGCATAAAATGACACGTTCTCGACATGTTGGCTCCAGAAGTTTGAGAATTTCTTCCGAAATTGGGCTCAGGATGATGCAGAGGCTCAGTAAAATTACGGGCGAATCTGAGGAGGGACTAGTTGCAGAGGCCAAGTGGCAGATGAAATGGAAAGCTAGGGTCTGGGTGAAGTGAATTCCTAGGCCTAAGTCAATGCAGTAGAGGAGGTGGAAGCACCTCTTGGTGGAAGTGTGAGAGTTGGGTGCAGCAGCAGCTTGAGGGTAGAGGCATTGCAGAGGTAGAGGATGATGGACAGGTGCAGTGGTAAGAGTATCACCTGTATTCATTTTTGCGTGGAGCCGAGGTGGGTGGTTGCAGATAGGTTGGAGACGACGTCCCCTTAATTGCCATTTATGGCTGTTATTAATTTCATTTTAGACTAGTGTGCCAGATTACGGAGGTGTTACCGGGAATAGTGTCTATGCAGAACTGCTAATCCCACTAAGGCTGGTAGCTACCTTAGAAACAAACAAAGTAAAACTACTTTTGTTTTCCTTTATGAAAGATAGATGAGAGAAGAATAAAAGAGACCAACCTCTGTCTTGCACTTGGTTCTATGTCCGATTCCTCTCTCTTCTGATAGTCCTTTGCTACTTGTTTTCTTGTATACCCAGCTTCACAGAGTACCTGTAGAATCAAAGCAGCATAACACTATACGAGAACATGGATCTATTATCATAAGCAATATAAGATCAAATGTAGATTAACCACACAAATGCATAAAACATCAATCAAATAAGTGTATGGAGGAAAAATAGAATAGTTTTATTGATAATCAAGAAAGAGCCAAGAGAATTACAACCAATTGTTCTAACCCAACATCATCGTCTCAGCAAGTAAGCCCTTATTCACCTCATGAAAAGCTTAGATCACCCAACACTATGATGTTACCTCAAGAAACCAACAGCAATTCCTTACAAGATGCAAAATTCTAGCCTCTGGATCTCTGGGATGAGGGATCCATATATAGATGTCTGCAAGGGAGATGAGTCAGCTTGTGATTTGATTAGTGTCTTCCCTCTAATAGTTCTTGATTCCACTTGGAGATTGATGATCTCTTACTCATCCCTGGTCGAATTCAGATAGGCAAGTGTCACTGGAGAAGTTTCTGGAAGATTCCATGCTTCTCCACCTTGTGGATTGACCCTGCCATTTGTCCCTTCTCACCCATCGCACCCCATAGAAGGGCGTTTTGAGATGAAACACACCTATTGTGTGTATGTAGGTGGGATGCAACGCACTTTGCCTATGAGGCAGGTGAAATGGTCCAATTTTGACCAGTTCTGAGTAGTTTTTCATGGAGAACTTCTAGGAGATGCTGTAATCAGTTGACCTTGTTCTTTTAGGGGTTGGAACAACACCTTTAGGGACTTAGGAGCCCTTGGTTTATGGACATTTTATGCTTGTGGTTGCAGTGCCCAAAAATGTCTATAACAGTTGCCCCCTAAAGCATGAGGTCGTTAATATTTTGATGTCGGGTGAAACGCTTTATCATGAGGATCCGAAGTTCTTTCAAGCTGGAAGGATACCTGTAATACGATACAATAAAATACATTATCTTCATAATTTTTTCATGATCTAGCTGAGGCGGGCATTCCCATGCTCAGCTTTATAAATTCATTTTTCATTTACATGAGACAGACAATCGTCTGAGTGTAGACTGGTGACTCTAGTAGAGCTATCATCCCTTAGATTGGATGATCATCTGTGCAGCAATGATGTACATTTGATGTCTTTATTTTCCTGAATATATATCGCAGCCCGGATGGATGAAACTAGATTCGGGGTCTTCAATCTTGTTCAATCTTCACTCAAAGTACAAGTCGATCCATGTAGGAGATGTTTTGGAGTCAAACATGGAAATACATCGCCTGATTACCAACCAATGATGTAAGTTTTTAACAGACGCGAGAGGAATCACCGATAATGATGATGATCCTCAAGGTACTGCAGTACAATTCACGTGGTGTGAATAAGGGACTTGGCGTCGAACACCACATAAAATATTTTGGTCGAAGGTCATTGATGTAAACCTGTCGCCGGAAGTGAGAAACTTGCCATTGATGCATGCAAGCTTCAAAGTACTGAAAGGGTTGTTGTTACAGGGAAAAGTGTCTACTCAGAACTGCTTATCCCATTAAGGTGTGGTAGTTGCCTTAGAAACAACAAAGTAAAGCTACTTTTGTTTTTCCTTTATGAAGTATAGATAGAGAAGAACAAAGAAGACCAACCTCTGTCTTGCGCTAATCTCCTGGTTCGATTCGTCTCTTTCTTGATAGTCCTTCGCTACTTGTTCCCTTGCACGCCTAGCTTCACAAAGTACCTGTAAGATCACAGTAGCATAGCACTATACAAGAACATGGATCTATAATCATAAAAATCTAGGATTAGATATAAATTGACCATACAAATGCAACAAACATAGATTACACAAGAGTATGGAGGAAAACTTGAATAGCTTTTATTGATAAACAAGAAAGAGCCAAGGGGAGTTACAACCAGCTGTTCTAACCCAGCATCATCCTCTCAACAAGGAAGCCCCTCTTCACCTCATACAAAGCTTAGATCACCCAACAATCTTATGTCTGTCTCAAGAAACAAACAACAATTACTTACAATATGCAAAATTCCAGCCTCTGGATCTCTGGGATGAGGGATCCATATATAGATATCTGTAAGGGAGATGAGTCAGCTTGTGATTTTATTAGTGTCTTCCCTCTGATAGTTCTTGCTTCCACTTGGAGATTGATGATCTCTTACTCATCCTTGGTCGAATTCAGAGAGGCAAGTGTCACAGGAGAAGTTTATGGAAGCTTCCATTTCCTCTCCACCTCGCGGAATGGCACTGCCATTTGTCATTTCTCGCCCATCGCACCCCATAGAAGGGATTTTTGAAATGCAACGCACCCACACAATGTTTTTAGGTGAGATGCAACGCACTTGGCCTGTGGAGCAGCTGAAATGATCTTTTTTTGACCAATTCTGAGCAGTTTTTCATGGAGAACTTCTAGGAGAAGCTATAATCAGTTGACCTTGTTCTTTTAGGGGTTAGAACAACACTTTTAGGGACTTAGGAGCCCTTGGTTTATGGACATTTCATGCTTGGGGTTGTAGTGCCCAAAACTGTCTATAATAGTTGCCCCCCTAAAGCATGAGGTCATTAATCTTTTGATGTCGGGTGAAATGCTTTATTATGAGGATCCGAAGTTCTTTCAAGCTGGGAGGAGACTTGTAATAAGATATAATACAATACATTATCTTCATAATATTTTCATGATCTAGCTGAGGCGGCCATTCCCATGCTCAGCTTTATAAATTCATTTTCATGTACATAGGACAGACAATCGTCTGGGTGTAGACTGATGATTCTGATAGAGCCATCATCCCTTTGATTGGATGATTATCTGTGCAGAAATGATGTACATTTGATTTCTTTATTTCCCTAAATATATATCGCAGCCAGGATGGATGAAACTAGAGCCGGGGTCTTCAATCTCATTCGATCTTCACTCGAAGTACAAGTCGATCCATGTGAGAGATGTTCTGGAGTCGAACATGGAAATACATCGCTTGATTACCAGCCAATTATATAAGCTGTTAACAAGCACGAGAGGAATCACCGATAATGATAATGACCCTCAAGGTACTGCAGTACAATTCACGTGGTGTGAATAAAGGACTTGGCGTCGAACACCACGCAAAATCTTTTCGTCGAAGGTTATTGATGTAAAACTGTCGCCGGAAGTGAGAAACTTGCCATTGAGGCATGCAAGCTTCAAAGTACTGAATGGGGTGTTCCTAGATCAACTCCTTGGATAATGAGCTGATGTCGACAAGAAGCGATCCGTCACAGGAGGGCCTTAATGAATCCCACATCAGTGACACGGAACGGAGCAAATGATTTTAATGGAGGTGAAAACGATCTGATGACATATGGTTCAGGGTGGCGGTCATGAAAGAATGGAGTATGAATGTATTGTAGCGGGTGAGACATAGGAGAAATCTCTGAATGACTTCTCTTGAACATATCGACGAAACTGACATGATGGATTGGTAGCATTAAACCCAAATGTGGATGGTGTGATGGGACCATGGTGATGTGACCGGTGAATTAAACAACCCAACCCGACTTGGATGCGGAGTGAAAGTTTCATGTTCAAGAGCGACTTGCTACCAACAAAGTTTCTTCAAGTTTTCTTCCCAATTTTCCCCAGTCATTGCTGACTAGTACCTCTTTATTTTTGTCAAGCTTGAGGAGGATAACATATGCTTGTTCTATAATTTTCCCTTCGGGAAAACCCATCGCTATGTTTTAACGAGCCAGGGATAGTGAAACTCGTTCTCGTCTATAGACAAGTTTGTTGCTATTAAAATTTTAACGAGTTTAATGACAAAGATAACTCGGTCCTTTTCAATTTTAGAGAGTCTAAAAAGGAACGTAAAGGAAACTCCAAAATTCCTTTTTCATCATCTAATCCCTTAAGTCCGAAAAATTATAAAAAAATACAGAAGGGATAAATTTTCGATCCTTTTAACAAGCCGAACAAAACAAGCACTCGATTTTTTTGTGTAATAATCCCTCAGGTCCAAAAAGATTAAAATTTAGACAAGGGATAGCACTTCCGGTCCCTTTAACAAGCTGGAGAGGCCAATGGCTCGACAATCTTTTCATATTTTACGAGTCGATTGAAAAGAGCTTAAAGAAGACTCGTCTTTTTAGGAACGAGTGATAAAATGGGTAGCAGCTGATTCCAGGTAAGGTTTGGAATTTTCCAATCACGGCATTGTTACAAGGATGGCTAGTGAGATCACTCTTCGCAGCTATTCCTCAGAAAGGGGTAAAAAATCAAATGGAGGTGAATGATCGGCCAATACAGAGTGGAGGTGATGATGAGAACACGACCAAGGCTTTTAAAGGCTGAAATACTACATTCACGATGGTTATTTACCAGGAAATCGGTTCATTTTTTCTTATTGAGCTTAAACACTAGGGGGACCATTTGCTCATGACTTATGTTTATTTTTTAATGAGCTTGAACTATGTCTTAAAACTGCTCGATTAATCCAGTCATATAATAAGAATGTCTCATATATAAAAACGACAACTTTTAGAGTTTTGCCCCACATACTTTCTTTATGCAAGTTAGGAAACGACCAATCCCACGAGTTTAAAGGGTTAGAGGACCTACAAATTTAAAAAATAAATAGTCACTTTTCGCTTGCATGCCAAAAGGTTTGCATGCCCCCAACTATAAAACAGAGTTTCAAGGTCACCCTTCAAATCACCAACAAAACATTTGTTTTGTCAGGAAAAGTATACCTCTTTCAGGTTACCAAAGATTGTTCTATTCACACCGCAAAAAAAACACTTCTTCGGCGATGTCTACCGAAATAGAAAAAGGTAAGTGGTAATGCCTTCCAACCCACATAACTTTGACAAGAGAATCTTATTCCAGAATAACCCCCTCTTCCAATCACGGATGGGAGTACAGACTAGTCATATTCTCTCGCGGAAACCTACCCTATACCCGAAGTTTTCCTGCCGAAGCAAACCAAGGTGCATGCCCCCTGGGTTTCAGTCAAGTCCCCCGAATCACTTGTGCTCATCAGGCGGACGGACTGGAGATTGATGAGACATTCCTTGTGTGAAAAGACCATTCAGGGATGGTATACGACTATTTTCTCTGTATGGTCCGGGAAATGAAAGCTGGTCTACGAGCTTGACCACTCTTCCTTCGTGCAGAAAACACATTACTCTAAAGAGTGAGGAGACAATCGCTCCCATGCAATAAATATAGTTTCGTCCAAGGAGTATATTATAATCCAGGGGTCCTTGAACTACCATTAGGTTTATTTGAATGGTTTTCCCTCTCAATGTTATGGGCACATTGGGAAGGATCCCTAACGGTCGACTAGTTCCTTTGTCAAAGCCTGTTAGATTTCTCATCTCAGGCAAAAGTGATGGTGAACCAAGCGCTTTCCAAGCAGTCGAGGAAAGGATACTCACAGAAGCCCCTTCATCTATGATGGTACTGGCCATAACCATCCTATATATTTGAACAATGATGCGGAATGGTACACTAGTCTGTAACGGGGTCTGCCTAGTTGATTCCAATCGAAGGAGACAACTAGGTTGCTTGGAGGTGGGACCGAATAGACGGTCGGGTATGACTCTGATGAATTTCCTTCCTGCGGTAAAGGAATGGGTAAATTGCCCCTATGTTCATCAGAGTTTGTGCTTACGAAAAGAATTTGGACGGTGTCATCCTTATTCTCTTCTGTGATTGTATCATCTGAAGATGGAACCTCTGAAGGCAAGACCGGGTCAACTGCCGCCTCGACCTTTTGACTATCGTCTGGTATGGGTTCAGATGGTTTGTCTTCAATGATAGATGCTTTAGCTGACCATCTGGGCGGGTCAGCCGTTTTTTCAACTAGTGACGGACTCGGCAAGAGTTTTTATATCTAGGAGGAAGTCGTAACGGTGAAACCGGACGATCGTCCAAAACTCTTTTCACCTCGTCTAAGAAGGGACAATGGTGGATGGCATGGTCGCCTTCGCACAGTTTACAAGGAAATCTATATTTTCCTTTTTGTCCTGGGGCTTCACTTTCACTAGTCGACGGTGTGTTTTCAACATGATCATCAGAGGTTGACGACACCGGGTTGTGCAAACGAGGAGACCAGTCCCTTAAGATCCAAGGGATGCAAGGAAAATATCTATGATAGTGGTCTCCTTTTCAAATGACACATGCCGATTTAGGCCTGGTCGGTGCAGTGTGTGGATTTTCGCTAGATGACGCTTGGTTGCCCCCTTTCGCTTTTGGCTCCTTCTTCTTCCTCTCTTTCTTCTTCTTTTCCTTCTTCTTCTCAGGTACTTTATTTTTGGCTTTACCAGCCCCATCAAGCGAAGAGGAAGGAGGAAAGGAAGAATTGGAGGAAGTATAAGGTTGGTGGGTAACTCCGGACTTGTCTAGTTGCTGACTCGATTGCTCAGGAATTGCAGTGTTCTGAATGACAGAGGTTGAGAAGAGCCATACGGGCAAGCTGATTGTCAATCCTGGAAGCGACAATGTGGCCATATGGGGTGCACCAACATCTCCCCAAGAGGAGAAGGGACTAGGATTTCCTCCAAGGGGAACTCCTTAGTTGGTGGACTCCATTTTCTTCAACCTAAGATCAACGTAGGAAGGGGTGATGATTATTCCGTTTAAAATAAATTTTAGATGCTTTGACTCAATTTGTTTTTTCAATTTTTAAGAGTCGAGAAAAAACAAAAGATGTCTCTAGTCGCCTTCGATTTTTAATGAGCATGAAGTGACAACTGCTCAGATGGACCTTTCCTGTTAAAGAGTCTGAAAAGGAACGAAAGGGACTGCTCTAGAAATCTAGGTCGAGGGATTACCAAACCAATCGAAAAACTGCAGAATACTTTTTATGGTACGGTAGTCAATCTTCCCGAATGTTGTGTTCAGTGCATTGTGATCGATAGGACAACAGACACGGCTTCCTATGGATAAAGGATTAAGCCTATTGGGGTCTCCCAAAATATACTCGACAGTACGTGGGAGCACAAATCCGTACTGGCACTTATCGTCTCAAAGTGGAGGAATCACCCAACCATCAGTGAGAACAACAGTTACCAAGCTTTACGATGCCGGAATACGTCTCTAGCCTAGACTTCTAAATGTTGTGCATTAGGTTCCAAAGCATTGTTAGATTCATTGAATTTATTTTATAGTTGATCTTGTTTATGAAGTTTGCCTTTCAGGTTCACCGTGAGATGTAGTGTAATTCCTAAAATGAAATCTAAGATGATAAACAATCTTTTTATCTTCTTTGTGCAATGAAAATCCTAGCTACTAGGGAAAGAAAGACAGAATTATTTCACAAAGAGCAAAGAGCACACTCTAAATGCACTTTCTTAAATCAAACCAATCTGACTGTCTAAATGAAAATGCACATGCATGTATTTGTTTTCTACTTTCTTAGTATGTAAATGATAAAAAGAAAGTTGATACACAAATCTAAATTGCTTTTCAAGTGACAGTTATCAACAAGTTTCTTTTCGAAATCAAAAATGGAGACAATCACAACACCTTACGATTTGGAAATGAATACTTGTTTTCGACACTAGAAAAATTACAAATTCAGACAAAAAACAATAGTAACAGGATAATTGACTATCTACAACAATCAAACTCTTTCCTATGATTGAAAACGACACTTGTGACACTTTAAAAGCAAAGGACGACAGTGCGATTATGTTACTTTTTGCAAAGGAGAACTGAAAATGATTCAAAAACACAAAAAAACATTTACAGTTCTTTTGTACAAAGGAGGCGGAATAACAGCAAGGAAAAGAGGTTTCAAACAGAGATATACTGATCACAGGCAGCAAAATTCATGAATAGAACTGGAAAGAATGAATCACAGAAACCAAAACTGCACAATGCCTAGTCTGACCAGCGCACCTGTAACACGAAATTTGAAATGCAGCGCACCTACTACACTCGGGAAGTGCGCTGAATTTCATATTCTCAGAACAGTACCTACGCTGGGCCAGAGACGAGACTTTGCTTGGGTTTCGGGTCACAGTTTGCAGTTCAGTTCATGGGTTTTGGCCGAGCAAATGGTAATCAATAATGCAACAATCAGGGGTAGATCTAAGGAGGATCTAAGAGCTACCACAAGGGGCAATCAGAGAGTTTGTGAATCAGTTGTTTAAATCATAAACAGATCCCGGAGATTGACTGAAGCGGCATTTATCTACTTTGCATTTGCATAGCAAATGCAGTTCGAAAGCTACCTGGCACGACTTCAGACTCCGCCTGTAAGTTTATGAAATAGACAGCAAAGAAGATAAACAAAAAAACTAATTCATCCCCAACAGCGTCGCCATTTTGTTACAGGGAAAAGTGTCTACTCAGAATTGCTTATCCCACTAAGGTGTGATAGCTGCCTTAGAAACAAACAAAGTAAAGCTACTTTCGTTTTTCCTTTATGAAGTATAGATAGAGAAGAACAAAGAAGACCAACCTCTGTCTTGCGCTAATCTCCTAGTTTGATTCCTCTCTTTCTTGATAGTCCTTCGCTACTTGTTCCCTTGCACGCCCAGCTTCACAAAGTACCTGTAAGATCATAGTAGCATAGCACTATACAAGAACATGGATCTATAATCATAAACAATCTGGGATCATATATAAATTGACCATACAAATGCAACAAACATAAATTACACAAGAGTATGGAGGAAAACTTGAATAGCTTTTATTGATAAATAAGAAAGAGCCAAGGGTAGTTACAACTAGTTGTTCTGACCCAGCGTCATCTTCTCAGAAAGGAAGCCCCTCTTCACCTCATACAAAGCTTAGATCACCCAACAATCTGATGTTCTGTCTCAAGAAACCAACAGCAATTCCTTACAATATGAAAAATTCCAGCCTCTGGATCTCTGGGGTGAGGGATCCATATATAGATATCTGTAAGGGAGATGAGTCAGCTTGTGATTTGATTAGTGTATTCCCTCTGATAGTTCTTGCTTCCACTTGGAGATTGATGATCGCTTACTCATCCTTGGTCGAATTCAGAGAGGCAAGTGTAGAGGAGAAGTTTCTGGAAGCTTCCATTGCCTCTCCACCTCGCGGAATGGCACTACCATTTGTCATTTCTCTCCCATCGCACCCCATAGAAGGGATTTTTGAAATGCAATTCACCCACACAGTGTTTTTAGGTGAGATGCAATGCACTTGGCCTGTGGAGCAGCTGAAATGATCCTGTTTTGACCAATTCTAAGCAGTTTTTCATGGAGAACTTCTAGGAGAAGCTCTAATTAGTTGACCTTGTTCTTTTAGGAGTTAGAACAACACTTTTAGGGACTTAGGAGCCCTTGGTTTATAGACATTTCATGCTTGGGGTTGTAGTGCCCAAACATTTCTATAACAAATGTCCCTAGATCGCCTTCTTAGATAATGAGCTGATGTCGACAAGAAGTGATCCGTCATAGGAGGGCCTTAATGAATCCGACATCAATGACACGGAACGGAGCAAATGATTTTAATGGAGGTGAAAACAATCTGGTAATATAAGGTTCAGGGTGGCGGTCATGAAAGAATGGAGCGGAAATGTATTTGCAGTGGGTGAGACACAGGTGAATTCTTTGAGTGACTTCTCTTGAACATATTGGTGACACTGACACGATGGATCGGTAGCATTAACCCCAAATGTGGATGGTGTGATGGGACCATGGTGATGTGACCAATGAATGGAACAACCCAACCCAACTTGGATGCAGAGTGAAAGTGTCATGTTCAAGAGTGACTTGTTACCAACAAAGTTTCTTCAAGTTTTCTTCCCAATTTTTCCCCAGTCATTGCTGACGAGTACCTCTTTATTTTTGTCAAGCTTGAGGAGGATAACATATTCTTGTTCTATAATTTTCCCTTCGGCCAAACCCATCACTATGTTTTAACAAGCCTAGCGATAGTGAAACTCGTTCTTGTCTGTTATGGACAAGTTTGTCGCTATTAGGTTTTAACGAGTTTAACGACAGAGATAACTCGGTCCTTTTCAATTTTAGAGAGTCATGAAAGGGACGTAAAGGAAACTTCAAAAAACCTTTTTCGTCATCTAATCCCTTAAGTCCGAAAAAGTATAAAATAATACAGAAGGGATGAATTTTTGGTACTTTTAACAAGCCGAACAAAACAAGCTCTCAATCTTTTTGTGTAATAATCCCTCAGGTCCAAAAAGATTAAAATCTAAAGGAGGGATAGCACTTCCAGTCATTTTAACGAGCTGGAGATGCCAATGGCTCGACAATCTTTTCATATTTTACGAGTCAGTTGAAAAGAGCTTAAAGGAGACTCGTCTTTGAGGAATGAGTGATAAATTCGGGTAGCAGCTGATTCCAGGTAAGGTTTGGAATTTTCCAATCACGGTAGTGTTACAAGGATGGCTAATAGGATCACTCTTCGTAGTTGTTCCTCAAAAGGGGTAAACAATCAAGTGGAGGTGAATGATCAGCCAATACAGAGTGGAGGTGATGATGAGAACATGACCAAGGCTTTAAAGGCTGAAGTATTACATTCACGATGGTTATTTA
This sequence comes from Pinus tabuliformis, assembly GCA_031772625.1. Taxonomy (NCBI): domain Eukaryota; kingdom Viridiplantae; phylum Streptophyta; class Pinopsida; order Pinales; family Pinaceae; genus Pinus; species Pinus tabuliformis. The sequence goes on along the minus strand of CM062806.1, from coordinate 85,968,397 downwards.
CCAGAAATTAGTTCATTTTTTAATGAGCTTAAACACGGGGGGAAACACTTTCTCATTGCTTATGTTTATTTTTTAACGAGCTTGAATTTCGCAATAAAACTTCTCGATTAATCCAGTCGTGTAATAAGAATGTCTCATATATAAAAACAGAATTATTTCAAAGCTTTACCCCACATCCTTTATTTATGCAAGTTAGGAAACGACTAATCGTACGAGTTTAAAGGGTTAGAGGACCTACAAATTTAAAAAATAAATGGTTGCTCTTCGCTTGCATGCCAAAAGGTTTGCATGCCACCAGGTATAGAGACATAGAGTTTCAAGGTTACCCCGCAATTTCGCAGACAAAACATTTGTTTTGCCAAAAAAGGCCTACCTCTTTCAGGTTACCAAAGATTGTTCTATTTGTACCACAAACAAAACACTTCTTCGGTGATGTCTACCGAAATAGACAAAGGCGAGTGGCGCGGATGCCTCCACTCACATAACTTTGACGAGGGAATCTTATTCCACTCTAACCCCCTTTTCCTAGACGGACGAGAGTGTCAGACTAGTCAGATATCCTTCACGGAAACCTATGCTATACTCGAAGTTTTCCTGCCAAAGCAGACTAGGGTGGATGCCCCCTGGGTTTCAGTCATGTCCCCCGAATCACTCGTGCTCATCAGGTGGATGGACTGGGGATTGATGAGACATTCCTTGCGTGAAAAGACCATTCAGGGATGGTATATGACTATTCGCTATGCATGAACCGAGGAATGAAAGCTGGTCTACGAGCTTTACCACTCTTCCTTTGTGCGAAAAACACATTACTCTAAAGAGTGAGGAGACAATGGCTCCCATGCAATAGATATAGTCTCGTCCAAGGAGTAGATTATAATCCAGGGGTCCTTGGACTACCATTACGTTCATGTGAACGGTTTTCCCTCTCAATGTTATGGGCACATTGGGAAGGATCCCTAACGGTCGGCTGGTTCCTTTGTCAAAGCCTGTTAGATTTCTCATCTCAAGCAAAAGCGATGGTGAACCAAGCACTTTCCAAGAATTCAAGGAAACGATACTCACAGAAGCCCCTTCATCTATGATGGTACCGGACATAACCATTCTATATATTTGAGTAATGATTCAAAATGGTACACTAGCCGGTAAATGGGGTCTGCTGAGTTGATTCCAGTCGAAGGAAACAACTAGGTTGCTTGGAGGTGGGACCGAATAGATGGATGGGTACGACTCCAACGAACTTCCTTCTTGCGGTAGAGGAATGGGTAAGTTGCCCCCATGTTCATCGGAGTCTGTGCTTATGAAAAGAATTTGGACGGTGTCATCTTTGTTCTCTTCGGTGATTGTATCATCTGAAGATGGAACCTTTGAAGGCAAGACCGGGTCAACTGCCGCCTCGACCTTTTGACTTTTGTCAGGTATGGATTCAGATGGTTTATATTCAATGGTAGATGCTTCGTCTGACCACAAGGGCGTGTCAGCCAGATTTTCAACTAGCTACAAACTCGGCAAGAGTTTCCTATATCCAGGAGGGAGCCGTAACGGTGAAACCGGACGGTTATCCAAAACTCTTTTAGCCTCATCTAAGAAGGGACAACGGTGAATGACATGATCTCTTTCACACAGTTTACAAGGAAGTTTACTTTTTCCTTTTTGTCCAGGGGCTTCACTTTCACTAGTTGACGGTGTACTTTCAACATGATCACTAGAGGTTGACGACACCGGGTTGTGCAAACGAGGAGACCAGTCCCTTAGGATCCGAGGGATGCAAGGACAATCTCTATGATAGTGGTCTCCTTTGCAAATGACACATGGCGATTTAGGCATGATCAGTGCAGTGTGTGGATTTTCACTAAACGATGCTTGGTTGCCCCTTTTCGCGTTTGGCTCCTTCTTCTTCTTCTCTTTCTTCTTCTTTTCCTTCTTCTTCTCAGGAACTTGATTCTTGGCTTTGCCAGCTTCATCAATCAAAGAGGAAGGAGGAGAGGAAGAATTGGACGAAGTAGAGGGTTGGGGGGTAACTCCGGTATCATTTAGTTGCTGACTCGATTGTTTAGGAATCGCTGTGTTCTGAACGACGGAGGTTGAGAAGAGCCATACGGGCAAACCAATTGTCAACCCTGGAAGTGACAATGTGGCCATGTGGGGTGCACCAACATCTCCCCAAGAGGAGAAGGGACTAGGATTTCCTCCAAGAGGAATTCCTTGGTTGGTGGACTCCATTTTCCTCAACCCAAGACCAACGTAGGAAAGGTGATAATTATTCCGTTTAAAATAAATTTTAGACGCTTTGACACAACTTGTTTTTTCAATTTTAAAGAGTCAAGAAAAACAAAAGATGACTCTAGTCGCCTTCGATTTTTAATGAGCCTGAAGTGACAAGTGCTCAGATGGACCTTTACCGTTAAGGAGTCTGAAAAGGAATGAAGGGACTGCTCTAGAAATCTAGGCAGATGGATTACCAAACCAATCGCAAAACTGCAGAATAATTTTTACGGTACGACAATCAATCTTCCCGAATGCTGTGTTCAGTGCATTGCGATCGATAGGGTGGCAGACACGGCTTCCTATGGATAAAGGATTAAGCCTATTGTGGTCTCCCAAAATATACTCAACGGTATGTGGGAGCACAAGTTCGTACTGGCACTTATCGTCTCAAAGTGGAGGAATCACCCAACCAACAGTGAAAACAGTAGTTACCAGGCTTTACGACACCAGAATACGTCTCTAGCCTAGACTTCTAGATGTTGTGCGTTAGGTTCCAAAGCGTTGTTAGATTCATTAAATTTATTGTATATTTGATCTTTCTTAAGAAATTTGCCTTTCAGGTTCACCGCATGATGTAGATGTACAATTCCTAAAATGCAATCTAAGATGACAAACAATCATTTTATCTTCTTTGTGCAATGAAAATCCTAGCTACTAAGGAAAGAGAGACAATATTATTTCAACAAAGAGCAAAGAGCACACACTATATGCACTGTCCTAAATCAAACCAATCAAACAGTCTAAATGCAAATGCACATGCATGTATTTGTTTTCAGCCTTCTTAATATGTGAATGATAAAAAGAAAGCTAATGCGCAAATCTGAATTATTTTTCAAATCGACAATTACTAACAAGTTTCTTTTCAAAATCAAAATGAAGACAATGACAACACTTTGCGATTTGGATATGAAAACTTGCTTTCGACACTAGAAAAACTACCAATTCATATCAAATACAAGAGTAACAGGGTAATCGACTATCAAGAAAAACCAGGTTCTCTTCTATGAATGGAAACGACACTTGCGATGTTATTCTCTTAACCTGCAAAATGTTACTCAAATACAGCATATGCGAAGAAAAGATACCCAGAACACAGAATAGCAATGATTTTATTATTCAGAGAGTAATGTTCACTTGCCTCTTCGAGGGGGCAACCTCCAATAGAGCAGAGCTCGACTACAAAATAAGACATGATGCTCCTCGCAGGGAGTCTCTATCCTTTATATATGACTCACACATGCAATACCATGGGCCAATACCGTGGGTTTTATTAATACCATCTATCTACTACTACGGTCCATTTGCAACTAACTGTGGTTCCGTCATTAATTTCGGATTAACCACTTACAATTATTAATATGGGCTTTATTGACTCTTGACTATGACGTGATCCCATTACATAAATAACGGGGTTAGGGTGGGACCCTAACGTGTCCTCCCCCTTAAGACTAGCCTTGTCCTCAAGGCTGAAGCTACGGAAACTGCTGAAGAATAGTGGCTGGTTCCCAAGTTGCATCTTCCCGAGAGGTGTCTTTCCATTTGATGAGGACTTCCTTAATCATGCGGCCGCGCAGTTGCTTGTCTCGTGTGTCTAGGACCTGTTCGGGTTGAAGCCAAATGGACCCTTCTTCATCCAATTCAGGTAGACTGGTCTGAATTCTGCAATTGTTCCCAATCACTTTCTTGAGGCATGAGACATGGAAAATTGGATGGATTTTTGTAGTAGGTGGCAAGGCCAACTTGTAGGCCACTTCTCCAATGCGCTGAAGTACTTGATATGGTCCGTAGAATTTGGGAGAGAGTTCTGACACCCCTTGTCTTTTAGTGATGTTTGCTTATATGGTTGGAGCCGTAAAAAGACCTGATCCCCTTCTTGAAATTGGTGCTCTGAGTGATGCTGGTCTACCTGTTGCTTCATGTGGTTCTGAGCTTGATGAAGATTCTCTCGGAGATGGGCGAGCATGGTTGCGCGGTGTTGTAGGAGTTGATCCACTGCTTGTACTTTTGAGCATCCCTTGAGATACGAAGTAGGTGAAGGCGGGAGTTGACCATATACTGCTTCATAGGGAGTCATTTTGGTGGTGGCATGATAGTTGGTGTTATACCACCATTCAGCCAGAGGTAGCCACTGTACCCAAAGGTGTTGCTTTTCTGAATTGAAACACCTAAGGTAGGTTTATAGACATTTGTTGACGGCTTCGGTTTGACCATCTGTTTGTGGATGATAGGAAGTACTGAGTTTTAGTTGAGTGCCTTGTATTCTGAAGAGTTCCTGCCAAAAATTACTGGTGAAGATCGAGTCGCGGTCGGACACAATAGAAGTGGGCATGCCATGCAATTTGAAGATCTGATCCATGAAAGATTGAGCAACCAAAGTTGGTGTAAATGGGTGGGGTAGGGCGTAGAAATGAGCATACTTCGATAGTCGGTCCACAACCACCATGATGACTAACTTGTTCCCTCACTTTGGAAGACCTGTAATGAAATCCATAGAAACCTCCGTCCAAATTGATGTCCGAGTGGGCAATGGTTGTAATGTGCCTGGTGTGTTGACGGTTTCTCCTTTGTGGCATTGACAGACATCGCATTCTGCTACGAAAGTAAGGATTTCCTTTTTCATGCCTGTCCAAAAAAATGATCTTCTGGTGTGAGCATACGTCTTCTGAAAGCCTGAATGTCCTGCAATGGGAGATGAGTGCAATTCTACCAAAATGCGACGTTTGAGGGTGGATGTTAGTGATATTACGACTTTTTCCCTGTAGCGAAGAATATCATCCGGCCACGAGTAGCCCTTGGTGGAATTTGGATCTACCTGCAATTGAGAAATGAGTTGGGATAGCCCTGGGTGTGAAAACCATTCCTTGCGAGCCTCTTCAATCCATTCTGGAATGGGGAGGGAAATTGCTATCAGAGTACTTTCTTCCTCAAATTGGCGAGATAATGCATCGGCTATACTATTGTCTTTCCCTCTCTTGTAAATGATCTCATAATCATATCCCAGCATTTTGGCGAGCCATTTATTTTGTTGTGGGGAGGATAGGCGTTGCTCCAAAAAATATTTAAGACTGTGATGATTTGTGCGGATTTGGAAACGTCGCCCCAATAAGTAAGGTCGCCAGGTCTCGACTGCATGTAAGATGGCCATCATTTCTTTTTCGTAGGTAGATTGGCCCAGATTCCTTCCACTTAGTTGTTGGCTTGTGAAGGCCAAACGTCGCCCTTCCTGCATTAAGACCGCCCCAATACCTGTCCCCGAAGCATCACATTCAATGACAAAGGATTTGGTGAAGTCAGGTAGTGCTAAGACTGGAGTGGAACACATGACGTTTTTGAGAGCGGTAAATGCCTATTGTGCTTCCTCATTCCAGAAGAAGGAATTTTTCTTTAGGAGTTGAGTGAGGGGCTTCGCTATGCGGCCATAGTTGTGGAAACATTTACGATAATAGCCTGTGAGACCCAAAAATCCTCTCAAGCTCTTCAAGACCGGCATATGGTTATTTAAAATCTGTTGCATCTCAAGATGAATTGGCAGAGACTTGGTTTCGACTACCTAGATGGCATTAAATTGAGCTACCACTCCATGATTGCCCTTTTTTAACAATTTTTCCATCCTATGCTAATGATAGAGGGGGCTCCCGCCTCGAGTCCACGGAGGGTATGTGTGTAGTTGTTCTGCTTAAAACTCATGTATAACTCCTAGAAATCCATTGTGATTGGCCCAAGAGTGCGGAGCCATTCAACACCGAGGACAATGTCGCAACCCCCCATGTGTATGGCAAACATGTGGGTTTTCAACTGATAATCCCCCATTTGAAGTTTGACATTTTCACAGTGGCCTTCACATTTCATTGTGCCCCCATCCGCAATTTGGACTTGGAAGTTAGAAACTACTTGTACAAAACAATGCACTGCTTCTGCGACTTTTTGATGGATGAAATTATGTGTACTTCCACTATCAATCAAGACTAATACTGGGCGATTTTTAAGAAAACCTCTGATTTTGAAAGTTTGAGGGGAAGAAATCCCTGCCAATGCATGCAGCGAAATAACTAGTTCATCAGGGACATTGTCCTTTTGGTTGTCTTCTTCTAGCGCCTCATGGTCCTCAAGTGGTGGATCTTCCTCAGTTGAGCTGTAGTCAGTGGCATCTATTTGAAAAAATTTGGGCTCCTTGCATTTATGACCTGGGGAGTATTTTTCATCACAGTAGTAACATAGTCCTTGCTTTCTTCTTTCGGCCATTTCCGCAGGGGACACCTTTTGGACCTTAAGTGTTTAGGTCGTGTTGTGAGCCTGTGGGGGGCGACCCTTAGCGGTGAAATTTGGGCGACTGTATTGGGATGCTAATGCACGCTCCACGTTACGAGCTACCTTGCAAGCCTCCGTCCATGTGGGAGGGTGGTGCAGTAGGAATTGAGCTTTGATAGCTTCTTTAAGACCGCTGATAAAACATTCTGTGTAGAACGCATCTAAGAGAGCCCAAGTGTGAAAGGCTAAGGCTTCAAAAGTTGTAATATATTCATCTACTGTACCAGTCTATTGGAGCTTAGTAAGACGACCCAAAAAAGAGTCCTCCTGTTCAAAGCGGTCTTGAAGAGCTTTTGTAAATTGGTTCCAAGTCCTAAAAGATCCATTGCAACGTTGATGCCATTCCCACCATTTCCACCTTTCATTGTCCAAGTACATGCTCCCCAACATAAGTTGAGTCGCATCATCTAAGATACGATTCAGTTTGAAATACTGCTCCATTTGTGCTATCCATGCTGACGGGTGAGAACCGTCAAATTTATGCATATCCAACTTGGGAGGTCGCTGACTGGGTGGTTGGTGGGTGTGCCAGATGTGAGGAGAGTGGCTAGACTCACCCTCATTGTATCCATTGCCATTATACACCTCCTCGTGGGCTTGCTCCTTGTCCTTCGGGATGAGTTGCGTGACCTGGCTACATAGTCCGGTAAGCTGAAGGCTGAGGGTGTGCATGGATTCTTCAAGTTTGTCCATCCTTTCATTGGCCATCGCTTGAGCTCTAGTTTCTACCATACACCAACCTGATGAAAATTTGGGACCGCCTAAAAATTTTCACTAATAATTAAATGGTACCACCGTGCTCAGCTCGTCATCCTGATTCTCATGGCTAGATCACCAATAAGCGCCTTGGTATACCCCGGTATAGGAACCCTTCACAATGACTCTGATCTGGGGGATTTGAGAGATCTGAATGGCGGATCTGATGGCAGAACAGACTGCTTCTGTGGATCTGATGGATCTAATAGATCGGAATGGTTGATCTGCGAACTCGAGACTGCGGGACTGATGTCTGCTACTGCTGCACCCCTTTGCACAGGCAGATCTGGAGAAATGTTGTGTGATCCCCCGATAGAAAAGGGAACTAAGGTCTTGAGGAGTGTCAGGTGCTACAGATCGCAATATACATAAGGGTCTGGCAGTAGTACTTGGCCCAATGTTTCAGGGCTCTAACTAAGGAGGATCGACCATACCCTTAGCCGTACAACCCGACTAACCTATCGTACGGGAGAGTAATCTCCTAGAGTGATGTTCTCGGTTTACTGTAGCCGCCAGACGGCCGACGGTTTATCTATGGCGAGGTTTCAAGGGAGCCTAGGGGGCTTCCGATATACCCAGAGGGTACGTGGAAGAAAATCCGTGCGCAGTTCTGTCTAATGCGCTACTACTCGAAGGGGTACCCACAGGGGTTACAAGGGAGTCCAACAGACGTGACCACCTCTTGTATTTCCTGTGTGCATGCCTCCCCAAATCCGCAGGTTTATGCGCTCAACGACAGATCCTGTGGTTTAAAGATGCCGGAACACGTCTCTAGCCAAAAAAAAATTTTGCTAAGAAATGGAGATCCCACCGGCCCTGGAAAGTGCTCTGATACCACTTGTTATGCTCTTAACCTACAAAATGATACCCAAATACAGAATATGCGAAGAAAAGATACCCAGAACACAGAATAGCAATGATTTTATTATTCAGAGAGTAATGTTCACTTGCCTCTTCGAGGGGGCAACCTCCAATAGAGCAGAGCTCGACTACAAAATAAGACACGATGCTCCTCGCAGGGAGTCTCTATCCTTTATATATGACTCATACATGCAATACCGCAGGCCAATACCGTGGGTTTTATTAATACCATCTATCTAATACTACGGCCCATTTGCAACTAACTGTGGTTCCGTCATTAATTACGGATTAACCACTTACAGTTATTAATATGGGCTTTATTGACTCTTGACTATGATGTGATCGCATTACATAAATAAGGGGGTTAGGGTGGGACCCTAACATGTGACACTTTCAAATCAAGAAACGACAGTACAATCACGCTACTTCTTTGTAAAGGAGAACTGAAAATGACTCAAAAAATACATAAAAACATTTACAGTTCTTTGCACAATGGAGGCGGAATAACAGCAAGGAAAGGGGTTTAAAATAGAGGTGTACTGACTACAGGCAACAAAACTCTTGAATAGATCTGAAAAGAGTGAACAAAGAAACCAAAATTTAGGAACAATGCCTAGTCTGATCATCCACCTGTAACACAGTGAAACTGAAATGCAACGCACCTACTACACTCAGGAAGTGTGCTGAATTTGAGATTCACAGAACAGACACTGTGTTGGACCAGGGACGAGACTTTGATTGGGTTCTGGGTCACAGTTTACAGTTCAGTTCAGGGATTTTGGCCGAGCAAGTGGTAATCAGTAAATCAATCACAGGGGTAGATCTAAGGAGGTTACTAGAGCCACCACAAGGGAAATTAGAGAGCTTGTAAATCAATTGTTTAAATCATAAACAAAACCCGGAGATTGACTGAAGCACCGTTGATCTACTTTGCACTTGCATAGCAAATGCAGTTCGAAGGCTAGCTGGCTTGACTTCAGGCTCTGCCTGTAAGTTTATAAAGTAAACAAATGTAGATGAACAAACAATCTACACGCTCCCCAGTGGAGTCACCATTTTGTTACCAGCAATAGTGTCTATGCAGAACTATTAATCCCACTAAGGCTGGTAACTACCTTAGAAACAAACAAAGTAAAACTACTTTCGTTTTCCTTTATGAAAGATAGATGAGAGAATAATAAAAGAGACCAACCTCTGTCTTGCGCTTGGTTCTATGTTCGATTCCTCTCTCTTCTGATAGTCCTTTGCTACTTGCTTTCTTGTATACCCAGCTTCACAGAGTACCTATAGAATCAAAGCAGCATAACACTATACGAGAACATGGATCTATTATCATAAGCAATATAGGATCAGATGTATATTAACCACACAAATGCATAAAACATCAATCACACAAGTGTATGGAGGAAAACTAGAATAGTTTTATTGATAATCAAGAAAGAACCAAGAGAATTACAACCAATTGTTCTGACCCAGCAACATCCTCTCAGCAAGTAAGCCCTTCTTCACCTCATGAAAAGCTTAGATCACCAAACACTATGATGTTACCTCAAGAAACCAACAACAATTCCTTAAAAGATGCAAAATTCCAGCCTCTGGATCTCTGGGATGAGGGATCCATATATAGATGTCTGCAAGGGAGATGAGTCAGCTTGTGATTTGATTAGTGTCTTCCCTCTGATAGTTCTTGATTCCACTTGGAGATTGATGATCTCTTACTCATCCCTGGTCAAATTCAGATAGGCAAGTGTCACTGGAGAAGTTTCTAGAAGATTCCATGCTTCTCCACCTTGCGGATTGACCCTGCCATTTGTCCCTTCTCGCCCATCGCACCCCATAGAAGGGCTTTTTGAAATGCAACGCACCTACTGTGTGTATTTAGGTGGGATGCAACGCACTTTGCCTATGGAGCAGGTGAAATGGTCCAGTTTTGACTAGTTCTGAGTAGTTTTTCATGGAGAACTCCTGGGAGATGCTGTAATCAGTTGACCTTGTTCTTTTAGGGGTTGGGACAACACCTTTAGGGACTTAGGAACCCTTGGTTTATGGACATTTTATGCTTGGGGTTGCAGTGCCCAAAAATGTCTATAACAGGAGGGCCACGTGGTTTGGCCACATGTCATTCCATTCGGCCACCACCTCATTGTCCTTACTGAGCACCCACATGTGGGATACTAAGTCGAGTTTAGGATGAGGCTATTCAATATGTTAGATGAAATAACTATTTATTAAATAGTTAGATGTTGTCACTAAGATTGTGCTAGGTCTTTTAAGGCATGGTGTCTTCACACTTTGCCCATAAAATTTGAACCTAAAATCTAATGAAAATTAAATCTCACTTAAACCAATCAATTATATTTCATTAGTAACCTTAATAGTTGCAATAAATTATATTTTATTGATAATATTAATGATTAAAAACATATGTTGAAATACATTATAAACAACTTTATAAGCTTTATGAAATATATTAAAAATATTAAGATAATAATGTTGGATTTTCACACTTACTGGAATAGATCACATGGACTAATTGTCACTTGGATCATCCTGACAGCACTCAATTTCTTTTTATCATAATAGCTTATAAGTTTACTCATGCCTTCGGCGTTTAGTGAAAGGGAAAATCTCAACAAATAATATAACATTACATTCAGTCCCTTTTATATGTTATAAATTTACACTTTTACTCACCACCCTAAAAATATTCACCAAGAATGGTATTCTGATATTTATGGACTTTAACCAATTATTTAATCTAGTATAATACTAGAATAGCTACATTAAAAATATTAATGTGTTTATATATTTGAAGACTTCATAAATATAACCAAAAAACTATCGTAAGATAAAGAATGTCTTACTAATGTACACATTTACCTAATTAGCCATATATAAAAAGGTTATGGGTCAACTTTAACTTAAAAAAAAGAAATACATATCTTATTGCAAAATAGACCATTTCCCTAAATAAAATTTACTTATATGTAAATGAATGTTATAAATAATAATGAGGAACATATCATGGAGAAACTCACTGGAATGAATAATCTCAAATCCCTAGTAAATTGGTGGGTGGGGAGCCACGTGGCATGAATCTAATGTTTTAATTTTATTAAAAGTAATGGACCATTCTGCTAAATAAAATTTTCTTATATATAAATGAATGCTATAAATAATAAACCTTGTAATACACAAACTGTGTAACACACTACACCCGTTGATAAATATTAAGACTAAGCATATACAAAATATATTCCTTTGAGAATCAATCTAAATCCTCAATTAAAAAAGAAAGTCAACAAATCCTTATCTACTTTAAGTTGAAATAAAAAACCTTTAACAATTAACCTTCAATGTACATTATTTAGCTTTGAATATTTCAAACTAGCTATTTATAACTTGAGATAGAAAACCTTCGACAATTAACGTGAAATATGCATTATTTATCTGTAAATATTTCAAAATACCTAGCTATTATTTCTGAGATCATTAAAACTTTATTCACTAAGCTCGAGTTGGGAAACGATCCCATAGATTAGAAAATTGTATACTGTAGAAGAACCGTGTTTCTGCGCTTTTCCGGAGAAGCACGTAGGGAAAAGATTTAGTAGGTTCCATATGAAAACACTCACAGCGTGGAAGATTTGAAACAAGAAGACCATGTATATACAAAAGAAAGAGGCCAAAAAGTTTAAAATAAGTAGGCATTAATTTAGACAAAGAAGCCTTACCAAAGTTGAAGAAGGAAAAAAGAGGATGAAAAGGTGGATGCTTCAGATATGGATGATGCTAAGAAAAAACCATTTTTTCAAGTAGAAAATAATAATAAAGAGGTTGGCAATTCAAAGATGGACTATGTAAAGGAAATTGAATAAGCAGAATTTGGTAAGTCTTTTTTAGTAGAAAATAATAATAAAGAGGTTGGCAATTCAAAGATGGACCATGCAAAGGAAATTGAATAAGCAGAATTTGGTAAATCCGCCTGCTGTCAGACAGTGTTGACGTTGAAAAATAAGCCTACAGAATTTAGATAAATTAAATCGGATTAAAAGGAAGGGGCCAAAACATAACAAACATGGAGAAAAACGTACACAATATAGATAAATTAAATTAGATAAAAAGGTGGGGGCCAGAACATAACAAACATGGAGAAAAACGTACATGATGTACATAAATTACAATAGAGTCGGAAAAACTTAATAAATACGTGAAAAGAAAAAATGGAGTTGCCTTTGCAACGGTAGCTGTCAAAGAAAAACTTCGCTGGGCATTAATTCGATGGAACGTAATCGATACATCATATGACAATAAACATAGATACGGCTATAATATATAAAACATGGCATTGCCATTGCTTTGTTTCATTTCAATAGGAAAGACGTGTAATTTTTTCCAAAACATCTAAGTGACGCGTAATATTCTTTAAAAGAATATTAATAAAAGGATAATTTAATTTAAGCAATAAATAAAATATTTAATAAATGTTTTTATATTTTTATGGTTCCATATTAAATTTATATTTAAATATTAAATAAATACGTGAGTTATAAATAAAATGGTAGTTTAATTTTGTTTTAATTTAATATTTAAATATTAAATAAATAGGTGAGTTATAAATAAAATGGTAGTTTAATTTTGTTTTAAATTTAGGAGAGAAATGGTTTGTATGTTTGAGTAGTTTAGTTGGCAAAATCAGTGTTTTTTATTTTTTGAATGTTAAATCTATTTTTGTATTCAAAAGTGTAAAAAAATTACAAATGATTTACTAAAAAACATATAGTTGGGCACCTATATAACTTGACATCAAATATCAAAGAAATTACACATCTCCTTTATGTTGTGTTATATATCCATTAATTTAACTTAAAATTTATTAACTAGGAATCAAAAATAAGTTTGATAAACTATTCATATTATTAATTTTAACTTAATAATGATAATAATAATTATTATTATGAGACTAAGCCTATGAAGGCATACATACTCTACCACCCTCTGGTTTTGAACAAGTGACCTCTTAAAAGGGAACACATGTTCTTAACCATCACGCCCAATCAAACAACCAAGATATTTTTTAATTATGAAGTAAGATCCAAAAGGATAAAAAAAGTCAAAGTGGAAAGTGAAACTTGAAACAAAAAAAAATATATTCACACGATTAACTCTAAAAGAACTAATAATACTTAAATGGTGATGTTATCCCAGAGTAAATATTTTTCAAAGAAAAAAAATGCATATCTCAAACATGCTCATTTTTGGCACATGACCCCCCTTGTCATGCCCAACGATCTATTGAAGATGGATATAGGTTTGGGCGGGCCTTATTTCCCCCCTCTACCCCCTTTCCACCCCCACCACCTCCCTTAGACATAATGGCCTTTAATGCTCTAGTTCCAAGAAGGATATGCTTTTAGAAGGTAAAATCCTCCAAGTTAGTGAAGAAAATTGCTGATACCCTGAAAGTGGAGGTTCACGTCTCTCAATCCGAAACCATAGAAGCAAAACTTGCATATATAGGGGTCATAGGTTAGTTTATGGGCTTATGTCCCTCATCAAGATCCCTATATGCTTGAATTGACAACAATTTTAAAACCATGATAAAATGACAAGGTTTTTCCGTTTTTATATGGACAAGGGTCTTGCACATTTTTGTTTGAAGATAAAGAAAATCATGATCCTTCCTTCAAGAGTTGCCCCTATTTCATGTGACCCCAAAGATTGTATCTGGGGTGTTGAAGCTCATATTTCAACCTAGAAGGTGATATCCCATTTAATGTTTTGGTATGGGTCAGACTCTCCTTCTTCCCACTCCATTGTTAGAACAAGGAAACATTTCTAAGCACTAGAAATTCCCTCAACAAATAAATCAAACAAGTAGAGGCACAATACAGTTTCAAGGCTTGTACTAGGATTTTTGTTGAGGTGGATCTAGACAAGGATGTACTTGCAGTAATACACCTTAGTTTGGATAATTGGTCAAAAATATAGGAATGTGATTATCATAAAATTTCGTTTAAGTGCAATACTTCCATGAATATGGCCACTTCATGTGAAATTGAAAATAGAGTGTAGAAGAATAATAAAATTAGCATCGAGATGGTGAGAAGTTGCAATAACAAAAAGGAGAAGAGGCCCAAAAAGGAATAATAATAAAGATCCTCCTTAAGACAATATAGGATTGAAAGGGAAAGGCCCTATGTCACCTAAAAGGAATACATATGGAGTAGGAGAGGGCACTCCTATATGAAATAATAAGCGTTCTACAAATCCAAATAATATCTTGCAATTCTAAACAAACTTCCATAAGAAGGAGAAATTCTAGGTAATGAAGAAACACTAGCGAATCCTCCAAGCTATGTCAAGCCCACTTCACTTGTTGTGCAAGAAAAAATGTCTACCATTGAAGAATCTACTATGGAAAATCTAGGGGAAAGATCTAATACAAATGAAGAAGAATTTCACTTCCTAAGGGTTGTTAAGGCTTAGGCTAGAGGGATTTCAACAATATCTGCAGATGAAATAATAGATGTAGATAGAGAAAGGGATATATAATTATCGCAAAGAAAATCTAGAGCAAATAAAAACAGATAGATTCAAAATGAAAAAAAATTTGAAGGACAAGGAGACGAGGAATCAAATGATAATCAACCCATCCAAAATGGTTACCAGGAATTTCAAGATGCATGGATCAAGCCTCCATTATGGAGGTAAGTAATCTCATAGTAAATAATCAAATTTCTCTCCTGGAACTACAAAAGGTTGAGATCAAATAAAGGAGTGTCTAAAGTACACTCACTTGTATAAAAGGAAACATCATCCATCCTCCTTCTCTAGGAGATGAAGTTCAGGAAAAGGGGATCCCTCCAAAAGTTGTCAGAGCTATGGAAAAATTCTAAGTTGAAGGAAATAACATCGCATGATGTTTCATGGGGGTTTTATATGATTTGATCCACATTAGTGTTCAAGCTAGTTATCTCATTCTCAGTGCCTCATTTGGCTCACGATTAGTTTATTGTGTCTTCCGATAAACAACGTTTGCAGTGTTATTAATGTTTATGGCCCTGCTAATTTTCAGAAAAGGTCTATTGGTTTTTCCTCCCTTCTTGGCCTTAATGACACATCTTGGCATCAAGATTAAATTATAGGTGAATACTTTAATACAACCCTCAAACTGTAGGAAAATATAGAGACTCTAGTGCGAGATCAGTTTTAAGAGAGCTTGGAGGATCTCATTTATTTTCTATATCTAATTGATATTATGGTTGTAATTAGTAAATTTACATTAAAACAATCACAGTTTGGGACTAGGGCATATCACAACCTGCCTTTATCACTTAGTAGTTATGTTCTCCTTTCTATCTCAAGATTTTGAAGTCACTTCAATGATTCTTTCTTTGGGAGAGATCTAATCAGTAGCCAAAAGTTCTTGACGTGTCTAAAATAGTTAACTATGGACTACTTCCATCCCACTCTTCTCCTCTTTAATTCACATGGAAGACTTCAAGATGGTAAATTTCGCTTAGAGTAGGTGGGAGAGAAGATCTCCAATTTCAATATGGGAAAAAAAATAACATAAATAAATTGATCAAGAAGTAGATACAAGCTAATGATGAAGATATGAGAGAAAAAATAAAAAGTCTCAAAACAAATATGGAAGATGTGTAGAAAATAATGGAGCAAGGAATAGTTGCTAAGGAGCTATTAATTTATAAGAAAGATAAATTTCAAACCTTTCACCAAGTGCTCAAATCCGAGGAGAAATTATTGCATCTCAAGCCTCATAGCCTATGGTTGATGTCTAGAGATTGCAACACAAATTTCTTTCATAATCATGCAAAGCCAAGGGTTTGGAGAAACAAAACAAAATAAAATAATGTGAACGAAGTGAAGATGAAAGAGTTTAACGGAATCCAATAGGTGGTTGTAGCACTTTTTAATGGGTTATCCTTGGCCAAGAATGTTCCCAATTCAAAGGTTATCCAATACATGCTAGATAAAATTCCAAGTATAGTAAGAAATGAAGAAAATCAATCCATGTTCCATGGAATCACTAAAGATGAGATTAAAAAAATAGTACTCTCTAAGCCTGAATAAATACCCTAGTCTAGATAGGTTTTTCACTCATTTTTATCAAGCTTATTGGGAGTTAATCATATTTGATTTGATTCATCTGGTGGACTACATCTTCAAGCACAATTGCATTTGGAGAGGGATAAGATCATCCTTTAATACCTTGATTCCAAAATAATTTAACCAATATTCTATTCCCTTGCATAAACCAATTTCTCTATGAAATGTCTCATATAAGATCATTTCCAAAGTGTTATCTCAATGCTTAAAGCCTGTCCTCCCCAAACACATTTTTGAAAAGTAGGTGGGTTTTGTGGGACAAAGGAATATCATTAACAATATTGTTCTATTTCAAGAGGTTCTTCACTTAAGCAGTGTGAGAAAAGATAAATGCATGATCATAAAACTTGACATAGAAAGTGCATTTAACTGTGTCAATCAATCATTAGGGTGATTTTTGGGTCTAAAATAGGCCTCCTAAGCAAATTATAAAATAGTAGTGGAAATAATAAAATAATATTACATTACATCATCAAGTTATAGATGGAAAAAAAGAAAAAACTATTTTTTTTCAACTCGTATTTTCAACTTATCTCCCTATGGGTTAACTCAAATTTCAAGCGTAAACACTCGTTGGATGCAAAATGTGATTCCTCATCCAAGGAATACCTATTATGAAACCAACTCACAAAAACATAGAAAATATAGATCAACACCTTAGAATTCAGCCTCTTCAAGGGGGCAACGTCCTTTACATTACAGAAATGAACAATTCTTGGATGATTCAAATGAAAAAACATCATTTCTCTATATATAGGAGTCTAAGGGATCACAATATAACCAAGCCGACCTAACAATAATTATATAAAGGCACAAAAATAAAAATAGAGGGATTCTATGGGGCACAATAATAATAATATGGGTACAATAGGGGCACAACAATAACAATAAGGGATACAAAGACAATAGTAATGGGGGAATCACTACTATTATAGGGACCTAACATGCCCCTCTCCTTCAAAAAAGTGTTGTCCTCAACGCTTCAGTAGTTTTGGATGCTTCTGTATAAAATTCTCATCCTCCCATGTGGAATATTCAATGGGTAAGCTCTTCCACTTGATGAGATACTCTAAAATTGATCGATTTCGTAGTTGTCGAGTTCTTGTTTCTTTGACTTCTTTAGGTTCCAATATGATTTTTCCTTCCTCATCAAGTTCTGGCAATATTGTTTGAACTGGAAGATTGTCACCTATAACCTTCTTTAAGCATGAAACATGGAAAATTGGGTGCACTCGGGAAGACACAGGAAGCTCTAATTTGTATGCCATAGTACCTATCTTTTGTAACACCTTGTACAGACCATAATAATTTGGTGATACTTTATTATCCTTCATAGCTTGCTTGAGGGACATTTTTTTGTATGGTTGTAGCCATAGAAATACCCAGCCACATATGTCAAAAATTCTTTCACTGCGATGTTGATATGCTTGTTGTTTCATTCTATTCTGTGCCCAAGTTAGGTTAGCCTTTAAGAGTTGGAGAACTTGTTGTTGATCCTCGATGGGATCTTCCACTCCTTGAACCTTAGAATTTTCTCTTAAATATGATGTGATGGATGGTGGGTGATATCCATAAAGTTCCATAAATGGGGTCTTTTTTTCTGCAGTATGGAAGGAAGTGTTACACCACCATTCAGCCAAAGGTAACCATTTGACCCATTGTGTTTTTTTACTAGATACAAAGCAATGAAGGTATCCTTCCAAACATTTGTTTATTATCTCAGTTTTCCCATCAGATTGAGGATGATAAGATGAGATATGAGCTAACCGAGTACCAAGACAAGAAAATAATTTTGTCCAAAAATTTCTAGTGAAAATGGGATCTCTATCGCTTACAATAGTCTTTGAGTTTCCATGTAGCTTTTGAATTATTTCCATAAATGAAGTAGAAACTGTATTTTCTTTAAATGGATGAGATAATGCACAAAAGTGTGTATACTTGGTAAGCCTGTCAATTACCACCATGATAACACTCTTTCCTTCGGACTTAGGTAAACATGTGATAAAATCCATTGAAACCTCCTCCCAACACTAGCTTGGAATGGATAAAGGTTGTAATAGTTCCGGGGTCTTAATTGTTTCAACTTTATATTGTTGGCAAACCGAACATTCCACCACAAAATTTTGAATATCCGATTTAAGGCCATCCCAAAAGAAATCCTTCTTAACCTTGTGGTAGGTCTTTAGAAATCCTGAGTGTCATCCTAAGGGAGAGGTGTAAAATTCCATAAGAATCTTTTGTTTGAGTTGGGAACTCTTACACAAGTATAACCAATCCTTGTACCATAAGGAATCATTTTTCCAGCTAAATGTATCAAATGTACTAGGATCTTATTATATCTTTTGAATGAGTACCCACACTTCCTTGTCATTCTTCCATTCATCCCTTGCTTTGATTATCCAATCTGGTTGGATAATAGAAATGGTGCAAATAAATGCTTCCACATCCTCAACCTTTCTTGAGAGTGCATCTGCCACAACATTTTGCTTCCCTTTTTGTAGATGATTTCAAAGTCATAACCCAACATCTTTGTCACCATTTTTGTTTCTCTTCTGAAGATAATCTTTGTTCTAAAACGTATTTAAGCCTATCATGATCTTTCTTTACCTTGAAGTGTCTTCCCATTAGGTAGGGTTGCCATTTCTTAAGTTCATGTAGTATTGCCAACATTTCCTTCTCATAAATAACTTTTTGTAAATACTTTCTTTTGATTGGATGAATTTCGAAAGCAATGGTTTCTTCTTGCATTAAAACATCACCAATTCAATTTCCTGAGGCATCACATTCCACAATAAAGGTTTTTGTGAAGTCCACTGTAGCTAAGACTAGTGCTTCGCACATTGCCTCTTTAAGATGTTCAAAGGCCTTCTTTGCTTCTGGTGTCCATGAAAATTCATCTTTCTTCAGTAATGTTGTTAGAGGTGCTTCTATTCTCCCATAATTCTTAACAAACTTGCGATAATACCCTGTCAACCCGAGAAATCCTCATAGATGTTTTATGGTTGTGGGGATTTTCCATTCCTTAATGGTTTTAATTTTGCTAGGGTCTACCTTAACACCTTCATGAGATACAATATGTCCCAGATATTCCACCTCTTGTACTCCAAAGAAACATTTGGAGATTTTTGCATATAATTGTTTCTCCTCCAATACTTTGAGCACCATGTCAACATGTTGGACATGATCCTTCCAAGAGTTATTTTAGATTAGTATATCATCAAAAAATACTAACACAAATTTTCTAAGGAAGGGTTTGAAAATGGAATTCATCAAACCTTGAAATGTAGAAGGTGCATTAGTAAGGCCAAAAGGCATGACCAAAAATTCATAATGATCGTCATGAAAATAAAAATAAAAATAAAAATAGAGGAATTCTATTGGGCACAATAATAATAATATGGGTATAACAGGGGTAGAATAGTAAAAATAAGGGATACAAAGACAATAGTAATGGGGGAATCACTACTATTATAGGGACCTAACATGCCCCTCTCCTTCAAAAAAGTGTTGTCCTCAACGCTACAATAGATTTTGATGCTTCTGTATAAAATTCTCATCCTCCCATGTGGAATATTCAATGGGTAAGTTCTTCCACTTGATGAGATACTCTAAAATTGATCGATTCCGTAGCTATCGAGTTCTTGTTTCTTTGACTTCTTCAGGTTCCAATATGATTTTTCCTTCCTCATCAAGTTCTGGAAATATTTCTTTAACTGGAAGCTTGTCACCTATAACCTTCTTTAAGCATGAAACATGGAAAATTGGGTGCACTCGAGAAGATCTAGGAAGCTCCAATTTGTATGCCATAGTACCTATCTTTTGTAACACCTTGTACGGACCATAATACTTTGGTGGTAATTTATTATCCTTCTTAGCTTGCTTGAGGGACATTTGTTTATATGGTTGTAGCCATAGGAATACCCAATCGCCTACATCAAAACATCTTTCGCTGCGATGTTGATCTGCCTGCTATTTCATTCTATTCTGCGCCAAGGTGAGGTTATCCTTTAAGAGTTGAACGCATTGTTAATGCTCAATGTGATCTTACACTACTTGAAACTTAGAATTTTCTCTTAAATATGATGTGATGGATGGTGGATAATATCCATAAAGTTCCATAAATGGGGTCATTTTTGTCGCAGTATGGAAGGAAGTGTTATACCACCATTCAGCTAGAAGAAACCATTTGACCCATTATCTCTGTTTATCAGATACAAAGAAACAAAGATATTATTCCAAACATTTGTTTACAATCTCAGTTTTCCTATCAGATTGAGGATGATAATATGAGCTATGAGCTAACTGAGTACCAAGACAAGAAAATAATTCTGTCCAAAAATTTCCAGTGAAAATGGGATCTTTGTCACTTACAATAATCTTTGGGTTTCCATGTAGCTTTTGAATTGTTTCCATAAATGTAGTAGAAACTATGCTTGCCTTAAATGGATGAGATAATGCACAAAAGTGTGCATACTTGGTAAGTCTATCAACTACCACCATAATAACACTCTTTCCTTCAGACTTGGGTAAACTTGTGATAAAATCCATTGAAACCTCCTCCCAACATTGGCTTGGAATGGATAAAGGTTGTAATAGTCTTGGGGTCTTAATTGTTTCAACTTTATTTTGTTGGCAAACCAAACATTCTTCCACAAACTTTTGAATATCTGATTTAAGGTCATCCCAAAAAAATCCTTTTTAACCCTGTGGTAGGTTTCTAGAAATCCTGAGCACCCTCCTAAGGGAGAGGTGTGCAATTCCCTAAGAATATTTTGTTTGAGTTGGGAATTCTTACGTAGGTATAACCGATCCTTGTACCATAACGAATCACTTTTCCAGCTAAATGTATCAGATGTACTGGGATCTTTTTGTATCTTTTGAATGAGTGCCCAAACTTCCTCATCATTCTTCCATTCATCCCTTGCTTCGGTTATCCAATCTGGTTGGATAATAGAAATGGCACAGAAAAATGCTTCCACATCCTCATCCTTTCATGAGAGTGCATATGCCACAACGTTTTGCTTCCCTTTTTTGTAGACGATTTCAAAGTCATAACCCAACATCTTTGTCACCCATTTTTGTTTCTCTTCTGAAGATAATCTTTGTTCTAAAAAGTATTTAATACTCTCATGATCTATTTTTACCTTGAAGTGTCTTCCCTTTAGGTAGGGTCACCATTTATTAAGTGCATGTAGTATTGCCAACATTTCCTTCTCATAAATAGCTTTGTGTAAATACTTTCATTTGATTGGATGACTTTCAAAAGCAATGGGTCTTTCTTCTTGCATTAAAATCGCACCAATTACATTTCCTTAGGCATCACATTCCACAATAAAGGTTTTTGTGAAGTCCAGTGTAGCTAAGACTGGTGCTTGGCACATTGCCTCTTTAAGATGTTTAAAGGCCTTCATTGCTTATGGATTTGATGAAAATTCATCTTTCTTCAATAATGTTGTTAAAGGTGCTGCTATTCTCCCATAATTATTAACAAACTTGCGATAATACCCTGTCAACCCAAGAATCCTCGTAAATGTTTTATGGCTGTGGGGATTTTCCATTCCTTAATGGTTTTAATTTTGTTAGGGTCTACCTTAACACTTTCATGAGATACAATATGACCTAGATATTCCACCTCTTGTACTCCAAAGAAACATTTGGAGATTTTTGCATATAATTGTTTCTCCTCCAATAGTTTGAGCACCATGTCAACATGTTGGACATGATCCTTCCAAGAGTTATTGTAGATTAGTATATCATCAAAAAATACTAACACAAATTTTCTAAGAAAGTGTTTGAAAATGGATTTCATCAAACCTTGAAATGTAGAAGGTGCATTAGTAAGGCCAAAAGGCATGACCAAAAATTCATAATGAACCTCATGAGCTCTAAATGTTGTTTTTGGAATGTCTTCAGTCTTCATTCTGATTTGATGATATCTTGAACGAAGATCCAACTTGGTGAAGTAAATTGATCCATGCAATTCATCAATGACAGGAATGGGAAATTTATCTTTAATAGTGAGCTTGTTGAGCTCCCTATAATCTGGACACATGCGCCATGATCCATCCTTCTTGTGAACCAATACTATTCGAGTAGAGAAAGAACTTTGACTAGGTTGAATTATACCAGCCTCTAGCATTTCTGCAACCATACGTTCAATTTCACTCTTTTGAACATAGGGATATCTCTAAGGCCTGATGTTTGGAGGCACACTTCTTGGAATCAAATTAATAGCATGATCATGATCACAAATAGGTGGGAGGCCTTTGGGAGTCTCAAATACCTTGGAATGATTGTCTAAGAATTTTTGGAGATCTGGAGAAATGGGTGATTTTGATGTGGGAACCTCTAGTGAACATAATTGTGCAATTATGTCTCGTTGTTATTTTTTTAGAAGCTTTGTCATTCCATTAGAAATGATTATATTTCTCGGTTTCCCTGCGATACCCCTTAATTCAACTTCCTTTCCTTCTGAAGATAATTTCATGAAAATTTCTTGAAAATTAAAAGCTATTGTACCCAAGGATTGTATCCATTGGATTCCTAGTACAACATCAGCACCACCCATTGGAATGGAAAGCATTGGGCTATTCAATACATATTCTCCCATGGATAGCTTGATATTATGACACTTTCTTGAGCAATTTATGGTTCCTCCACTTGCAACCGTCACTTGACACTCTGGTGTTCGATATAGGAAGCAATTCAATTCCTTGGCTATCTTACAATGAATACAATTATGGGTACTTCCCAAATCAATCAACACTATTACCTTTTTCTTCTTGATATGCCCTTCTATCTTGATAGTTTGAGGAGTGGTAATTCCAGCCAATGTATTACAAGATATGGTCGGATTCATTTCTTCTTTTTCAAGGGTTTGTTCCTGGTGTATATCCTCTTCTTTTGATGTTTCTTATTCCTTTTCTTCCTCCTCTTCACAATCTATGTAAAATAATTTCTTCTTGGCACACTTATGACCTTTACTGTATTTTTTATCACATTGTAACAAAGCCCATTTGCTCCTTTTTCTTCCAATTGTTGTGGTGTCAACCTTGTAGGTTGTGGATGGCTAGGGGCAGCAACACTTCTATCTTTATGATTGTGAGTGGTAGGCTTCCTTGTTGCCATAATTTTGCTTTCCATTTTTCTTTCCAACTTGAATGCCTTCTCCAATGAATCTAGTTCCCAAAGGCGAACCTCATGTTGGATGTTATCTTTTAAAGCCCCTATGAACACATCAATCCTATGCTCCTCTGGAATATCTTTTACCCTTATATTCAATTTTTGGAAGTCCTTAATGTGCTCCATCATTGAACCCTTTTGTTTGAGATTTATCAATTGGCTAAAAAAGTGTTGCTTTTTATATCCTCATAATGCGCTATCATTTGATCTGTAAAAATATCCCAATTGACAATTTGTTTATGAGAGCAAAGCCATCGATACCATAAAAACTGATTTGGTTCCAAATATAAAGTTGCAATACGTACCTTTTGTGTGTTTATCACATTATGGATATCGAAAAATTTCTCATCTATAGTATCCATGTTCTAGGATCATTTCCATCAAACTTCCTCATATCGATATTTGGAACGTGGTGGTTCTTCGATCCAATGTTAGAGTCTATGAAATCATGATTAACATTTATTTTGTTCTCATCATGAGTTTCCTTTACTACCCTTTCGCCATAAAGTAAGCATTTCTTGTAGAAACTTTGTCAAATCTATCTTCAAATTTGTTTGCAAATATTCCACGCCTTTCTTTAAATCATCCATCTTAGCTTCCACGCCATCCACCTTAGCTTCCACACCATCCATCTTAGCTTGCACGTCGTCCATCTTAGCTTCCACGTCATTCATCTTAGCTTCTACGTCTTTCTTTAAACCATCCATATTAGCTTCCACGCCTTTGTTTAAACCATCCATCTTAGCCTCTACATCTTTCTTTAAACCATCCATCTTATTTTCTGTTACTTTTTGTGTGAGTGACATTTTTTGTGCTCCATCTCGTAATTTTGATATATCATGTTGCATTTCTTCCTCTTCTTCATAAGTCATTCTAGAGATTTCAAGTTGCTTACTAGTTGTTTCCATTTTCTTTCTTCAGGGCATCAATTATCAATAAAAATGCTTCACTATGCCCTTTGAATTCCTTCAAACTAATTTTTCAAACCAAGCTTATGCAAACAAAAAAAAAAAACTACACACCCTTTTTTTGTTTAACTTTGTAAGATATCGATATTGAATCTGATGTATCTCTATACTTTTGGATCTCCCAAGTTTGAAATTGCTTCCTGTAGTAACTCTCTGAGCAATATTTCTCACCCCACAAGTCTGATCAAGATTGGATTCTCCAATGAAGATTTATGTCAAATCTCCCACGATGACCTGACTATAGACTGGTTCAGTAGAGCGAACTTGTACAACATGCTGCGGGTCACTGTTTCTACCTTAGGTTCTAAAAATGATACCCAAAACAACTGCAGTAAGTCCTCTTTTTGTAACTTCTTACGAAAATTCAATTTGATATTCAGAGTGAAAGTTACGACGATTTTCCCAAGGTGACCTGTTCGGAATGTAATTTGGGGGTTTGCTAAAACCCTAATTTCCTCAAATTATATCTCCAAAATATAGCGAGACATGATATGAAATTCGAAGCCGATGTTCAAAACAATTTTTTATCAAATGGGTTGTTGTTTTATCTTCTGACACATTGTAGAAAGAAATTTATAGCAAAAATTCCACGATGACTTGTTTGGAGCAGCAAAACCCTAAAATCCAAAGCTCTGATACCAAATGTTATGAAACCAACTCACAAAAAGATAGAAAAGATAGATCAAAGCCTTATAATTCAGCCACTTTGAGGGGGAAACCTCCTTTACATTATACAAATGAAACATTTATGGATGATTCAAATTAAAAAACCTCCTTTCTATATATAGGAGTCTAAGGGGTCACAATATAACCAAGCCGACCTAACAATAATAATATAAAGGAACAAAAATAACAATAGAGGGATTCTATGGGGCACAATAATAATAATATGGGGACAATAGGGGCACAAAAATAACAATAAGGGATACAAAGACAATAGTAATGGGGGAATCACTAGTATTATAGGGACCTAACAATACCCATGTTGCATACTTTCAATGGACCGTACTACAAAAAAAAATTAAAAATACATGCAAAATGTGATTACAATCATGTTTTTCATGTATTTTTCATTTTTTTTTGTAGCACAGTCCATTGAAAGTATTGGGTACTATTTGAATGAGGAAATAAATTTTGCATCCAACGAGTACTCCCGCTTGAAAATTAAGTAAACTCTTAGGGAGATATGTTGAAAATACGATTTGAAAAAGTAGTTTTTTTTTCAGTCTTTTTACTTCTTCACTCCAAAAATTGTGAATCATCCCCCATGGTTGGCATCATCATCTTTAATCCTATTGGTTCTTATAAATTTTATTTTTGTTGTAAATTTTTCTTAGGAGGCCCATTTTAGACCTCAAAATTCCCTTAATGATTTCTTGCTTAAATTTCTCTTTCAATTTGGGCTTGATGAGAAATTTATAAAATGGGTAATGGTTTACATTTCCTCTCCTTGGATATCCCCCATGGTAAATGGTCACTCCTATGGATTCTTCAAATTTTTTAGAGGAATGTGTCAAGGCTGTGAATTGTCCCCTTTTTTATACATTTTGGATGGAAGACTCCTTTAGCAGGCATCTCAGATATGAGAGACAAAATGGAAATATATTGGGAATAAGATATGCCTCAGTTGTTAAGAGCACAAATCACTACCAATTCATAAATGACATGATTTTTTAGGGAGTAGCCTCTCTTACCATTGCAGGTCACTTCAGGGCAGTCATGGATTAATTTCTCTTGGCCTTTGGTGGTATCATTACTTGCAAAATGTCACAGATCTATTCTTGAAATATTAGTTCCCTTTTTCAAAGACATATGGGTCACCTCTTTGGCTTCCATACAATTTCCTATTGGAAGGATTTTCGATACTTGGGAATCCAATTTGTTTAAATTATCATTCCTCCATATCCTAGCTGAACATCATCATCAAATCTAAATCCAAGCTACAACAATGGAGATTGTTTTAGTTAAATATAGTTGGACATTAGGTCATCGTTAAGGAAGCCTTATCTACCCTCCCTCTTTACCAAATTACAAAACTTCTTGCTCTATCTGACATTTTGTATGAAATGGATAAAATACTTAGGAAATTTTTATGAAAAGGAGGTAAGAACAACAATATGAAATACCACTTAATCAAATGGGCAATGGTTAAGACCCCAAAAATTCATGGAAGATTGGGAATTTGTGGCCCCTCCTTAATGAATGTTGCTTTAGTTTCTATGAAGGCATGGTCATATATTTCTAATAGACCTTCTTGGTGGAAATAAGTCCTAAGGAGTAAACACTTCCCTTAATGTTGAGAATTTAGTCTTAATGCTCCTTTGGCACTAAGAGCAGGATTGCAAATTTGGAAACTCTTTCTCTCCTATATGGATTTGATCAAAGATCACATCTCTAGATTTCGAGGAAGTGGGAAGCAAGTAATTTTGTGGTCTAATAAGATTCTCAATAAAATGAATCTAGATGTTACGAGGATCTCACCCCTCTGATGGTTGTGTTCAAAAGTGAAAGCCACACTTGTTGGCATCTCATATTAGGACAATCGTGGTCCAGCTAGAACTTGGAAAAACATTCATTAACAACACTTCACTTAGGTTTGTAAGTTGAAATTATAGTTGGTTTAATTCAGGTGGATAGTGGTGGCCACCTGCCTATTCCACTTGGACCCTCACCATTTTTACTTCAGTTGTTTTTTTTTTTTCCTTAATTGTAGCACAATTTACTATTTTTGGCATTTTTTGGGTCCTGAACTTCCAGAGCCATTTTGAGGCCATAAATGACGTTTTTTTGACAAAATTCTTCAAATGATTTCAAATTAATTTGTGGCAGCAATTGTAGTCCTCGGAAAGATCTTCCTAACGAGGTATCATACGCATCAAACATAGATAATATAACCAAGTTACGACCCCAGGAAGTTGGTTGCCCAACTAACCCCAACGGGGCCCATAAACTCTTTGTGTTACATCTCCTTGGGTTAGGTTTTTGGTTGTTTAGGGTCTTCTCTTATTATTTAATAATAAAAAGCCCCTTGAGCCTCATTGTAACTCAGTTCAAAGGCATGTAGCCACCACATCCCTTCTCAGAGATAAGCTACCATCGCACGAGCTAGTCTTATTTCCATTTTGTTTGTAAGCATATTTCAGTATTTAATATTAATGAAATGAAGTATTAATTCTGCTGCATCTCGGTATTTACGATTATCTCTATAATTTGTTTCATTTCTGTTTAAATTTGGATCAGTGGTACCAGAGTGGTATGCTCTTTATTTGTTTTTCTTTGCATGTCCCCAACGAGGTTGTGATATAAGGATTTGGGCTCCATCTAGTTGAACCTTTGCAACATCAGCCTCGCAAACCTCGACAACTGCCCATGGGGGAAGAAAAGAAAGAGGAGCGAACAAGAGATCCTATCAAAATATTGCTCGAGGAGACCCTTGAGAAACAAAGGAACGCGATGATGGATAACCTTGCCCAGATCCTTCAACAGTTGCCCACTGGTGGCACATCCACATCTAGGAGCCACTTGGAGGCTTCGTGCCTTTTTAGGTACAAGTAAATTTTGACATTCCCATATTTGAGGGCCAAATAGATGCAGACTTTGTAGATAAATTTTTAAAACTTCTAGAAGGATATTTTTTTGTTCATAATTTTTCCAGTCAGGAAAAGATTACTTTTTATCTTCTCAAAGCCATCCCCCACGTCAAGCACTTATGGGAAACCTATTGTGAGAAAAAGGATGAAAGTACGACCTCATTGTTTTCAACTGCTCCCACTTGGAATTTGTTCTATGACGCCATCAAGGAGAAGTACTACCCTATCAGGAGCTATGAGGACAAATACATAAAGTCGACCACGCTGTGGCAGGGAAGGGACCAAGATGTATCAGAGTTTACCAATGTTTTTCATACCCTTCATATGAAGTTGGGTATCAAGGATTATGAGAAACATTTGGTACTCAAGTATTGCGGCTTCCTACATAGATACATCCAGGATGAGATGGAGTTCCTGGACATCTCCTCGCTTGGTATGACATACTGATACATTATCAAGAATGAGCAGAAGTTTAAACAGAAGAAGTGAGACTTTGGACCTACGAATCTGAAGCAAGGGAAAGGTGCCTCCAAATCATAGAAAAAAGGAAAAAGCTAAGGCGGGACGGCCCAGGACAACCTGCCAAAGCCACAAGCAAAGGACAACACTGTGAAGCTGAAGCAGGACACGGGAAAGAAGTACGAGTTCCATAAGAGGTCCACTCAGAACCCAAGTGAGTGTTGGGCCAAGCAGTCATTGGTGGTCAAGTTGAAGGCTTCGGAGTCAGATGCATGTTTCAAATCTGTGTCAGAACCCAACAAGGAGAATGAAAATGAAAATTATATTATCGCTGTGGAGGCCAACGCCACCATTTCCACCAAAAAGATCGAGAAGGAGGAACCCAAATATCCAGAGGAGGAGGAGCCTCTCTTGCACTCCCAGATGTGGATAAATGGTTCCCCGCTACAATTCATTATTGGCAACAGGAGCCAAAAGAAACTCATTGCAGCAGAGGTCATGAAGCGGTCAGGCTTACCGACCATAACACACCCACAGCCGTAAACCATTGGGTAGCTTCACCAAGGACGGGATCTTCGCGTGAGAAAATAGTGTCACCTTCCATACAAGATCAAGCCCTTCACGGATGAGGTATTATGTGGCATTGGTCCCCTTGATTTCTGTGATGTATTATTAGGCCAAATATACTTGTGGAAATGACATCTTGTGTATGAGTCAGGGCATCACACTGTTATTGTTACCTTGGGAAATAAGTTGTACAGGATACCATAGGTAGCACCGCATACTTCCATCTCTCTGGTTACTACAAAACAATGTAGTAAGCTCATTTCCAAAACTGGGAATTTTTTTTCCTGATTATATGCCCTTAGGGAAAGAAGAAGATGGCGGCCACGACCTCTAGATAAGGTCCCTTTGCATGACAACAACATATGGACAAGGTCATGGAGGAGTACGAGGACATCTTCACCTCCCCTGTAGGGGTGCCTCTACACTGTCAGTTCAAACACGCCATCGATCTGACCCCAGGTGTGTCATTTCTCAATGGACCAATCTATCGGTGCTCCGTTATGGAGAACGATGCAATCAAGATGCAGATTTGGGAGTTGCTGTAGAAGGTCACATCCATCCAAGTTCAATTCCCTGTGGGAGCCTAATCGTGTTGGTACAAAAGAAGGATGGGACTTGGAGACTCTGTATTGACTATCGGGAGCTAAACAAGATTATTGTCTAGAATAGGTACTCGATCCCATGGATTGATGACCTTCTCGACCAATTCAAGGGGGGAATATTTCAACAAGATCGACTTGAAGTCTGGATATCACCAAGTACCAATTGAACCCTCTAATGTGTGGAAGACTACCTTCAAAGCCAAGGATGGCCTTTTCGAATGGTTGGTTATGCCTTTCGGATTGACGAATTCTCCTACAACCTTCATGAGGTTGATGGATGACATCCTACAGCCATTCACCAACTCATTTTTAGTGTTATACTTGGATGATGTCTTGATCTCCAACCAGAGTTACGAAGAACACCTCCACCACATACAATAGGTTCTCCAAACGCTACGAAAACACAAGGTGTGTGCGAATTTGGAGAAATGCACTTTTGGCATGACCCAGGTTCAGTATCTGGGATACATTATTGGTGAATGGGTCGTGCATGTGGATCCATCCAAGATCCAAACCATTTGGGATTTTCTAGCCCCAACCATTTTGACAGAGCTCTGCAACTTATTGGGTCTTTCCAATTTCTAACACGGGTTCGTTTTGGGGTTCTCTCATATCTCTTGGACTTTGAGTCAAGTCACCAAGGGAGGAGCGAAAGAAAACTTCTTTTGGTCTAAATCTCAAAAGAAGGCATTCATAGAGTTGAAACATCACCTCTAGTCTGCACTAGTGCTCACATTACTAGACTTGAAACAACCGTTTGATATCAAGACATATGCCTCAGACTATGCTATTGGGGCAGACCTTGCTCAATAGGAGCATCTAGTGGAATATCACAGTGAGACACTTACAGACACAGTCCGAAAGTATCCCACTTCTAAGAAATAGATGTATTCCATTGTGTAGGCCTGCTAACAATGGAAGTTGTAGAAATTCCCACTGTAGATCAATAGGTTATGCAATATACTAAAGCAAAATACAAGATCTACTTCTACAATAAACTTTTTGGAAGCTTAATCGAATATGAGCAAGATCTAGAACACATATAACTAAGAATGATAAATCAATCACACATGAACATAGAAGAATAACCCGAGGAAAGCCTCGGCCTAAAACCCCAATCTCTGTATTATCATACAAGTGGAAATATGTTCAGTATTACAAAAAGAATCATCTCACAAGTTATCCTTCTCTCTCTACAATCAAACAATACAGCTCACAAACTAAATAGACACTAGATATGCCTTCCCTCAGCCCTCCAAGCCTCCTATTTCCTTGCGCAGTTTTTCTTGGGGTCCAATGATGCCACCTGTGTGATTGGCCTCAGCACACACTCACTAAACTAAAGAAGTAACTATGCAATCTATAAGGAATGAATTCCTTTTGCATGCAAGAGATATTCACAATGGAATATTCCTGCAACTGATAGTACATTGTCTCATCATCTAATCTCAACTAGGTCTCTGTCTAAACTGACATGCATGAGTTATTTATGAGAGAATATTCAATTATTTGAAGTGCAACAGTTACATGCATGCATGCATTAACTAACTGAACTCACAATTAGTTCAACAAACTATTTGAACTAATCTAACTGGACTTGACTCAGTTAACTGAGCCAACTAATTACAACTCAATATTACAACTCATCCTTATCTCTTTAACTGATGGATAAATTCCTCAATCAATGGAGAAACTATTGCATGTCCCCACATAGACTTCATGTTTGATTTTCTACAACTAATTAACTCGATATGAATTAATTAATTATTTTACAAACAACAGCTAAGATCAAATTCGAATTTTTACTTCTCTATTTTAGTCCAGGGACTAACTGAAATACGGAGGTATCATGAAATGCTGTTTATAGCAGCGCTAAATTTAGCACTTCTATATTTAACATTTCTTGTTACTATTTTCAACACTCACTCTCAACAAGAAAGGGATTATCGGTAACCGCAATCTTGTCTCTATGGAACTCGAACTTGCATTTTGACAATGCCTTAGTCAAAATATCTGCATCCTGTTCCTTGGTCGAAACATACAGCAACAACATGATCCTCTTGACCACACAGTTTCGAAGATGGTGATACCGGATATCAATGTTCTTGGACCTGTCATGAAAAACTGGATTCTCAGAGAGTTTGATACAACTCTGATTATCGCAATAGATCACAGTTGGATCTATCCTCTGACCAAACAATCCCACTAGAATCTTCCACATCTAGATGGCCTCACATGCAGCCCGACTAGCAGCCATGTATTTAGGCTATGCTGAGCTAAGTGCAACTGATCTCTGTTTCCTACTGTACCAGGAAACTGCAGCTGAACCAAGGTTGAAGATTCCTCCAGAAGTGCTCTTCTGGTCTAATGGACTCCCTGCCCAATCCGCATCTATGAAACCCTGAAGCTTCACTCCCTCTATCCATTTGTAACACAATCCAAACTGAGATGTGCCTCTGAGGTATCTCGGCACAAGCTTCGCTGCCTTCCAAAACAACTTGGTAGGCTGAACCATAGCTTGACTCAGTTGGTTCACCACAAAGCATAAGTTGGATCATGTGTTCACCAGATACATAAGTGAACCCACCAACTAGCGATAAACAGTAACAGCTACTACCTCACCTGAAGTAGCATCCTCCTTCCACATGTTCCCAACTAGAGGAGTCTGCATTGGCTTGCACTTCTCCATGTGAAAATACCTGAGTATCTCATTGGCATACTTGTCTTGAGACACAGATACTTCACCATCTTTTCGCCACACTTCCATGCCTAGAAAGTAGTGCATAAGACCCATGTCTTTCATCTTGAACTCCCTTGCAAGGTCCTACTTGCAAGACTGGATCAATCGATCATCACCTGTCAAAATCATAACATCGATAGAAAGAACAATGATCAACGGCTTACCTTCTACCATGATGTGGTAAAAGTTCACATCTGCTTCAATCTTGGTGAAGCCCAACTCGGTGAAATAGCTATCGATCTTGGTGTACCAAGCACGGGGTTCTTGCTTCAGCCCATACAAAGCCCTCTTGAGTTGACACACATGAGACTCACGATCGAAGGTCTCGAAACCCTCTGGCTGTTCAATGTACACCTCCTCCTTAATCTTCCCATTGAGGAATGTTGTCTTCACGTCCATTTGATGGATCTTCCAACCCATCTAAGCTGATAGTGCCAACATCAATTTGATAGATGAGTACCTTGCTACAGAAGCAAAGGTCTCATCGTAGTCGATCCCCTTGACCTGTGAGAAACCTTTGGTAACAAAACTTGTCTTATGTTTCTCAACACTACTATTAGCTGCCTGCTTTACCTTGTAAAGCCATCTGGAACTAACCACTAACTTGCCCTCAGGTCTTGGGACAACATCCCACACAATGTTCCAAATGATAGAGTCGTACTCCTCTACCATTACATCAACCCAGACTAGTTGTTGCACTGCCTCCTCAAATGAAGAACGTTCGGACTCTACACACTCCCCAACGACGGCCATGTACCCAGTGTACCACTCGGGCAACCTCCTCTTTTTGCACTGAGAAGATGGTTGTCCCACATTCTCCTGTGCATCCAGCATCAACTTGTCAGCTTCCCTTGAGCGTTTCCACCCATCTCTGGAAGTATCAACATGAGTGGATGTATCCACTCCCATATCCTTTGCATGTGGCTGCTCCGCATCAATCTGAGGCTCCTCCTCCGTAGGAAATGAAAATTCCTCCTCTGCATGCAACTTGAGCTCCCTCTCAAGTGATACTCGCATGGCTTTATGCTTGTCAAACTTCAGGTCCCTGTGTACCACTGTCCTTTGACTGGTAGGTAGGTACACCCGATAGTTGTGGGGTGTATATGTGTACCCCACAAGTATTCCCAACTCAGTTGTTGGATCTAGCTTCTTCTGGGCATCTTTGGTCACATGATAGTAAACTGATGATCCAAATATTCAGAAGTGACTTACATTAGGTCACTTCCCAGAAAAGGCCTCCATAGGTGTCTTCATTCCCATTATACAGTGCGAGCTTCTGTTCTACAAGTATACTGTTGTATTGCATGCCTTAGCCCAAAAATGCAGTGGTAGGCTTTGGTCATGCAACATCGCTTGAGTTGCTCCCATAGTCGATCTATTCCTCCTTTTGGCCACTCCATTCTACTGTGGGTTATGGGGTGCCATCAACTCCCTTTAATTCCTTCTGCAGCACAGAATTCCTTAATCTATTGGGAGACATAATCTCCACCATTGTCGCTATGCAAGGATTTTATTTTCTTTCCAGATTCTTTCTCTGCTAGGGCTTTAAACTCACAAAACCTCAAGAAGGTCTGATCCTTCTTTTGCATAAAGTAGATCCAGCATCTACGAGAAAAATCATCAATAAAAATAACATAGTACCTTTGTTTAGCGATGGATGCTATAGAGAATCGTCCACAAACATCATAGTGAACTCGCTCCAATATTTCTCTAGCTCTACTGTCTCGATCGGAAAAGGAATATTTCACATACTTACTCAAGGTACAACCTTTGCATGTATTCGTCTGCTCCAGTTTTCCCTTGGGAAGTCTGATAGAAATCTATTACATGATCTTCAGGGCTCCATGGTGCAATTGGCCCAGTATTCTATGCCATAGTTCGCCAACATCTTGGTTCTGCACCATCTCAGCTTTGGAACTCAATGCATCACAGTCGTCTACCTCCAGCTTGTAGAGATTGTTTACTCGATTCCCAATTTGCTTGGTCTGTCTAGTGCCAATATGCCTCAGGAATACCTTTCCTTTATTAAAGACTACATCATAGCCTTTATCTTCTAGCATAGTAATGGACACAAGTTTCTTCTTCAGACCTGGTACATACTTTACATCAGTCAGGGTAAGAGGAGCTCCATGCTCCCTCTGAAACACAACTGTACCTTCACCTGAAACACGGTACTTTCCATCATCGCCCATCTCAATCTACATCTGGAGATCCTTCTCCTCCAAGGTACTGAAAAGATTCTTGTCACCTAACATGTGGAATGAAGCTCCACTATCCAAGTACTACACACATCCCACCATGGATGAAACCATGCATGCGATAAGAGAGAAATCCAACTCAAACTGTGTGGCCACTGCCTCACCATCAGATCCCTTTGATGATCCCTTCTTGGATTTCTTCTGTGGATAATTCCTAGCATAATGGCCTACTTCATGACAATGAAAGCATCGCACTTTCAATTTGTCAAACTTCTTCCCACCATGTGAAGAACCAGATTTGGGATGGGACACATTCCCTTTCCCTTTCCTTGCTTTACTCGGTAAGGCTATATTTTCCTCATCATCCTCCTTTGATGAGGATCCGTCTCTGGTGCTTCTTCTTATCTCCTCCTGCATTAGATCTGACCAAAGTCGTTCCCAATATGGAATTTTTTATCTTCCATTAACCGAGTCTTAGTAGCTATGCCAGCTCTTAGGAAGACTGAGGAGTGGAAGACTCATCATGTCATCATCAACAGTCATGATCCCTACACTTCCAAGCTCATCCCTGCATGTGGTGAGCTTGTTCAGATATGTAGAGATCATGTCATCCTTTTAATACTTGATTTTCTGAAGCTTGTCTTTCAGATCCAGCTTCCTCTGATCACTGCTATTCTGATATATATATTTCAATGTTTTCCACATCGAAAATGGTGTCTCCTTCCCATGGAGTCTCGAGAAAATGTGGTCTCGAACTCCCTCTAGGAGGATTCTCCTTGCTCTAGCCACAGATTTCTTCCATTTTTCCAATTCTGTAGCATCAAAAGCTACCGACTTAGGGACTTCTTGATCAATGAAGTCCTTTAGACCGTTATCCTCTAATATTGCTTCCATGCGATCCTTCCAGGCTATATAATTCGAGCTGCCATCAAGGGCATAGTCGAGTCTTAACTCGTTGAATGCCATTGGTTAAATTGAGATGTGATAAGAACTAGATTTCTATATTCAGGAACCTCAAACTTCGAACTTCTCCCTTCTTGTATATTGTTCTTTTCTTTGATCACCTTTTCTCTAATATCATGTAGAAATTCCCACCATAGGTCAACAGATTATGTAATATACTAAAGAAAAATACAAGATATACTTCTACAACAAATTTTGCAGAAGCTTAATCGAATATGAGCAAGATCAATTAGAACACATATAACTGAGAATGAGAAATCAATCACACATGAACACAAAAGAATAACCCGGGGAAAGCCTCAGCCTAAAACCCCAATCTTTGTATTATCATACAAGTGGAAATATGTTTAGTATTACAAAAAAAATCAACTCACAAGCTATCCTGCTCTCTCTGCAATCAAACAATATAGCTCACAGATTAAATAGACACTATATATGCCTTCCCTCAGCCATCCAAGCCTCCTATTTCCTTGTACATTTTTTATTGGGGTCCAATGATGCCACCTATGTGATTGGCCTCATTACACACTCACTAAACTGAAGAAGTAACTACGCAATCTATAAGGAATGAATTCCTTCTACATGCAAGAGATATTCACAATGGAATATTCCTGCACTATTCCTACAACTGATAGTACATTGTCCCATCATTTGATCTCAACTGGGTCTCTTTCTGAACTAACATGCATGAGTTATTTATGAAAGAATATTCAGTTATCTGAAGTGTAGTAGTTACATGCATGCATGCACTAACTAACTGAACTCACAATTAGTTCAATAAACAATTTGAACTAATCTAACTGGACTTGACTTAATTAACTGAGCCAACTAATTACAAGTCAATATTACAGCTCATCCTTATCTCTTTAACTGATGGATAAATTCCTCAATCAATGGAGAAACTATTGCATGTCCCCCCATAGACTTCGTGTTTCATTTTCTTTAACTAATTAACTCAAGATGAATTAATTAATTATTTTACAAACAACTGCTAAGATCAAATTCGAATTTTTACTTCTCTATTTTAGTTCAGGGACTAACTAAAATAGGAAGGTATCTCGAAATTCTATTTATAGCAGTGCTAAATTTAGCACTTCTATATTTATCATTTATTGTTGCTATTTTCAACAAAAGCATTACATTTTGGGCAAGGAAATAGTCATCCACACAGACCACCAACCCCTGCAATTCATACAAACAAAAGGGTAGTTGCAGAATGATTGCCATCAAAATTGGTCCACATACCTGCAATAGTTTCACTAAGTACAAGAAGAGAAGCACCACTAATGTTGCAGACTACCTCAGTCAACCACTAATCATGACGTTAACCACTATTATCAACTATTGTGGGCACGAGATTTTTGATTGGCCACTTCTCTACAAATGCAACCCAGAATTCGCCCACACATACCATATGCCCTTGGAAGGTCAACAAGTTCTATATTTTCACCTCGAGGATGCTCTATTATTCCACTTGGGACACCTTTGTGTTCCTTCAAGCGAGCATGCCAAGATGATTTTGGAAGCACACTACAGTCGTGTCGCTAGGCATTTTGGGGTCGAGAAAATAGTGGAAATATTGTAGAAATATTTCTATTGGGCGAATCTTCGATAGAATGTTGGGAAGCACATCAGATCTTACATTGCATGCGCTATTGCCAAACCAACCATTAAGAAGCAAGGCCTCTATACTCTGCTGCATACCCCTAGTTGACCTTGGGAATCCATCTCCATGGATTACATGTCAGGCCTTCCTTCTACTAAGCATGGAAATGGCTGTGTTTTTATGGTCGTCAAATATTCTTGAAGATGGCCACTATGGCGGCCTGCAAGAAGAATATCATAATAGAAGCCATTGCTAAACTATTCTTTGAACGAGTGTGGTTACGCTCTGGTATCCCACAGTCTATCATCTCAGATCGAGACAGTAGGTTTCACAATACTTTTTGGTCCAGTCCCTGGTCGATGCTGGACACCAAGACCATTAAGTGCACAACTTTCCATTCCCAAACTAATGGCCAGACAAAGGTCATCAACAGGATGATCGTACACATTTTGCACATGTAAAACTAAAAACATCCACGCACATGGGATGAGATCCTCGACTATGTCCAACACAGCTACAACCACGTTCTCCACAACATGACTGGACACATCCCTTTTCAGGTGGGCTTGGGATTCTAGCCACTATGTCCCATTGATGTGGCCATACCATTTGTAGCGACTCACACAGATTCGGCTCATGTCCAACCTGAGGCTAATAAGGCAAATAAATTCTTTGATCACATTCAACACATCCACCATTAGGTCCATAACATATTGGACAAATCCAATGCTAAGTACAAGCAACAACATGATCAGCATCGAGTACCACACACGTTCTAGGTGGGCGACAAAGTTTGGCTATATTTACAGAAGGAGCATCTCGCTCAGCCCCACCACAAGATTTTCCCAATTCGATATGGGAAATACACCATCACCAAGGGTGTGGGAGATAATTCTTTTGAGCTCAGCATTCCCCCATTCCTTGGCTTGTACCCAGTGTTCAATGTGGATCACCTTCAACCATACTTTCCACCATTACTGGACACCTCCGATGTTGCAGAACAACTCACACCAACAGAGTTAAATCAAGACTGCATGGAATAAGTTGCAATTGATCGGATCATGGACACACAAATCAAGAACACTTGACAGTAGAAGATCTAGCTGTATCAATTTGTCAAAGCCGACCAACTCTTACACCAAGGAAAATGGTTTACCAGGG
This sequence comes from Pinus tabuliformis, assembly GCA_031772625.1. Classification (NCBI taxonomy): domain Eukaryota; kingdom Viridiplantae; phylum Streptophyta; class Pinopsida; order Pinales; family Pinaceae; genus Pinus; species Pinus tabuliformis. The sequence continues at coordinate 85,930,038 of CM062806.1, read as the reverse complement.
ACCAAGTTCAGCAGAAGCTTCCTCATCTCATGGAGGAACTCAATGCAATGGAGACCATTGCTTCCTAAGGTGGGAGGAGTGATCTAGGTGGATATTGGTGGCCGCCCTCCTATTCCACTAGGAACCTCACCATTTTTCTTTCAGTTTTTTTTTCAAGTTTCCTTAATGGTAGCACAGTTTACTATTTTTGGGAGTTTTTCGGCTCCTGAACATTCAGAGCTGTTTTGAGGCCCTAAATGATGTTTTTTGGGAAAATTTAATTTAATGATTTCAATAGAAATCACATTAACAACTGTGGTTCTCGTATATATCTTTCTAATGAGCAATTGTACGCATCAAACAAAGATAATATGAAGAAGTTACGGCCTCAGGAAGTTGTTTGCCCAACTAACCCCAACGGGGCCCATAAACTCTTGGTGTTACATCTCCTCGTGTTAGGGTTTTGGTTTTTTAGGGTTTTCATTTATTTTAAAAAGGCCCTTGAGCCTCATTGTAACTCAGTTCAGAGGCATGTAGCTGCCACATCTCTTTGTAGAGATAAGCTACCATTGCTTGAGCTAGTCTTAGTTCCATTCTATTTGTAAGCATATTTCAGTATTTGATATTAGTGAAATGAAGTTTTATTTCGGTTGCATCACTATATTTATGGTTATCTCTATAATTTGTTGTGTTCTTGTTTAAATTCAGATCATGGTTGGCTGTGCTCCTAGAAATCATGCCACATAAGACCCTTGCGTTGGGTGGAACTCATAATCTATGGTTAAAGAAGGTTATTATATCCTAATGTTCAAATCAAGACTTCCACAAAAATCTAGAGTCTGGACTCGTGTGTATTGGGTGTGGAGCCTGATTATCTTTTGTATTCAAAGGTATCACCGCATTGGACCCTAGTTCGTAATGGGGTGGCAACGGTGCCCATAAAATATTCGCTGCAGGGGGGGGTCCAGGGGGTGCAGCTACAACCTTTCGAAGCCCCCCCCCTAGCGGGGAGATCGGGGGCAACACCCCCGAAGCTAAAAAATAGATGTAAAATTTCCTTGTAAACTATTGTAATTTCATAGTCAATCTGAGCCATTCATTAGCCGGAGATCTGACGGTAGAAGTTATGTTTAATTTAGGGTTTTTTGCCCTAGAAGGTAACCCCTTGCTATATATGAGGGAATTGTATTGTGTCTATGTAGATTGGTATTCTGAGTGAGGAAGAGAGAAGAGATTGAGAGTGAAGAGAGAATTACAGTGGATCTGTTGTAGTTTGTATCTATTCAGTTTGCTAGATAATATAAGAGGAAGGACTAGCAACTTCTCCATGGACGTAGCCCAAACTGGGTGAACCACGTATATATGTGTCTCTCTTGTTTTATTCATTTTCTTTGTTTATATTTCTGCAATATTTTATTTGTTCCATTGCTCTGTAATATAAAATTTTCTAACAACTAGTATCAGAGCTGAAGGTCTATTTGGTTGATAAAGTCACAGGCGAGAAGGGTTACTAGTTCGAGTGGGAGCAATGGCGGAAGATGCTAGGTTTAGGGTCAAAAAATTTAAAAGCCAAAACTACCAGTTGTGGAAGATGCAGATGGAATACTATTTGTATCAGAGATATCTATACCAACCATTGAGCAGAAAGGAAAAGAAGCCAATGAGTATGATAGACACATAATGGGATATTCTCCACAGAAAGGAACTTAGAACAATACGGTTGTGCCTAGCAACATCGGTAGTGTTTAATATTTCAAAGGAAACGACAACAGAGGGTTTAATGTCGACATTGGCCAAACTATATGAAAATCCCTTAGCCTCAAATAAGGTATTTCTTATGAAGTGTTTATTTAATATGAAAATGTCAGAAGGTGGATCTGTTGTTGATTATTTAAATGAATTTAATACAGTTACCAGTTAGTTAAGTTTTGTAGGGGTAACTTTTGATGATAAAGTTAGGGCTCTGTTATTTCTGTGCTTATTGCCAAAAAGTTGGAATAGTTTAGTTATGGCCATTAGTAACTTTGTCTCTAGGTCTAATACTTTAAAGTTTGACGATGTTGTTGGTGCAATCCTTAGCGAGGAAATGCAATGGAAAAACTTTGGTGAGCCATCAGGTAATGCTTTGACTGTAGAGACTAGGGGAAGAAAAATGGAAAGAGGAAAGAGCCCTGTATAGCCCTGTATATCACAGTAAGTCAAGAAAAGGTAGATCCAAGTTCAGATCAAGGATAGTGTGCTAGAAATGCGGGAAGAAAGGACACTTGAGGAAAGATTGCAAGTCTCGGAAGGGAAAAGAAGGAGATGCGCAACAAGAAAATCATCATGAAGCAAATGTAACAGGTGATGTGTTGCAATATGCTTTGATTCTTTCTTTAGAAAATATTATTGATGCTTGGGTGATGGATTAAGGGGCCTCATTCTACGCCACACCTGATAGGAAACATTTTCATGATTATGTTCAAGGATATTTCAGACGGGTTCGATTGGGTGACGATAAACCTTATAAAATCATTGGCATGGCTATAGTTTTCATAAAACAACATAATGGAAATCAATGGCTATTGAAGGAGGTAAGGCATGTTCTAGATCTAAAGAAAAATCTTATTTGAGTAGGGCAGTTGGGAGGTGAAGGTTGTGTGACTACATTTACAGATAAAACTTGGAAGGTCATTAAAGGATCCTTGGTAATAGAAAAAGGAGAAAAGGTTGGTACATTGTATTTATGCAATAGTATGTCTAATTATGTTAATGATTTAACCTCTACAATAGAAGATACAACATTATGGCATCATAGGCTTGGGAACATGAGTGAGAAGGGAATGCATATTCTTCACTCAAGAAATTTGCTGTCAGGTTTGAAGCATGTTGATTTAAAATTATGTGAGAATTGCGTTTATGGAAAATAGAAGAGAGTCAAATTCCTCAGAGTTGGCAAAGAAAAGAAGAGCAAAAAATTAGAGCTTGTGTATACAGATGTATGGGAACCGGCTCAGTTATCATCTCTTGGTGGCTCTCATTATTATGTTACTTTTATTGACGGTGCAACCAGAAAAACCTAGATTTATTGTATTCGAAATAAATCTGATGTATTTTATACTTTCAAGAAATGGAAAACTTTGGTTGAAAATGAGATAGGAAAAAGGTTAAAGTGTCTCAGATCAGACAATGGAGGTGGATATTGCAGCAAAGGGTTTGATAGGTACTGTTTAGAGAATGGAATTTGTTGGGAAATTTATTGGGCTTAAATTGCTGCATTAAATTATCGACCAGGGAAACTCGTAAGCTTGTGATGATGCCAGCAAAATATATGCAGGAGTAGGCAACTAACTCTATGTCTAACTAAATGATTTATGATTCAATATAATATGCAAGGGAAGAGGCTCCTAACTAAGGAGGTCCTGGTTGTCCTTCCCTACAGTATCATAGAGAAATCATTGATTACATAAAACTAGAAACTTGAAATGAAGACAAGAGAATGAACTTTAATTGTTGTTCAGATTCAAAGAGAGAGAAAGACTAACTTAGTCTCTTGATTGTCCTCTCATGTACTAATCCAAACTAAACTAAGATTCATCCATAAGCATAAGAAATGAAATGACTTGAAACATAAAAGCAAAATAATGAATTTCAATTATCATACAAATCAAATGGAGAGAGAGCCTAACTTAGACCCTTAGTTGTTCTCTCATATGCTGATAAGATTTTGTTGTGGTAAAAACACAACCCCCCCATTATTGATGTGTTAACTTCAAATAATGGGGACCCTTTCTATTAAAATTTTGGCTAAACACCTTTTTGGATTTTTATTTAGTTGATTGCCCTACGCATTTGTCAATTTTTTTTTCTTTGAATTCTTATTTTGATTGTTTTGTTAAAATCGATTTTTTATAAGCTTCCCATTGACGCTTGTTTCGCCTCATTTGGTCAACTGGTTTGAAAATGACACTCTTTTGAAAGTCTAATTATTTATGTAGCCTGAGTTAAAATTGCATAAAATGTACAATATTGCATTTTGTAAATAAATTAGTTCAATAACGCATTCATTTTAAATATTAACCCGTAGCGAGTTTTTTACTAACACTTTTCATTTTTAGTTATGCAGCCAAATCATTAAGTATCGAGCTTTAATAAATTTACTCCAATTTCTAAATCAATTATTAATCTCGAAAACCCAAAATTTTCAGAGTGGCTGTAGTTTATAAAATAATCCTCATAAAATAAAACCAAAATAAAAATTTAATTTTAATATTAAATCTTAAATTAATTAAATTAATTATTATTTAATATAATTAATTAAATTAAATTAAAATTTAATATAAAAAAAAAATTATATCGCATCGGGACTTTTCAATCGCATCGGAGTTTTTGCATTAAACAAGTTTTAAGAACCCTCGATATATACCATGCCCCGATGCGATATCGGATCGGGGATTTTGCATTGACACATTTTAAAAACCACGATAGCCATCTTCCGATGCGATATCGGATCGGGGATTTTATATTGCATTGTAATAAAAGCCCGACACCATATTCCCCGATTTGCCGATGCGATAGGACATGATGCTTTAACTCTAAGTCTTATTAAAAGGTTTGGTATTTGTTTTTGAAATCACTCACGTATGAGTGAAGTGTAAAAAATAAGGTAGGTTGGTATATTAGTTTAAGTTATAATATAATATATTAAAGTAATTATTTAATATTTTAAATTAATTAATTTATAATATTTAATTAATTTGATTGATTTAAATTTAAATATCATTTAGATTAATATTAATTAGTTTTTAATTAGATTAAATTTGTTTATAAATAGTTAATTAGATATCAGTTAGTTAAATTAATAAATAGTTTATTAATAATTAGTTTAGTTTATAATTAACAATTAATTTAGAATTAATTAGAATTCTAATTTAGGATTTAATTTTTAATGAGAATTTTGATTTTTTTTAGCCCAGCAACAAAATTTCCAGATTCATGCCAAATTTGACTCATCAACTTTGGAAGCTCATAGAATGAGTTTTACTTGGCCAAATGAGGCCCAAGACGGCTCATTGGAAAGAGAAAGTCAAGGAGAACATTTCTGAGGAGGTTTCATTAACAGATTTGGTCATTTATTTGGTCGAAAATCAAGCAGAAGATCAAGCTCCGAATTTCTAAAACAAAATAAATTTTCTGAGTTATTTTCTGCATTTTCATTTGCCCAAGCCTCTTCTAATTGCATATCCATTCGTCAATAATAACCTTGGCCAATTAAATCATTCCATGCATCAAGAGAAAGTGTATATTTTATTTTCAATTAGCTATTTAAATAGAATTTGATTGGATTTGATTTAAATGCCAGCAATGCCATGTTGATTTTATTGTTGCATTTTAATTTATGTTGATTTCTTTTTGCGAGAAAATAGTGGAAGAAATATGGAGAAAAGGATCTCAATCAATGAGAATTCTACAGCAATTGAAGATCAGGATTTTTGAGAAAATAAAATTGGATTTAACAGATTTCTCTTCACCAAACTTTCCTCTCAAGAATTCCTTCACAAATAGTATAAGTAATAGATTGCAGAATGTAATGAGGGGGTGCTCTCCTCTACAATTTTAGACTTCTGAAAGCACTATTGTAATAGGAATTTAGAATTGTAGGAGAGAGGAGAGAAAATCTCAGATCTGGGGATTATTGAGGATTTTTCCTTTGTATCTTGAATTATGTATGAGGGGCAGAGTTTGCACTATTGTGACTCTAGTTTTGAAGGCAGAAGTTCAAGCAATGTAAAAGACTGTTGAAGACCAAGATCAGAGAAATGGATGCAATAAATTGGTATTTCTAATGCTACTGTTTTAAATATCAGTTTCATTTTTATGGTAACATGAATGCCTCATTTTATTCATGTTTGTGCACTATTGTCAACGTGAGTAATTTGTCTCAATATTGTTATTAGGTGTCTCTATTCTTATGAATTAAAATCTGATTTCTGAGTAACTATTTACTCATAAATCTGTCTTATAAAACTGATTTATTGAATGGTAATGTGTTGTGAACTAGTTCCACATGTCATTATTCAATTATTGGATTTATTGATATGATAATCAATATCATTTTTGTGAACTACTTCCGGGAATGTTGTTGGTTTATTATTTCAGTTGATAGGTCTCAATAGGATGTGTTTTTTGGTAATCATAATATCAGTTAATTGAACTGTTTCATTAACTTGATATTCATTATAAACGAGACATATTTAAAACCCAATACTTTAATTATCTTGCTCTTAGTTGGGTTAGATCTATATCTACCTAATTAAGATAGGATTTAGATTAGTTTCTTTTACTTGCATCATAGAATAAGCTTGTATTTAGAGTAAATTATACATTCTTTTAAGTCCTCTCCTCAAAGAGGCAAAATTTTAGTTGTGGCTTGGCTGAACCCAAATCAGCTTAAGGGTCATTCTCTTGCCTGATCAGCAAGAAGAAGTGATCTGATATCCCTGTCTATTGGTAGTTAAAGATACATTATAAACCAATAGCGATAGGGAGAAGGTAGCTAGACCTAGTTAAACCAGTCGGAGCCACCACACCAAACGGAAAATGAGCTGCTTTAAGGTCTGGACCGGGTGGTTATCCCCCAATGTTGTTGCAGCGATTTTCGAGGCATCAACAATTTTGGCGGTAGAAGGAGGGCTGAGACTTTTTGTCTATTGGAGTCTTCTCAATTTAACACTTTATTTATTATGATGGCTCCTCTTAAACTTCCAATTTGGAGTTGTATCCATGGAGGTGCATCTTCCAATACTCCACCCGAAGTGGTAAGACTCTTGTCTCAGGTAAAGTTCAATGGTAAGAGAAATTTTTCTGCTTTTAATCATGTCCTTCAATTTATTCAAAACATTTCAAACTATGATTTTCAAGGAATTGATGAAGGCATCATATGCAGAATCTTTACTCTCACATTTTCGGAAAAAGCCAGAAGCTGGTGTAGAACTATTCCAGTTGCTTCAATCCACAGTTGGGATAAATTTGTTACAATTTTCATTTTTAAATTTGACAGCTATGATTATGAATAGGTATGTAAAGAAATTGAATATCTACAAAGGTTTGAAAATGAGTCTGTTAATGATTTTAATATTCGATTTCACTTGAATTGTTCAAAATTTAGAGATGAAGATAAACCTACAAAAAAAGAATCACTAGATTGGTTTGAATATATTTTTTCTCTTCCTCCCATTCCCAATCCATATGAAATTAATTCGAGCTTTGTTCCACCCCCTTCTAATATAAATGAGAATTCCAATATGGATGTGCAAATAAATGGTGATGAAGTGGTTTCACAAAGCTTGGAAAATATTTCCATTCAAATGCAAGAAGACAACAACAGCAATTTTGGAGAAAAATCCGCCTTGAAATTTGAAAGCTACTTTGAAGTAAATTCGGAAAATCAAATCGCAAATTAGCAAGTACAAGCAGTAATAAAAGTAAATAAAATGCAAACTGTTGTACAAATTTATGAATTTCTCCATGATGAGCAAATGCTGAAATCACAGCAGCAAAGCAGGCTTCTTCAAGAAAGCATGGGTATGCAAAGGAATGATCTGCAATCTGAAATTTACAATGAGCATAATGCACAAGAGCTCTCAAACAGAGACAGTTTTAAATGCATTGTTTCAGGTTCACATTTTTCCCTTTATCCTGATATTTTTAATGATAGTAATTTTTCCCCTCTTGGTATCAATGATATTTCAGAAATTAAAGAGGATGATTTAAATGAATTACCATTAAATTTTTATCAAGATAAAGAAACAATAATTGATCATTCTTTTGCCACTAATGAACATGAGATTTTTGTTCCTCCTTGTTTTGGTATATTGGATGAAATCGAAGGGAATTCCAGACAATCTTGTGAGGTCATTTATGATGATTACTCTGACATTGAGGATGTTGATTTCTATTCTTCTCAAGAGAATCCTCATGATAAAATTCAAATAACATCTGAGGATGAGGAACGCTTCAATTTAGGAATTATCTCAACTAATCCTCATTTTAGAGCAGCAAATTATCTTCATGAATTCACCATTCAAGAAAACATCCCAATTTATGATTCATATGAGGATCAAACTCCCATTCCTCTTCATAATCATAATTCGTTTTCTATTTCACAAGTTGGAATTCGAAATTACCCAAATTTCATAATTCTAGCCAATCCTTGTGAAAGAGAAATTATTTCAAAACAATCCCAATTGTGCTGTAACATTAGTTGTACAAATAGTGATTTCACTTTAGTTTTTCTTTCACAGTTATTTTGTTTAGATTTATTTTCTGATTTTATTTTGCAAAATTTTCACACTTTTCGTTGGCATATTGAACACCTTATTATCAAACACTCAATTGATGCATTGCTCGATTGGGAAATTGAAGTTTCATATTATAATCATGAATATCAAAAGATATTAATATTTCAATTTCAACCAATGCTAATGTTTCATCAAAAGCTTTTATTTTTTCAAATGCAATATCAACAAGAGAATGTATTTTTGCAATCTGGCCAACAATTCAATTCAATTAATAATTTTCCATTTCATTTGAAATATTTCCATCCATTTTTCATTAATTCATTTGAAAATTATTTGGAAATTTTTCTCTCAAAGGAGATTGTTAATAGCTCAACACTTGTACATAACACTAACAATTTTTTCCAGGCCTTTGAATTTGAAAACTCATATCCACAATTCGGCATGTCATCTCCTCTTTTGAACATTTCCCAATCATTAATGGAAATCCATCCAGATTTTTGTGATCCAATTGGTATTGAATTGGAAAGCAAATTTCAAGAAGAGGAGATTTTAATCAACTTGCTAACAATAACTATACATTCTGATTTCATATTTAATTTTCTTAGTTTAATTAGATTTGTATTTTTATTACTAACATTTGAACTGTACATACATGTAGCAATTAAAATGAGAAAATGGCTACACTGGAAATATGACTATACCTAGTCATTTTCATGTATATGGTTAGAATAGGAGTAGAATTAATTTAGTTAGTTTGTTTTGTATAGTTAATTTGTTTTAACAGTTTTGTAGATTAAAAAATAAAACAAAGCAATCAGCCTTCTCATGCATGTTCACTGAAACATTTTCTCCTTATCAGAAAATTTTAATTATTGTTTTCCTTTTTCTAATTTCTTACAGCAATACCTCTACTCTGCCTATTCTGAATAATCTCTTGATTAAATTCAATTAAAGTTGCACTTGGTATCGATTGCCTCAAAGCCACTTTTCTTCATTTCGGGATTTCCTTCTAAGATTTTCTTTTGAAATTTATATGGTAAGGATTTGAGGATATAAAAGCTTCATGATCCCATTATCCCATGAAATGTATTGACTGTCTATGAAAAGCTTAATTCTAATTCAATCATTATTAGTCAATCTAACCTTTCACAATAATAATATGAAGTTCATATTATCTTCCTCGGAATTTGCTAAATCTGACCTTCAGGATGTCCATTTTGCTGAGTGCACACATTTAAATCTATTTTGATATTTTTCCACAATTAGTGGCTTTATCCCATTCTGATCTTTAGTTTATTATTTGATGCTGCAATACGCATCATATTTATTTACTAAAGGCATTATTAAATAGTCGCTATAATAATACAGATTTTTCTCAAGTTATTCAGAATAAGCAAAGATAATAAATTATTGTTTCAATTCAAAAGGGGAGCCTATTTTTATATTTATTTCTGGTAAGTTTTATATTTCCTGAACATGAATAAACAAATTTTATTTAGGCTGATTGCACACTTAGATTTAGAATAAATAATGAGATGATTTTAAACGAAGGAAAAAATTTGATAAATCAAAGGAAGAATTTGAAGATTTATGAGGTAAAATCTGCAGACAATTTCCTTCCAGGTACGCATTTACAAGTTCGTCCTCATCTCTTATTAGTTTCTCTTTTCCTTAGTTTATTTTTTATTCTTGTTATGTTTTATTTACAGGTTTTCATTTGTTTTCAAAAACTTGAAGTAAGCAGTAAACCCATTTCAAATTTGCAACAGGTTCAGGGAAATTTTACTTTTGATTCATTAGAATTTAAGCATTCTTTAACTTTGCTTTCAACCATCAGTAAACCCAATTGAAATTTCAAGGAATATCATAAGACTATTCGCATCATAAGATTTCATCAGAAGTAGTTCTTAGCATTTATTTTGATAACAAATCATTCATAAAATACCTCCGATGTATTATCTTACTCATATGCCATATCTCATTTCGCATATCGGAACTTTGCAGTTGAAGTATACTTCCATTATCATGAATTGCCGATCTCCGATAATCGACTTTACCGATATTGCAATGAACACATAATTCCGAACCCGATATGAAATTCAAAATCAAATTCATAAAAATATCGCGTCCGTTCAATCGCAATAAAAGTAAGGGCATAATTTTAAAGCGCTGATGTCTCGGATCCGATATGTTATTAAAATCCCATCATAAAGTTATTGGGTCCGCTCTTCATTGCATATCGGCGTGTCAAGAAGTGTTGCATCATGTTCTTAAAATTGCCAATCGCCAATTAGTCACGTCATCCATTACATCGCCGATATTGGCATTCCGAACATGATTATGCTCCGATATTCTGATACATCGATATCACAATCATTTCATCGCATAGCTATATCACTATTCCAAATTTGCATTGCGCAATGTGCAATGTGCAAAATACAAATCGCAAGATGCGGTGTGCGATATAAGAATTGCAGCATGACTATCCCCGATTCGCAATATAACAGCTCTTCAATAGTATGATCACTACATCTCATCGCACATATTTTCTTCGCATGATCTCTTATTGGCAATTTGTTGTTTCAACCTTCGATGCGATAGCTTCCAATGCATGTCTCTAATCCATTAACATTTAATCGATATATGGCATAGCAACAAAAGTGAAGTCTTGCAAATTAAAATTCAAGCATGGTGAAGAGACATGTTATATGAATCATCCAATATTGTGATGTGTAATTTTAAAAGCGACCTTGGGTAACCACTATGGTAAGAAAGCAATTGTTGACAAAATTACAGCATACAAAAATCATTTCAATTTCTCATACATTTTAGTTTTAAATATATAATTCCATAATTAAAAATGGAATTCAAGACCTCTCTATCTTCATATTTGAATTCTATTATCTTCGATTTGGTCTTGATTTTGGATTTTATAAAATCATGGAGTTTATATGAAACTTATAATATTTTGAGAAACATTCATTACTGCAAATTCTCATTCTCATTTCTGATGCATTTGTTTTAATTTCAACTCCCTTGAGCATTAAGCATTCCATTTTTACATTTTACTGCTTGCTTTAGTGTAAATAAAATAAATAATGATTTTGGGTTACAGGATTTTGGTTAGTTTGACTTCTTTATGTTTTGAATGCTAATTAAAATTAGAAGTCAGCTAGTTTGGAGAAACTGATACTTTCAGGTAAGATCAAAAGAAATTATCCAATGGTAAGATTCATGTACCCACTTTCATTAATTTCCATTTCGTTGCTTTAGTTTCAGTTTTGTTTTTCTAATATACAAATCTGTTTTGCAGCTCTTCATAAAAACTTTCAATCCTCTGCCGGATCATATTTTTGAAGTCCATACTCTTCTTCTGGCTTAATTTCAAGAAGCAGCGATAATCTTCGTCGAAACAGCTACATCAGGAAGTTTCTCAACCTTTAGTTTGTTTATTTAGGCATCTTGTTTTTATTAGAAAATGATTAAGATGATGCTTTGAAACAAGAAGAATAATATAAGACAGAAAGGTTTTCATTGTGGCTGAATTTTATCGTCACTGCTATCCAAAAAAGCCAAAAACACTTACAACCCTGCAAGGTATGATTTTTCTAAATCTCAACATAAGAAGGAATGATTACATGATTATTTTCTTTTTCTTCATATTGTTGAAGAGATTGGTATAAACATTCTTGTTTGAGTTTACCTTTCAAACTTGGATTTTCCTTTCAATTTTTTTTCACATTTCTTCATTTTAATTTTGTTTGCTGATTTCTTTTCTCACTTTAGCATAACACTTCTTTTCTTTTGGTTTTCAGTTTTGATTTTGGTGACTTTGCCGTAATTTATATGGAAGTTCTTTTTGTTATCTAACAATGGTCAGGATACGTGGAGAAAAATTGTTAATAGTCACCTATTAGCTTTTTCTTAAATCTCTTAGTGAAGTTTGATTTTCTTATTATAAAAGTAAACATATTTAAGGAAGAGATTACCAATCAAGAGAAGTTGGAAAAGTATCATAAAATCTGAAAATTTTATTTTTCATCAAATTGTAATCATTTTGAGATTTCAAAATTTAATTAGGATCTTTCAGAGTTCTATTATCAATCAAGAAAAGTTATTTTTAACCAAGTAAAGACACTTTATAGAAAAGCACCTTTAACTCTGAAATTGTCATTCTTAACTCTTAAGGAGTCAATGATTCTCCCTGTCCCAAAGAGTCTTATTTTTCTAGAGTATAATCCAGAAATATATTTAAACTTAAAAGATGAGAGGTCTCATCATGAGCCTGCTTACCATGATCATAGGGGAAAAATAGGCTGACATTACCAACACTACTAAACAAACCAGGGTAATGGCTTATGATTGCAAACAATTATAAGACAAGGGGTCTCATCACGAGCCAGCTTGTTTAGTCCAATTATAACCAGTGAATGGCATTGTCAACTATCTGGCCACCAAACTAGGACAATGGCTTTTAAGAGAAATAAAAATAAAAATTCAAATAAAATAAACATATATAAATGGATTTATCTCTAGATCAATAATTCTTAAACAGATGGGATTCTGAACCATTTATGATTAAAAGGTAACCCTTCGAAACTATAAATGTTTGCTGGCAATAGTGGCTCTACCTATGACAAAGGAGTATATTTTAAAAGCTAAGCTGTAAAGTGACCCCTGCTTTATCTCTACAACTAATTAAGGACTGATATAGAGTTTTGAAATATTTTTTTTTTGTAAGCTGGGGCGGGACTCTCTGATTTACATGTCCATTATGTACCCCTCTACGGGGGAGGGGTAGCCCAAGATTTGAACCCAAGACTTCCGGTTCGGTGAGACTTCATTTCCACGGCCCTTGCCGCTTGAGCTACCCCATGTGGACTAAGTTTTGAAATATTTTAATTTATGAAAAATTTTGAGAAAAATTACAGTTAGATGATTCTTGTTTTAATTAAGATTAATAAACCTAGTCAAGCATTCCAAAAAATAATTCTCTCTTCTTTAATTATTTTTACTTTAATTTTAGGAAAATCTCATTCATATCAAAGAAAGATAACTGGTTCTTCTCCCGTGTGTCTCCATTGTTGTGGTAAAAACACAACCCCCCCATTATTGATGTGTTAACTTCAAATAATGGGGACCCTTTCTATTAAAATTTTGGCTAAACACCTTTTTGGATTTTTATTTAGTTGATTGCCCTACGCATTTGTCAATTTTTTTTTTCTTTGAATTCTTATTTTGATTGCTTTGTTAAAATCGATTTTTTATAAGTTTTCCATTGACGCTTGTTTCACCTCATTTGGTCAACTGGTTTGAAAATGGCACTCTTTTGAAAGTCTGATTATTTATGTAGCCTGAGTTAAAATTGCATAAAATGTACAATATTGCATTTTGTAAATAAATTAGTTCAATAACGCATTCATTTTAAATATTAACCATAGCAAGTTTTTACTAACATTTTTCGTTTTTAGTTATGCAGCCAAATCATTAAGTTTCGAGATTTAAGAAATTTACTCCAATTTCTAAATCAATTATTAATCCTGAAAACCCAAAATCTTCAGTGGCTGTAGTTTATAAAATAATCCTCATAAAATAAAACCAAAATAAAAATTGATTTTTAATATTAAATCTTAAATTAATTAAATTAATTATTATTTAATATAATTAATTAAATTAAATTAAAATTTAATATCAAAAAAATAAAATTATATCGCATCGGGACTTTTTAATCGCATCAGAGCTTTTGCATTAAACAAGTTTTAAGAACCCCCGATATATACCATGCCCCGATGCGATATCGGATCGAGGATTTTGCATTGACACATTTTAAAAACCATGATAGCCATCTTCCGATGCGATATCTGATCGGGGATTTTATATTGCATTGTAATAAAAGCCCGACACCATATTCCCCGATTTGCCGAATCAATAGGACATGATGCTTTAACTCTAAGTCTTATTAAAAGGTTTGGTATTTGTTTTTGAAATCACTCACGTATGAGTGAAGTGTAAAAAATAAGGTAGGTTGGTATATTAGTTTAAGTTATAATATAATATATTAAAGTAATTATTTAATATTTTAATTTAGCTAATTTATAATATTTAATTAATTTGATTGATTTAAATTTAAATATCATTTAGATTAATATTAATTAGTTTTTAATTAGATTAAATTTGTTTATAGATAGTTAATTAGATATCAGTTAGTTAAATTAATAAATAGTTTATTAATAATTAGTTTAGTTTATAATTAACAATTAATTTAGAATTAATTAGAATTCTAATTTAGGATTTAATTTTTAATGAGAATTTTGATTTTTTTAGCGCAGCAACAAAATTTCCAGATTCATGCCAAATTTGACTCATCAACTTTGGAAGCTCATAGAATGAGTTTTACTTGGCCAAATGAGGCCCAGGACGGCTCATTGGAAAGAGAAAGTCAAGGAAAACATTTATGAGGAGGTTACATTAATAGATTTGGTCATTTATTTGGTCGAAAATCAAGTAGAAGATCAAGCTCCGAATTTCTAAAACAAAATAAATTTTTTGAGTTATTTTCTGCATTTTCATTTGCCCAAGCCTCTTCTAATTGCATATCCATTCGTCAATAATAACCTTGGCCAATTAGATCATCCCAGGCATCAAGAGAGTTTATATTTATTTTCAATTAGTTATTTAAATAGAATTTGATTGGATTTGATTTAAATGCCAGCAATTCCATGTTGATTTTATTGTTGCATTTTAATTTATGTTGATTTCTTTTTGCAGGAAAACAGTGGAAGAAATATGGAGAAAAGGATCTCAATCAATGAGAATGCTCCAGCAATTGAAGATCAGGTTTTTTGAGAAAATAAAATTGGATTTAACAGATTTATCTTCACCAAACTTTCCTCTCAAGAATTCTTTCACAAATAGTATAAGTAATAGATTGTAGAATGTAATGAGGGGGTGTTCTCCTCTGCAATTTTAGACTTCTGAAAGTACTACTGTAATAGGAATTTCGAATTGTAGGAGAGAGGAGAGAAAATCTCAGATCTGGGGATTATTGAGGATTTTTCCTTTGTATCTTGAATTATGTATGAGGGGCAGAGTTTGCACTATTGTGGCTCTAGTTTTGAAGGCAGAAGTTCAAGCAATGTAAAGGACTGTTGAAGACCAAGATCAGAGAAATGGATGCAATAAATTGGTATTTCTAATGCTACTGTTTCAAATATCAGTTTCATTTTTATGGTAACATGAATGCCTTATTTTATTCATGTTTGTGCACTATTGTCAATGTGGGTAATTTGTCTCAATATTGTTATTAGGTATCTCTATTCTTATGAATTAAAATCTGATTTCTGAGTAACTATTTACTCATAAATCTGTCTTATAAAACTGATTTATTGAATGGTAATGTGTTGTGAACTAGTTCCACATGTCATTATTCAATTATTGGATTTATTGATATGATAATCAATATCATTTTTGTGAACTACTTCCGGGAATGTTGTTGGTTTATTATTTCAGTTGATAGGTCTCAATAGGATGTGTTTTTTGGTAATCATAATATCAGTTAATTGAACTACTTCATTAACTTGATATTCACTATAAACGAGACATATTTAAATCCCAATACTTTAATTATCTTGCTCTTAGTTGGGTTAGATCTATATCTACCTAATTAAGATAGGATTTAGATTAGTCTCTTTTACTTGCATCATAGAATAAACTTGCATTTAGAGTAAATTATACATTCTTTTAAGTCCTCTCCTCAAAGAGGCAAAATTTTAGTTGTGGCTTGGCTGAACCCAGATCAGCTTAAGGGTCATTCTCTTGCCTGATTAGCAAGAAGAAGTGATCTGATATCCCTATCTATTGATAGTTAAAGATACATCATAAACCAATAGCGATAGGGAGAAGGTAATTGGACCTAGTTAAACCAGTCGAAGCCACCACACCAAACGGAAAATGAGCTGCTTTAAGGTCCGGACCAGGTGGTTATCCCCCAATGTTGTTGCAGCGATTTTCGAGGCATCAACAGATTCTAATTTAAAACTCATTCATCAATCATAAACAAATCCTCAAACATCAAACATCTAAGCAAGTAAATGAAATAAGATCTAATATGAAATAACATGTTCCTTTGATCCTTCTAGAGTGAGCTCAGTTCTTCTAAGAACAAAGTGACAAGCTATTCCATATACTACATTAAGGCAACTTATATCTAAAACTACATAATGGAAATATATGTACAACTTATATCTATAACTACATAATGGAAATATATGCAAAATGAAGCTTTATTCTATTCCATCATAAGTTGCATACAATGCTCCAAGAGTCCTCTCTTTGGAATGGAGGAGGTACTCCTATTTATACAATGAGATGAGATAACAAACCCATAATGATGATCCACTAATCTCTCTTTAGTTCCATACATTTCTCAACCATCTAGACACATAACCCTATTCTCCGTGATTTCCTCCATGAGGTCCATGATCTTCTCCATGAGATCATGATCTCTTCCATGAGGCTTATCTATTAAAATTCGAATTTTATCATTCAAGGCCACATAAAGATGCCCTGGAAGCTTCCTTTGTACCTACACATGTCAACAAACTCATTCTAATTGTTAGGTATAAGTATAAGCATATTATTTTCTAAAGTTTAGCCATAAATCCACTTAAAAATGTTAAGAATTAATAAACTTTGGAAAAGCATAGTTATAACCCAATAATGAGGTAAATGGAATGATGTGGAGGTGGAATGGAGGTGACATGAAGGTAAAATGTGAAGATATTGGTGAATAATGGAATGAAAATAGGGACTATTTTGAGGCCCAACAGAATTCACAGAGAGATGATGGTTCCAAGAACACCACAAGAAAATGGTGTGTCAAGAAGGATGAACAGGACAATCATGGAGCGTGCAAGGTGCATAAGATTGCATACAATATTTCCTTTACAGTTTTGAGTAGACACTGTAGATACTATTGTTTATCTAATAAATAGAGGGTCTTCAAGTTCCTTAGATGGTGGTATTCCAGAGGAGGCTTGGACAGGTAGAAAGGTAAACTACTCTTTTTTAAAGACTTTTGGTTATGAAGCTTTTGTCCACATTAATAAATAAAATAGAACAAGTCTTGAGGAAAAATCAAAGAAATGTACCTTTATTAGATATGGTGTTAATGATTTTGGTTATCACTTTTATGATTATGAAGAACACAAAAGCATTAGGAATAGAGATGTCATATTCAATGAAAATGTTTTGTACAAGGATCAACTGCAGGAAAATAAAAAATAAAAAGAAAACAAAGAATACACAGTGCTTGATGTGATCACAGAAAAAGTGATGGTGCCTGAAAATCATAATGATCAATGGCTAGAACAACAACCACAATAGCAACAAGCACATCAAACACCTGAAAGTGGTGTTAGAAGATCTACCCGGATAAGTAGACCCCCTTAACGATACTATCCTTCATTATATTATGTACTGTTGACTGATTATGGTGAACCAAAATATTATGAAGAAGCAGTGCAGGTAAAAACCAGGAAGAAGTGGGAACAAGCCATGAAAGAAGAGATGGACTCCTCAGCACATAACTAAACTTGGGACTTAGTCAGGTTGCCTGTAGGTAAAACAACATTGCAAAATAAATGGGTTTACAAGTTGAAGGAAGAAGATGGAGGTAGAAAAAGATATAAAGCTAGACTTGTGGTGAAAGGGTTTGCACAGAAAAAGGGTATAGACTTTCATGAGATATTTTCTCCTATTGCTAAAATGACTTCAATCAGAACTATTTTAAGTCTAGTAGCAGTTGAAGATTTGCATCTTGAGCAGTTAGATGTAAAGACAACCTTCTTCCATGGGGATTTGAAGGAAGAGATATATATGTAGTAGCCACAAGGATATGAGGTAAAAGGGAAGGAGAAACTAGTGTGCAGGTTGAAAAAGAGCTTGTATGGCTTAAAATAGGCTCCAAGGTAGTGGTATGTAAAATTTGATAGGTTTATATCTGAACAAGGTTATACTAGATGTCACTTTGATCATTGTGTTTATCTCAAAAGGTAAAATGATGGCAGCGATATTATATTGTTATTGTATGTAGATGACATGCTTGTTCCAGGTTATAACATGCAGGAAGTAAATGTGCTCAAAAGAAAATTGGCGAACTCATTTGCAATGAAGGATTTGGGTGTTGCAAAACAAATCCTTGGTATGAGAATAAATAGAGACAGGAAGAATCACAAATTAGCATTGTCTCAAAGTGGGTACATAGAAAAGGTGTTGAAAAGGCTTAATATGCAGAATGCAAAACTAGTTAGTATACCTTTGGCTAGCCATTTCAAATTAAGTAAGGACGAGTGTCCCAAGACTCATGAAGAAATGGCTCAAGGTCTAATGTTCCATACACATCAGCAGTTGGAAGCTTATTGTATGCAATGGTCTGCACAAAGCCTCATATTGCACATCCAGTGGGAGTTGTAAGCAGGTACATGAACAATCCAGGAAAAGAACATTGGATGGCGGTGAAGTGGATTCTCAGGTATTTGAGAGGTACCACAAATCAAGCATTATGGTTTGGTGGTTCAAACATTGCTCTACAAGGATATGTTGATGCAGATATGGTGGGTGATAGAGATAACAGGAGGAGCACAATAGGGTATGTGTTTACTGTAGGTGGAACAATTGTCAGTTGAGTCTCAAAACTACAAAGTGTTGTTTCACTCTCAACAAGAGAAACAGAGTATGTTGTTGCTACAGAGACTAGTAAAGAAATGATTTGGTTACAAAGGTTTCTGGATGAATTGGGTAAGAAGCAAGAGTTGGGCAAGTTATATAGTGACAGCCAGAGTGCCATACATCTTTCAAAGAACTTTGCATTTCATTCCAAGACTAAACATATATAGCTCAAGTACCATTTCATACAGTCATCGTTGGGAGATGGACAGTTGAAGCTAGAAAAGATACACACTAGCCAGAATCTTGCAGATATGTTAACAAAAGTTGTAACCAGGGAAAAATTGAGAATCTGCTCAGTTTCAATTAGTCTTCAAGTATGATGAAGAAGATGAGAAACAACCAGGTCCAAAGTGGAGTCATTGTCCAACAAATGAAGTAGCGGTGGAGTTGCTATAATTAGTCTCCCAGTGGGAGATTGTTTGGTGTGGAGCCTAATTATCTTCTATATTCAAAGGTATTGTCGCATTGGACCCAATTTCGTAATGGGGTGGCAATGCCACCCGTAAAATATTCACTGCAGGGGGGGTTCCAGGGGAGGTAGCTACGACCTTTGGGAGCCCCAACCCATGGTGGGGGGATTGGGGGCAGCGCCCTTGAAGCTAAAAAATAGATGTAAAATTGCCTAGTAAAATGTTGTAATTTCATAGTCAATCTGGGTCGTTCATTAGGCACAGATCTGACTGTAGAAGTTATGTTTAATTTAGGGTTTTTTGCCCTAGAAGGCAACCCCTCACTATATATGAGGGAATTTTATTGCGTCTATGTAAATCGGTATTCTGAGTGAGAAAGAGAAGAGAGATTGAGAACAAAGGGAGAATTACAGTGGATCTGTTGTAGGTTGTATCTCTTCAGTTTGCTGGATAATATAAAAGGAAGGACTGGTTGTTTTTCCATGGGCATAGCCCAAACTGGGTGAACCACATATATCTGTGTCTCTCTTGTTTCATGTGTTTTCTATGTTTATATTTCTACAATATTTTATATGTTCCATTGCTCTGTAACATAAAATTTTCTAACATTGTGGTCTTAGAATAGTCCACCTAAACTTAACTCCTTTTTCTTGCACTTAATGTATGGAATTTGTTTTTACTGTAAAGAATATTTTGAGACAAGGTATTATTCACCCTTCACAATTCTCTCTCTACTTTGTTAGAAAATTATATATTACGGAGCAATGGAACACATAAATATTGTTGAAATATAAACACAGAAAATGCATAAAACAAGAGAGACACAGATATACATGGTTCACCCAGTTTGGGTTACGTCCAAGAAGAAACAACCAGTCCTTCCTTTTTATTATCCAGCAAACTGAAGAGATAAAACCTACAACAGATCTGCTGTAAAACCCTCTTCATTCTCAATCTCTTCTCTCTTCCTCACTCAGAATACCGATGTACATAGACGCAAAACAATTCCCTCATATATAGTGAGGGTTTGCCTTTTAGGGTAAAAAACCATAAATTAAACATAACTTCTACCATCAGATCATCCACCTAATGAACACCAGAGATTGACTAGAAATTACTAGACTTTTACAAGGCAATTTTACATCTATTTTTAGCTTCATGGGCGCTGCCACCGGGGGACCGCTGGCCCTTAGACCCCCCAGCTAGGGGGGATTGGCCCCCTCGGCCCGCGCGGGGGGGAAAAGTCCCCTCCCCGCCCCCGTGTGGAGGGGTGTACAATCTTCCTGGGGTATACATCTGGATGAAACCTTTGAATACAGAAGATAATCAGGCTCCACCCCCAACATACTTGACTCATGACAAAACAATTGTCGATCTTTTTTAACTACCCCTCCATGTATGAAGTTTGGAATCATTCTCTTTCCCCTATCTTCTCACGAATTAAATGGCTTGAAAAAATATCCATTTTCTTCTCATTGTGAGAAGGAAGTTTTATTGTTAAATATTTCCATTATATTAAGTCAAAGAAATTTTACATCGAAGTTTCAGCAGGGAAACTAGTTGACCATAAGATAGGTTCGACCAGTATTGCAATTTCAACTTCTTAAGATTACAAAAACTTCTAAAGACTAGCTTCTCATTCATGCATGCAGAAGGTGTTGATAGGCATTATTTGTTGCTTACTGAAAAGTTTGAGTTTCCAAGAGCTAATATAAACATGACCCCAGAAAAGATAGTAAAAACAAAAACTAATTAACAAGTGTACCATTCATTATTGAGATAGGATGTACAAGCAAAAGGAACATAGTAGTTCTAAATCTAGATTTTCATTCCTCTGCGTGTAATGAGGTTCAAACCACACTCGAAAGTCTCCCCGAAAAGCTATCAATTTTGGAGGAAGAGAGATGCTCACGAGTCAATACCTTGCAGCAAGTAGATTGTTCACCATTTTTTGATATAGAACAATTTCCTTGACATCCTGAAGCTCCTTAGTAGGTATAGACATCCTCCTTATCTTGAATTCCCCCGTCGGCTTGGCACTTTCACCACAAAGAATGCCCATTTCTCCCTTGATTCATACCCAATGTTGACTCACCTTAATGCTACTAGTAATTCTTAGATATGGCTCCCAATTCCCTCCAAAAATAGAATAACCTAGTGTTGTCTTTTCCAAGAGTATGTTTTCCATGAGCATGACTACCAAAACCTTGTGAATTTTCCCCTCTGTAGCTTGAATGTTATTCCTAGCATGCAAAAAATCCCCTAGTGAGGAAGAAAACATCCCTTGTTGGGTCCCTATAATACTAGTGATTACCCCATTACTATTGTAGTTATACCCCTTATTTATATTGTTGTGCCCCTATTACCCCCATATTGTTATTTCTGTGCCCCATAGAATCCCTCTATTGTTATTTCTGTGGCTTTATATTATTATTGTTACGTCGGCTGGATTATATTGTGACTCCTTAGACTCCTATATATAGAAAGGAGGTTTTGTCATTTGTATCATCCAAGAATTGTTCATTTATGTAATGTAAAGGAGGTTGCACCCTCGAAGAGGCTGAATTCTAAGGTGTTGATCTTTCTTTTCTATCTTTTCTTGAGCTGGTTTCATAACATTTGATATCAGAGCTTTGGATTCTAGGGTTTCGCTGCTCCAAACAGGTCATCGTGGAAATTTCGCTATAACTTTTTTCTGTGACGTTTCAGAAGTTGCAACAAAAACCCATTTGAGAAGAAATCGCGCTGAACCTTGGGTCCGAATTTCAGAGATTTTTGCACGATATTTGCGGAGATATGCTCTGAGGAAGTTGGTCTTTTTGCAGACTCTTGAATTACATTCAAAACAGGTGACCTAGGGAAAATCGTCATAACTTTCTCTCTGGGGATCGGATTGAAATTTCGTAAGAAGGTACAGAAAGAGGATGGACTTTAGTTTCCTCTATATCTTTTTCAGAACCAAAGGTCGAAAATTGTACACGTGGCACTTCATACAAGTTTACTCTTCTGGAAAGGTCTATAATCAGGTCATCTTGGGAGATTGTGCATAACTCTTTCTTGGAGAATCCAATTTGGATCAGACTAGTGGCATTGGAAAGAGGACATAGAGAGCTACTACAGGTCACAATTTCAGAACTAGATGATTGGAAAGTACAGAGATACATCAGAGGCAATATCAAGCTCCTACAAAGTGAAAAAAGGTGTGTAGATTTTTTTAAATTTTTGCTTAAGCTTGGTTTGAAAATTTATTTTGAAGGAATTCAAAGGGCATAGTAGAGCATTATTATCGGTAACTGATGCCCCGAGGAAAGAAAATGCAAACACCTAGTAAGGAACCTGAAAGCTCTAGCATGACTCATGAAGAAGAGGAAGAAATGCAACATGATATATCAAAATTACAAGTCCAAGTGCAACAACTGTCCCTTGCACAAAAAGGAACAGAATCTAAGATGGATGGTTTAAATAAAGATGTAGAAGCTAAGATGGATGGTTTAAAGAAAGGTGTAGAAGCTAAGATGGACTATTTAAAAAAAGGCGTAGAAGCTAAGATGGATGGCATGGAAGCTAAGGTGAATGGCATGGACGCTAAAATTGATGGCATGGATGATAAGATGGAAGAATTGAAGATAAATATGAATAATTTGCTACAAGAAATGGTCACTAAGGGTGAAAGAGTACTAAAGGAAACTCATGATGAGAACAAAAGAAATGTTAATCATGATTCCATAGACTCTAATGTTGGATCGAAGACTCACCATGTTCCAAAAATCGATATGAGGAAGTTTGATGGCAAGGATCCCGCCACATGGATATTACAGATGGAGCAATTCTTCGATCTCAATAATGTGCAAAACACACAAAAGGTACGTATGGAAAATTTATATTTGGAACCAAATCAGTTTGTATGGTATCAATGGCTTTGTTCTCGTAAACAATTTATCACTTGGGCAATTTTTACGGAAGAATTGATAGCACATTATGAGGATACAAAAAGCAACACTTTTTTTAGCCAATTGATAAGTCTCAAACAAAAGGGTTCAATAATGGAGCACATTGAGGAGTTCCAAAAATTGAACATAAGGGTAAAAGATATTCCAGAGGAGCATAGGATTGATGTGTTCATAGGGTCTTTAAAGGATAATATCCAACATGATGTGCGCCTTTGGGAACCTGATTCATTAGAGAAGGCATTCAGGTTAGCAAGAAAAATGGAAAGCAAAATTATGGCAACTAGGAAGCATACCATTCACAACTATAAAGACGGAAGTGTTGTTGCCCATAGTCTTCCACAACCTACAAGGTTGACACCACAACAATTGGAAGAAAAAAGAGCAAAAGGGCTTTGTTACAATTGTGATAGCAAATACACAAAAGGTCATAAGTGTGCTGAGAAGAAATTATTCTACATAGATTGTGAAGAGGAAGAAGAAAAGGAGCAAGAAAGGTCAAAAGAAGAGGATATATTCCAGGAACAAAGCCTAGATGAAGAAAAAATAAATCCGACCATATCTTGTAATGCATTGGCGGGAATTACCACTCCTCAAACCATCAAGATAGAAGGACAAATCAAGAAGAAAAAGGTAATAGTGTTGATTGATTCAGGAAGCACCCACAATTTTATTCATTGTAGGGTAGCAAAAGAATTGAATTGCTTCCTATATCCAACACCAGAGTGTCAAGTGATGATTACAAATGGAGGAACAATAAATGTTTCCGGAAAGTGCCATAATATCAAGCTATCCATGGGAGAATATGTATTGACTAGCCCAATGCTTTCCATTCCAATGGGAGGTGCTGATGTTGTACTAGGAGTCCAATGGCTACAATCCTTGGGTACAATAGCTTTTAATTTTCAAGAACTTTTCATGAAATTTTCTGTGGAAGGAAAGGAAGTTGAATTAAGGGGTATTGCAGGGAAACCAGGAAAGATAATCAGCTCTAATGGCATGACAAAGCTTCTAAAAAAGGAGCAAAGAGGTGTAATTGCACAATTATGTTCGCTAGATGTTTCCACATTGGAATCATCTATTTCTCCAGATCTCCAAAAAGTCCTGGACAATCATTCCAAGGTATTTGAGACTCCCAAAGGTCTCCCACCTATGCGTGATCATGATCATGCTATTCATCTGATTCCAGGAAGTGTTCCTCCAAACATCAGGCCGTACAGATATCCATATGTCCAAAAAAGTGAAATTGAACGTATGGTTGCAGAAATGCTAGAGGCTGGTATAATTCAACCGAGTCAAAGTTCTTTCTCAGCTCCAGTAGTATTGGTGCACAAGAAGGATGGATCATGGCGCATGTGTCCAGATTATAGGGAGCTCAACAAGCTCACTATTAAAGATAAGTTCCCCATTCCTGTCATTGATGAATTACTGGATGAATTGCATGGATCAATTTACTTCACCAAGTTGGATCTTCGTTCGGGATATCATCAAATCAGAATGAAGATTGAAGACATTCCGAAAACGGCATTTAGAACTCATGAGGGTCATTATGAATTTTTGGTCATGCCTTTTGGCCTTACCAATGCACCTTCAACATTTCAAGGTTTGATGAATTCAATTTTCAAACCATTCCTTAGAAAATTTGTGTTAGTATTTTTTGATGATATACTAATCTACAGCAAGTCTTGGAAGGATCATGTTGAACATGTTGACAAGGTGCTACAACTATTGGAGGAGAAACAATTATATGCAAAAAGATCCAAATGTTTCTTTGGAGTCCAGGAGGTGGAATATTGGGGTCATATTGTATCTCATGAAGGAGTTAAGGTAGACCCTAGCAAAATTAAAGCCATTAAGGAATGGAAAATCCCCACATCCATAAAGCATCTGCGAGGATTTCTTGGGTTGACAGGGTATTATCGCAAGTTTGTTAAGAATTATGGGAGAATAGCAGCACCTCTAACAACATTATTGAAGAAAGATTCATTTTCATGGACTCCGGAAGCAACAAAGGCCTTTGAACATCTTAAAGAGGCAATGTGCCAAGCACCGTCTTAGCTACACCGGACTTCACAAAAACCTTTATTGTGGAATGTGATGCTTCAGGAAATGGAATTGGTGCTGTTCTAATGCAAGATGAAAGACCCATTGCTTTTGAAAGTCGTCCAATCAAGGGAAAGTTTTTAAGCAAAGCTATTTATGAGAAGGAAATGTTGGCAATACTCCATGCACTTAAGAAATGGCGACCCTACCTAATGGGAAGACACTTCAAGGTAAAAACGGATCATGATAGCCTTAAATACTTTTTAGAACAAAGATTATCCTCTGAAGAGCAACAAAAGTGGGTCACAAAGATGTTGGGTTATGACTTTGAAATCATCTACAAAAAAGGGAAGCAAAATGTGGTGGCAGATGCACTCTCAAGAAAGGATGAGGATGTGGAAGCATTGTTGTGTGCCATTTCTATTATCCAACCAGATTGGATAAACGAAGCAAAGGAGGAATGGAAGAATGACGAAGAAGTGTGGGCACTTATTCGAAAGCTACAACAAGATTCCAGTACTTCTGATACATTTAGCTGGCAAAATGATTCGTTATGGTACAAAGATCGCTTATACCTCTGTAAGAATTCCCAGCTAAAACAAAAGATTCTTATGGAATTGCACACTTCTCCCTTAGGAGGGCACTCAGGATTTTTAAAAACTTACCACAGGGTTAAGAAGGAATTTTTTTGGGATGGCCTTAAATCAGATATTCAAAAGTTTGTGGCGGAATGTTTGGTTTGCCAACAAAATAAAGTTGAAACAATTAAGACACCGAGTCTATTACAACCTTTATCCATTCCAAGCCAACGTTGGGAGGAGGTTTCAATGGATTTTATCACAGGTTTACCCAAGTCTGAGGGAAAGAGTGTCATCATGGTGGTAGTTGACAGACTTACCAAGTATGCACACTTTTGTGCATTATCACATCCATTTAAAGCCAGTACAGTTTCTACTGCATTTATGGAAACAGTTCAAAAGCTACATGGAAACCCAAAGATTATTGTAAGTGACAGAGATCCCATTTTCACTGGAAATTTTTGGACAGAATTATTTTCTTGTCTTGGTACTCAGTTAGCTCATAGCTCATCTTATCATCCTCAATCTGATGGGCAAACTGAGATAGTAAACAAATGTTTGGAAGGATATCTTCGTTGCTTTGTATCTGATAAACAGACACAATGGGTCAAATGGTTGCCTCTGGCTGAATGGTGGTATAACACTTCCTTCCATACAGCAACAAAAATGACCCCATTTATGGCACTTTATGGGTATCAACCACCATCAATCACATCATATTTAAGAGAAAATTCTAAGGTTCAGGCAGTGGAACATCACATCGAACATCAACAACAAGTCCTCCAACTCTTAAAGGATAACCTCGTGTTGGCACAAAATAGAATGAAACAACAGGCAGATCAACATCGCAGTGAAAGAAGTTTTGATGTAGG
Source organism: Pinus tabuliformis (assembly GCA_031772625.1). Taxonomy (NCBI): domain Eukaryota; kingdom Viridiplantae; phylum Streptophyta; class Pinopsida; order Pinales; family Pinaceae; genus Pinus; species Pinus tabuliformis. The sequence goes on along the minus strand of CM062806.1, from coordinate 85,903,202 downwards.
TGATTGGGTATTCCTACGGCTACAACCATATAAGAAAATGTCCCTAAAGCAAGCTAAGAAGGATAATAAATTATCACCAAAGTATTATGGTCCGTACAAGGTGTTGGAAAAGATTGGTACTATGGCATACAAATTGGAGCTTCCTGCAGCTTCTCGATTGCACCTAGTTTTCCATGTTTCATGTTTAAAGAAGGTTATAGGCGACAAGCTCCCAGTTCAAACAATATTGCCAGAACTTGACGAGGAAGGAAAAATTATATTGGAACCGGAAGCAGTCACAGAAACAAGAACTCGACAGCTACGAAATCGATCAATTTCAGAGTATCTTATCAAGTGGAAGAACTTATCCGCTGAAGATTCCACATGGGAGGATGAGAATTTTATGCAGAAGTATCCAGAACTACTCAAGCGTTGAGGACAACACTTTTTTGAAGGAGAGGGGCATGTTGGGTCCCTATAATACTAGTGATTACCCCATTACTATTGTAGTTATACCCCTTATTTATATTGTTGTGCCCCTATTACCCCCATATTGTTATTTCTGTGCCCCATAGAATCCCTCTATTGTTATTTTTGTGGCTTTATATTATTATTGTTACGTCGGCTGGATTATATTGTGACTCCTTAGACTCCTATATATAGAAAGGAGGTTTTGTCATTTGTATCATCCAAGAATTGTTCATTTATGTAATGTAAAGGAGGTTGCCCCCTCGAAGAGGCTGAATTCTAAGGCGTTGATCTTTCTTTTCTATCTTTTCTTGAGCTGGTTTCATAACATCCCTATATGTGCATGTGTACCTAATTACCCTCTCTCTAACGGAGTAGGTGTGTTGGTGAACCTCCGACCGAAAGGAATAGGAAAAAGAGAGATAAGCACTCTAATTTCCCTGGCGCAATAGACCAACAATACAAAACCTCGAGGATCCCATCATGAATCGAAAGGCATGAAGAGGCATAGTTGCAGGCTATTAACATTATCAAGAAACCACACACAAAATTCACCTCCAGTACCACATCAAATGAAGGGCTTGCATGCACCAGCCCATGCATTAGGTAATCCAACCTTGATTGACAACAGATTAAAACTTGTTCTGGGGTGAATCTTGCTCTGTTGAAGGGAGATCCTACTCTCCAATATATGAATAGTACATATTGAGTTGCTATGAAATTGAATGTGGGCATATAATATATAGAATAGGAGTCGAAACCTAAAGACCATGGTTTTCCATGAGATTTTCTAACTTATTACTGGAATGACAAACATACATTAACACAAGGGCTTATATTTGATGTAGAATTAAAGCCACTTTAGAAACATGTGCTTCAATTCTTTAGCTCTCAGGGAACTTAGATAGTGAGGAGTCATATTGCAATTTTTTGAGGATGGAAATGATAAGCATAGAGTCCCCTTCGATAACAAGTTGATTGTAACTATTCCTTAAGGCTGTGGAAAGACCCTGTTCCAAGACACATAATTTTTCCTCATTTTTGATGTTAATCCCCAATATTCTGGCATAAATTCTGATTACTTTTCCATGGGAATCCATGAAAGGTCAACCAAAACTTGTTGGCCCTGTTTTGCCTTTCGAAGCTCCATCAATTTTAGCTTTACAAAACCTTTTGGTGGGGGACGAGGAGGAGGGGGAGATGAATCTCGAATTGCGAGAGAGTTGGGGGGGGGGAGAGGGGGATATACCTAGATTATGGATAATGATGCTTTCAGTTTGGGGATAATCCAACTCTTGGGGGAAATAATTCTGAGAGGTTATGGTTTCATAGAACATTTTCAAGACTTAATTTCAAGTAATGTCTTGGGAAGAAATTTTACTTTTGAAGATGTGGGAATTATGATCTTTCCATATATTCTAGGATATGAATTTGGGTATTAGCTATTAGGCTCTGTTGCGAATGGAATAGGTGAAAGGAGAGCCTCTCCAATTTTCCAGGGTGGAAATGATGTTGGAGTTGTGAAGATTAGATTGGCAAATAGTCTAGGCTGGATTGTCTCATAGTCTTAAGGATAAAGAGTAGGAGTTCAAGAGATGGTTCAAGTGTTCCCCTTGGGAAGAGCATAAATGATAGCAAAAGGGACCAACAAAACCTATTTTCAGAAGCTTATCGCAGGTTAATTTTTTTTTTTAAGAACAAGCCTTAGAAAGATTGTGATTTTAGGCCTATGTTTATGCTTCGAGAGGTGTTTCTATTTCTGACTCTAATCCCCTTGCTATGGCTTTGTGAGGGTGTGATAAGTTTCTTTTAAATTAAATTTGCTTGTGAGACCATATCCCCATCTGAGCACATCTTCATCTACTTGAGATTCAAGGCTTATTTTGGCTAAAATGGTGGAAATAATAGGAGCCTCCTCTGGGTAGGCTTGTATTTAGGACTGTTTTCCAGGAACATTCAATTTTATTTAGGGAGAATATGGGTCTAGATCGTACCAGTAGTGTGATACAAACCATAGTCCTTCTTGCATGAACTTTTCTTTAATATGAACTTCATCTACTAGAGAGCATAACATGGGTCATTGGTTCCATGAATCCTCCCAAAATTGGGCTGGTTGGAAATTTCGTATCTCATAGAAGCAATGGTTATGTATTAGAAATTTATTTTTCCAAGCTACATTCCAAACATGGGAGTCAGATGGTGCTACATCGATGTGTATAAGCTGAGAGATAGGGACACCATTGGCATATTTATTGGTCCATCACCACTAGGTATTTGCACTTAGGGTCTGGCTTAAAATTGTAGAGTCTCTTAAGCCAAGGTCGCCCTCGGACTTCAGTAAACAATGTTTGCCCCAAGCTAAAGGGGCCCATTTTATTTCCAGCTTTTCCTCTCGCCATAGAAAATTTCATTGAATATTTATGATTTTTTTGAGGATGATTTTAGGAGAAGAAAGTGATGAAAGTAGGTAAATTGGAATGGATTGCAACACTGATTTAAGGAGAATGAAGTGCACTACTAGGTTGAGAGCCCAAAATGTCTAGTGTGGGACCCTAGCTTCTAGTTTCTTGACCAAGCTTCTAAGACAATTTTTCACATGAGATTATGGGTAAGACGGGCTCCAAGGTAATTGATTGGAAATGAGATCTTTTGAAAGACAAAGAGCTAAGAGATATTGACCTAAATTGTTGGAGGAGTATTAAAAAAAAGAGGTATTAGATGCATCTGGGAAAGTTTAAAAAATTCTTTTGAACTCTTTGGCTTATTTTACTATGGGAATACACATTAGTAGTGTGTCATCGAAAAAATGTTGATGAGTGGATCATTGAAGGGAATTATCGAGGGGCATTGCTTTTAGTGCACCTTGATCCAGAGAGGCTTTCAAATAAGTGACCTGAGCCTTCCGCAAATAGGAGAAAAATGTAAGGGGAGATTGGGTAACCTTTTATAATGCCTATGAAAGGATTGAAGGTTTGGGGTGCAGATCCATTAATAAAAACAAAAAAAAATTACTTTGGTGATCAAGGCCATCACCTAGAAGACACATTTTTCATGAAAGCCAAAAGTATTGAGAATATCTGAAATAAATTTCCAACTAATTTTGTCAAAGGCTTTTGACATGTCAAACTTGATGAGCATACCTCACATTTTATTAGAGCATAGGGAGTAAAAATGATATTAGGAAAGGATAATGTTTTAAAATATTTGTCTTCCCTCCACATAGAATGTTTTCTCTCGATAGATGAGCTCTGGTAGAAGAATCTTGAGATGACTGGATATGGTTTTGGAAATGATTTTATAGATGACATTGCAAAGGGCAATGAGCCTAAAATCAATGGGTATGAGGTTGTGCTTGATTTAGGCATGAGAGACATAAAGTTGGAGTCAAAGGAAATAAGCAAGGAAGTAGAGAAACTTGAGTCTTCTGCCACTCTTCAAGTATCAAATCCAAGAATTGGCCAACAAACTTGGAATAATTCCACTTTGAAGTTATCCTGTCTAGATGATTTATTTTTTGGCATACTCACGATGAATTCCTTAACTTCCTTCAGTGAAATCCCTTTGAGAAGAATATTTCTCTGATCTTTCATCACCAAGAGTGGAATATGGCTTAGAATTTTCTTTATAGCAGGACATCGATCCAGAATCAGCTTCGAAAGGATATTTTCGAAATGTTGAAGAAGAGTGTCTAAGAGTTCTTGATGATATTCCACTCAGTGATTCTGCAAGTTTTTGATGTGGTGTATCATTTTTTTTGTTTGTAGCTGATCATTGAGTTCATAAGAACTTGGTATTTTTTCTCTCTCCTTCAACCACTTTACTCTATAATTTTATCTATAAAGGATCTCTTCATATTTCATTATTTTTTCCAGCTGGAGGTTAATATATTTTTCCTTGGCTACCGAGTCCTCAGTCCTCCCATCATGGATGATTTTTTGTTGGAATTCTTCCATTTACCTCTCGAGCTGCTATTTAGCTTGGAGGATGTTACTAAAATCATTTACATTCCAATATTTTAATTTTTTTCTTGATGTACATGAGGCGTTGTTGAAGGTGAAACACAAAGTTACCCTAGGTTTGTGTCGATTCATTCCCCCACATCCCCATATTTGAAAGAAAATTAGGATGGTGAAGCCAAAAGATTTAAAATTTAAAAGACTTGTTTTGGGGCGAGAATGACTAGTTCATGCATAGCGAGATCAACCAATGATCTAATCTGTGGCTGGGAAGATTGGTTATTTCCATGTTGAGTCGTGATAAAATTATATATTGTGAGGTCAATATGTCATCTAACATTGAAGCCACCTGATCCTCACTGCCCCTTTCTATTTTTCTATGTAAAAGAGCCATTGATAGTGAATAGGCCCACTAATTTGTGGTCTACAATGAAGTATTTAAAGAGGTTCACCTCCTCTTCCAACTTATTAATACCTCCTCACTTTTCCTAAATGGATATAACTAGATTGAAGTGCCCTCCTAGGAGCCATGGAAGGGGAAGGATAAGTCAGGAAGTAGAAGCAAGATTAGAGATAAATGACCTTTTATATAAATTCAAGTTAGGACCATATACATTTGAAAGGATGATAGAGTTAGCAGAACCGATGGGCTGGAAGTGGGACAAAAGGATTCTATGAAAACAAAAAGAGTCTCTTAGAGTAAGAGTGGAGGGGTTCCATAGTATGACTATACCACCAGAGGCACCAGATGCACATTGAAAAATTAAGTTGCAATATTTCCATAATGAAGGAATAATTTTAAAGAGGATTTCAAAAGAGCATTTGGTTTCCTGCAAATGAAGGATATCAGGGAATTCCTTAACAATTTTGTATTTGAGGAGCTATCTCTTTGATTTTCCATTCAAGCCCGTAATGTTCCATGAGATGAATTTCATTTGTTGGATTTTGGAATAGGAGGAAATATGGTTGCCATTAGAGCAACTCTTCCGAAATTCACTAGATAGTATCCTAGGTCTTGAAGTATTTGGCCCTTGGATTTTTTACCTTTGTTCTTAGTTTCTTTATCTATGATTGACTAATCCAAGGAAGTGTTACATTTTATTCCTTGAGAATGTAAAGACACAAAGGGGTTTGAGCAGTTACCTAAGTTATTGGCTTTGCGAAGAATATGATCTTGATGTTGCAAATATTCTCTTGTAACCATATGTACTTTCTCTTCTGGAACGGATGTCAGATATTTATTTTTCCACTCCTCAAAAATTTATTGGGGATTTAGATCTTTCAACTCTACATCTTCAAAGTCTTCTTCTGCCATTGGCACTGGAAGATCCCGTGGAAGGAGGTTTGTTTCCATGTTTTCATCTTCCAGTTAGATATCTTTGCGATTTTTTGTTGTTGATTTCTCTCTAGCTAAAAGGAATGTTGTAGATGTTCCATTTGGATCTTCTATTTTTTGGTAATTTTATTCGCTTACTTGTTGAAGAAATTTGTAAGGATTCTGATATTAGATATTAACCTTGGTGGTCTCTGAATCCTAGGTTCCTTCTTGGCAGTTTTCCCCTTTCCTTCTATTCAATCTCTTTCGGTTATTTACTACAGTGAAATCCCCTTCATATGCGCTCTGATCTTCTTGCATGGATCCACCACCTTGTTTTTGCCTTCGATTTACTGGAAAATACCTGAACAGATGACCGTTTTCATGGCATTGTCTGCATCTAAATGGGATTTTGTCATATTCCAAGTGTTTCTCCCAAAACTTGTCTTTAGTACTTAAAATAATGCCTGTCAATAGAGTTTTAGTGAGATAAATGTAAACATATATGTGTGCATAGGACACATATCTATATTTCTTGGTTATTTCACGAAACATCACAAAGTTTCCCAACTTATTTCCAATGTGAGCCAAAATATCAGGGTCCCAATATTCATGTGGAAGAAAGTAAAATCAGATCTAGACCGACAGGAGTGAAAAATATTCCTTCTCATGGTTAAAATGGGGAACCTAGGGTTTCATGAAGTGTCCTCCAAAATTCATAAAATAGGGATCTCCTTCAGATATTTTGTCTTGATCTTCAATGTCATAGAAAATCAATGTAAAAAATCCATGGTATCCCAACTTCAAATCCATATCACCCTTGAGAGTCCATTTTTTTATGGATCTAGTTGGCTAATATTCTTTTTGTTGGCCAAGGACCTGCAAATTTGGTGATGATGGTGTTTTCCCTTGTGTTCTCAATTGTATCCCCTAATTTTTCACAGGGGGATTTCCAGTAGTGGAGAATATTTTTCCAAAGGTATGCATGCACCATTGGATTGGACATAGGAGTTTGTTTATGATAGATTCATGTTAGGAGCCTACTATTTTCCAAATTGTGAAGGGTTTTGTTGCGTTACTACTGGATCAACAATTTTGGTTTGATCTACCATTGAGAAATGCATGCATAGAGGAAGAGATTTATTGCTGCTTTCTACCGAGTTTTGGTAGGAGGGGTCACCTCCCCCCTGCCCTCCATGGGGGAACCATGGATCCAAAAGATTGGTGATGAGAATTTGAAACCCTAACACAATATGATTAACCAATTTTGTGAGAAGAATGTTACATTGTGAAATTGAGAGGTAAAAGTTCCTTCATGAAAATATGGGTGGTGTTCCCAAAATATATTTGCAGGAAGGTATGGATTACCTAAAATGGAATCATTTTCAACAAGAAGAAACTACCTCCTATCTCAATTGTGATGCAGGATCGTGTCTTTTGTGCTGATTTTTGGAGAAGCTCTAGCTTTCATATTGATTTGGGTGGCATGGATCCTCAAGATAAAAAGTGGATTCTCTACCCCCTTCCTACCCTACCTCAAGGAAAAGAAATTTATTCAATAACTATAGACTAGTGGAAGTTGAGGATAGACCAAGAGGAATTGAAGGAATGTAATTAATATTAGGCTTCTTACATATTGAGTTTTGATGGTGCTTCAAAGCATAATATAGGGGTGGAAGGAGCAAGAGTGGTCATTCTTAACCTTGATGGAAATATAGACATGGAATATCTTTGGGGGCTAGGAAAGCTAACAAACAATACGTCAACTTCCTATGAATTATTACAAAGGCTCCATCTAGATAAGGAGGAAATATTGAAGACATAGAGGTGTTGGGAGATTCACAAGTTGTGATTAAACATCTAGTTCTTAGAACTATACCTAAAGATTACAAGTTGCAGATTATAAGAGATTGAATCCGAGAGATGAAATCAATCTTCACCAACATAAAATTCTTTCATGTTATGAGATAGAATAACTCTAAGGTTGAAATTCTCATAAACAAAGAAATGAGTTTGGACGAATCGGTTCTTGTCAGAAACAACTCCCCCTCTATGACTCCAATTCCATAGCAATGATTTGGCTAATGTTACAAAGAAATTATTGAGAGGGGCCTTATAGTCTTTTTAAGCCATCTTCATCAAAGTTTAAAGTGTATTTATGGAGAGAAGCTTTCATATTAAGGAAAGGTGTAATGTAGTGGAGTTGGCAATGGAACATTGAGTAGCCACCATCGTTGTCTACTGCATTACTCATCTGAGCCCTCAATTAATATAATGATAGAATAGATGGATTAATGCACCAAGCAGGTTTGATGTGGTCCTTTGTGCTTGGAGTAGTCATCATGGATTTTGTCATTGGAACAAGATATAGGTTGTTGTTTGAGCATGATAATGGTTTCTATGGGGTTGTAAAGCAATATTAGAAGTGGAAGCATTGTTTGAGGGGTGAGTACTCATGTGTTGACTCCTATTTTTCCTTTCCAAGTCAAAGACTTGGTGTTGTGATCTCTCCACAGTTGAGAGGTGAAGGTACTCTCTATTATATTTTTATTAGTGATGTCATGGTACTGTCTACTTAGATATTTCCTTTCTCTTCACTCTATCACACATAAAATTATTCTCTCACAACTATGAGGCACAAGGGTCAAGATGCTTATAGGGATGAACTATCTTTGTTCTCATAAATCAATGCATTGTCATAATTGAGGGCAATCAGGATTTAATTTAGGAAAATTTATTAAGGTGATAGAGCTTCATATGGACATTTGAGAGAAAGTCATGGAGGATCATTTTAAGTATAGAGGATGAGAAGGATGCCCTCGGGTAGCTTGTGGAAGATTTGAAGGTATCTATTTTGCAACATGTTTTTGTCAGGAAGGAACAAAGTAAAGAACATAAAAAGGATTTTGATGTGTAGGTTCCTCCATGGTAGGAGAATCGTCATGGTGCTTGGTTTATAAATACTAGATTCATTTTGACATGCAATATAACTTTTTTCAAATATTATAGGCCTTCTGGAGGTTCTATACCTCCAAAGCCCCAATGTTTTCGAGACAAGTAAGTAGGATAATAAATAATGACAATAAATGTCATCATGAGGTTACAGGTACAACTGTCATCAAGGGAATATCATTTTATTCACCTATTGTACAATCCGTGATCGGGGCACATATTTTTTATTAATACAATATTCTCATTATGGTAAAAATAAATAGTAATTTTGTGTTATATTTTTATAGCTTTACTTGAATGTCAAATGTAGGAAAGCATTTATATGTTCTATGAATACCCACTCTACATATTTTTAAGTATAACCAAACTAAAAAAATAAGAATACATGGAAAATAATTTGTTTCTAGACACTTTTTTATAAACACACTTTTTTCCATGCATTTTTCATTTTTTTCAAGTCTAGGTTTATTGAAAAGTATGCAGAGTAGGTATAATTTTTTTGAATGTGGAATCAAATTCTCCATCAAATGGATACTTGTAGTTGACATTTGAATAAGTATATAAAATGGTACGTTGGAAATATAATAAAAAAACATTTTATTTTAAGCATCAATATTGTCCTTAATAAATCTTTAATCACTCAAATTTTTAATTCAATTTTCTTATTCTTCTCAAGCACTGCCAATTTTTAACCATGATGGTATCCAATAGAATTGAACTTCTAACCTCCCAGTGGAAAAGTTATCTTAGAAATAGGTACTTTACCAATTGAACTAGCTCACAAAGTTACCAACATGCAATACAATATAGATTAAATTAAATGTTTAATAATATAAAATTCAATTTCACAATAATAAAACTAAGTAGTAGACTTCTTGTACTCGAGTTAAAATGAAAATAAAGAGAATTTTGAAGATTTATTTAAAATGGAAAGTTTTATAAACGATTTTATATTTATCCAGGTCCCTAATTCAAAATAGCTTTCCATCTTCCTCAATCGTGGTGTGAACCATCCTTAGTGGGCTTGTCCCAGCCCAGAGATTAATGCAGATCTTGAAGATCATCATAGCCGCCCTCTGCATGCAACCAAAACTTGGAGCAGTGGTGGAAAGCATGCAATGTTTAATGCTTGAAGGTGGCATATTTTTAAGGACAATTGGAGTGGGAAACATTTTGTTCGACTTGTTGAGGAAGGTAGCTTGGGTGCTCACGATCCTATGGAACTAGTGTGTGAGGGGAAATCAAGGCAAACAGATATTTCTGATGTCCTCAATTATTGGTAGTGATTCTTGGTATGTTATCAGCATTAACCCTACGAATTTAGTTAGAATGGAGCAGTTTATTCAACCTCGAGTCAAGGAATTGAATGTGTCCAGGTTATGGGGTGACAAGAACTGGAAGGGCTAGAGGCATGGCCTCGTTGGGTTCCAAGTTAGGTCAATGTCCATTTCTCTATTCATCCCAGTGTCAGTAGAGTTTGGGATATGTCTGTCTCGCATGGGTGCAAGAAAGGTCAGGGTGGTAGAGTGGAAGAGCTGAAAGGGGGTTGGGCCTGCTGAGAATTATGGGTGGATACAAATTACCTTGAAATAGAGAGAGCCAAGGGTTCAGGGAACTCCAGAAGCACCTTCTTGTGGCAGAGGGGTGAAGGTGGAGAAGCCTTGTTGGCTAGTTTATGGGTCGGTTTGGTCCTATGGACTCAAATATCTCAGGTTGGAAACCTCAGTTTGGACATGATTCAACTCGAGTTCCAGCGTTGGGTATGGCTTGATGTCAAGAAATTGAAGCAAGTCGTTGTGTATGGGGTCTCGATTCCCACAACTCTAACACTCTGTATCGGGTTGTGTAGAAAGTGGTTTGATCGGCTAAGGGCTCAGTTTCGCGGCTGGGTTGAACCCCCTTTCAATTATTATCACTATATTTGTTTGATGAAGTTAATTATTAGTGGAGAGTGTTGCTATAATACCAAGAGCCTGGAAATGGTTGACACGACTAGCTCAGTCAGGCTCTGCACTGGGCAGAGGAAGGCAATTGCAAACAATGGAACTATAATCTTGTTTTGGCATTCAATTACTTGCAATAAGTGGAGTGGGTTCCTTACATGGCTGGTTTCATTTGAATTTGAAGCATGTCAACAATGTGGGTATGAACTTTGGCAGCATTGAGCACCCAAACTACGGCCCTGGGCTGGTGGAAATCTAGTGGTGGTAAAAGAATAGTATTTGATAGGAAACGACAATATAATGGCTTGAGAAAAGGGTACAAAGAAAAATGGAGGTGGAAGCCGAGGACGGGGAAATCAGAGAAAGGCAGCCTCATCATCAAGAAGCCAACCCAGGTCTTCCAGTGGGGCATTTGGGATGGGTTGAGGGCATAAGTTGACCTTTCATATAATTGAATAAGTGACCCAAGCTTACCATGCTAGAAGCTCCAACTTGGTTACGAAGCTGATTGCAAAATGGGAAGATGAAATCCGTCAAACTATGGAAGAATTTGATTTGGACAAGGATGAGTGGAAAGCAGTGGCCCTGGATCCAAGCCACACCTGTGGAAGAGTAACCCAATACAAGTAGACAATGTTCTTATTTTGGATGGTGAAGAGAATTCTAGCGAAATCTCTAGAATATTTTCCTCCTGACATGCATGTAACCCCTCAAGGGAAATCAGATTACACCAAAGAATTACAAAAAATTTAGTTCCAACTGCAAAAACCTAGTGCTCGGTTGAGCTGAATTGAGCAGCACATCCCTTGCATACCCCACACAAAGCTTCCAGGCTCCACTGTGAAGGACCTTGCTCTGGTGGATTCAGCTGATGATGAGTAGTGAGAGTGCAACCATGTTTTCACATTTTGAATGATTCAGCCCTATAGTGATAGACTTATTATCAATTATGTTTATAGTTACTTCGAGAAGAGGAAGTATAAATACTCTAAGGTTTATATAGCATGGCTAGACAAACTTATTATTTTTTTCTTATGGATGACATATTTTGCAGTTAGGTGGCCAACAAACCTGGTTTCCCACTGGGCAGATTGAGGCCACCTAACTCTCAAACATATGGATGTAAACTGCTTTATTTCTAAAAATTAATAAAAATGTACCACGAAGCTTACAAAAAAAATATCTTTCCATCTTAATTTTATTCAATTTTTTTAGTTTAAAATTATTAATTGGATGATCAGGATTTCACAAGGAAAAATAATATTTATGGTATTTACTGATAGATGAAAGGTGAGTTTGAAATCCAACCCTGATTTAGTTTGTTTCTTTGAGGTTTCTTCTATAATCTCATGACCAAATGTTGGTTTACTTTGCCCATGCTACCCTCCCTTTCCTCAACCCACACAGACAGAGATAGATGCATGGGCATTCCACTCACTGATGTAAGTGTTTGAATTTCATTGGTAGCATAGGATTTTTAATTTAGATTGAGCGCGTTATAATGACCCTGGCCGGCCACATCTTTTGCCAACCATTTTAGTGTAAATTAAAGAAAAAGATTGATATCGAGGTAGGTTTGGAGGTTGCTTTGATCATATGTATTCGATATTTTGCTTTTCTAGTATGAGACCTTATTAGACCCTGGTAATTGAATTAATTCACTTATATCTCATTTGTTTGGTGATGGGTAGGCTCTAAGAAGACATTTCTAGGGAGTAATTTTGTCTATGTGGAATGAATATGGTGATCCGAGGTTGCAAGAATTAGGAATTCATATTTCTGCCATGACTGGGCGAACTAATACAAATTATAGATACAAATTTCTCACTTTGGATGAAAAATATGTGGCTTCCAATCATGGCTTACGGACAATAGTAATATTGAGACTTCAGACGGCCAAGGGTTTCACCCTCTTTACTATTTTTATGCATTTTAAAAAGTTGACATATAACTTAAATCTTTGTATATTGCCAACTTTGAGTATCTTTCATTCAATGGAAAAATATTGATGAAATCTATTGAGATCTTGTGTGCTTGGAGGTTGACCTCAAGAGTGTTAAGAAAATTGAACATGTTACCTCTCAAAGGTGCTTTAACCATGAGGACTTAACCAATTGAGCTTACTCTCGTATGACTACTACTATAATAATAAGAAGTTAAACATATATACATTTAAAATGGAACATTCTTAGCCATGGTAGTTTATCCATTTTATCATGGGGAATTTTCATTTATAAATAATATTTCTTATAATATTATGGACCACTACCATGGCTTATCAATACTACATGTCAAACACTTGCTCATATAATATTTTTTCTAATCAATTTAATTAAAAGGTTAAGAAAACATCATTTCTTTATAGATAAATTTTAACCTTAATTTGTTTGTACTACTAAAAATCTTTTAGAATCTCAATGTTTGATTTGTGTATACTAAAAATATTTTGTGAAGGTTAAATACTTATTATCCATTTAATAATTAATAATAAATTAAAATTTAAAATATTTATTTTAAAATAAAAATATCCATTAGCTATATATATATATATATATATATATTAAAAAAATAGCATTAATTGATGATACACTTAATCATAAGTGCTTATGTTCAAAAACCATATATTCTATTTGACGTTACATATAGTCCTTGTATGATATGCATGTCATTGGTTTTATTTTAATTTAAGTTATTTATAATGATATAATTTTAATGATGTTACTTGTCCTTGCCACAGGTAAGACAGGGATTATAGTAATCAAAATGGTGGCCTTTAACACTAATTTAATCTACTAATGATAACAAATAATCAAATTTTTTAGGGCCGCGCTACATATTTGACACTGCATTCTCTTTCGCCATCTTATTTTACCTCTTTCTGAGGCGGGGAGGAAAAACCATATGCTATATTTATCTATTTTCTTGGCATTTTGAAGCTGGTAAACTAATGCTAGAATTAGTCAAAAGAATTAAATGTTAACTCATGAACAACCACTAGTGGGGTATTAATATAGGTTGAAACTCACATTACATTTGTGACTGCCTAGAGACGGGTCATGTCTGTCGTGTTAAACCATGCCTGTCATGTCAAAATTGTGGTTTACATGATAGCAATGGACATTACTTGCCTTCTTGTCCAAATTTATGTTTGTTTCATGTAAATTCATTCATTCAACTCTATTGCTCCATCAACTCTATTGTTGGATTAATATTTTCTCCAAGATTATCTCTTTATCTGTCTAACAAGATTCAATCCATCGATATTTTTTTGGACAAGCTTTGCTCCACCGTTTGGTGGGAAACTCCATAGTGAAGCAACATCATCAGAAGGGCAGTTATGCTCACCGCATCTCGTTTGGCATAGTGAAGAACCATCATTAGAAGGCTAATTATGCTCACCACTTTGAGAGGCTCTGTAAAAATGAAAGCATCCCTAACACAAAGACTTCATTGGTATTCTTTTATTCATTACAAAAAACTATGTAGACAATTTCAATGAATCTGCAAATTTGTTTGCAAATTTTCATTCAGTTTTCAATCCGTAGCTTAGTTAATGCAAATTTTATTGTTTTCAATGAAAACAAAAATGAAAAAAAGACATGAAGACAAGCTAACTAGTTTTTTGAAATTGCTTCAGCCAAAAAAAACTGGGTATAACGCTAGGATAGGATATTTACCCTTACACATTTATGTTAATGAAGCATTCACATCATTTCACACATCATTTCAGGGATAAAACAAGAAAATTTCAATTTACTTGTTGGAAAGAAACAACATCTTGGCTTCAAACCTAGAAAATTGTAAAATCAAGCTCAGCTCATCATCACCAGTGTGCTAAACCACTTTGTCACTATTATTTGCAATTCAAATTATCTTGATCATTCATCTATTTGTTTTTAAACTTGTCTAAGATAAATACAAAATTTGAGGCGATAATTATATTTATGCGCATTGCCATAAATTTTCTTCGAATAAATCATAAACTGTATGCCAATTCAGATCAGTAAACCCACAGTTAACTCCCCCAAAACAAAATTTTTTATCTTGTTTATTCCGTTCAAATATAAATATTCAAATTACCCTCTCCTCCTAAGAACAATAAATGCATATTTAGTTGTAAGCCACATGTACAAACAAATGAATCCAAGAAACATCCATGGATTAAGAATGAGTACAAACCGAATGGAATTTTGTCAAGACTTCTGTTTTGGACGTATTCGTAAACTGGTAACCTTTCATAGCCTTGAACTAAGCAACCAAGAAATTTCACTAGATTCCTATGTTGAACACGACCAATGGTATTTTCTTCATTAAAAAATTCAACATCTACTTGCCTTGTAACCATATACCGTCGTTTAACTACAACCTCTCTCCCATCAGGAAGAACTTCTTGTAGATCGATGAACTTCAAATATATTTTACTATCCATTTTTACTAGGAATCACTATTTCAAAATATCTAATTTATTTAATCGAAAGAGTTATTAAACTCTCACCTTAAAGACGGATCTAAAACCTCCATCTCCAAGTTTATTATCTAACTTAAAATTGGAGGTAGCCTCTCTCAGGATGTTGTGCTTGAAAATGAGTTCTTGATTTACTATGCTCACCCTTAAGATAAAATCTTCTTCCTCACCTGCAAAAAGAATTACAAGGTTCCTATTTATATTGCACACAAATTAATCAAGCGCATATTAGATACTTAACACTGAATAAGTTTAGGACCTCTGATCCGAGAAATCTCTCTCTAACGTTTCAAATGAGAGAAAATATTCCACTTCCAAAGGCCTATCACAACAATTAATAAAATCACAACCGCGGCTACTCCCAGGCATATACTCAACACCCTAGTTCTCTTGCCTTCTCCAAATATACAAAAAAAGCATGAGTGGCCAGTAAGCTATGTTCTACTTAGCCAAAAACAAATGTTCCTCGTGTGAGAAAAAATACTGGAGGAAAAATGGATTTCTCCTGGTGATGGCGAAAGAACAGAATTATCAAAAAATTCATAAACCTCATAACGTAAATAGTAGTTCTCAGATCGAATTTGTGCCCCAAGAACTCCACTTTAGCATCCAAATATACTTTCTAAGGCATCTGCTAGGTATAATCTGTAGTTCGTCTAGGACAGTTATCGCTAGCACTATGATAAGCAGTATATATTTGTCATTTGTTGAAATTGTAATTTCAACTGCGGCATTGAATGCAGCAAAACTGCTGAGGAGTTCCCCACACCGCCTTTCACTGAGCGGTGGTTTTTTCTCAAGTGGCAGCGATAATGTACACCATTTGACACATGGATTAGCAGTTTTGGAAAACAATTTTTTTCCCGGAGCATAACGTTTGGCAAGAAGTGGCTGTGCGATATTGCTATCAGTCGTTCGATTGAAAGCAAGGTTGATGTCCGTCGATTGAAACCAAGTTGTGTACAGGCCTGCAACAAATAACATGACGTGAAGTAAAGTTTCATTTTGACCGTCGGTTTATCAAGAAACTTGTCGCAGCGAATGTAAGGAGAATTCTTCCAGTAGGTTGCATGTAATACACACAACAGTGTGGATGTAATGCAAAGAATACGCAGCAGTGTAGAAGTGTGAATGCAAGGGTAATGTGCAGAAGCACGAATGTCTTTCTTGTGTGGTTGTTCATTTGAGAAATGAGTGGGAGCATGCAGCAGTGTAGAAGTGTGTGGAGTAATGAAAGTGAAGCACG
Organism: Pinus tabuliformis; assembly: GCA_031772625.1. Lineage (NCBI taxonomy): Eukaryota > Viridiplantae > Streptophyta > Pinopsida > Pinales > Pinaceae > Pinus > Pinus tabuliformis. The sequence goes on along the minus strand of CM062806.1, from coordinate 85,886,878 downwards.
CAACAGCACGTGAATGAAATGAAAAATACACATAGCAATGTGAATGTTTTTTTATGTTGTTCATTGAAGTGTAAGGGAGACGCAACAGCGCAAATGTACACAGCAGTGTGTTGATTTTTCAGCAGGAACAGAGTGTTTTGTTTTTCACATGGCAATGAATGTAATGTAAGAAATTTTTCACACAGCAATGTAAAAATTTAAAAGCAGAGACAGAGTCATTTTTTTTGTGGAACCAAAGCGTTCTTGGAGAATCCCTCTGTGAGAGGAAGAAATTTGTAACAACTGTTGTTGTTTTTATTAATGAATACAAAGTTGTTTATGTGTGTAACAACTCTGTTCTCAGAAACAATTTTAGCTTCCCTGTGTTAAGATCCTGTGATAAAACAGAGCATTGTTCTCTATTCAGTTTTTGCTTTGGAATTAAACAGAAAATTCCCAACATGGTATCAGAGCTTGTCCAGGCTCTTTGAAGGTGTCAAAGAAGCTGAAGGAAGGATTTCTTGCTGCAGCAGCTTCTCCAACAGAGTGAAGACTCAGTAAAAAAAATCCAAGGTATTTCTCAAGTTAGTTTTTGGTGTTACTGTTGAGGACAGTCAGTTATTTTAAATACACAGTCAAGTATTTTGAAGCATAGTTCAAAGTGCAAGAATGGTTGGAGCCAGCACTAGCATGGGTATCTGTAATACTCAGCTCCCACAATTTAATGGGAAAAACTATGACTATTGGGCAATAGTTATGAGAGCTTTGCTTGCTTCACAAGACTTATGGGAATTTGTTGAAGATGGTTTTGAAGAACCAGCAGATGAAGATGAGTTTAATAATTTGACTCAGGCAGAGAAAGAACTGTTGAAGAGAAATAAGAAGAAGGATTGTAAAGCCCTCTACTTCTTGTATCGAGCAGTGGATGAGAGTGTGTTTGAAAGGATAGCAGTAGCCGAGAGATCCAAAGAAGCATGGAAAACTCTCAAGATAGCCTATCAAGGCATGGAGAAAGTGAAGACAACAAAACCACAGTTCATTGAGGAGGAAGCTTGGGATGGAAGCATAGAGAAAACAGTGAATGTTAAAAATTCTTTGTCTCATGATGAAGATGATGAGGAGATGGTTGAAATACATCCCCAAACAGTAGCACCAACACAAGGGCAGCAAAAGACACCCTTGAGGAGAAATGAAAGTGCTTCTCCAAGCACACCACAAGGAAGAAATTCAAGTGCTTCCTCAAGCACTTGTACACCAAATGAAAGGGGTAAGAAGATCAGAAATTTAAGTGACATTTATGAACAAGAGGCAACAAATAAAGGTATGAATTCTTTGTTTGCTTTATATTGTCATGTTGATGACCCTGTTCATTACGAAGAAGCAATTAAGGATAGGAAATGGATAGAAGCGATGAATGGGAGAAACGAATTGAAGTTCCTTGAAGATCTGTTTAAAGAGTATGGAGTTCGATACGTAACTCTTGCCAAGATGGCCGAGATGGGCTTCAGCACTAACAGCCTTGTCAATATGACAGAGGAAGAGATTGAAGATTTTATGAAGACCCTCATAGAACTCTATCATATGGATCTTCTTATAGGGGAGAGATATGGAATTAAATCTGTCATAAGAGCAGAGAAGGAGCAGGTTGCATATATTCTGACCAAACCATTGGGACAGAGAAGTTTTGAATTTTTGATGAAATGTCTGGGTATGACTGATAACCCAGCAGTTGAAATTAAAGGGGAGTGTTGAAATTGTAATTTCAACTGCGACATTGAATGCAGCAAAACCGCTGAGGAGTTCCCCACACCGCCTTTCACCGAGCGGTGGTTTTTTCTCAAATGGCAGCGATAATGTACACCATTTGACACGTGGATCAACAGTTTTGGAAAACAACTTTTTTCTCGGAGCATAACGTTCGACAAGAAGTGGCTATGCAATATTGCCATCATCCGTTCGATTGAAAGCAAGGTTGATGTCTGTCGATTGAAACCAAGTTGTGTACAGGCCTGTAGCAAATGACATGACGTGAAGTAAAGTTTCATTTTGACTGTCATTTTATCAAGAAACTTTCCGCAGTGAATGTAAAGAGAATTCTTCCAGTAGGTTGAATGTAATACACACGACAGTGTGGATGTAATGCAAAGAATACGCAGCAGCGTAGAAGTGTGAATGCAAGGGTAATGCGCAGCAGTGCGAATGTATTTCTTGTGTGGTTGTTCATTTGAGAAATGAGTGGGAGTGTTATATACCTAGGGGGGTAATATGGGGTACCAAGGGAGGTACCCAAGATAATAATGTAATAATGGTATGGGCCATAGTAATAAATAAGGTGGTTAACCCATGTCATGTAAGGGACCACAAGTAGTTAATAATAATGTAATGGGCCCATGGTATTAGTTGATGGTATGAGGAAACCATGGTAATGATGCATGGTATTGTATGTATGAGGCCTATATAGAGGCTAGGGACTCCACATGGAGAGAAATGAAGAGAAGTATTATTGTATGAACAGGAATATGGCTTGTGGAGTGTTCTCCTTCCTTAAGGAGTGAATGTTTGGTGTTGCCCTACCATAAGGGCTTTGATAATAAAGAAGAATTTCTATCTATTTTGATCTTGTTATTCTTGCGTTATTTCTATTCTCATATATCTTTTGGATCAGATCTACAACAATTGGTATCAGAGCTAGAGGCTAGAGACTCCATATGAGGCCTATATAGAGGCTAGAGACTCCACATGGAGAGAAATGAAGAGAAGGATTATTGTATGAAGAAACATATGGCTTGTGGAGTGTTCTCCTTCCTTAAGGAGTGAATGTATGGTGTTGCCCTACCATAAGGGTTTTGATAATAAAGAAGCATTTCTATCTATTTCTATCTTGTTATTCTTGGGTTATTTCTATTATCATAATATCTTTGGTATTAGAACTATAACAAGTGGTATCAGAGCACTTTCTTGGGCAAACAGTGGAGAATTTTTTTTTTTAATTTTTTGTAGGGTTTCGGGGGCGGCGACTTTGCAGGTCAGATCTGTACATTTGGGTGCAAGATCTGTAAAATATAATTACATATCTAGATTCTTTGTGCAAAAATAGTCGAATTCAAAAAAAAAAATCAGTTGAATCGGAGTCCGGATGAAGGAGATATCACTGATCTAAAAATCAGTGGGGTTGCAGACAATTTTCAGGGCAGCGATTTTGCGGCGCAGATCTAGACGTCCTGGTACAAGATCTGCATAATCTAATTGCAGATCTGAATTCTTTGGGAAAAAAATACCCAATTTCAAAAAAACAATCAGTCGAATCGGAGTCCGGATGAGGGAGATATCGCTGATTTAAAATCAGCGCTTTTTGCAGAAATTTTGGTGACGGTGGGAGAGTAGCAGCACATATCTGAAATTTCAAGTGTCTGGATCAATATTTATACCACATGGGCAGATGCAGAATGATTGTGCCATTTCTAAAAATAGGTTATATTAGCGATTCTGAGCAATATTGACGGAATTGTGACCATTTCAAATTTTCGCCAATATTTTTGTGATGGCGTACCTAGATCGGGCTTTGAGGGACTTGTATAAATTTGATGGCTCTCATCCAGCTAGATGGATAGCGCAAATGGAGCAGTGTTTCAATCGGAATCGCATTTATGATAATGAGACTCAGCTTATGGTGGGAAGCATGTACTTGGACTATGAAAGACGACAATGGTGGCAAGAGCATCAACGTTGCAATAAAAGGTTTTGGACTTGGGACATGTTTACAAAAGCTATTATGGACCTCTTTGGCCAAAAAACTATTCTTGTTGATAAGCTCACATAGACAGACACTTTGCCTAGCAAAGAGATTATTTTTACAGAAAAGAAGGAAACCATGGAACCTAAAGGGTTATTTTCTACTGATGCTTTCTTATTGCAGGTTCATGGATTGATTCAGAAGGAGAAAATCATTGTGACTATAAATCCTAGTTGCAAGCAAAATCTTATAAGTGTTAATTTGGCAAAAAGATTGCAAGTTCCAGAAAAACTCATTGAAACTGCACAAGTTGATAATGAGGATGTTCAAGTGTACAAGGATTTGAAGATTTCTATGGCTAAATATGTGTTGCATGGTGATTTTTATGCTTCAGATATGGATAACATGGATGTTGTTTTGGGATACCCTTGGATGGAATCAGTGGGTACCATAAATATTAATGTGCAGAAGAAATTCCTGAAGCTCTGGTATAAAAAGAAGAAAATTACATTACAGGATATTTCCATTAATAAGCAGGTAGAGTCCAAGGAGGCTGAAGCAGAAGATGTTCCAGAGTCTAATGATGAGCTAGTAATGATAGATAATCAAACAAAAACAGAGGCTGAAGCAGAAAAGGCTATAGGTACTGATACATCAAAGGACGGCTCAGTGGTTGAAGTCATATTGACAAAGAAGACACCACAACAGGCACCACAACAAGGTGAAGTAAAGAAAAAGCCATCGTGGGTTAAAACTTCAACATATCATCACCCACATCACCCAGCAAGACAACCATCAAGATGGCAACCAATTAGCCACATGGATAGCAACCCCCGCATGACAGATCGAGAGGAGCGAAGATCCACCTACTACACATCCACACAAAAGAGCTACCACAATCAACTTCCATCTCAAACAAGCGAGGCACCAGCGAGATCGAGGGTTCACCTTTCTCTTGGATGGCTAGATGCACGTGCATGGTACCAATGGACTACTCTTTTGAGTAGATCTTATTATTTGTGTTCTTCCCATGTTTCGGGGACGAAACATGCTTAGGGGGGTGGAATGTTATATACCTAGGGGGGTAATTTGGGGTACCAAGGGAGGTACCCAAGGTAATAATGTAATAATGGTATGGGCCATAGTAATAAATAAGGTGGTTAACCCATGTCATGTAAGGGACCACAAGTAGTTAATATTAATGTAATGGGCCCATGGTATTAGTTGATGGTATGAGGAAACCATGGTAATGATGCATGGTATTGTATGTATGAGGCCTATATAGAGGCTAGAGACTCCACATGGAGAGAAATGAAGAGAAGTATTATTGTATGAACAAGCATATGGCTTGTGGAGTGTTCTCCTTCCTTAAGGAGATGAATGTATGGTGTTGCCCTACCATAAGGATTTTGATAATAAAGAAGAATTTATATCTATTTTGATCTTGTTATTATTGGGTTATTTCTATTCTCATATATCTTTTGGATCAGATCTACAACACCGTCGTTTTATCAAGAAACTTTCCGTAGCGAATGTAAAGAGAATTCTTCCAGTAGGTTGAATGTAATACACACGACAGTGTGGATGTAATGCAAAGAATACGCAGCGGCGTAGAAGTGTGAATGCAAGGGTAATGCGCAGCAGTGCGAATCTCTTTCTTCTGCGGTTGTTCATTTGAGAAATGAGTGGGAGCACGCAGCAGCGTAGAAGTGTGTGGAGTAATGAAAGTGAAGCACGCAGTAGCGCATGATTGAAATGAAAAATACACACAACAGTGTGAATGTTTTTTGATGTTGTTCGTTCAAGTGTAAGGGAGACGCAGCAGCACAAATGTACACAACAGTGTGTTGATTTTTCAGCAGGAACAGATGGTTTTGTTTTTCACAGAGCAATGAATGTAATGTAAGAAATTTTTCACACAGCAGTGTAAAAATTTCAAAGCAGAGACAGAGTAAATTTGCAAAGAGACAGAGTAATTTTTTTTGTGGAACCGAAGTGTTCTTGGAGAATCCCTCTGTGAGAGGAAGAAATTTGTAACAACTATTGTTGCTTTTATTAATGAATAAAAATTTGTTTATGTGTGTAAAAACTCTGTTCTCAAAAACAGAGCATTAAGATCCTGTGATAAAACAGAGCATTGTTCTCTGTTCAGTTTTTGTTTTGGAATTAAATAGAAAATTCCCAACAAAACTAGAAGGGGAAACAATTGAATCTGCAGAGAAAATCTTTGGGCTCCATTGTGCTTTAGTTGTACAATTCAAGAGCAGGGCTTTCACAATATTTATGAAATGTTGTGGCTTATTTATTTTCCTAGTGTTACAAATAATATTTTCTCCTTCACCGTCAATGTTTTCTAAAAATTATGATTATCATAACGCAAGATGCAACCGTCTAGTTGAATGAATCTGGGAGTGTTGTGGCATCCCTGGACAGGCTTTGCTTTAGCCGTGGATGCACATTGTTTGTAGTCAAAAGAATCTAAATCTCCTCTGCATTGGACAAGCCCGTAATTAGTATTATCATTGTTTTTCCGTTCAACAATAGAAGTATTGAATCTGCTGGCATAAACATTATTCACTAGGGAATCTAATACTACTGTTTCATAAAAATTTTAGAGTTCGTCATTGAATTTAAGGTATAATAGAGTTAAATAGATGTTGATATAGTTGATTCGCTCATCGAAACTCTCCAGCAACAATTTTACAACATTACAACCATACATTCCAACCATGAATGCATGTTTTAGTAAACGGACACGCTGTATCTAAGTTTTAGGTGGTCCTTACAACAATATTAATACTGGAAGTGATGTCCACAATTGAAAACCATGGTGGAAACACAATTTGAAACACATAATATTCTATCTGCATCAAGTGTGGCTCCTCTTTTGGATGATTGTCTAGATAGGTGGTATTGTCCGATGGGGTTTTGGATGTGAATAGACAGTTGTATCTGCACAACGCCGTGTTATGTTTTCTTTATGGGATGGAATTATAGTTTACAAAATTTCAACTCCGACAATACACTATTATAGTACGGTTTCACCTCTTCTAAAGTGGGACATAATGAAAGAAATTGATTAATATTCATTCCATGAAAGGTTATTCCCTCTTAACTCTCTCCAATTTGGACTCACCTCCCTCTCATAGTTCTCTACTCAGGACCCCTTCCCTTCCCTCTTTGAAATGGATGGTAAATGCAATAAGAAGTTTCATTGGTCTAGCAACGCATCCTATCAACACATCCTAGCAAGCTAAAGAAACCTGCCAACCACCTGCCATTAAGTTTATCGTTGTCAATTAGAAAGTCAATGTAAAGTTCTCAATTGATATTGATAAAATTGAGAATAAGGCTTTTGGTAATGAGTAAGGGAATTTATTAATGTTTATCTATGATCGACGAGATGCCATCAATTACTTACAAACTTACTCCAACCTCAAAAGCTAGATTTTCTTTCATCCAAATTCCAAGTTGGTCCCACAAAAACGAACACATTGAGCTTAGTAGTAAGCCATTGAACTATCTAGCCTTGAACATAGAAACCAAATGATCCAACTAAGGAAAGAACCCACTATTGAAGAAAGACTCTCATCACTAAAGAGACTCAGAAAAGGGTCATGCATGCAAGCCTCATTGAGTCCATAGAAGTTGACAGATGCATGGTCTCCACCGATTTTCTTGTCCTATATCATGATCAAATTGATGTATGTCACTATGTCTGTCTCTGCAAGGATGAACTAAAAGTCTTCTTCAAAATATGGATAATAAAATTCCTAACAATTTATAATCATGGTTTCTCTAACTGATAATAAGTCAGAGCTATTTAGAAATAGAGTGTGCCAGTTTGGCATGTGTTATTATGGCTTCTAGTTTCGCATGTGTTATTATCGCCTCCTTCCACATTGGAGCTTCACATGAACCCAATCGATGAGTAAAGTATACCGAGATCCATTCCCATCCCATATCGATATCGATAACAAGCATCTGAGTCATCAATTCAAAATATAGATTAAGATCCAAAACCATAGCCCATTTATTCGAGACCAGAAATGTTGTTTATATAAAAGGCAGAGGCAGAGATAGATCCAATAGGAGTAAAGGTAGTTGATCACGATGTTTTGAAAACCCATATCCATTTGTATATTCTATGACCCGTCTAATGGCTCAACACAAGATGAGAAGCCAAGCTTGATACCGTCACAACTTGTGTATACATATAAGTTACTATTGGCCATTGGATATAAGGTCGAGCACCATAGTTTTAGAATAGTTCATCAATCACATCTCTCACCCAGAAACATATGGAACTGTAGCCTTTGCTTATTGAAATCCGGGGCGACGACTGGTCTAGGGCTATGACTCGTTCGACGCTCAAGCCCTGCTTCCTGCTCAAGGCAAGGACTAGCTGCCATGCAACCTCCCTTGTTATTTTTTCTTTTAAATGTTAGAAATATATTATTTAAATTAACGTCATACTTGTTCGATTGAATTGCAAGTTCAATCCATTTATAATTATTACTTATTCTTATTATTTTACAAACTTCTAATATTTATAAGTTTATTTTCCAATCCGAGTATTATTGAGAATGAAATGTTACTGAATGAAATGTACAGTAACATGTCAATTGTATTCGAAAATTCTTAGTTGAGGAACTATAATAATAATAATAATAATAACTTTGCAATAACAATTAATAGGTTTAATAATTAAATAATTTAAATTCTAAAAACATATATAGTTTTTATAATTTCTTAATTTCTTAATTTTATAATAAATATTTTAATAATAATAATAATTTTATTATAATTTAATGATAATAATTAGCATAATAATTTAATTTTTACATAATTTTAATAATTTATTTTTTTCGTAAGTCAAAACATTTCTATTAATTTATAAGAATTTTACATCATAACGGTCTCATCTGGCTACATCCTCACCCATATATGTTTTATTGTAAATAAATACAAACAAAAAAATGGATATTAACTAAACAAAACTCAAAGTCCACATGTCAATGGTCCAAAAAGCCCAAAAATGAGCAAAAAACAACATACATCTAATGCTCTTCATTACACATCTACCTTGTTGGGAGGTTGAACAAAATTACCAACCTCATTAGGGCGATGAAAAGCATCATAAACATGGAATTCCATATGGGCCATGTGTCCTTCAAAGTTGTCCATTTGGTCGTACAATTGCTTCTCGTTGCGACAAGAGATTCTTGATGGTCCAAAATGTGCCATTGATTGTGTTGTATATCATTAAGGAAGATAATGACTTCATTCCTATCATTGTCACGCCTTGGGCATGTTGGTCAACCAATGGTTGCACTAGATGAAGCTTTTATAGAGTCAAAAGGAGGAGGTGAAACTACTCTTCTAGGAGAGCTGCCAAGAGGATGCCCTAACTCTCCTTCATTAACTAGTGAGCCCCCTTGAGGGAATTATCTGTGGCCCCACTGGCCCTCACGACGTCGTGGTCAACTTCACTATCTCTGCATGGAAAGTCCTTGCAAGCAAATTCTTAGACACACAACAAAGAACCCCCCTATTTCTCTACAGAGAACACTTTCTCCCCACCCACACAAGCTTGGAAACGAGAGAGTATATATGTATCTCTCTCCTTCTTAGAAGAACAATATATAGTTTCCTAGTAATCTACGCAAAACACAAATCAATGCCACACTGGGCAAGATATTCCTAAAAGAGTAACCAAAGACTAATTTTTTTCTCTCCATTCTTCTAGGCTTGCAAAATAGAACAGGGAGGTTGACCAGAAATGTAGCCCCCACACGAATTACCTTACGAAACTTAACAACACCACACCTCTTGCAGTGTGGCACACAATTCAAGTGTTGGCTATAGGTAACCACTACAATGCCAACTCCCAACACACTGTCGGGCAAAGAGAACCATGATATTCCCCAAACGAGACAAACCATGGAAGGGAAGAACATACGTAACAAGACCACTCACACCAAGAATCTAATGATAGTCCAAATGATCTTACCTGACATTTAAAACATGCACCCAGTGAATTCCACACAAGAATTGCTATGGACCATATGAAAAAAGACTTAACTGCGACAATTCGTTAAAGTCCAGCCCAGTATCTCCTCCTCTACATTGTGTGCCCGATAGTTAAATTTCCTCATTGAATCCTTCTACGCCATATACCACTCTCACTGAGATATTCGAATCCCAGGTGTGCATCAATCCCGTGTCCTAGATTTTCAGTTTCAAAGTAGGAGAAGACCACAATTCAATGTCCTCACACAACTGGAATACATATGAGGTTGCACACCAATCAATGTACATGCATGGCTCTTCAGAGAGGCCACCCATAAATTCGATGTAGACCGATCCTTCTACAGAGCCATTTTTCATATTTTGAAGCCTAGAAATCCTTTAAATTTAAAAAGAGGTGCATGTCAATATTTTGGAGGGAAAATAAAAAAATACTTTTTTTAATGGTATTTTTCACTTATCTCCTTATATATTTACTCAAATTTCAAGTGTAGACACTCGTTGGATGTAGAATTAAATTTCGCATCCAATGCGTACCCATTATGCATACGTTTGAGAAGACTCACATTGATAAAAGCTGAAGATACATTAAAAAAACTTGTTCAACACGTTTTTTTTAATATATCTTCAATTTTTATCAACACAGGTCTTCTCAAACGTATGCATAATGGGTACTCATTGGATGTGGAATTTAATTTCACATCCAACGAGTTTATTTACATAAAATTTGAGTAAACATATAAGGAGATATGCCAAAAAATACATATAAAAAGAAAGTAGTTTTCTTCTTTTCCCTCCAAAATTCATAACTTTTATTTATTATTTTCTTATTATTTTATTAATTTTCCTTTGGATGCCACTGTTAGGCTAAAATTTCCTCTAATTCTTCTTTGGTTTTGGCTCACACAGGTCCGAGGAAGGTCCGCGGAGAATTAGTTCGCTTCAAGTTGAAATTGCAGGGTCTGAAATTCACATTTTTGTTCTAGGGTTTTGATCCTCAGTTGCAGGCTTACCACTGTGAAATTTTGGTTGCAATCACATGCAGGTCAGCTCATCCATGTGGCTGAAGCCTTTCAGCCGCACGAACATCACATATTTCCTATGGTTGGAAAGTACGTTTTTTTTAGACAATTATCGTTGTTGACTACAGGTGACCGCAAATCACTGAAGTTGATTATAGTCTGGTGAAGTGATATATGATCAATACTTTTTCTAGGATCAACCTCTTGGATGTTGTTTAGTTTATTTTTCTGCATAGGATAATGGTTGAAGATATGGATCATTTCGCTCTCTTTTTCTAAATCATTCAATGAAAATATAATAAGAAGAGAAATTTTAAAGGGTTTTCCCCATAATGGGTTTTCCCCTAGCCTCTTACAAATCCTAGTGTCTCTATGTGTGAATGATTTTATTCTATTATTCCTTTATATTTCGCTACACTGATGATGATATTTTTCTTTCTATATAGCTGCGTATGTTGTTGATATGAATAATGTTGTAAATCTGGATAATGTTATGATGATGGGTGGATTTAATATGTAAATAATTAAATGCAATTATCAAAGAAAAGATAAATATAGCCCTAAGAAAATTCAACATGGTTTCAGAGTTGGGTTGAAGAAAACTCATTGAATATCACCTCTATGAAAAAACCATTGATGGAAGCAAAAGAATATGGAGGAGACCTAAAACAAGGCTAGGGTTTGAAGGAAGCCCTAGGGAATTTAGTTATTATGGTTGAATGGATTTTATGAAGTTAGGGTTTGAAGGAAACACTAGATTATGAAAAAGATTTGAGATATGCAATCTAGAAACCCTAGCATGATCACTGGGAAGATGTTCAAGCACTTGTGAAAAGTTTTATGTAGAAATATATGGGATAGCCTCAATTAATCTTGGTTTCTCATCAAGTTGGTTGAAACATAATGAAGGAAACAATGGACAATGAACATTCATGATCACTCTTGAAGGTTGGTTCAAGAGGGAGATGATCACTTCTCATTGAAGTTAAGTACTTTTTTTATTGATGTTACTTCTTTATGTCTTTACCTTTGTTTAGATTTATTGATTTGATCATTGATTATACGTCCTGCATGTATATCTGAGTATTTGGATACTTCTAACCTTTTGATGATATGTGATAAGTGGATCCTTTAAGAGGGTCATCTAAGGTGTAGGAAAAGAAATCTTTTGCAGAAAGAGAGGGCTAGTGCTAGGAAAGGAAAGTGGAACCTTATGAAAATTTGAAAAAGTTCTCCAACTGCCAATGTTAAGGTGCATGGGGATCTGAATACTACACGATATACATGATGCATTTTTTCAATGTTATGTTTCAACTATAATATTGAATGGAATCATAAGCCATAAGGTATGATGGGAATTTCACCTTCATGAATGACTCATATATGCATATGAAATTAGGTTTGATTTATGGTACATATTGGTGATTTTGATATTTTATATTCTAAGTCATAGCAAAGCTACCTAGAAACATTTCTTCTTTATATATTGGTATACTTGATATTTGGTAGATCATCTCATATCTTAGACATGGTGGATTTCTTGATATCATAAAGAAGGTGTTGATGCCTCGAAATTCGTTGCAACAACATCGGGGAAACCACCCGGTCCGGAACTTAGTGCAGCTCCTTTTCCGTTTGGAATAGTGGCTCCGACTGGGGATAACGGGACCAGTTTCCCAAAGATTATAAGTGAACGGGATGGATGGATGATTTAAGATATGAAATGATAATAAACAAAATAACTAAACTATAAAAGAAATACAAAAACTATAAGCTAATCCCGGGACTTATCAATTCAGACAGTACAGCGTTTAATAAACTATGCTTAATGACAGGCATATAGATGACACTAACAACAAGCATAGATGTTTAATCATTTGAGATGGCTCTGCGTAAGTAGTTACGCAGAACTATAATAGCGAATTACTGTACTCAGTCATTTATATCATTGATACATACATGGGTGAAAGATAACAAATCTCAAAACATTCAATAGTGATATGAAATGAAGACCTGTTGTTGTATTACATACATGTATTCAATAATAGCAAAGTAATAACACAGCAATTCATATAACTGAAAAGAGAACAGATACAGATAATAGTACCATGCAAGCTGTTTGATCAATCCAATGTATTAATCGCTATGTAGCAGTCCTTCCTTCCAACCAGAAAGCATTCCAAGCAAACGACAATAGTGCACAATTTACTTAAACAGCATTCCAAGTAAAATTAAGGACCAGTGGTCGAGTTTCAAAAAGAATATAGACTGAAGCACAATAGTGCAAACTTCAGCCTTTTAGTCTTTTACAAAATTTTACGACCCTTTCCAAAACAATGAAAGGGTCTATAAATACTATTCTAATCTAACTACTAAATATCTAAAAACTGAAAACTAAGAAATAGGCATCAACAAATATCATTTTGCAATTTGGGTGAATCGGCAGTCGGCGGCGATGCTTCAGTCAGCTGTCTCTTTGCCTTTACTCTTTCGCTGACATATCGCCAGCATTGGCTCTACTTCAGGTGGAGTATTGAGGCGAGAAGTCAGCTGTGCATCATATGTGGCATCTTGGAAATCGGCAATCAGGTATTGGAGAGCGTCGGTTAGACAGTTGAGAGCCGACCTTTGAGAATGCGGTTTAATCAAGAAAAGCCAGTATGCATCGGAGGTCAAGGTATTCACTCCAGCAATTAACCGCCCTTGTTCTTCCAGCTTAAGATAATTCTTATGCTCCAGCATATTTGCGGTTGTTATGTTTCCAGGTGTGCATTGTGAAATCATGTTAGCCAGATACAATGTATCGTTGACTATATTGATCATGTTCGTGGAAATTGTTTTGCATCTGGATGCTGCCCTCTCTGCCTTCATTACCTGTGTTTCCCATTCCATGAAAAGTATGTTCTTGTATGTTTCACTAATTCGGGCTAAATTAGCAGCTTGCCCTTCTGGAGTATCTTGCCATTCAATATATTATATTATTTCATCTTCGGCCTGATCCAAGTTAGTCCTGGCTTTCTCGATTTGCTTACATACTGCTATAGATATATCACAAAGTGACTCAGCCTCAACTAGCTGTTGGCACAAAAGTCTAATCTGAGATATTAAAGCGCCATTTATCAGAGTTGCCTCTGTTCTGAAATCTTCAATACTCTTGGCACCTTTAATACCTTCAAGCTGTGCTGAGAGCTGAACTATTTGATCTTCTTTAGATTTCATTAACAGCTCATTTGATGCTTTCAACTGTGATAATGCCTCTGCTAATTCACGTGCTTTAATGTCACTTTGGTCTATCCTTAGTTTTTCAATTTGCTGGGTTAACAAATGATTCTCTTGTTGTTGAGCCAGCAATTGTTCTTCCGCCTGTGTCGTTTTATTCTTTGCCTCTATCACTTCTGCTTGCAATGCATATACCTCATGCTCTTTAGTCTTCAAAAGAAGACTCACTTTGGATGCTTTGTCAATGGTTGCTGCTGAATAAGCTCCCGCAAATTGCGACAGCTTTGTTAAATCTTCAGAGGGACTTAATTCTCCCTTCCAGACGACATTGCCCGTGACTGTTTGCTCATTTGAGACAGAAGGTTGATCAAGCCTTCACCTCTTCCTTGAGCGTCTTACAACGGCTTTATGCTTAGGGCTGTAGAAAATGTCTAGAGGAGGAATTTCCTCTACCTGAAGATCAACTTGATCAGATGGATTCTGAGTAACTTCTTCAATGTTCTGTACTGTGGGTGGGCCGCTAGTTCCTTCAAGAACCGGAGAAACAGTAATATCGGGAGTCTTTAAGGCATCTGAGTCCTTGGAGGCTTCTTTACCACTTATAATGGAATCAAATTGGTTCCATTCCTTAATCAATTCAGTATCGACAGAGATTTGCTTACTCTGTTCTTTTTCTTTTTCAATTCTCTGCTGTTCTTCGAATGTCTTCCGCTGTTGCTCCTCTTGTAATCTCCCTTGCTGTTCCTCCAATTCCTTTTTCTGCCTATCTTCCAGTTCTTTCCTTATTTTTTCTTCTTCCTCTCGTTTCCTCTGTTCTTCTATCTCCCTTTGCCTTCTCTGCTCTTGTTCAATTTGTGCTTTTTTCTGCCTTTCTGCCTGCAGCTTTCTTTGACTTTCCTCCTGTTCTCTAATTGTAACGGGAGGTAAATTTATTTCTGGCTGATCAGGCTCGCTTGAGGATGAAGTTGGGGTTGTAGATAATAACTTTAGAGGCAAAGTTTGCAACCTTTGCTTTCTAAGTTTATTAAATTCAGTTAATTCTATATCTTCATATCTCATCGCAGCAAGTTGTTTGACTTGGCTTATTGAATCAGCACCCATGAACAGGTCGTCAAACTGGTCTTCTTGGTGAACAACCTTTGTCAGCTTAGCCTGTTCCAAGGCAATGAAAGCAGCCTTGTTCGGGTCATAGAGTCTGTTGGGAATAGAAACTAGAGATAGCATTTGGAGTTTTGCTGCTTCCTTTTCTGCATGCTTATAATTTAGCAGCGTATAAACTCCAATTCTTAAAGGAAACGACGGCCATCCTCTCTTCTTCTCCTCTTTGAGAGTTTGGGTAACACCTTCAGACATTATCTGATAAGAGATTTCTCGGGCTAACAGTTTGTCTGGCATGTATACGGGAAGAACATGTGGCCTGGCCTTGCTTCCAAAAACTCTGATATAAGAAAAACATTCTTCGCCGAACCAATGGGCTACGGCTGGCAGGTCAAAAGAGGCTTCATAGGAAATCCTAGGGATAGGTCTGTCAAAAATAGAATAGTGAACGGGAACCATAAAACCATTGCAAATTTGGTACAAATGGTCTTTGTGAGAAGGTTTCCACAACTTACGATGATACAAATGAATAGGTGTTGGGTCATGGGTTGTCCATCTCCAACCAAGGACAGGAAACTCAGAATTAAAACAAAGGGCATCCATAATGTATGCAGAGTAATAAAAAGGTGGGATTTTTCTCTCACTGACTCTGGTTTTGGCCCTAAACTCACGAATAGCTAAGACCAACTTATCAGACAGGATAGTGGCCCAATCCATAATTATACTATTAACGGCCGCTTCCATTAAGGGAACCATATCAACATGGATATTTGCAGAATCATGAAATCCCCACAATCTACACATCATAATTCCAGCATAGCAGTAAGGTGAAGCCAGAGAGGCATTGGAGTACTTACCCGACATATCCTGTTTGTGTTTTGCTGGATTTTGCCTCCAATCTCGGAGAGGTTCGGCTGGTGATTCATTCTCTCTGGCAAATTTTTCCACAAATGCTCTGTTATAGACTTGCTCGGGATTGGGCAAATGATACATTCGTCTTAAGTCGTCAGGCTTGAAGGAGCCGAAAATCCTTCCATCCTTAGAAACGAAGGTTCTATTAGTGAGAGGAACTTCTTCAATTGCCCAACGTACCACATCAGTATAAGGCAAGACTTGTTCCCTGGCTGCTATTCTGTGCAGAAAAGAGTCAGCCAAATCTTTAAGAGTTGCCTCAGACTTTCTTAATTCATCCACACTTGCCTCCGTTACTGTCACTTCTGGTTGTTCTCCTTCTAGCAAATTGTATGTCCCTTGCCATGTAGTACCAGTAAGACCAGTGCATGTAGTATCTGAGATTAAGCCCTTCCTTGAAGGTGTAGCAGCTTGGCCTGAGGCGGGTGTCGCAGTAGAACCTGCCATCTTCTTGAACTTTTTTCCCATCATATTCAAACTTCTCTCGTTAGTCGAATTCTACACAAGTGCAAGAGAAATCGTAACAAAGAAATAACAATGACAATCCATAACGGGATAAATATATGATTTGAAGCGTGGCGAGATTATTCCTAAAAGAGGCTGCGGATCTAATGATTTGAGCAGGCACCGTAGATGTAATAATGGTGATTTTACGGCCTGCAGCTTCATAAATGACCATTACTTAAGTTATTAAACCGAATGACCCCTTAAAGCATGTAATAGATTTTTCAAAGGTCTAATCGTAATTGCTCGTTAATTCGAAGGGGCAAAGCTTTAAATACGCATGCATTACCTTATCCCTTTACTTAACGTCTTTTTGAAATCTGTGATTTTGTCAAATCGATTTTAAATATAACTTTAATGCTTTGAAATAATCACCTTTTGGAACTGAGGTCATCATTATGCGTCATCATATCGCATCGGAAGTGTGTGTGTGGCGTTATCACTTGGGAAAGTTTTTTAGCGAACGCCGATTGCGATATCGCATTCGGCGCGCGAACATAACCCCCAAATGTGTATCAATTGCTTTTAGCGAATGCCGATAGCCGATATCGCATCGGGGAACGGATATAAACGTCTTATGAAAATGCGTAAGATTGTACCGATTGCCAATATGCGATATCGCATCGGGCCGGAGTGTTAAAACATTTTTCACACGACATAGTGCCATGCCGATAGCCAATCGCCGATATCGCGTCGCATCGAGGAAAAGGTATGTGCCCTTTTGTGTGTGCATTTGCTATTGCCGATGGCCGATAGCGATATCGCATCGGGAAAAACCAAGATGGCAACCGAACTTGCGATTACTTTTTTGGACTTAACCAAAAATTGCTTATCATTTGCTCAACAAGGGTTTTTTGCATAAATTCATTTGATTATCATACCTTATTTGAACAAGTTTATTAATGCCAATTAAAAATTTTAAAAGGGACCCATTTCATATGTAAATTGTTTGTGATAAAAATGTTATGAAATGGGGGGTTGTTGTAGGGCACAACAATTGGCGATTCGCTGGCAGAACCAGTTATCTCTGATCTAACAATTATATTTACATTTTCTCAAATAGAATCTTTATAAAAGAAAGGAAATTTCTAATATAACTAGATATCTATTGATTCTAAATAAAACAGGTTTCTTCATTAAACTTCCTCTTTTTATAAATGCACTTCGAGTATTAAAATAAGTCCTTATTGGTTTGTAGAAGTAAAAATAGAAAACTTTTCCATATCAGCTTTTAAAATAAACTCCTCTGTCACAGGTAGAGCCTCTGCTGCCAGCAAACGTTCATAGTCTCGGCAGGGTTACCTTTTAACCATGTTCTTGTCCATTGTTCCATTCACCTTAGAGTGTGACTAAACAGAATGAATTCAAAAGATATTCTCGTATTTTTTGAATTTCAATTTCTTTTTTCGTTTAAGATAAAAGCCATTGTCCTGGTTTGGTGGCCAGATAGGTGACAATGCCATTCACGGGTAGTAATTAAACTGAACAAGCTGGCTCGTGATGAGACCCCTTGTCTTGAGATTTCAAGCCATTACCCTGTTTGGTATGCAGTTTTGGTAATGTCAGTTAAATTATTTTCCTATGAACATGGTAAGCAGGCTTGTGATAAGACCTCTTATCTTTAATCTTTTATATTTTAGAATTACACTCTGAGTAATCAAAAACTGTTGGTGAATGGGATGAACAATTATCTTATTAAGAATAAATGGATGACAGGTTTAAGAGTTGAAGATGCTGAAGATGAATTAGCTCCTATTTTCGTATAGATAACCTTTGGGGACTAATTTCAACCACTCAAGATGATTCATAGATCTTTGTTCAGAGTGAAATTTACAAAGGTGAGTCTGTAATGCTTAGAATAAAAAGATAGCTAATTTCCTAGAAATGATCTCTCTTGGTTCAGGATGCTATTTTTAAAAGTAAATATTAATATTACTATGGCGAGACAGCTTTTGTTTACAGTGAAAGGTCAATGGGAATGTCCCACATTCTTATTCCTACAAATCCTACAAACTATGAAAAACTAATAAGCTAGAAAGAGAAGGGGTTACCTCCTCAGTTAAAGAATTTCTTCAGAATTAGACCATTGACAGGGAGAGAATCTCTTACCCCTGATAGATTTTGAAGTATGAATGTAGAATGGCCTACTTTTTCACAGATTTGAAATGGTCCTAGCCATAGTTTTTGGAATTTGGAATGTTTACCTTTGTCTTCGTGGGCTTTGTCCCATTTCAGGACTAGATCTCCGACTTCAAATTGTCTAGGGCTGGATGAGGCTAGATCGAAAGCTGCTTTAATGACTTGCTGATGTCTTGCATGTGTAACCTTGGCTTTATCCCTTTCTTCTTCAAGTTTGAGTATTTGATCATGTCTAAACTGTATAGAAGAAGAAGGAGTTTCGTCTATAAATTGCACTAGGGCTAAAGATGGGAGAAGAAGATTGGTTGGTACGACTGCTTCTTTTCCATAAACAAGATTAAAAGGAGAGGTCCCTATGGAAGCTTTCTGTGTAATTCTATCGGCCCATAATGCAAATACCAAGGATTTATGCCAGTTCTTATGATTTTCTTCAATTGTTCGCTTAATGATTTTGATTAGATTTTTATTAGTTGATTCTGCTAGGCCGTTACCCTGGGGGTAATAGTTGGCAGAATACTTTAATTTGAATCCTCTTTTGATAGCGAAATCAATCATTGCATTGCCTGAGAAGTAAGAAGCATTATCAAAGACAAGAGCGTTTGGAACACCAAACCTGGTTACGATGAACTGATCTATAAATTCGATGATTGCTTCCGAGTTTGTTGTCTTTAATGGAACTGCTTCTACCCACTTTGTAAAGTAATCAGTTGCTGTAAGGATATACTTGTGTTGCTTGGAAGATGAAGGATTTATTTCTCCAATGATGTCCAATCCCCATTGTTCAAAAGGTTGTTCAATGTTGATTGGTTGTAAAGGGAAAGCTGGCTTTCGTTGTCTTCCACTGGCAGTTTGGCACTTAATGCATTTCCTTACATATTCATGAGCATCCTTAAACAAAGTAGGCCAGTAATATCCGGCATGAATTACTTTATGAGCTGTTGTATCAGCTCCAAAATGTCCTCCTGCCGGTCCATCGTGTAGCTCCTGCAAAACCTTTTGAGCTTCAGGTTTCTCAAGGCATCTTAGTAATACAGAATCATAGTTTCTCCTGAAGAGCACATCGTTAATAAGAGAAAAACTCTTAGCTTTCAACCTAATGGCTCTCTTATTCTTGTAGGACAAATTGGTAGGTGCATAACCATTTTTTAAATAAAAGATTAGATCTGAATATTGAGATTCGGAATCCGGTATACTTAGCTGATTGACTTCTTGGTTTTGCTCTGTATCACCTGATTCAGGAATGTTTGATGCTCCTGCTAAGATCCTGCAAAAACCTTGACCTTTAACAAATTTTGCTGGCTTTATTTCTAGATCATATTCTTGGAGGGCTGCGACCCAGTTTGCCCTCTTTTCTCCCAATTCCTTTTGAATTAATAGTTGCCTAACTGTGGAGAAAGGAACTATTACTTTAGTATGGGTTTTAAGAAGAAAGGGTCGATAATGTTTGACTGCTTTAAAGACAGCAAAAGCTTGTTTCTCAATTTCGGAATAATTCAATTCGGCGCCTTGGAAGTTAGAACTGAAGAACGAAATGGGCGCTTCCAAATTGTCATCATTCAACTGAGTTAGTACTGCTGCGTAAGATAAGTCGGATGCAATAGTATATAATGTAAAATGATTAGAAAGATTTGGAGTATTCAGGGCTGGGACATTGATTATGGATTGTTTAATATCATGAAAAGCTTGCTTTTCTTCTAGTCCCCATCTGAAGGTTGAATTCTTTTTAATCATCTTTTGCAGTGGTAGTACAATCTGTGAAAAATCTGGAACAAATCGTTTAACGAAATTAATTTGTCCTAAAAACGACTGCATCGATTTTTTATTGTGTGGAAAAGGAATTTCAGAAATTTCTTTAATTCGCTCAGGATCTACATAAATGCCATCCTTAGATACAATAAACCCTAAGAGCTTGCCTTGGTTGAGAGCGAAAAAAGACTTTTTCGGGTTAAGAGAGATACCATATGTTTTGCATCGTTGAAAAATCTGATTTAAATCATGCAAGTGATTATATCTCTTTTTAGAATATACAGTAATGTCATCGAGGTAGACAACTACTGTTCGGTTAATTAACCCTCTAAAGGCTGTATCCATAGCTCTTTGAAATGTCGCTCCTGCATTTATGAGTCCGAAAGGCATCTTTTGGTATGCGTAAGTTCCCCATTTTGTTCTGAATGTAGTTTTTAATTGGTCATCAGGGTGGACCAGTACTTGATTGTATCCTGAGAAACCATCAAGAAAAGACATCAATTCAGATCCTGCTACCGATTGAAGGATTTGCTCCATGGTAGGCAGAGGGAAGTTATCTTTTAAGCTTGCCTTATTTAAATTTCTGAAATCAATACAGATTCTGATGTCGCCGTTTTTCTTCCTGACGGGTACCATATTGGAGACCCAGTTTGAGTGTCGGACAGGAAAGATAATCTTAGCTTTTAAAAGCTTATTAAGTTCCGACTTTATCTGGCTCTCCAAATTTGGATGGATTTTTCTTAACTTCTGCTGGACTGGTTTTTGATCGGGAAGCATAGGAATAGTGTGTTGTATGATAGATGTATCATATGTTTTAAGGTCATCATACTTCCAAGCAAAAACTTGTTTGTTTTTTCTTAAAAGTTTGATAAATGCTTCCTTTTCTATTGTAGAAAGTCCTAATCCTAAATTTATATTCTGAGGAGTTTGAGCCGTTCCTAAATTAATCAATTCAAACCTAAGAGTAGAGCTCTGGAGTTTAGCATTAATTACAGGTTTAAACCTATCTTTGATGTCATAAAGGTCTTCAAGCTTTACCACAGGTTTAGGAATAACGTTATCTTGAGATGTTTGCTTCATTTGAGAATCATGCTCATCCTCTTCAATGACTTGATTGTCATAGGACTTTTCAGAGGTCAAAAATTGCAAAATATCCTCGTCATGGTTGAAAACCCTCCAGCTAGTGATGTTATCAGGAACTGAAGGTCTAAAAATTAACTCTACAGAAAATCTATCAAGACTATAGTCTTCGGAAGGGAGAAGCTTGGAAGCTACGTTGGCTAGTAAATCAGCTGCTGAATTTTGCGATCTTGGGATTGATAAAATATTGAATGCTGAGAAATGCGAAGTGAGATCTTGCACTAGCGTTTGATAATGCTTAAGGTGGCTTGAGAGGCAATGGATTGTATTCCTTACCTGTTTAACAATGATCTCACTATCGCCGAATACTTTTAAATATTGGATTTTAAGGTCAATTGCCTTATATAATCCCTGAAGTAGTGCTTCGTATTCGGCTGTATTGTTGGTGCATTCAAATTCTAATCTACAAGAAAGCATTGTCTTTTCGCCTTTTGGACTAACCAAAATGCAACCTGCTCCTGAGCCCTCGCTGGACTTAGAGCCATCAAAATACAAAGACCAAAATAAAGGAGAATCAGAAATATTTACATCCTTTTGATCTACATTAAAGCATTTGGATAAATTTGATTGTGAAAAATTTTCTACTTGAGATGTACAATGATTAACTTGAAAAGGGGAAGATTGGGCAATAAAATTGCCAAAGAATGATTGTGAAGAATAATTTCCCAAAATGTTATTGTTGAAAGCCACCGGCTGGTTTTCTTGTTCGAAATCGGTTACTGTATGAGTCATATGCTTCTCACGGTCGATCCTTATTTGATTTGGCTTACCCTTGTAGGGGAGCCACATATGTGACCAATCGGTGGAAATGTATCCATGTAGTTTCTCAGACCAGTCTCTGCTCAAAATTAAACCGTAAAATTCAGGTATGTCGGCTATCAAAATGTCTATTCTCTGTACTATTCTGGAATCAGCAGACAACCTGATAGTCACGGAATTAATTTCTCCTATGACCTGTACTTTGGTTCTGTCTAACTGTACAATGTGGATGGCTGACTTCTGGGGTTCTATGTTCAGCTTAGAACAAACTGAAGCTGGCATAATATTGGATGAAGCCCCTGAATCAATTAAACAGTTATGCAGATTTCGATTATAGATTTCATAGGTGAGCAAAAAAGGTGGGGTATGAGAATTGGATCTATCTCCAATCAGAACCGAATCGGTAGCCTCGACCATATCTGGAGGGGGTTGTCCTGAATCATTAGCAGCTTTTGAACTGGGAAGAGGGGAAGAGGGAATAGCGTTAAATTCCCTTAGGAGCAGTTTTTGCTGATGTTTTAATTTACCTAGTTCAAACATAGTTATGTTTGCCTTGGTCTTTTTCATGTCATCGACAATATTATACTCCATATGGTCAGATACCACTAGTGTTTTGGATGTTGAAGGAGAATTAGAAATTGGAGGCTGGTTTTGAGGGGCTGCTACCGGAGATTTCTTCGGAAGAACTTTTTCTTTTGGTGTGGCAGCACCTGCACTCCTCTTTTTTGTTTGAGTAGGTTCAGAAGCGCTTCTACTTCTTGTAGTAACCGGAAAGGCTTCTTCTTCATTCTCAGTATCAGAGTTTGGGAGTATAAAATCCCACATTCCATGGCACTCAACTACTTCTTCTTCATCATCGGTTTGTTCAGTTGTTTCACCTTCCTCTTCTACTTGGTCTGAGTCTGCATTGGATATAACATTGGGTGGCTTTGACTCAGTTTTCTTGTAAGTTCTAAATGGTCTTTTATTTGAGGTTTCAGCCACCTGTTTCTTGATATCAACCATTTCATTAGACAATGTTTTAAGGACCTTTTGTAAACCCTCCATATCATAGGGGTCCTTTGGGGTTTTCTTCTTGGAATCTTCTTTAAACGAGACTTTTTTAGCTTTTCGGTCTTCAAGAGCAGCTTTCTTCTCAAGAGCATTAATGCGCTTTTCAACAGCAAGTGCTTCTTTCATGTTTTCAGCTAAGGTAGGTTTGCCAGCCCTGTCTACAAAAATAGCTATGTTGGCAGGTAAGGCAGTAATATACCATTCGCTTCTGATTTGTTCACTTGGTTTAGAGTCGGTAGGGATTTTATTCAGGAGTTTATTAAATCTAGCATTAAACTCTTTTATTAGTTCCCTATGCTCTATTCTTAAGTTGGAGAGATCATTTATTAAAGTAGCTAAGGACCTATCATCTCCATACTTGGTAAGAAACTCCTCTTGGCATGTGTTCCAACTGGTAATTAAACCAGAAGGTAAGGAAAAATACCAGGATCCTGCCGATCCTTGTAAAGTGTAGGGAAAAAGTCTGACAACAACATCTTGCTCTGTCACTCCTTTCAAGTTGACTGCTAACATAAAATTGTTAATATGTTCTTCAGCTTGGGTTCCGTTATCTGGATTAAATTTAGGCAACCATTTTTCGGGAGCGTCTGGTAGATCATGTAATGGTCCAGGCATGTTGACTGCACCTGGCCTAGTCCATGGATCTGCCATTGTGCTAGCAACAGTGGTTGACACTACTTTGGGGGTTCCAGATATTTGAGAAGGTATCAAAAATGAAGAGTGAATAGGTTGGGATATTGAGGCTCCTATTCCCTGATGAACAACAATATGTAATGGAGGAGTGGATGGTCGACTTTGCAGATGAGGAGATGAAATGGAGGATGTGGAAGAAAAATCTCCACTATCAGATCCTTCAGTGTTTTTCTTTGGCCTTTTCCTTTTGGGTAAAGGAAACTCAGTGGGTTCAATACCAAGTTTTTCGCTCTGAAGTCTGGTGAGAGGATGAGTGAGGTTGAACTGCGAAGTCGCACTGCTTTCTGATATCTCAGATTTCTGTGGTGAGATGGAGAAGCTCTGAAGTTTCTGGATTAGAGACTGGACTTCAGGAGATTCAAGACTTAGTTGTTCTGAAATATTATGGGTGTGAGCAGTGGTGGTTGATTCTTCTTTTCTTTGATCATGTGCTGGTAAACCAGCATGTGATTGAGAAGGAGAAGATGGTTTGGAGGGGGAATTACTCTTAGAATGGTTTGTGGGGTTGGACCTACTTGCCATTCACAGTTGATGGCCCTCCTTCTAGCGCCAAAAATGTTGATGCCTCGAAATTCGTTGCAACAACATCGGGGAAACCACCCGGTCCGGAACTTAGTGCAGCTCCTTTTCCGTTTGGAATAGTGGCTCCGACTGGGGATAACGGGACTAGTTTCCCAAAGATTATAAGTGAACGGGATGGATGGATGATTTAAGATATGAAATGATAATAAACAAAATAACTAAACTATAAAAGAAATACAAAAACTATAAGCTAATCCCGGGACTTATCAATTCAGACAGTACAGCGTTTAATAAACTATGCTTAATGACAGGCATATAGATGACACTAACAACAAGCATAGATGTTTAATCATTTGAGATGGCTCTGCGTAAGTAGTTACGCAGAACTATAATAGCGAATTACTGTACTCAGTCATTTATATCATTGATACATACATGGGTGAAAGATAACAAATCTCAAAACATTCAATAGTGATATGAAATGAAGACCTGTTGTTGTATTACATACATGTATTCAATAATAGCAAAGTAATAACACAGCAATTCATATAACTGAAAAGAGAACAGATACAGATAATAGTACCATGCAAGCTGTTTGATCAATCCAATGTATTAATCGCTATGTAGCAGTCCTTCCTTCCAACCAGAAAGCATTCCAAGCAAACGACAATAGTGCACAATTTACTTAAACAGCATTCCAAGTAAAATTAAGGACCAGTGGTCGAGTTTCAAAAAGAATATAGACTGAAGCACAATAGTGCAAACTTCAGCCTTTTAGTCTTTTACAAAATTTTACGACCCTTTCCAAAACAATGAAAGGGTCTATAAATACTATTCTAATCTAACTACTAAATATCTAAAAACTGAAAACTAAGAAATAGGCATCAACAAATATCATTTTGCAATTTGGGTGAATTGGCAGTCGGCGGCGATGCTTCAGTCAGCTGTCTCTTTGCCTTTACTCTTTCGCTGACATATCGCCAGCATTGGCTCTACTTCAGGTGGAGTATTGAGGCGAGAAGTCAGCTGTGCATCATATGTGGCATCTTGGAAATCGGCAATCAGGTATTGGAGAGCGTCGGTTAGACAGTTGAGAGCCGACCTTTGAGAATGCGGTTTAATCAAGAAAAGCCAGTATGCATCGGAGGTCAAGGTATTCACTCCAGCAATTAACCGCCCTTGTTCTTCCAGCTTAAGATAATTCTTATGCTCCAGCATATTTGCGGTTGTTATGTTTCCAGGTGTGCATTGTGAAATCATGTTAGCCAGATACAATGTATCGTTGACTATATTGATCATGTTCGTGGAAATTGTTTTGCATCTGGATGCTGCCCTCTCTGCCTTCATTACCTGTGTTTCCCATTCCATGAAAAGTATGTTCTTGTATGTTTCACTAATTCGGGC
This sequence comes from Pinus tabuliformis, assembly GCA_031772625.1. NCBI lineage: Eukaryota > Viridiplantae > Streptophyta > Pinopsida > Pinales > Pinaceae > Pinus > Pinus tabuliformis. The sequence goes on along the minus strand of CM062806.1, from coordinate 85,860,925 downwards.
TAAATTAGCAGCTTGCCCTTCTGGAGTATCTTGCCATTCAATATATTCTATTATTTCATCTTCGGCCTGATCCAAGTTAGTCCTGGCTTTCTCGATTTGCTTACATACTGCTGTAGATATATCACAAAGTGACTCAGCCTCAACTAGCTGTTGGCACAAAAGTCTAATCTGAGATATTAAAGCGCCATTTATCAGAGTTGCCTCTGTTCTGAAATCTTCAATACTCTTGGCACCTTTAATACCTTCAAGCTGTGCTGAGAGCTAAACTATTTGATCTTCTTTAGATTTCATTAACAGCTCATTTGATGCTTTCAACTGTGATAATGCCTCTGCTAATTCACATGCTTTAATGTCACTTTGGTCTATCCTTAGTTTTTCAATTTGCTGGGTTAACAAATGATTCTCTTGTTGTTGAGCCAGCAATTGTTCTTCCGCCTGTGTCGTTTTATTCTTTGCCTCTATCACTTCTGCTTGCAATGCATATACCTCATGCTCTTTAGTCTTCAAAAGAAGACTCACTTCGGATGCTTTGTCAATGGTTGCTGCTGAATAAGCTCCCGCAAATTGCGACAGCTTTGTTAAATCTTCAGAGGGACTTAATTCTCCCTTCCAGACGACATTGCCCGTGACTGTTTGCTCATTTGAGACAGAAGGTTGATCAAGCCTTCGCCTCTTCCTTGAGCGTCTTACAACGGCTTTATGCTTAGGGCTGTAGAAAATGTCTAGAGGAGGAATTTCCTCTACCTGAAGATCAACTTGATCAGATGGATTCTGAGTAACTTCTTCAACGTTCTGTACTGTGGGTGGGCCGCTGGTTCCTTCAAGAACCGGAGAAACAGTAATATCGGGAGTCTTTAAGGCATCTGAGTCCTTGGAGGCTTCTTTACCACTTATAATGGAATCAAATTGGTTCCATTCCTTAATCAATTCAGTATCGACAGAGATTTGCTTACTCTGTTCTTTTTCTTTTTCAATTCTCTGCTGTTCTTCGAATGTCTTCCACTGTTGCTCCTCTTGTAATCTCCCTTGCTGTTCCTCCAATTCCTTTTTTTGCCTATCTTCCAGTTCTTTCCTTATTTTTTCTTCTTCCTCTCGTTTCCTCTGTTCTTCTATCTCCCTTTGCCTTCTCTGCTCTTGTTCAATTTGTGCTTTTTTCTGCCTTTCTGCCTGCAGCTTTCTTTGACTTTCCTCCTGTTCTCTAATTGTAACGGGAGGTAAATTTATTTCTGGCTGATCAGGCTCGCTTGAGGATGAAGTTGGGGTTGTAGATAATAACTTTAGAGGCAAAGTTTGCAACCTTTGCTTTCTAAGTTTATTAAATTCAGTTAATTCTATATCTTCATATCTCATCGCAGCAAGTTGTTTGACTTGGCTTATTGAATCAGCACCCATGAACAGGTCGTCAAACTGGTCTTCTTGGTGAACAACCTTTGTCAGCTTAGCCTGTTCCAAGGCAATGAAAGCAGCCTTGTTCGGGTCATAGAGTCTGTTGGGAATAGAAACTAGAGATAGCATTTGGAGTTTTGCTGCTTCCTTTTCTGCATGCTTATAATTTAGCAGCGTATAAACTCCAATTCTTAAAGGAAACGACGGCCATCCTCTCTTCTTCTCCTCTTTGAGAGTTTGGGTAACACCTTCAGACATTATCTGATAAGAGATTTCTCGGGCTAACAGTTTGTCTGGCATGTATACGGGAAGAACATGTGGCCTGGCCTTGCTTCCAAAAACTCTGATATAAGAAAAACATTCTTCGCCGAACCAATGGGCTACGGCTGGCAGGTCAAAAGAGGCTTCATAGGAAATCCTAGGGATAGGTCTGTCAAAAATAGAATAGTGAACGGGAACCATAAAACCATTGCAAATTTGGTACAAATGGTCTTTGTGAGAAGGTTTCCACAACTTACGATGATACAAATGAATAGGTGTTGGGTCATGGGTTGTCCATCTCCAACCAAGGACAGGAAACTCAGAATTAAAACAAAGGGCATCCATAATGTATGCAGAGTAATAAAAAGGTGGGATTTTTCTCTCACTGACTCTGGTTTTGGCCCTAAACTCACGAATAGCTAAGACCAACTTATCAGACAGGATAGTGGCCCAATCCATAATTATACTATTAATGGCCGCTTCCATTAAGGGAACCATATCAACATGGATATTTGCAGAATCATGAAATCCCCACAATCTACACATCATAATTCCAGCATAGCAGTAAGGTGAAGCCAGAGAGGCATTGGAGTACTTACCCGACATATCCTGTTTGTGTTTTGCTGGATTTTGCCTCCAATCTCGGAGAGGTTCGGCTGGTGATTCATTCTCTCTGGCAAATTTTTCCACAAATGCTCTGTTATAGACTTGCTCGGGATTGGGCAAATGATACATTCGTCTTAAGTCGTCAGGCTTGAAGGAGCCGAAAATCCTTCCATCCTTAGAAACGAAGGTTCTATTAGTGAGAGGAACTTCTTCAATTGCCCAACGTACCACATCAGTATAAGGCAAGACTTGTTCCCTGGCTGCTATTCTGTGCAGAAAAGAGTCAGCCAAATCTTTAAGAGTTGCCTCAGACTTTCTTAATTCATCCACACTTGCCTCCGTTACTGTCACTTCTGGTTGTTCTCCTTCTAGCAAATTGTATGTCCCTTGCCATGTAGTACCAGTAAGACCAGTGCATGTAGTATCTGAGATTAAGCCCTTCCTTGAAGGTGTAGCAGCTTGGCCTGAGGCGGGTGTCGCAGTAGAACCTGCCATCTTCTTGAACTTTTTTCCCATCATATTCAGACTTCTCTCGTTAGTCGAATTCTACACAAGTGCAAGAGAAATCGTAACAAAGAAATAACAATGACAATCCATAACGGGATAAATATATGATTTGAAGCGTGGCGAGATTATTCCTAAAAGAGGCTGCGGATCTAATGATTTGAGCAGGCACCGTAGATGTAATAATGGTGATTTTACGGCCTGCAGCTTCATAAATGACCATTACTTAAGTTATTAAACCGAATGACCCCTTAAAGCATGTAATAGATTTTTCAAAGGTCTAATCGTAATTGCTCGTTAATTCGAAGGGGCAAAGCTTTAAATACGCATGCATTACCTTATCCCTTTACTTAACGGCTTTTTGAAATCTGTGATTTTGTCAAATCGATTTTAAATATAACTTTAATGCTTTGAAATAATCACCTTTTGGAACTGAGGTCATCATTATGCGTCATCATATCGCATCGGAAGTGTGTGTGTGGCGTTATCACTTGGGAAAGTTTTTTAGCGAACGCCGATTGCGATATCGCATTCGGCGCGCGAACATAAGCCCCAAATGTGTATCAATTGCTTTTAGCGAATGCCGATAGCTGATATCGCATCGGGGAACGGATATAAACGTCTTATGAAAATGCGTAAGATTGTACCGATTGCCGATATGCGATATCGCATCGGGCCGGAGTGTTAAAACATTTTTCACACGACATAGTGCCATGCCGATAGCCGATCGCCGATATCGCGTCGCATCGAGGAAAAGGTATGTGCCCTTTTGTGTGTGCATTTGCTATTGCCGATGGCCGATAGCGATATCGCATCGGGAAAAACCAAGATGGCAACTGAACTTGCGATTACTTTTTTGGACTTAACCAAAAATTGCTTATCATTTGCTCAACAAGGGTTTTTTGCATAAATTCATTTGATTATCATACCTTATTTGAACAAGTTTATTAATGCCAATTAAAAATTTTAAAAGGGACCCATTTCATATGTAAATTGTTTGTGATAAAAATGTTATGAAATGGGGGGTTGTTGTAGGGCACAACAGAAGGTTACCATAATGATTCTTATATATGGTATCTTGATACTATTGATAATGTTTGTGATAAGCATGGTAACCTTGATGATAAAAGTGTAACAATAAGATTGATGCTCAATATATTCTTGTTGATGTTGGTTAGGTTTCGATGAGAATAGTAAATTTGACAATGTGGATGTCGTGACTTGTTGGATTAAGCTATGTGATAAAGAAGAAATGAGTTGATCATGATTCTTGAAGTATATTCCTATGAGTTGTTCTAATTACTTGACACTAACACATGTGATGAAATTTTGCTGCCATGTTCATGTATGACGATGAAATAGTTGATGCCAACATGTTATGACCATGTTGAATACATGTTTTAGAAATTGATATAACTTGATTCCATGATCTAACAGTTCTATTGATGCATGGCAGTATTATAATAGAAAATTTGACGTTTTGAATAATGATGACTAAAGTGGCTTCCCCTTGAGAGAGAGAAACTATCCCTAAGATCCCCACACCTATTAACATTTACATTAAATGTATAGAATATTATCTATTATTAAAGTAATAGTTTTTATACCTTAGTAGACAAATATTTGATGTTGTTGGTATGCAGTAAGATTTGGTCTGAGAAGATAAGGTTTCTCCTAGTCTAAGCCCCAACCACTAGGAGAAATCATTAACAGTGCGACTATAGGCCTCCTAACCACACAGAAGAAGGATTATGGGTGTGGTTGTGCCTGTAGGTCACAAAAACTAAATCCCTATGCATAAAATCAGTGGCACACTTGGAGTATGGCAGTCCTACAGATATGGAGCATACATTATCTGAACTTAAACAAGAATGAAAAAAATTACTGATATAACCATAAATACATAAATACAGTAGAAATAACACTTCATTTCATTAACATTAGAATAATGAAATATGGTTACAAACAGAATGGAAATAAACTAGCTCGGGTTATGGTAGATTATATATAAGAAGATATGTGGTGGCTACATGCCTCTGAACTGTGTTACAATGTAGCTCAAAGCCCTATTTATTATTGAGAAATAGTTGAAAACCCTAAACATCCAAAAACCTAACCCTAGGAGATGAAGCACCAAAACTGTGGGCCCCGTTTGGTTAAATTGGTACAACAACCTCTCAGGTTTGTAACTTTGACATACGATTTCCATTTGGCTATCATATTACCTTGTTTCAAATATCTCAAATAGTATGTTGAAATCAAAGTGGAATGTCGGTTCATGACTATTTTTATTCTCTCTGGTTTCACAAAAAAACGTCGTTTAGGGCCTCAAAACGACTTCGAAAGTTCAGGCCCCGAAAAACGACAAAAAATGGTTAATTGTGCTACAGTTAAGGAGACTAAAAATCAATATTATCAAGATACCATATATAAGAATAATTTTTCTAACCTTCTTTATGAGATCAGGAAATCCACCACATTTAAGATATGAGATGCTTTCCCAAATATAGTGTATAACAATATATCAAATCCTGGTGTCTTTATGTGTGAACGATTTTTTTCTATTATTCCTTTATATTTATGATCTAGGTTGATATTAGTGTCCACTCGCCTATTCCACTAGGACCCCCACCATTGTTATGTCATTTCTTTTTCCAGTTTCCTTAATTATAGCACAGTTTACTATTTTTGGCAGTTTTTCGGGTCTTGAACTTCTTGAGCCGTTTTGAGACCCTAAATGACATTTCATTGGAAATATTCATCTAGGATATTTCATTGAAATCAATTTTCAATTTTAGTCCTCATAGAGATCTTTCCAATGAGGTATCATGTGCGTTAAATGAAGATAATATGACCAGGTTACGACCCCGAGAAGTTGGCTGCCCAACTAACTCGAACGGGGCCCATAAACTCTTGCTTTTAAATGTCCTCGGCTTAGGTTTTTGCTTGTTTAGGGTTTTATCTTATTTTTCAATAATAAAAATACCCTTGAGCCTCATTGTAACTTAGTTCAGAGGCAGGTTTCTACCACATCTCTTATCAGAGATAAGGGTCTCATTTCCATTCTATTTGTAAGCATATTTCATTATTTGATATTAATGAAAAGAAGTGTTATTTCTGCTGCATCTCTGTATTTATGGTTATATCTGTAATTTGTTACATTCCTGTTTAAATTTGGATTAGTGGTATCAGAGCGGTCTTCTCTTTCTCTGTTTTTCTTTGCATGTCCCCAACGAGGTCGGGATATAAGGAGTTAGGGCTCGAACTGGTCGAACCTTTGCAAGACCAGACTTGTAAATCTCGACAGCCTCTCGTGGGGGAAGAAATGAAAGACAATGGAGCAAGAGATCCTATCAAAATATTGCTTGAGGAGGCCCTCGAGAAACAAAGGAATTTGGTGATGAATAACTTTGCCTAGATCCTTCAATGGTTGCCCATCGGCGATGCATCCACATGCAACAACCACTATGGAGGCTCCACACCTCTTAAGGTACAAGTAAACTATTACATTCCCATATTTGACGGACAAATAGATGCAAATGCTGTAGATAAATGGTTTAATCTGATATAATGATATTTTTCTATTCATGAATTTTCCAGCCAAGAAAATATTACTTTTTCTCTTCTCAAATAACCCCCCCCCCCGCCACGTCAAGTACTAGTGGGAAACCTATTGTGAGGAGAAGGATGAAAGTACGACCTCATTGTTTTCAACCACTTCCACTGGGGATTAATTCCAGGATTTCATCAAGGAGAAATACTACACTGTCGGGAGCTACGAGGAAAAATACATAAAGTGGACCATGTTGCGGCAGGGAAGGGACAAAGATATGCCGGAGTTTACCAATGTTTTTTATACCCTTCGCATGAAGCTGGGTATCAAGGATTCTGAGAAACATTTGGTACTCAAGTACCGTGGATACCTACATAGATACATCCAAGATGAGATGGGGTTCCTTGAAGTCACCTCGCTCACCACGGCGTACCGATACCACGTCAAGATCAAGTAGAAGTTTAAATAGAAGAAGTGAGAATTTAGATCTATGAATCTGAAGCAAGGAAAATGTGACCCCAAACCACATAAAAAAGGACAAATCCAAGGAGGGAGGACCTAGGACAACCCACCAAGGAAACAAGAAAAGGACAACATTGCGAGGCAGAAGAAGGACACGAGAAAGTGGTGTGAGTTCCATAAGATCTCCACCCACAAGACAAGTGAGTGTCGGGCCAAGCAGTCACTCATGGTCAAGCTGAAGGCTTTAGAATCAGATGCATGTTCTGACTCTGAGTCAGAACCCGACAAGGGGAATGACAAAGGGAAGCAAATATTGATGGCGAGCCCAACACCATAGTTGCCACCAAAAAGATCCAAAAGGAGGAACTTGAAGATCCAGAGGAGGAGGAGCATCTCTTCCACACCCAGATGTGGGTAAAGGGTTACCTGCTACAATTCTTTATCGAAAGAAGGAACCAAAAGAATCTCATTGCAGCAAAGTTCGTGAAGCAGCTGGGCTTACTGGCCACAACATACCCACAACTATACACCATCGAGTGGCTTCACCAAGGAAAGGATCTATGCGTGAGCCACCATTGTCCCCTTCCATACAACATTAAGCCCTTCACGGATGAGGTATTATGTGACATTGCCCTCCTTGATGTTTGTGATATATTATTATGCCAACCATACTTGTGGAAGCGACCTGCTCTCTATGAGTCAAGGCCTCATGTTGTTATTGTTACATTGGGAAATAAGTTGTACAGGATACCAGAGGTAGCACCACCTATCGTCATCTATCTGGTTACTGCAAAACAATGTAGTAAGCTCATTCCAAAAACTGGAAAAAAAAATTTCCTGATGATATGTCCTCAAGGAAAGAAAAAGTCGGTTGCCACGACCTCCAAATAGAGCCCCTCCACATGACAAAAATAGATGGACAATGTCATGAAGGAGTATGAGGTCATCTTCACCGTCCCCTACACGGGTGACTCTGCACTATTAGGTCAGGCACTCCATCGATTTGACACCGGGTGTGTCATTACCCAATGTAATAATCTATCAGTGCTCTGTTCTAGAAAATGATGACATCAAGAGGCGAATTCAGGAGCTGCTACAAAAAGGTCACATTCGGCCGAGTCCATCGCCCTATGGTAGCTCAATCATGTTGGTATAGAATAAGGATGGGAGTTGGAGACATTGTATTGACTATCGAGCGTTGAACAAGATCACTGTCCAGGACAGGTACCCAATCCCAGAGATTAATGACCTTCTGGACTAACTCAAGGGGGGAAATATTTCAGCAAGATCGACTTGAAGTCTAGATATCACTAGGTACAAATCGAACCCTCCGATGTGTACCTTCAAAGCTATGGAGGGCCTTTTCGAATGGTTGGTTTTGCCTTTTGTGTTGAAGGATGCTCCTGCAATCTTCATGAGGTTGATAGATGACATCTTGCGACCATTCACCAACTCATTTGTAGTGGTATACTTGGATTTCATCCTGAGCTTTAGCCAAAGTTGGGAATAACACCTCCACCACACCCAACAGGTTCTCCAAACATTGCAGCAACACAAGTTGTGTGCCAATTTGGAGAAATTCACTTTTGCCATGACCTAGGTTTAGTGTTTAGGATATATTATTGATGAACGGGTGCATGTGGATCCAGCCAAGATCCAAGTCATTCGGGATTGGCTAGTGCCAACCACTCTGACAGAGCTCCGCAGCTTTTTGGGTCTTCCCAATTTCTTCCGCAAGTTCGTGTTTGGTTTCTCTTATGTCACTTGGCCCTTGAGTCAAGTCACCAAAGGTGGAGCGAAAGAAAAATTCTTTTGGTCTAAATCTCAATAGAAGGCATTCACAGAGTTGAAGCATCACCTTTGCTCTGCACTAGTGCTCACATTACGAGACTTGCAACAACCATTTGAGATCAAGACAGATGCCACTTATGACAAAAAGATGTATTCCATTGTGTAGACCTGCTGAAAATGGAAGAATTACATTTTGGGGAAGGAAACGGTCCTCCACATAGACCACCGACCCCTGCTGTTCATACAAACGCTAGGGAAGTTGTGGAATGATCGCCATTAGAATTGGTCTACATACCTGCAATAGCTCCATTTGAATATTCAGTACAAGAATGGAAGCACAAATAATGTTGCAAACTACCTCATCTGATGACCAGTCATGGCATTAACCACCGTGCTCAACATTTGTGGACATGAGACTTATGATTGGCCACTTCTCCATAAAAGCAACCCAGAATTCAACCACACATGCCATACGCTCTTGGAGGGTCAACAAGTTCCAGATTTTCACCTCTAGGATGCTCTCTTATGCCATCTGGGACACCTTTGTGTTACTTCAATTGAGCGTGCAAAGATGATTTGGGAAGCACACTATAGTCTAGCCTCTAGGCATTTCGGGATCGAGAAAATGGTGGCAGTATTGTAGAAGTATTTCTATTGGCCAAACCTTCGACATGATGTCAGGAAGTACATCAGATCCTATACTCCCTGCGCCATTGTAAAACCAACCATCAAGAAGCAAGGTATCTATACTGCACTACCTACCCCTAGTTGACCTTGAAAATCCATCCCCATGGATTAAATGTCATGCCTTCCTTCTACTAAGCATGGTAATGACTGTCTTTTTGTGGTTGTCGACAGATTCTCGAAGATGGCCATTATGGTGGCTTGCAAGAAGAGTATCACAACATAAGCAACTGATAAAATCTTCTTTGAAAGAGTGTGGGGACACTTTGGGATCCCACAATCTATCATCTCAGATTGGGACAATAGGTTCCTTAGTACATCTTAGTCCAGACTTTGGTCGATGCTGGACACCAATCTCACTAGATCCACAACTTTTGATCCAAAAGGATCTCGTCAGATCAATTGCACAGGTCATCGTTAGTGTTCAGTGTCATCATCAATTCCGTTCAGTGTCGTCAACTTTGATAGTGTTGGTTATGGTTTTTCATGGTGTTCATTTGAGATGATTTCGCACCTTATTTTCGACATTATTTTGTCGTCAGTTCTGTCAGGATTTTATCGTCGACATGTGTTTGTCATTCGACTCGTAGAATTTGGGTTTTGTCGTCCACTCGCAAGTTGATCATCGACATGGGTGAGTTTTTCGTTGTAAAGGTTCTATATGGTTTTTCATCAGGTTGTCATCGCAAATGTCACTAGTGTCGACGATGTGCATTTGGTTTTATGTCACATGTTTCTAATGTCACTTTGTGAAATTTGGGGCAAATGGGTTTTTCTCTACTTTGATGTAAATTCCTAAACCCTAACCTAATACATTGCAAATGTATTAAAACCAAAATACTTTAAAAAACCTAATGCTAAAACCTAACCTAAGTCCTAAATCTAAACTTAAATCTATGCAACATGTATTGAAAACAAAACAAATCCAAAATATGTGTTAATACATAAACCTAGCTCTAAACCTAAACATATTAACTCTCGGTCTAATGTTAGTACAAACAAAAAAAATTACAATATAAATACACAGTTCAGGCCCTAATCGTCACCCTAACCACAGCGTAACTATGAAGGGGACAGACCGGATGTGATCAAGTATGAGAACTATCGGAGTATTAACCATCAGATTAACCGCCAGTTGGAACCGCGTCGGAGAAACATGTAACATGTGACAGGGTCATGTGTGTAAACCATCAGGTTATCAAACCAACAGGCTTGGGGTTAACCACCAGTTGAAACCACGTCGGAAAGTTGGCATGTGAACAAGAAGCAGTCAGGTTTGGAGTTAACTGTCAGCACGAAGAACTGCTGGAGTAGACCGTAGTAGAAACCGCCACAGGATTTCATGTGAATGTGTTGTAGCATTGACCACCAGTTCGAAACCGTCAGCGAAACCACCGGCACTCAAACCAAGGGTTCAGTCATCGCTCACATGAGTTGTCCAATCTCTGCGTGGTTAACCTGACCACCAGAGGTTTCGGGCTTATTGTAATGTTTGTTTTGGGTTTGTTGTTAATTTTTTGTTACAAACTGATTTGAGGACCTTGTAGCCAACCTACCTATGTGTCCTTTCACAACAAGACTAAGAAAAACCACCCCTGAATGCAGAAAATTCATGCCATCATTAGCCAAAGGTGGTTTCGATGTACCTATAGGCCTATAAGAGACAAATTTTCTTCATTGATCAAGAGGAGATTGGTTTTGGTTTTTGTTTGTAGATTCTCGAGGTCATAGGCAGTTTTATTTTCAATGTTCCAGGAGCATCCAGAGTCAGAATTGGGGACCGTGATAGGTGTTGGAAAGCTGTTTCAGAGAGCTTCCTTTTGAAAATGATTAGAAGTGCCTATGTGCATATTCAGTTTGATCTATTTTCTGTGTAATTGAACTCCTTGGTTTCAATCCTAATAAAGTGGTCGCACAACTTGAAAGGAGACCCGGAGACGTAGTCCATCAGGGATGAACTCCGTAATCAACTTCTCTGTCTGGTATCGCTGTGTTTTTACTGATTTCACTTTTGTTATGCATCTTTCTTATGTTTAGTAAGATGTCGTAAAGTCTTTCTTCTCAAGTAGTTTCCTCAATTTCCACACTTTCAACCAACATTCAATTCATTAATGGTTAATCAATTCTACATTAGTTTTAGTCTATGATAATCTCAGATAATATAATTTGGTATTAGAAAAGGTTGCATTTGTAGAATTTTCCATTGAATGTTAACCAGGTCAAAGTCGCAATGAGGAGAAGGAATCCTTGAGTAGATCGATCCAGATATTGGAAAGCAATGGTTCATTCATAAATCGAGCATGACAGGATTTGATGCAGGTGAAAATATTGAAACTAATATGAGTGATGAACAGTTTCAGCAAGCTTCTTGACTATGCATCAAATGTTGGGAGAATTGTACGAAGGCAAGAAGGTGAGAGATGCAACTTCTTCTTCAAAGACATCGAAGAAGTACGAAGGTAAAGGCAAGATTGGTAAACCACCTTCACCTCCATCATCTCCATCATCGTCTTCTTCTTCTTCTTCTAGTGTAGAATCTGAAATGGAAAAGAACCTAAGAAAACATCTTCTTTGAGACTTGATGTAAAATTTGAGTTACCTATTTGTGATGGAAAAATGAATCTTGAAAAGCTAGATAACTGGATTAAGAAGTTAGAAGTGTATTGTCGCATTCAGAACATTTCTAATGATAAAACTAAAATTCAGTTAACTACACGTAGAATGGGGGAAATATCTTAAATCTGGTGGGAAAGTAAAACTCAGATAGATGTAAAGCGTAAAGGAAAAGTCATCTCTTCGTGGTCTAAGTTTTTAAAAGCTCTTAGGAAATAATTCTATCCTTTAGGATACATGCAACAAATTGTTACTAATTGGCAACATCCGAGGCAAGGTAAAGGGAAGAGTGTTCAGGAGTTTACTCAAGAATTCAGAAAGAAAGCATTGATGCTTGGTATTTCATTGGATATACGTGTTACTTTATTAAAATACATTGGAAATTTACATTCATATTTGCAGGATACATTATTTATGTTTAATCCTGATGATTTTGATGAAGTGTGCATTCAGGCCATAACATATTGAATCAGGTGGAAGACCATTCAAGTCTTCATTGCAGTCATCTAAAGAGTTGGAAATCAAAGATTCTAGTGACAGTAAGGGGAAGAACATTTCGAAGAGAAAGAAATCAGCGATCATTCAGAAGGAAAGACCTACTTGTTCTCATTGCAAGAGAATCTATCATGATGAATGTAAGTGTTGGAAACTTTATCCAGAACTTAAGCCCAAAAAGTTCCTTAAGGAGAAGGATGAAAAGAAGGCAATTGCAGCAGTCCAACAAGATCTAGGTTCAAATTCAGGTGATGAAAGGAGGATAACTGCCATGGTTATGACATGTAAAACTTCTGACACTGGTTCAAGTTCAAAAGCTATTGCATCTTCATCAAACATAAATCCTTCAAATGAGGATAAAAGAGTTGAATTGTTTAAAATAAGGATAAATTATAAGCATACAAGGATAGATACAATGTTTGACAGTCGATCATAGGTGAATTTAATCTTTGAATATTTAGATAAAAGTTTGGGTTTGTAACACAAAATCATCTAAGACCTTACCCATTAGGATGGCTAAATAAATCAACTCAGATAAAAGTCACAAAATAATGTCAATTAAGATTTTCCATTACAGCTAATTACATTGATGAAGTGGAATTAGATGTGGTTCCAGGAGACATATGTGGAGTTGTCTTAGGATGTCCTTATCTTTATGATCGAGATGCAGTATTTTATAGGAGAGAACATAAATATCACCTCAAGAAAGATGGGGTTGAATTTATTGCCAGGGCACATCAAAGTAAATATCACTTGAATTTAGTTAATGATAATCCAATGAAGCGATTAATAAGTTCAAATAAGAGATTGGTAATCATGTGTGTAAAGGAGAAACATAACAATCAACATGATGTTTTTTAAGTTATGAGACTCGGATTAAGGATGGTTTGATTAAAGAGACAAAAAATATTTCAGTTCTATGTAAAACCAAACATCTTATTCATAAGCAGGGAATACAACATGAATTATAGTTTGTGCCTAAAGCTCCTCTTCCTAATGTCAAAATGAATCAATTCAGTTCAAGTTTGGAAATTAATAGATACAGGGATATAGGTCAATATCGGGGAAAGTCAGTGTTTCATTTCTCTTGTATTGTGTCGCCATTTCATGTTTAAAATAGTTTGGAAACCTATTTTCAAGTGGAGAGGAAACATATTTGTTTTCATATCAAAGCCTTTTCTAAAGCAGTGTCAAAGTGTCTAAGGGAAACTTATGCATAAGGGGAAAGTGCTAATCAATGGAAACATCATCTAATGAATAAGAAAAAAGTGATTCAAACAAATCAACAACGAATTCAATACTTTCAAAGACAAACTAAGTTGTAGCAAATTTCACCTTACAACTTGATGGGTTCATTGCAGCAAATTCACTTAGTAATCAGGAAGTACGAAAGTATGTCAAGTCAAGTGGTTGGTTTGATATCAAGAATATCTTTGATTTTCTCTATTTTCCGCAAACTAGATTGTTAATACATGTTGATGGTATTGAACAATATCTAGTAGAGACTGTTTTCAAAGATTGTTATGAATCACTAACTCATGGTTCTTCATGGAAAGAATTCAATTGCCATGTTCATAACAGATTGTTTTCCCATTGCCGCAAGTTTTTCATACTGCAAATGGATGAAACAGAACACCGTCTCAAAAAGTGCCATGGTTAGCATCATCAGGAACATCACTTGCAAGTGATTGATCGAATCTATTGGTACATCATCAGGTCAAGGTGGAAAGTGAGGGAGCTATACCCTCATTGACTATTTGTTTTGTTAAACTGTTGTGGTCCAAAATCTTTCAAGTGGAGAGATTTGATCGAGGAGGATCTTGTCAGATTAGTTGCACAGGTCATCTTCAGTGTTCAGTGTCAACATCAATTCAGTTCGGTGTCGTCAACTTCGACAGTATTGGTTATGGTTTTTCATGGCGTTTAGTTGAGATGGTTTAGCACCTGATTTTCGACATGAGTTTGTCATCAGTTCCATCAGGATTTGGTCATTGACTTTTGTTTGTCATTCACCTCGCAGGATTTGGTTTTGTTGTCCACTCGCAGGTTGATCATTGACATGGGTGAGTCATTCGTTGCAGAGGTTCGATATGGTTCATCGTCAGGTTGTCATCACAAATGTCAGTTATGTAGATGGTGTGCATTTGGTTTTATGTCACATGTTTCTAATGTAACTTTGCAACATTTGGGGGCAAATGGGTTTTTCTCTACTTTGATGTAAAGTCTGAAACCCTAACCTAATACATTACAAATGTATTAAAACCAAAATACTTTAAAAAACCTAATGCTAAAACCTAACCTAAGTCCTAAATCTAAACTTAAATATATGCAACATGTATTGAAAACAAAACAAATCCAAACTATGTGTTAATACATAAACCTATCTTTAAACCTAAACATATTAACTCTCGATCTAATGTTATTACAAACAAAACACATTACAATATAAATACACAATTTAGGCCCTAACCGTCACCTTAATAGCAGTGGAACTGCAAAGGGGATAGGCTACATGTGATCAAGTGTGAGAACTGTCAGAGTATTAACCATCGGGTTAATTGCCAGTTGGAACTGTGTCGGAGAAACATGTAACATGTGACAGGGTCATGTGTGTAAATTGTTGGGTTATCAAACCAATAGGCTTGGGGTTAGCCGCAAGCTGAAATCACGTCAGAAAGTTGGTATGTGAATGGGAAGGAGTCAGGTTTGGAGTTAACGGTTGGCTTGGAGAACCGCTGGACTAGACGATAGCAGAAACTATTGCGTGATTACATGTGAACGTGTTGTAGCATTGATTGCCAGTTCAAAACCATCAGCAGAACCACCGACACTCAAACCACGGGTTCGGTCACCGCTCACATGAGCTGTCCAACCTCCACCTGGTTAACCTGACTACCAGCGGTTTCAGGCTTATCATAATGCTTATTTTGGGTTTGTTGATAAGTTTTCATTACAAACTAATTCGAGGACCTTGTAACCAACCTACCTAGGTGTCCTTTCACAACAAGACTGAGACAAACCACCCCTAAATGTAACAAATCCATTCCATGATTAGCTAAAGGTGGTTTTGATGTACCTACATGCCTATAAGAGGTGGATTTTCTTCATTGATAAGGAGGAGAGTGGTATTGGTTTTTGTTTGCATATTCTGGAGGTCATAAGCAGTTTTGTTTTTCGTGTTACACGATCATTCGGAGTCAGAATTAGGAACCGTGATAGGCATTGGAAAGCTGGTTTAGATACTTTTGACAGTGATCAGAAGTGCCTACATGCACATTTATTCTGGTCTATTTTCTGTGTAATGAAACTCCTTGATTTCAATCCTAATAAAGTGGTCGCTCATCTTGAAAGCGGACCTGCAGACGTAATCCATCAAGGACGAACTCCATAATCAACTTTGGTGTCTGGTATCACTGTGTTTTTACTGTTTTCACTTCTGTTATGCATCTTTCTTATGTTTAATCATCCATCGTAAAGTCTTTTTTCTCAAGTAGTTTCCTCGATTTCCGCACTTTCAGCTAACATTCAATTCATTAGTGGTTAATCAATTCTACATCAATTTTAGTCTATGATCATTTCAGATCAAATTTCCATCCCCAAATGGATGTCCAGATAGAGTTCATTAACAGGATGATCATACACATTATGTGCATGTACAAATCAAAGAATCCATGCACATCGGATGAGAGCCTCCCCTATGTTCAACACAGCTATAGTCGAGCTCTCCACAACTCGATTGGCCATAACCTTTTTCAGGTGGGCTTGGGATTCCAGCCACTATTTCCCATTGATGTGGCCATACCATTTGTAGCAACTCAAGCAAATTTAGCTCATGTCCAGTCTAAAGTTGACAAGATAAATAACTTCATTGAGCACATTCAACACATCCGCCAACAAGTCCATGAAATATTGGACAAAGCCAATGCTAAGTGCAAGAAGTGGCATGATCAGCATCGGGTGCAACAAAATTTCCAGGTCGGTGACAAAGTTTGGCTAGATCTGTAGAAGGAGTGCCTCATTGAGCCCCACCACAAGATTCGCTCACTTCGATATGGGCCATACACCATCACCAAGGTTGTGGGAGATAATTCTTTTGAGCTCAGAATTCCCCCATTATTTTGCCTACACCTAGTGTTCAATGTGGAATGCCTTCGGCTATACTTTCCACCATTACTGGACACATTTGATATTGTAGAATAACTCACACCGATAGAGTTAAATCCAGACTGCATGGAAAACTCTGCAAATGATCAGATCATGGACATGCAGATCAAGAACACTTGTCGTCAGAGTATCCAACTGTATCGAGTTGTCAAAGCTAACCAACTCCTGCACCAAGAAAAATGGCTCACTAGGGACCAAGTTCAGTAGAAGTTTCCTCATCTCATCGAGGAACTCAACACAATGGAGACCATTGCTTCCTAAGGGGAAAGGAATGATCTAGGTGGATATTTGTGGCCACCCACCGATTCCACTTGGGCCTGCACCATTGTTCTGTTAGTTTTTTCAGTTTCCTTAATTGTAGCACAATTTACTATTTCTGGAAATTTTTCGAGTCTTGAACTTCCAGAATCACTTTGAGGCCCTAAATGAAATTTTTTAGGCACTATTCCTTCAAGAGATTTCATCGAAATTGAATTTTCATTTGTATTCCTCACAGAGATATTTCCAACAAAGTATCATGCACATCAAACATAGATAATATGACCAAGTTAAACCTCGGGAAGTTGGCTGCCCAACTAATCCAAATAGGGCCCATAAACTCTTGGTGTTACATCTCCTCGGGTTAGGGTTTTGGTTGTTTATGGATTTCTCTTATTATTCAATAATAAAAAGGCCCTTGAGCCTCATTGTAACTCAGTTCAGAGGCAGGTATCTACCACATCTCTTCTCAGAGATAAGCTACCATCGCCCGAGCTAGTCTCATTTCCATTCTGTTTGTAAGCATATTTCATTATTTGATATTAATGAAAAGAAGTTTTATTTCTACTACATATCTGTATTTATGGTTATATCTATAATTTGTTTCATACCTGTTTAAATTTAGATCAATTTCGTTGCATTGATGATGATATTTTTATTTCTATATAGTTGCATATGTCGTTGATCAGAATATTCCTGTAAATATGGAGAATGTTATAAGGATGGGTGAATTTAATATGTAAATAATGAAATGCAATTATCAAAGCAAAGAAAAATATATTCCTCAGAAAATTCAACATGGTTTTAGAGTTGGGCTGAAGAAAATTCATTGAAGATCACCTCGATGAAGATACCATTGATGGAAGCAAGAGAATATGGAGGAGACCTAAAAAAGGCTAGGGTTTGAAGGAAACCCTATGGAATTTAGTTTTTATGGTTTTATGGAGGTTATGAAGTTATGGTTTAAAGAAAACATGGATTATGACAAAGATTTGAGATATGCAATCTAGAAACCCTAACATGATCGATGTGAAGATGTTAGAGCACTTGTGAGAAGTTTTATGTAGCACTAGATGGGATTGTCTCAATTAAGCTTGGTTGATCATCAAGTTGGTTGAAACATAATGAAAGCAACAATGGACAATGGAAAATCATGACTTTTGAAGACTGGTTCAAGAGGGAGATGACCACTTCTGATTGAAGTTAAGTACTTTTTTTTATTTAAGATACTTCTTTATGTATTTACCTTTGTTTAGATTTATTAGTTTGATCATTAATTATACGTATTGCACATCTATTTGAGTATTTCGATACTTCTAACCTCTTGAAGATATGTGATAAGTGGATCCTTCAACAGGGTCATCTAAGGTGTAGGAAAATTAAGCTAGTGTAGGAAGAGAAGGGC
Source organism: Pinus tabuliformis (assembly GCA_031772625.1). NCBI lineage: Eukaryota > Viridiplantae > Streptophyta > Pinopsida > Pinales > Pinaceae > Pinus > Pinus tabuliformis. Next base: position 85,842,743 of record CM062806.1, on the reverse strand, counting down.
AAGTGTTGGGAAAGGAAAGAGGAACCTTATGACAAGTTGACAAAGTGCTCCAATTGCCAATGTTAAGGTGCACATGCATCTGAATACTACAAGGTATCCATGGTGTATTTTTTCAATGTTATGTTTCAACTGAATATTGAATGGCATGGTAATCCATAAAGTATGATTGGAATTTCACCTTCATGAATGAATCATATATGCATGTTAAAGTAAGTTTGATTTATGGTACATATTAGTGCTCTTGATATTTTACTTTCATTTTCATAGCAAAGCTACTTAGAAACATTGATTTTTGATATATTGGTATATTGATATTTGGAAAATCATCTCATAGCTTAGACACGTGGATTTCCTTATGTCATAAAGAAGGTTAGCATAATGATTGTTATATATGGTAGCTTGATACTATTGATAATGTTTGTGATAAGCATGGTAACTGTTATCACCCCAAGAAACTCTCCTAGGTTGTATCTCGGAGATGCTCAGGAACATTACAAACTCAACAAAAAATGTTGGAAGATTGTGGATGAATGAAAGAAATGTTGCATATTCAAGCCAGATAACCACTTCTACTGTGCTTAACCCCAGACATGGGTCAACACCCCTAGACTACAAGGCTTTAGACCACTAATTACTCATAGTTTGAGGATTAAGTGGACATGGAGAATACTGACCACACCAGTAGATGCACAAGACCATGTGATGGCTAGCTACAACCAGTAAAGAGGCCTGAAAATCTATTTCCTAATGCATAGATATGATGACAGCTCTCTGGCACTAAAAAAATAGAAACCTGCATACACATTCAACAATACTAACTAGATTCTAACACAGAGGTGGGATAACATTCCCTCTAATGCTAAACGTCAAAGAAGATTAAAAATGCATAACAGGCACAGCCTGGACAAAGAGGAAGAAGTGGAATGTGAGCAATTAAAAACAAAAGAAGCTTGTATTAGCTAAAAATGAAGACCAGACGCTGCAGGTATCACAGTAGTTACAATCTCCAGAAGTTGAACCTTACATCAAAATAACATTCATCAACCCCGATTACATCTCATGTCTGGGTATATATATAATCTGGTTACAAATACGCTCTGCTATCCTATACGTGGAGAGATCATAATGGACCACCAGCCGCTTTAACTCTCTGATGGAGTCTGAGTGCAATTGCTTGTTGTAGTGGATGAATTTTATCTTCTCGGATGCTCTGCTGTCCTTCTTGAGCTGGTAGAGTGTAATATGAAACAAGCTCCATAACTGATAAATGTTGCGGCCGGCTTAAGGCATGTCCTTTTCCTTCTTGGCCATCTTTCTTGTTGAATGCGGTGGTTGAGGATTAATTACACAGAGTGGTGAATACTGGCCACCTTCTTCCTTGGGATGCATGGGACCGGCTATGGACGCGGACAGTATAGCGGAGGCATGAGAAAGACGGGGAAAACACCTTAGCCGTTAGATCGTGCAGATGGACGGAGAATATGACTCGGCGGGAGCATAATGGCAGGAAGACTGAGTATAGGTAAATACACTATCAGAGGCTGAAAAGCAAACATGAGACTTTATACAAAGGAATGGTGAGTCATATCAGGTCCGGCACCTAATATCGCATCGGCAAAAGACAAGGGGGGGAAGCCTGTATACATGGGTGTGATTTGCGATAGCAATCAGATCACATCAGCGGAAGTCAAGGGCGAAACCTTAAAACACACATGGATGTGATTGGCGATAGCGATAAAATCTCGTCGCAATATTGCAGTGGCAGAGGACAAGGGTGCAAAGAGGTAGGGGGCCAATGCGCAATTACAATCAAATCGCATCGCAAGGGAAAATGGAGAAGCGAGGTGAAGGAGAAGGAGGAAGAGGAGGGCCACAAGCTTTCTTTAAGCACAAATACACCACAAGAATCGAGTTATACCTTCCAACACTGAAGCTTGTAGCAGAGCTAACACTAGCTCCTTCTGGGGATGAGATCCTCCTTGTGAGGTCTCAAGAACTGCGGACCAATGCCTTCATACAAAACTCAGCTTTCAAAAACACTTGCCTAGTGTCCATTGGGCATGGAATCAACTAAGCCTACAATAGAAACCTGTAAAAGAACATAATTACTGAAAAATTGGCCAACTGATAGGCCGTCAAAATTGTTTCTCCTGCTCTTGATCGGTTCATCATAGAGCAGCAAAACAGGATTTACTTGATCATATACCTCAAACAATTTAGGAAATTTGAGCTTGATAGGTAGATATTGATCAAATTCCATCTCCCTTTTGTATATTTTCCTCCTTGGATGTACTTTATGGGAGCATTTGTACACCTGCTGAATAATCATGGTTGTTGTGTACTTCTTTGTGTCATTTGTGGTTTCAACAACTAATACGCATGATGAACCATTGTGTTCTTGTGCAGGAGACACAGAGACATCATCTGCTCCAACATCTTTCATAAAACAGTCCTCATCCAAGGAGGAATTCCAAAACTGGGCATCCTCTTCCTCTGTTACCAGGCAAGCTACCCTTTCAATCTTTGTGGAGGTGAACTAAGCAGGTGTCATAATATCAAGACTGAGGTGATCAGTATCAGCCTCAAGCATTGAATTATGTCATGCCTCAGTGTTCAAGGGGCAAATTTGAGGGCTTTCCCTTTGAGTGGACAGAAAAACAAAAGATGATGGGGAGTTTTCTTCTCCCTTAATGATCACTAGGCAGGGAACAAAAGCAGGATGGAAAAATTGCAGATTAGCACAGCCATGTGAAGATGAGCAGGCTTTAAGCACAGATTCTTGGAAGACGGTACCCACTGCTAGCTGCTTTTGCTGAAAAGCTTGTTGTTCTACAGGTACAACAAACTAATAAGCAGTGCTCTTGGATACTGCTTCTTCGTAAGCAGCTCTGGTTAGGAAAGGGGAACTGCCCTTATCTTCTAGACCGTGGACCTCCTCCTCTTCATCAAATTTCTCTTCTTCAGAATGTTGCGCAGCTCTTAACTTGGAAACTTCAAAGGCAAATGACTGAATCATCCAGGCCATTTCGTCGATCCTATGATCTGAGGATGATGAGAGCCCATCCTTTAGTAAGTTCCCAAACTCAGTATGCTCATAGAGCAGATCCTCTTTGTCCCCCCAGTGCTTTAGGAACACATCATCTAAGGTCTCAATATCTTCTATGGACCTAGGGGCTAATTCTTCAAACCATTTTCTAGCCTCCCCATCTAGGCTTTGGACAAAAACCCTCATCCAAACATCATTTTCACTTATATATAAATTATCAGCATAACTGTAAAAAGCTTCTAGGTGTTCTTCAGCTGTCACTCCTTTTGTACCAGTAAACTTAGGCATACACTCTCGATAATCTCCAACAGGCATGGCATTTAAAGGAACATGCAAGACCAAGGGTCCATACCTAGCAGCAATGATTCTTTCTATCTTTGTAGGGGCTTGCTGGCCTGCCATGACTGGGGTATATGAAAATCTACTGGTAGACTGGGTGATATGGATCAATGAAAAGGATGGCAGAGACAGAGGAATATGATGGACAACATGGATCCTTCTTTTTGGACTGAAATCAGAAAGGAAAATGAATGGAGAAGGAGCTGAATGAATCTCTGAAGGAAATACTTCACTAACAGAGATACATGGGACTTTTTCGGCTTACCTGATCCTGATGCTCCTTCTACAATGTTTTCTTTTGCTTACGATCTTCTCAGGGTCAGGCAGTGATTCAGTTGATGGTTTCTAAGGATTTCTCCCAGCATACCTCACCAACTGTGCCAGAACTTCAATGTGGAGTCGCCAATGGATGGTCTTCCTCCAGTGGAGTCGCTAGATAGATGATTACAACCAAATTATGTGCCCAGACCTTGTTTATCATCAAAATCTGGAACTATGTCATTTTCCCAGGGTAGCTAAGCTTTCATTCTCCTCTCCTCGGCAACGGCGCCAATTAATGTTATCACCCCAAGAAACTCTCCTAGGTTGTATCTCAAAGATGCTTGGGAAGATTACAAACTCAAAAAAAATGTCGGAAGATGGTGGATGGATGAAATAAATGTTGCATATTCAAGCCAGATAACCACTTCTACTATGCTTAACCCAAAACAAGGGTTAACACCCCCAAACTACAAGGCTTTAGACCACCAATTACTCACAGTTTGAGGATTAAGTGGACATGGAGAATACTAATCACACCAGCAGATGCACAAGACCATGTGATGGCCGACTGCAACCAGTAAAGAGGCCTGCAAATCTATTTCCTAATGCACAGACAAGATGATAGCTCTCTAGCACTAAAACAATAGAGACCTACATACACATTCAACAATACTAACTAGATTCTAACACAGAGGTGGGATGACAGCCCCTCTAATGCTAAACATCAAAGCAGATTAAAAATGCATAACGGGCACAACTTGGACAAAGAAGAAGAAGTGGAAAGTGAGAAATTAACAGCAAAAGAAGCTTGTATTAGCTGAAAATGAAGACCAGACACTGTAGGTATCATAGTAGTTACAGTCTCTAGAAGTTGAACCTTACATCAAAATAACATTCATCAACCCCGATTACATCTCATGTCTAGGTATATATATAATCTGGTTACAAAAACGCTCTGCTATCTTATACGTGGGGGGATCATAATGGACCACCAACCGCTTTAACTCTGTGATGGAGTCTAAGTGCGAATGCTTGCTTTAGTGGATGAATCTGATCTTCTCGGATGCTCTGTTGTCCTTATTGAGACTGTAGAGTGTAATATGAAACAAGCTCCATAACTGATAAATGTTGTGGCAGGCTCGAGGCATGTCCTTTTCCTTCTCGGCCATCTTGCTTGTTGAATGCGGTGGTTGAGGATTAATTGCACAGAGTGATGAATACTGGCCACCTTCTTCCTTGGGATGCACGGGACTGGCTATGGATGCAGACAGTATAGCGGAGGCATGAGCAAGATGGGGAAAAGACATTAGCCATTGGATCGCGCAGATGGCCCAGATCTAATCAGCAGATTGTAGATCGGGAAGGCGAGGGGGCAGGGCCTTTACATATAGCGATATGCGATTGCGATCAAATCACAATACAATATCGCATCGGTGGAGGTAAGCCGATAGGGTAAACATGGATCAAGTGCGACTGCTATTTGCGATCAGCGATGAAGGATCGCTATCGGAGCGCCCACGTCGCATCGTAGGATCGCAAATCAGCAGATCGCATGCGGCGCTTCACCAAGGGCCAAATGGCACATACATATTTGCGACACGATAGCCAGACCCGACGGTTATATAACACTCTATTGCATGTTATTTCAGGTCCACACTAAAGCTGTTTTCAATGGTTTTCGGTGCATTTTCGTTGTATAAACAAAATACGAAGGAACCTTGGGGCAGTGCGACATGCGACAACGATGTGAAGGGTGGACCCGATAAAGGAATTGGTCATGTTCATGGACCTTTGAAGTCCGAAAATGACCACGATGGGTGGGATTCAACAGTACTGCAGCGTTTTCACTGTTTATGACCCGAACAGCCACACCAACAGAAGAACATTCGCGGCTATAATCTGAAAGGGACTGATACAGGGATTTCATAAGCACGATAGCCACTCCGTTGCTGGTTCAGGCAGCAAGACATCCTTAGAGGAGTGTTGCACTCATGTTACATACCAGAAGAAGGATTCGGCAAAAAGACGGCGGCTGGCAAACAGAGCTCGGAAAGGGAAGGAGAAGGTCCACTACATGTCTCAACCCAAATTAAATGAAATCATGGAACATTAACAGTCCTACCAGTGCAGTAGTCATCCTAATAAACATAATGTGGCATCTTTGGCATGAGAGAGCTCCCAGGCATCACAACAGGCTGCCCAAAATATCTGAATATGGTCATTCCTCTGCCAGAAGAGGAAAACCTCCAAGCCATGCCTACCTATTGAAGGAATCAAATGGTTAAGGGATAGATCATACAAGTCTAAGACTATGAGCCTTCTAGAAAGCTCAGGAGCATTGTAAAGGGCCTATAAAAGGTAGAAAACTACATGTAACAAGGGTTCAACTTCTGGAGACTCATGAGACTTTGTTACTCAAGCTTCTCATCTTCATTTTTAGTAATACAAGCTTCTTTTGCTGTTACATGTTTAATGTCCATTTCTCTCTTGTTTTGTGCTTTCACTTGAAAAATTTGTTCAGGTTTTCTGTGTGTTTGAGGCCAGATAACTGTCATCTTATCTCTGCTTTGATACATTAGATTCACAAGCTTCTCTGTTGCCTATGGCTAGCCATTTATATGTGTGATTATATATGCATCTGCCAGTATAGTCAGTAAGTTCATTTGCCGCCTGTAGCTAGCCATTCATATAGGTTCATGTATGCAATCTGTTGGCATAGTCAGTGTTCTCCATCTATTCATTAAATCTACAAACTATTGAGCATTAGCAGTCTAAAGCCTTGTGTTATTGGGGGTGTTCATGCATGTCTTGTGTAAAAACATAGTTGAAATGGTTATCTGGCTTGATCCAAACCATCATTTATTCCAATAGTTTAGAGAACAATATTAAATATCATATGTTACCAGGCATCTCCAACTTACAACCTCGGAGAGTTTCATGGAGTGATAACAGTAACCTTGACGATGAAAGTGTAACTATAAGATTGATGCTCAATGTATTCTTATTGACGTTGGTTAAGTTTTGATAAGATTAGTAAATTTGACAATGTTGAAGCCATGACTTGATGGATTGAGTTATGTGATAAATAAGAAATGAGTTGTTCATGAGTCTTGAAGTATACTCCTATTAGTTGTTTTAATTACTTGACACTAACCCATGATGAAATTTTGATGCCATGTTCATTTGTGATGATGAAATAGTTGATGCCAACATGTTAACCATGGTGAATACATGTTTTAGAACTTGATATAGCTTGATTCCATGATCTATAGTTCTGTTGATGCATGACAGTATTATGATAGAGAAGTTGATGTTTTGAACACTGATTACTGAAGTGGCTTCCCATTAAAAGAGAGAAACTCTACATAAGATCCCCAAACATATTCACATTTATATTAAATGTATAGAATATTATTTTTTTCTAAAGTAATATTTTTTGACCTGAATAGACAAATATTTGATGTTGTTGGTATGCAATAAGTTTTGGCATGAGAAGAGAAGGTTTCTCCGAGTCTAAGCCCCAACCACTAGGAGAGAGGATTAACAGTGCGGTTATATGCCTCCCAACCACAAATAAGAAGGATTATAGGTGTGTTTGTGCTTGTAGATCACAAAAACTAAATCCCTATGCATAAAATCAGGAGCATACATGGAGTATGACAGTTCTACAAATATGGAGCATACATGATCCAAACTTAAACAAGATTGCAAGAAATTATAGATATAAACATAAATAAATAAATTCAATAGAAATAACACTTCATTTCATTAATATCAGAATACTAAAATATGCTTACGAATAGAATGGAAATAAACTAACTCGATTGATGGTAGCTTATCTCTGAGAAGAGATGTGGCAGCTACATGCCTCTAAATTGTGTTATAATGAGGCTCAAAGGCCTATTTATTATTGAGAAACAATGGAAAACCATAAACATCCAAAAACATAACCCTAGGAGATGAAGCGCCAAAAATGTGGGCCCCCTTTGGGTAAATTGGTACATCAACTTCCCGGGGTCATATCTTTGGCATACGATCTCCGTTTGGCTATCATAATACCTCGTTTCAAATATGTCAAAGAGAAAGTTGAAAACAAAGTGGCATTCCAATTTGGGACTTCTCTAGTATCCCTGTTTTCTCGAAAAAACTCATTTAGGACCTCAAAACGACCCCATGAGTTCAGGACCCGAAAAACTCCCAAAAATAGTAAATTGTGCTATAATTAAGGAAACTAAGAAAGTGAAAGAGATAGTGTTTGGGGTCCAATTTGAATGTGAGGGTGGCCACCAATATCCACTTGGATCAATACAATAGAATGTTCAATGTGCAGGGAATTTTGAATTTTTGACTTATTATAGAGAATGTAAATGTGTTGACTAAACTTGTGTTTGTAGGGGACCAGAATATGAATATCAATATGTCACTTTTATTTTTTTATTGAAGCTAGTATAGAATAGTAATTGATAACAATTGCAAGGGTTTGACTATATTTGGGTGATTGGTATAGTTGACCAATATTGGAGTTTTGACATGATGCTTGATAGTTCATAGATATGTTCTGGCTTATGGATTGATTGAATTCACAATGATAACAAATTAAGGTTTTGACTTGATAACTGATGATTTTCCTTGATGACAGTGTTATGTGGACATAGTGACATTCAATGAATAATATTGGTATTTAATAGTAATTATGTATTGGCATCATTGGATCTAGCACATTGGTTGAAGTATAAACAATTCTGATTCAGTATGCAGTTTTCTCACAATGAATGCATGAAGCTTATATGAATTATACTTGGTGTATGCATTTGCATGTAGTGACATAAATGAATTATATTATTATCATGAGGATGGATTTATAAAGTTTGGCTTGATATTGTTTTGTAAATAACAATTGTTGACATGACAATAGATGAAGTCATAGCTTGGAATTTGGATGTGAGCTCTACATGACACTTGGTCCGAAGAATTTGTTCCAGTGATTTTGGAATAAACTTTTATGACTTTGACATTATTTTTGATATGATATCTAAGGATTGTTAGGTTTACTTAGTTGATTTGATTGCACAATGGTTATTTGTGTAAGGATGAGTATATTGGTTTGATCAATATAGTGTTTGCAAATAGCATTGTATGGTTTGCAGCAAGTTTCCTTACCCTCTTATGTCCTCATTGACAGTTAGCTAGTGAAGCCTAGAATATGTGCCAATCCAAACCTATACTTCAAAGTGGTCCATGTTATGTCTTTGATTTTTGGTTTTATTTGTTGATGGTCTATTCTTGACAGGTAATGAGTATTCGATGATCAAAGTTAGAGGGATTTGGCCTCTAAAGATTTGAAATGAAGAAACATGGCATGATGAATTACTTTATGAAGTTTCGAAAAGAAAAGATATATCTTGAAGCTATTGAAGTGTTTTTGGAAAGTGCAAATTCAAATCCTTGGACACTCCGATTGAATTTCAAGAAGCTATGAAGAGAAATTATTGAACCTAACTTGGAGACTGATAGGTTATTGAAGATTTATGTTCCACTTGAACACCCATCCATATAGGTTTTGCATAGAATCTAAGTCAAGTCATGATTGAATCACTTCATATACATTGGTTTGTTGTCAAGCTCACTTCGAGATATTTGCATGGGAAGACCAATTTTTTAGATATTCTTCCTATGATATGTGATTGAATGGACGTAGTGATGTTGTTTGGGATTGTTATTGATGAGGCAAGCACATCTAGGTGTTAACTTAGTGTGATATCTACCTTGATATTTTGGATGAGAAGCCTATAGCCTTAAGCATGACTGAGGTTGAGTATAGTTTTTCTAGCATGGTTAGCTGTGAGATCTATTTTGAACAGTTTATGGATGTCATAGTGATACATTGCAATAATAAATATTGGAATCAGATTAGCAGAGAATCTCTTATGTAGCTGGGACTAAAATATCTTCATATATTGAGCCAATGTTTTTGTACGAGACATTATTATGCTTGTGGTTGCTACCTTCGTGAGAGGGAGTGTGAATATGGTATTATATTTTTGATATATATTTGTTCTAATATAATATTTGATTTGGTGTCCTACATGAACAGGAGACTACTGCTATTGAGATATGTTGAAGCTAATACCAGATATGTGCATGATGATATGATTATGATCTATAAACAAGAGTACTAATCAATGACATTAAGTGAGATCTCCCCCCTGTCTAAGTTGTAGGGGTGAGGAATTGAAATAATAGGGTGTCACCCCTATATCTTACCCATAGGGTTGGAGATGTTTCTCCCCTATCTTGGTCTATGCATAGTATACCCTTTTTGGAATCATATCCACAAGTTGGGCTTGTTGGAAATACCACTCCCCATCTAGACAACAAGTTGAGAGACTGCTTGGAGGTGTAAAACACAAGACTATTATGATGCAAGTTCTCTACCACATGAACCTTGAGGCTCATTGTTGTTGTTGTAGCTAAATCTAGCATCCTGTGGCACAAGTGTTGCATGGGAGATAGAAAGCCTCCTAGAGACAACCTCTGGGTTGATTGTAGACCAGTGCCTAGGACATCATAAATAGAGGAGTGCATGAAAGGTTATATGTGAGGAGTTTGCAACACTCCAATTGTCATGTAAAAAGGTAATAGGAGGGGCTATGTTCAATAGGCCTTCATTAAGGTAAAATCAAGCCAATACATGCATCCAAATGAGGGGGTATATCAAGCGATCTTCAAAGAGAAATGTCTTCTCCCATTGGCCGACACACAAGAATGAGACAACTTAAAAATGAAGTTGGATTAGTGGTCGAAAGGAGGAGAAGGAGGAGGGGAATATATGCATAGGGTTGTAAACAAGCAGAATCCTTAGCGATAATGTCTCAATAGAAATATGGAAGAGGAAGTAGGTGAAATGGTAGAAATAGAGGAGTGCAAAAGAAGGTCTTGGATCAAACATGACGTGGCTATCATTATTTGCCAAAAGCTAATGTAGCTCTGGACTAATACAGGGCCTACAGGTTAATCAGATGCACAAGTAAATATGTAATTTTATAGGTACTGCAATGTTAGTGAATAACACATATAGGTCTGTGATACGAATAGGTATTGTCTTCTATGAGCAACTAAGATAAATCCATAGATTGAAGAGGAACCAACTGCATTCATTATATTATTTCAAAGGAAGAAAAACACAGATGAAATAAGATTACCAAGAGGAACATGCTGCACATTAATCATGCTCAGAATCAATTGGGAAACATAATTTATATCAAAGGGTCCAAATAACCAAACCATACATTCAACATGATATTAGTGAATCCCCCATGAATAAACATATTAGAACCAAATGGCATCACAAACTCAGACCCTGTGGGTGAGAAATTCCGGAACCATCCAACACTTTCTTATGAATTTCATCCCTCTATTTATAAGAAGAGGGGGAGATCTTAACTTATAATAAAAAATATCATAGCCAAAGCACAAGCTTTCCGCTAGACTAGTTGTCTAGGCCAGTGTAAGGATCTGCTACCTAAAGATTACAACTGGGATAGAATCCCTTCTTGGAAATATAAAACTACAGAAGTCCAAAAAGAATCAGGAAGAAGAATGGAGGAAGGGGTCCTTTTCTATCCCTGTGAAAGCTTCAGATCACGCCTCGTCCCTATCACATTGCGGTTCCCATGCTGCTGAGGCGGTTCACTATCCCCTCTCCCTTAAATGCCTGGAGGACTCGTTCTATGGAATAGGGAGTGGAGTTGCTATGATTTCCTGTCATTGAAGTCTTTTTTGTGTGGAGGAGTGTGGTTTTGTGTTGGTTTATTGATCTATCTGAGTCCCCTATACTACTCTACAGCTGCACCATGCTCTATTAACTATCACAACTGTGGCTCATCCGACCATTTAAATATTTCAAAAACACTACCTGAGCACCATGACCACTGGACCTTATCCTTTAAGAATAATGTGAAATAGGTGTGTTCTAACCTCTCCTTAAGCCCCTTTTAATGTAGCCCCTCTTATGATGTTCTTTTCATGTGACCAAGCGCTAAGACTAAGGGCTTAACCTTCAGGCGCTAAGGCCTTCAAGCCGGTGTCTGGGAGCCTTTTCCTTTATAACATGGCAATCCCTTTGATTTGCCCTTACATCGCACTGGCCGATATCCTAGATGCAAAACCCTTATATAATACACGTGAATAAATTATTACATCTAGGGGGATTTCCTTTGTTACTCAGAATCTAGGATCCTAGCGCTAAATGCACTTTTCTTTAATATTTTTCCCTAGGCAATTGCGATCATCGATATGCGGGATGACGTCATCATTGCCATGTTTCACCCTATGAGTGGTGACATGTGTCACCTAGAAATGGCCCCATAGGACCCCAAAAAACGTCGAAACTGAGTGACACGTGTCCCCTACCATGTCGGCATCCGCACTGCCACGTCATTTAGGATGTCAGTTGCCATGTTAGCTCTGAGGACCAATCGTATGCTACCACATGGTCCCTTGGAGGAGAGAGAAAAAGGATTGCCCGATCTTATTTTCATGTGCATTTCATTTGTTAATGAATTTTGGCCCTCCTTGGAACTTTTACATTCTATCACAGAATCAGCCCCCGCATGGTCTTTAGAGTGAGAAAGCCACAGATAACCGATAATGAGGGATTATGTGATGTGGGATTGCTCATCGCATATATGTTGTATCATCGTACCGCCACGTGGAGGAGAGAGAATGGGGCGGCTCGACCTTTTTCTTGTCGAGCATTTTCTTTGTTAACGAATTTTTAGCCTCCTCGATGATTTGCCAATATATCGCAAGATCGATCCCCCGCAAGGTTTTGGAGTGTGCAGGACTACTGGATGTCGGGTCGCCGAGATGTGAGATGCGGGAATGCGGGACCTGTGGGATGCGGGATCGTAGGGTCGCTAATATGCGATTTGAATTATGCGGGATTACAGGATCTGTGGGACTTGCGGGATGCGAGACTGCGAGATTACAGGGCCCTCCAATGTGATTTGCCTTTATCTTTTAGTGCTTTTTCTTGGTTTTGTTTTCTAAAGGAAACCTTCAACAGGCTCTAACTTCTTATCCAAGAGTCCTTTTTTGGACTTCTATATACCATTGGAAAGCTCTTTCCGAGCACTACGCAATGCAGAGGGTATGATTTATCCCTGAGAGCTTTTGTATTTCAAAAATTAGCACCAAAATTCACTTCTATTTGGCATTTAAAGCAAGTGATGACTGATAAAGAAATGAGTGACAAAAATCTGGAAGATCGATGGGCAATAGGATGGATGCTATATTATTGATCGACATAGAGTGGAAGATGTTTGCACCCCTATGAGATGACATGAGGCGAGAGTGTCCCAGAAGACCTTCCTTATCGTCATTGGATCTTGGGTTGAGTTTAAGCCCTATGATGTGGTTTTAGGTTGAGTTGGGATCTTTGATGTTAAGTTATCTCATGTAACATTAAGCTCCCTGATAGCATATGATTCTAGGTGGAAGCAATGGATCCCCAATGAATAAAGGGTGGTAGCTTGGACTCCCCTCCAATGTCAAGTTCTTCTTCTTTTAGATTTGAGAATGTCCAACATATGAGCAGAGATAATCAAGAGATAAGCAGGGATAAGTAGAGATGAGACGAGATGAGTTGTGATAACATTTGATGATGAGATACTCGAGATAACATTTGATTTTATGACAAGATACTTGCGATGATTACGTGATGTAGTTGGAATTTCTCCCTAGCTAAGAGGGAGTGTTAATATGGTAGCTCAGTGACAAATTCCAATCATGGGACTAGATTCCTCTTTTTGAGAGGATGCATTTTGAAACACTCAATTTGGACAAGGAAAAGTGTATTTTTGAAGTAAACCCCACATGTGCAAAAAAGGATAGGTCAGAACAAAAGAAAAAATGGACACCCATGCTATAAATACAAGTTAAGTGAGCCTCATTTGGACATCATCATGAATCATTTGTCTATTCTCTTCTTTGGTTTTGGTTCACATAGGTGTGAGGTAGGTCCAAAAAGAATTGGTTCGCTCAAAGTTGAAATTGTAGGTCCAAAGTTTGCATTTGTATTTTAGGGTTTTAAGCCTCAATTGCAAGCTTGCCACGATGAAATTTTGGCTTCAACCACATGCAGGCCGAATCATCCATGTGGCTGAAGCCTTTCAACCGCAGACACAACATGTCTTCCCTGCGGTTGGAAAGTAGGGTTTGTTTTTGTCAATTGTCGGAGTTGGCCGTAGTTGAACACATATGACTAAAATTGATTACACTTTCGAGAAGTAATATCTCATCAATACTTTTGCTCGGATCATCCTCTTGGATGTTGTTTAGTTGATTTTTCTGGTTAGGATAATGGTTGAAGATATGGATCATTGTACTCTCTTTTGTTGAACCATTCAATGAAAATCTAATAAGAAGAAGAATTTGAAAGGGTTTTCCCTGTAGTGGGTTTTTCCATGGTCTCTGAATCAGGGTGCCTCTATGTGAATGTTTTTCTTCTATTGTTCTTTTGTGTTCTACTTTATTGATGACAATATTGCCTTTCGTATATAGTTGCATATGTGGTTGACCTAAATAATGTTGTAATTTGGATAATGTTATGATGATGTGGGGTGAATTTAATATGTAAATAATAAAATGTAATTATCAAAACAAAGTAATATATATCCCTAAGAAAATTCAACAATCAATATTGATGAAAAGGAAAAATGATGTGGGTCTATGACAAACAAATATCAACATTGCAATAAAACAAACAAAACTCAACATCCCAATGGGACAAACAAACATGCTCACCATGGTCAAACATGATCAATAAGTTCAACCTTAATTTACCATATTGAGGCATCGTTAAACCAAATCATCAATAGTCAACCATGACCACCATTGTCAACCACTTTGTCATGTATAATCAATATGGACAACCATATTCATCTATCGTTCAATGTTGCCATCCATAGTCGACCATATTTAACTAGCCTCTTATGAATTGATCCTTAGTTTACCATGCTAAGCATGTTCAAACATGGACAAGAAGTTAAACTATAGTCAACCATGGTCAAACTAGGTCAAAAATAGTTAACCATGGTTAACATGGTTTGCCATATTTAACTGCAGTCTGCCATGGTCAACCTTTGTCACAAATGGTTTGCCATGGTCACCAATAGTCAATCCTCATAAATCCTTAGTCAACAATGGTCTATCCTCATCAACCTTGCCAACCATGGTCAACCATCATAAATCATGGTCAACCATAGTAACACACGATCAACCGTCTTAAACTATAGTCAACCACATTTAATCCTCAATAGCCATAGTCAACCATGGTCAACTCTCATCAACCATAACTTGACCATATTGAATGATAGTCAACCATATACAACAATGGTCAAACTCTAGTCAACAATGCTTAATCATGGCCTCCATTATCAACGATGATTGTCATAATCATCTATAGACATCGAGGACTAACATGGTCAACCATATTCATCTTTAGTTAAACATTGGCAACCATCATCACCCATAGTCAATTATAGTTGACCATCATCAACCATGGTTAGTCCCCATCAACCATAATTAACTGTCATCAACCATAACTTGGCCATATTTAACCATAAGCAATCATAATTAACCGTGGGTTAATAATCATCCTATTCTACTATCAAATAATATAAAAACATTTATAAAATGATAAATATAACATTAATGATAAAGTAATACCATGAACATTTTCTACCATTTTATATAGGAATTTCCCATTAATTAAAAAAAAAAAAATGATACAATCAACTTATATCACCTACTTTATATAAATATAGATATTAATTGCTATATCAAAAAAGCGTAAGACTTCACATCTAAGCAAGAGCATTCGTTGCCATTATGTTGTAGATTGTATCACGATTTCATTATAATTTCTGGATTAAGGAGTTGAAGGGTTACATACGCTCACAGTAAGCTGGGCATGAGACCAGTTACAACTTACACTATCACCAAATGCAAAGCGGGGCGGACTCTCGGCATGAGTTCATTCCGTGATTGGAGGTGTTTGGAAACTAAAAATCCCGAACATAAAAAATGTCACCAATGTTGAAATCGTAATTTCAACGCAGCGGCAACATCGCCAGAAACCGTTCAGCATACCCGCTTGGAACTTCTCGGACCAACTTTCCGGCGAAGGAATAATCCGGCAAACGAACCCGATGGAATATGGTGGCGCCACGTGTTTCTGACCTGACATCAGCCAACGTAAGTTTCTCGGGTGGTATTGTTCAGTCATATGATGCCTTCCGATATTCTTGTGAGCCGTCCGATCCGATCGCGCGATTTCCGCCGTCGATCTCCGAAGATGCAGTCCGCCCGCGTCAAGTCAGAATTTTACGTGGAGTGTAAGGTTTCTCTGTTGACCGCCACTCCTGTCTGCAAAAGGTTTAAATGCATAAGTTAAGTGGTTCGTAAGTGTTTGGTAAAAGCATTGAATTTCAACCACACGGCAGTATGGGCATATGTCGGAGGTAGGCGTGCCTCTGCGGCGTTCTCGTTGAAGGTCAAAGGCTTCAGGATGAGCCAACTTTTGGTTATGAACATTAATCATATTATGAGCGGCCTAAAAGTATGCGCAAATATTTTGAACGAAACAGCAAGGATGGGATTAGTGCAAATGGTTGCTTATGTTAATCATAATATGAAATTGTGTAAAAATATATGTGGCCGTATTGTATTTCTTTAAAAAACAAACACATAGAACGAAAAAAAGAACCCCCATGATTGTAATATGTTTTTAAAAAAGGAATGTACGTTGACCATGAAAAGTGAATGAAGGTGCAACGAAGAACTTTTAAAAAAAAAAATAAAGGAGTGGAGCATATATGTTATGTAATGTTATTGTTGCACATGAGAGTGGTGTAACGCGCAACAGCGAAAGAGCAGGGAGTGCTCAGAATGAAGACCAGCACGTGAAGCAGGGGAAGATATTGCACAGCAGTGCATAGATTCTTTTTAATGTATTGGGTATGCATTGAAAAGCACGAGAAAAGAACGCACAGGTATTTTTTTTAAATGGTGAATGTAATGAAATTTTTACTGTGTATGTAAAAGTTGTTTTACAGCAGTAATGTAAAATGGGTTTTACAGCAGTAAACCCAACACAGTAAATTCTCAGGTGGAGACATAGTTTTGTTTTGATAGGTGAAAGTAAGTTTTGGAAAATCCCTCTCAGCAAAGATGATGAATGTTGTTTCAGGCTTTATATTTTAATCAATAGAAATATTTTTATGGCTGTGTAATACTCTGTTATGAGTACATTCGTTTTTAAGAGGTTCCCTGTGCAAAGATCCTGGAACAGTGGAAACAGAGCATTGCCTCTGTGGTGTTAAGTTTATTTGGTTTTGGTATTTTTTCCCATTTAAAAATACCCAACAGTGGTATCAGAGCAGGCTTAGGCTCTTTGAAGGTGACAAAGAAGCTGAAGGGAGGAGCTTGTTGCAGCAGTGAAGGCTCTCCAGCAGTGTGAAGCCACAGCCAAAAGGGGTAAGGTATTTCTCAAAGCTTTCCCTTGTGTTACTGTTGAAGGAACAGTCAGTTGTTTTAAAAAAAACACAGTCAAGTAATTTGGAGTATAGTTAAGAATGGCAAGGTCAAAGAAGAAAGCCTCCAAGCCTGTTAAAAATGTGTCTCCCCCCTCTACTAAACTAGAAGGCAATCCATTTGAATACATTTTATTTGAAACCCCAAAGTTTGATGGAAACTTTGATGTATGGGAAATAAAGATGAGGGCTTTCCTAATGTTTGAGGGGATTGAAGTCTGGGAGTCAGTGATTGATGACAGCAAGAAGGATAAAGAATCCATGGAGTATGATGCACAAGCAGCAAAGACTATCTTGGATGGACTCCCTGATTCTGTGAAGAGGAATCTAAGAAAATATACATCAGCAAAGGATATATGGGACAGACTGCATGACCTTCATGCAAAGGGAGCACTGACCATGCCAATGAGTCAAGAAGAACCCATCATGGAAGCTGAGAATGAAAAGCTTGACCTCATCAAGCTTCAAGTAAGAGAAAGGGATGAAGAGCTTGCCATGCTCAAGAAGGAGCTTGATCAATGCAAGAGGAAACATCATGAAGAAGTCATATCCATGACAAATCAGCTGAATGAAGCAAAGAAGCAGGCAGATGTCTTGACAAGTCAACTTGAACAAAGACACAAGAAAGTGAATAAGCTTGTGGAAGAGATTGGACAGTACAAGGAAGAGGTCTCCTCCCTTAAGTCTGAACTACAAGAAGCCAGAAAGCAGGCACAAGAAGCTGAAAAGAAAATGAAGAGCAGTCAAGCAAAAGATGAAGAAATCTCCAAAATGAAGTCTGATATTATCTCCTTCAAAATAGTAGCAGCTGAAGCTACTCGTAGCAAGGAAGAAACTGAGGAACAACTTGCAAAGAAGAATGATGAATGTGAAAGACTGGAAGAAGAGATTGTCCTCCTCAGAAAAAAGGTTGAAGGGATGAACAAGATCATGAAGAGCTCTCAAGCTTTGGATGACATGCTCAGCTATCATAGATCTCCATATGATAAATCAGGACTTGGGTATGTAGGTGAATCCTCAAACAAGAATGAAGATGCTCTAAGCAAAGGAGATGTGAAGAAGCTAGAAAGAGATTGTGATACTCCTTGTTCCAGCAAAGGCAAGGAGAAAAATGAAGGCTGCAATAGAAGAGATCCTGCTCCAAGTAGAAAACCAACTCCAAGAAGAAATGTAGCTGATGTCAAAGAGGCAAGAGGCAATGGTCATCAACAAAGGATCTCAAGGCAGCAAGGCTTCAGAAGTACATCAAGGAAACCTCCATCTCCCAGGTACCAAAGTTCATTTTATGGTTATTGTTATGCTTGTTCAAACTATGGTCATATGGCAAAAGAGTGTAGAACATTTCATAAAGATAAATGTTGTGGTCTCCGAAAATCTCCAAGAGACAATTTTAGAAGAAATCATGAAATGTCATTCATGAAAAATGTAGAATGTTTCAAGTGTCATAACATTGGGCATATGGCACGAGATTGTAACTTGACATGGGCTCTTACACAAGCTAGACCCATGCAAAAGAAGAAAGTTACACAAGTATGGAGAAGGAAGGAAAGGCAACCTGAAAACCCCTTGA
The DNA here is from genome assembly GCA_031772625.1 of Pinus tabuliformis. Classification (NCBI taxonomy): domain Eukaryota; kingdom Viridiplantae; phylum Streptophyta; class Pinopsida; order Pinales; family Pinaceae; genus Pinus; species Pinus tabuliformis. The sequence continues at coordinate 85,823,932 of CM062806.1, read as the reverse complement.
ACTCCCCAGTGGATCTAAATTTATTTTGAGAAGAGTCTGCCAAAAGAAGACAAGCATACACTAAAGGGGAGCTTGAATTTTTTTGTTTGCTGAACTGTATTAACAGTCATTTGTTGATGGAGGATGTATTGCAGCGCAGCAGTTGCAAATGAAATCTTTGTTAATCCCTCTGAAAGGTAATATGCAGCAGTGATGAAATCAGCAATGTTTTTGCTTTGTTTTTATGCAATATGCACAGAAATGCATAAAGAAGAAAAGATGGCAGCGCTGAAATGTAAAGAGCAGCAGCGAGATAAGAGAAAAATGCAAAGCATGGAGACCCTCACAGCAGTGGGAAGATAGAACACAAAACAGCAGTTTGGAAATTTTTTTGTGGAGCACATGGATTAGAATGAACAGCAGTTTAAATTTTTTTTGTGGTGCACATGCATTGAAATGCATAGCAATGGAATGTAGTTTCCTTTTTATGTAAAGTGAGAGAACATACTCACAGCAGAATGAGTGTAATGCACAGCAGATGAAATGTTTTGTATTGGGAATGAAAATGCAAAGCAGTGAGAAGAAAATGAGAAGAAGGCAAAACGCAGCAGAGCATAAATGCCCAGTCGCTGAGAATGCAATGAAATTCTTTCACACAGCAGTAAAAAAAATGTAATTTTTTTTATGCAATGCAGCATGCAAAGAAATGCATAAAGAAAAACAGGGACAGCAGATTTTTAATGCACATGGGTGAATGATAATGTGTGGCAGCAGAAAAATGAAAAGAATTGCACAGTAGTGCATTGTGTAAAAAATGAAGACTAAGATTGTGTGAAGCAAGGGTGCATGAGAAAAGGCAGCAGCCTGTGTTATTTTTTTTTGTGGAGAATGAAGTGCCAAGAGTATGGGCACACAGCAGTATGATGAAACAAAAGGCAACAACAGTGCAAATTGCAGAGGCAATGCAGCAGCAAGAAGTTATGGACAGCAGCATGATGGCAAGAAGGAGAAGCACACAACAATGCAAATAAAAAAAAATGCAGCAGCAAGAAGTTTTGAACAGCAGCACATGCAAAAGAAATTTTCCTTACAGCAGTAAAGGTAAATGTAATGAATTTGTTGTTCATTGAATTGAAATGCAATATATGCAACAACAGTGAGTGTAAGAAATGTTTACACACAGCAGTGTAAATTTGTAAGTTGGGACAGTGTAATTGCTCCAGAAAAGACAGAGTATCTTGTCTTTGAAGAATGCACACCAATGCAGAGTTTGCAAAGAAATGTAAGTGAAGTGCAACAACACAACAGCAAGTATAGACACAGCAGTGTGGGGTAGATGCAGTAAAGAAGATGGCACAACAGTGCAGCAGAGAATATGCATCAGCATAAAAGAACATTGTAATGAGTTTGCACACACAACAGTGCAATGATTGTTTTCTTTTGAAACTGCATGTAAAGCAGTGTCTGTTTGTAATCCCTCTGTTAATGAGGAAGGTGCTTTTCAGCACAGTCATTTGGTGAAACCCTCTATTAAAGAGGAAGGTGCTTTTCAGCACAGTGTCATGGTGAATCCCTCAGTCAAGAGGAAGATGCTTTTCAGCATAGTGTGGTAAATCCCTCTATCAAGAGGATGATGCTTTTTAGCATAGTCACAGGTGAATCCCTCTGTCATGAGGAAGGTGCTCTTAAGCACAGTTTCAGGTTAATCCCTCTATTAAGAGGAAGACAACTTTGTTTGTTTGTGGAACTGCATCAGAAGCAGTTGGTGAATCCCTCTATGTGAGGAAGATATCTTTGTAACAGCAGTACTAAGGAATCCCTCTACGAGAGGAAGAGTCTGGGTATGACCGAATGCCCAGCTGTTGAAATTAAAGGGGAGTGTTGAAATCGTAATTTCAACGCAGCGGCAACATCGCCAGAAACCGTTCAGCATACCCGCCTGGAACTTCTCGGACCAGCTTTCCGGCGAAGGAATAATCCGGCAAACGAACCCGATGGAATATGGTGGCGCCACGTGTTTCTGACCTGACATCAGCCAACGTAAGTTTCTCGGGTGGTATTGTTCAGTCATATGATGCCTTCCGATATTCTTGTGAGCCGTCCGATCCGATCGCGCGATTTCCGCCGTCGATCTCCGAAGATGCAGTCTGCCCGCGTCAAGTCAGAATTTTACGTGGAGTGTAAGGTTTCTCTGTTGACCGCCACTCCTATCTGCAAAAGGTTTAAATGCATAAGTTAAGTGGTTCGTAAGTGTTTGGTAAAAGCATTGAATTTCAACCACACGGCAGTATGGGCATATGTCGGAGGTAGGCGTGCCTCTGCGGTGTTCTCGTTGAAGGTCAAAGGCTTCAGGACGAGCCAACTTTTGGTTATGAACATTAATCATATTATGAGCGGCCTAAAAGTATGCGCAAATATTTTGAACGAAACAGCAAGGATGGGATTAGTGCAAATGGTTGCTTATGTTAATCATAATATGAAATTGTGTAAAAATATATGTGGCCGTATTGTATTTCTTTAAAAAACAAACACATAGAACGAAAAAAAGAACCCCCATGATTGTAATATGTTTTTAAAAAAGGAATGTACGTTGACCATGAAAAGTGAATGAAGGTGCAACGAAGAACTTTTTTTTAAAAAAAAAAAGGAGTGGAGCATATATGTTATGTAATGTTATTGTTGCATATGAGAGTTGTGAAACGCGCAACAGCATTGTTGCATATGAGAGTTGTGAAACGCGCAACAGCGAAAGAGCAGGGAGTGCTCAGAATGAAGACCAGCACGGGAAGCAGGGGAAGATATTGCACAGCAGTGCATAGATTCTTTTTAATGTATTGGGTATGCATTGAAATGCAGGAGAAAAGAACGCACAGGTATTTTTTTTAAATGGTGAATGTAATGAAATTTTTACTGTGTATGTAAAAATTGTTTTACAGCAGTAATGTAAAATGGGTTTTACAGCAGTAAACCCAACACAGTGAATTCTCAGGTGGAGACATAGTTTTGTTTTGATAGGTGAAAGTAAGTTTTGGAAAATCCCTCTCAGTAAACATGATGAATGTTGTTTCAGGCTTTATATTTTAATCAATAGAAATATTTTTATGGCTGTGTAATACTCTGTTATGAGTACATTCGTTTTTAAGAGGTTCCCTGTGCAAAGATCCTGGAACAGTGGAAACAGAGCATTGACTCTGTGGTGTTAAGTTTGTTTGGTTTTGGTATTTTTTCCCATTTAAAAATACCCAACAGAGTCCAACGCTGATAACGGCCGCTGGGAATGAGTAGATGGTAGATACAGTGGCCGGTGAGCAGAGTGGACACTTTCATACACCCAGCCTCCACGACGGCCGGTACACGTGACACGTAACGAAAATTTCATCATGAAAACGTCTTCGACCTAATAATAACGATGTATATTTTTAATTGATGAAAACGTCTTCGCCCTAATAATAACGGCGTAGTCTTACGAGGCTGCAAATTGGCTACGAAAATAATATAAATGTTGGCATGATCTTGTTAAAATTTGGCAATTTTTTTTTTTGGAAGTTACAGCGGTTAAGAGTTGCAACGGTTAAGTTTCAATAACCGTTTCAAAATATTGAGAATCCATTTCTACCCTCAACAACTAAATTCAAAGAATCCTGTTATCAGACATTTTAGGAAAAATATGATAATATTCAGACCATTGGTGGCTCTCCTGGCCGCTAGTAGACAACTCCAATATATTTTTAATAGAGTTAACTTTGACAACAGACACGTAATAAGGATTGCAGATATAATTTTAGGCTATTTCCTTTGCACTGAAAACGTCTTCGAAGTAATTATAACAAAATATATTTTCAATCAATAGAGTTTCCTGATTGACACTTTCACAAAGGATTACATATATAATTGTAGACCATTTCAGCGTGTTCCAGCGTATCGCCGTTGGCAGTATATATCATAATTTACTAGGTACGCGCTGGAATCGGTAAGGATGTTGACCGACCAGAAAACTGGACTCTTTCCTATTGAGCGTAATATAAAATGCTCAGCGTATACCCGATAAGAATTCAATAGATCTAACGAATGGGCCTGGAGCCATTGAGTTAGTTGAATCTGAAACAAGAGAGAGAGGGAGAGACGGGGCCTTTATTGATGCCTCGCATCACTTTTGTAGAGCCCTTGTGTTGGCTCAACAGCAACGGTAGCAGACAGGTTTCTAAGGCATCAACAAGTATCACCGCCGCTACTATCATCAGCAGGTGCTTCTTCTTCAGGTCACGAACATGGCTTGCATAGTAGCCGGGAATTCTTCCTGCACCATGGGCTCCTGCAAGTCTCCCTCTATACAAGATTCTGATATTGAAACATGGGCCGCTACCCCCTGGAATCATGGTTTCCAGACACCCAACAGCATAGGCGACCAGGCCAGTTTTCTTGAGTCTCGTCCCAGTTCCATGTTGATCATCAGAGACAAGAATCTACAGCGCAACAAGAATGAGAAGAGCCCGATCAAGAGGGTGCATAAGTGGGTGGTCTCTCCCTGTGTCAATGTCCCAGAGGAGAACGTTTCACTTGGCCGCAAATGCCCTTCGCCTATGCTCAAAAATAAACGCCCGCTGAGGTTGGATATTCCGCTCAAGTGGCCGGGCCTATGTGCGCCGTGCGCCACCGTGCAGCAGCGGATGGAGGTGAATGTGGAGGGTTTTCATTATGCAATTTCATGCAAACAAGGTTGGAGAGAATTCATGGATACCCACAAAGCGATTGTCAATGTTCTTGGTGATTCCAAACGCGCGTTCTTTGGTGTCTTTGATGGTCATGGCGGTGGGAAAGCTGCTGCTTTTGCTGCCGAAAATATTGGGCAGAATATTGTGGATGCTATGCTCCGCATGGGAGATGAAACAGACAATATTCTCGAGCGGGCTGTTAAAGCTGGTTACTTAACAACAGATGCAGCGTTCCTGAAGCAAGAGGTTGGCAGTGGTGCCGCTTGCGTAACTGCTCTAATTATTGATGGCAACTTGATTGTTTCCAATGTTGGGGATTGCCGAGCAGTTATTAGCAGACATGGGGCTTCTGAAGCCCTTACATGTGATCATCGAGCTGGAAGGGAGGACGAGCGCCAACGCATAGAGAATTTGGGTGGAATTGTGGAACTCCGCAACGGTGTTTGGCGAGTTCAGGGATCTCTAGCTGTGACTAGGGCAATAGTAGATTCGCACATGAAAGAATGGATAACCGCTGAACCAGAGACCAGAAAGATTGAAATTACTTCCGATTGCGAGTTTCTAATTTTGGCATCAGATGGGTTGTGGGATAAAGTCAGTAATCAAGAAGCAGTGGATATTGCTAGGCCTTTCTGCATCGAGCAGCAGTTTAATTCAACAGCATTTAGCGGGGGGCCTAAAGCTGCTTGCAAAAAGCTTGTAGATGTAGCAGTAAGCAGAAAATCTCATGATGATGTTAGTGTGATGATAGTGCAACTCGGTCCTTTTGGCCTGGAATCGACTAAGAGCGGATGAGGTGAGGGAGCAATGCGAAAAAGATCTGGTCTAAAAAACCATTAGATTGTTGTGTGAAGTAGAATAAGACTGAATGAGATGAGAGGGAGTTATGCCATCCATACAGTCCTCGACTTCACAACCAGATAACCCAACCTGGGTGTAGGGGAAGACACCTATATCCGTTTATGTACAGCACCACAAATTGACAAGTCCAGGTCCAATGATTATTTCCACTGTTAGTTTCCAATTCTACTTCAATAATCGTGCTTAAATTTGTGATAAAAATGACGTAAGAATCAGCGTCTTTCAGTTAATTCAATGTTTTACCCAGAGTGAAACTGTGGGTGTCTTTGACATCAGGTACATGTGAAAGATGCGTTGTTAATTTGTTACATATAATATCAATTGATTCCTGAAATGATATGTTATTGGAAATTTATTAATGGTAAATTGGTTAACAATCAAATATATATATATATATTTAATTTCTGAAATGAAAATATTAATGGAAAGATTTTATACTATTTTATTTTATTTTATTTAATATATATATATATATATATAAAAGGTTAATGAAGATTTATTAATGATTTTTTCTATATGGTTCACAGTTCCGTGAACTCAATTACGAACTGTGCAGAATATTTGTCCAGCAACTTGATTTTGAAAGTGTCGAGAAAATTCATAATGTTGTAATATGAAAATTTTCTTAAAAACAAAGATTAAATTAATAAATTTATTAACATTTTTTTCTAAAATTTAAAATAAAAATATTAAAAATAAAAATTAAATCAATTGAAATAATTTTCAAATTATTAATAATAAATTTATTAATAATTTTGTTTTTATAAAATTAAAATAAAAATATTTAAAAATTTATATATTATTTAATTTAATATATATTCATTTCGGAAAAAACAATTATACATCTTTTTCCGGATGAGTATAATCTTATAATTTATTTTTTAATTACAAATTATAAAAAATAATTTATAATCAACATCGAGGATGAAAACCACTTCCTCTTAAAGTGCCCCACTTACAACCACATTAGATATCAGTTTCATAATCTTTGTCACAACACTGACCTTCCTAGCTTTTTGCAATGTCAAAATTAAGTAAGCTCGGGAGGCTTCTCTCCAAGCTTTTTGAGCATACGAATAAAATCTTAAATCAAAATAAATAATTTGTTTCTTTAGGTCTGATAGACCAATGTTTAGTATTAGGAGACATTAACCATCATCATATTTTTAATATAAAACAAAAATATTTCATTTGGACATGTGATAATAGGATTAGATACCATTGTCCAGGGTTATATGTAAATTAAAAATAGATATATGTTTCCATGTAATCCATTTTCCATTTCTTCGTAAATTAAAATGGATTGAATCCATATTATAGTTCAACGCAATATTTATAGATATGATATATTTGTATTTTTTATTTATTTATTTTTATTTTTAATTTAATTTAATTTAATTTATTTATTTGTTTTTAAGTTTATTTATATATATTTAAGCTTTAAGGTATCTTTTAATCTTTATATATATAATAAAGTAGAGATAAATCAGGTGATGTAGTAAAATTAGGTGTTGGTCAATTCACAAAACATTATAGGTGTGATTATATAGAAGTTGAAAATAAAACACTTTCTCTCATAAAGATTACCTCATACTAATTTAATTTTCAAAATATCTATCACACTTCAACTTAATAAACCTATGGTGATTTTGGAGTATTTTCGTCATTTCATTTTGAGCAAAGAAAGAAAATGTTAAAACATTCTATTTAATTACACAATCTAACTTATAGACTAAATGACTTTTTATACTTCATCCATAGACTTTCAAGTAAGATTGTGACTTTTTCTTATTTACAACACGTTTTTGAATGCATAAATGGATTTAGCACTCTGAACAACCCATGGAACTTCAAATTCTATACATTAAACAACCTAAACTCAAGTTTTTAAAAATCTTTACTCGATTTTAGTTAAAATTAATTGTGAAAATTCCCATAAAAATGACTTCATCTATTAATCAAACCACTTAATTATAATGATTAATTTAAAAGTGTTTAAGCAATTTGTTTATTTTTTAAAATAACTATTAATTATTTTAATAATTATAAAATTTGGTCGATTTAAAGTTAGTTATATATATAATACTTATAAAAACTAAAATTATGATTAATTTAAAAGTGGTTATCAAATTTATTTATTTTTTAAAATAATTATTTGTAGGTCATTTATATATATATATATAATTAAGTTAATTTTTTTTAAATAATTATTAAGTAATTTTTTTTAATAATTATAAAATTATTTAAATTTCTCAAGGAAAAATCGTAATTTCCATTAATATGTTGAAAATTACATATTCTAGATGTTTAAAGGAGTATATGTTGTAAGTTGTATGTTCTTGTACAAAAACCCTTGTAGAGTATACTAGTAGTAATCACATAATTGCATGTCCAAAATAGATATATACATAAAATTGTTATGGAAACCAAAAGCACTAGCAATAGCTCAAAAAACCATGAAATCAGGCCCTATCAGGGCCCTGTATTCTCTTATCAATGTACGGGCAATGGTAGTACTGATAGAAGTCTGTCCTCACTGTTCCTGTATCACCCATATGCCCCTAGGCTAGATCGCGACCGCCTTGGATAACTGATCAGATATCTAGTTGTGTCCCTTGTAGATGTGATGACAACAGATGAAGTCAAAGTCCAATTTCAAATGTAGTGTATCATCCAGCATATTCTCGAGTGTGTGCGCATGACAAATAGACATAGTCTTGAACCAATTTATAATGATCTTAGAGTCACCAAAGATTTGTATATGCCTACACTCCTTTTCTAAAGGAAAATGAAAAAGATGTCTCAAAGTGATCAATTTTGCAAAGTTGTTAGTGGCATTTCCCAAACCCATCTGAATTTGAAAAAAATGATTATTTGATAGATGTAAGAGGGTTGCTCCCCCACAACCATGTGTTTGGGTTGATCCATCAAAATAGACCCAAGATATGTTTTTATCAATGGCTTCTGGAATGATGGTTCGCAAGGGTGCAGGTCGATCATCATCAGGAATGCTCGAGTAAATGTATAAAACATGTGCAGAAGCTTGAGTCCAATGAGGTCCAATATCATTGAAAATGGATTTATTGCAGATCTAGCAAATAGCCCAACAAACCAATAGAGGAATATTCCTAACTTTAGGAGGATGGGTTGAGGTCCAATATGCTTGCCAGGCCTCAAGAATGGAGTTCCCCTGCCATCAAAGAGTGATAGAGAGGGAGGGGAGAACCTGAGTCCAAAAAGCCAAAATAGTGGGGCAGTGAAGGAAGAGATGTTCAATAGTCTCGGAGTCCTATCAACATAGGATGCACTAGGTAGGGCCATGGAAATATTGTTTCTTTAAGTTCTCTCCCGTAGGAGCTTTGTGGCGGAGGATAGTCCACATGAAGAGTCTGGTTCACGGAGGGGCATTCAATTTCCATAATACACTCCACCACCAGTCCATAACTGGAGGCTTATGTGTTGTATAAATAATAGAGTATCCATCCGTGGGTGTATAATTACAATGCTTGGCATGTGCCCAAATGAGTTCATCTTCTCCTTTGGTTAACCTAACATGTGATTCAACAAGATCATTAGTGTGGCTAAGCTAATCAGGATGCCAATTGTTAGAAACTCCAAGTTGTATAGCATATTTCCAAGCTTGTGAGAAAATGTTAAAATTCTCTAGGTCGACGATTTGTTCAAGATATGTAATACCCTCATCCGTTAAGTAGTGAATGAGATCACGAGGGATCCTAAAAGCATTATACCACATCTGGACCATGGATCCATACTAACATGAACTAAGGAGCAAAACTTAATTCTCCAAGCCAGTCCATCTCATATGTAAGAAATGGAGTTTAAGACAACACGCCAAATGGATGAGATGCACTCCCGGTTCCAAGTGGGGAGTCTGACCCAATCAAGTGTGTGAAGGGGCTAGATATATTTATGATAAACCACCTCAATTCATAGGCTTTTTGCAGTGAGAATTTTCCAGCCCATCTTGGCTGCTAGTGCTTTAGAGAAGGATTCAAGGTTTTTGAGTCCCCATCCTCCCAATTTCTTAGGTAGTGCAATCAAGTCCCAGCAAACCCATGCATATATGTGACCATCTTGTTTCCCTTTCCATAGAAATCTACAACACAACTATTGAATTATCGACAAGATCTCTTTTGGAATCTAGGCCATGGACATTCAGTAGACCAGAGTGGGTTCCAGAACTCATTTGATTAATAAAATTCATCCAAATCTGGAAAGGTATTTATGATGCCAAATATTTATTCTCCTTTCAATCTTGGTAACAAGCCAGGTCCAATTAGCTATCTTGTAATGAAGATAGGGGTGAAACTTATTAAAGTGGAAAGCAACCAATTATGCCAACAACTTGATCTAACCAATTTGACCAAAATTTCAATTCAATTACCAATAATTATCAACTAGACCATAGGGATATAATGTCAAGAAGCATCCATAGAATATTTTTGAGCTCTTAATAATCCCTTTGAAAGACAAGGACTATAACAATTTTCCTAAAAAATTAGGCACCATATTTTCCTCCGAAACAATAAGATGCTTGTTGAAAAAGGTCATAAATAAAAAAGAAAATACATAGAAGCCTTGAAAATAATTGTTAGGATTCAGAATTGACCATTTTTGACCTTATATTTTGGCCATAATATTATCCTTTTCAGTTCAATAGTTGAAAGCTTTGATTACATAATGACTTAATCACCCCAAGGTATGAAGTAATTCTCCGCATATCTATATGTTTAATTGTTCATTACATATTCATGATTATCTTTATATTTATCTTTGGAAAAGCTAACTAAGTTTCCAAGTAACCGTTGAACTGTCTAAAGTCTGCAAGAATTATAATTCACAGTTGCTGTAACACCAGAAACAACAACTACGCAGTTGCTGTAACACCAGAAACAGCAACTACGCAGTTGCTGCGACACCAGAAGCAGCAACTACGCAGTTGCTACAGCCAGCAACGACAACTATCTAAAGCAGGGGAATGCTATTTTGCGACAACTGGAAATAACAAACGGCAACTATCTGAAGATCGCCAGAATTCCGCGCTGACGCAGCATGATCAGCAATTGTCCAAAAAGGGTAAAACACAGTTGCTAAAATATCAGGAACAGCACGGGTTTTAATCAGCAACCATGGGGAAACGACGAAGGATAATGCGAGGATCCCAAGAAGACGGTCGAAGTTCGGTTACCAGCTGTGTAACAGAAAGAAACTCAAGAAAGAATACACTGTCACACTGTTATAACAGCATTCTGTAACTCTTATTTTTGACATAAAGGGTTAACTGAATGAACTGTGATAGTCTATTGTAATAGATGTCTCCTCTATAAAGAGGAGACATCTACATTAGAGAAGAAAAAAGAAAAATAGTTTTGTAAGGGGAATTTTGAAAGACAACAGCAAAGTCTGAACATTTATTGTAACTGGATCTTTTGGCAGATGAATAGAAGATTGTTCTGAGCATCTAATCTAGTATTTGCGTTCTGGGGAATCTTGTGAGAGGGACTGGGCCTACCTTCCTCACAAGATTCACCCATTTACTTTTCTGTCAAGTGTGTAAGTGTGTTTGGTAATTTCTTCTTGCTGGTACTCTGTTTTGGATTCTGTAGCATTACCTCTGATGATTTCCTTTTTGCTGGCACTCTGTTTTGTTAATCGTTTGAAACTGTACTTCACCGGTGAATTAGAATTGCAGTGTGTATTAGCAATTTGGTTACAGGGGCAGGTGCTGAACGTCCTTGCTTGGAGGATAGGGTCCTGATCCTCTGATAACAGAGCATCGATCACTTTTCTTTTCAGATTTGTCATTTTAAATTAACTGCTTTCATTTTATCTTTACAGTAAACTGTTATAACATAACGTGAGAATTACGTATACTACAGCTTTTTAATGTTTTTAGAGTTAAGTACATACAGTACGCGGTAGCCTTTGAAATAAAAGACTTCCCCAGGTTGACAATTTAATGTGGTACTTGATTGTCAATCAATAAACAAATCAACTAGCCAACATTTTGGCACCGTTGCCGGGGAAGGCGACTAGAGATTTCTAAAAAGCATTAATGATTTCTTTTTTAGAATAACAGGTGCATGAGAGGACGCAGGAAACCTAATTTCACAGGCGGCAAGGGTGGAGGAGGAAGAAAAACCTTTATTGACGAAATTATCTCCAAAGCCGACACATCACAGAGGAGAGTTCCCGAAGGCCTCAGATCCAGCATTCGTCACAAACAGATCGACAAATAGAGGAAGTACTAGGACCTGAAAGAAAGCTGGAAGTACCAGAATATACTGAGGAACCGGTAGAAGAACCTGAAGAAATAGAAGATACAGAAGATAAAGCAAGTGATTCAGGAAAAAGACCAATGGAGGATGACAGAACAGAAGGAAGAGGGGAAAATTCACTCTCTACCCTGGAATTCCCTATAGGGGAGCTCCCAAGAGGAGAAAACCCCATGAAGAACATTCCACTCTCAACATTACCCAACTTTCATGGGTTATCCTCTGAAGACCCGGATGAATTCCTCTTTGAATTCGATATACTATGTAGAAGTTATGATTATGTGAGCCCTAATCAGAAACTAAAACTGTTCCCAGCAACACTGAAAGGGAATGCGTTAAGGTGGTTTATGAGCTTAGGAGCTCAAGCAATCACTACCTGGGATCAAATGAAAGAAAGCTTTCTGGCCAAATATCAGGATTACTGCTGGACAAGAGAGAGGAAAGAAGAATTGTTTAAAATGGTTCAGAAGGAGGATGAGAATCTGGAAGACTTTGTGGAAAGACTGCAGTATAATTTACAGTGGTCTGACCACCCTAACATGAGTAAGGATATTCTGAAAACAATATTGCTGAAAGGGGTTCGAGATGACTGCTTGGACATGTTGAATATGTTAGGAAAAGGAGACATTTCTAAAGAGCCATTTGATGAAATTGTTAACCTCTGCATGAGATGTTCAAGAGGAGCAGTGAGCAGATCAAAAAGTAGGGACAATGTATATTCAAGAGTTCAGAAGTCAGCAAGTGGAGGAGCAACAAGGGCTGAAATAGGTAATTTATTAGAAGAATTTAAAACTGAAATGTTAAGCTCTTTTGGTTCACAAATTGATGCTCTGCAAGTAAAAAAGAAACATGCAGAAGCAGAAGCTGCCCTAGCTATTTTTTGTTCCAAATGTAGAGAAAAACGCCCACTCAGGGAATGCCCACTAGACAAGGTACCAATATGTACAATCTGCAAAAAGGACCATGAGACCTAGCAATGCCCTTCCCTGCCTGGAATTAAAGCAGCATTGCAATCAACTGAAGAAGAGGCTGAAGCAGTGTACCTAATGACACAAAGGAGGCAGTGGCCACAAAGACAAGGTATGAATTCTAACACAACATTTAGTCGTTGGAATAATCACTCTCCTTTTCAAACAAATTACCCACCCATGAACCAAATGCAGTACCCACCCTTTAACACAATTAATTTTCCACCTATGCAGCAACCAAATCTTCCTTTTCCTGATCCTACCATATGGAATCCTTGGGCTCCCCAGCAACCGTATTTTAATCAATGGAACCCAGGCTGGGCAGCCCAACAGATGCCATTTCCTCAACATCAACAGTCTTTTTCCTTACCATCCAATACTCCTCCAAATAACCAGGCAATTAGACCGCAACTGCCTGTGCAACCCAATCCTAACCCAAATAATAATAAAGCCTTGCAAGCAATTGATATTCAAAATCAGTCTGTTTCCCCCATGCAATGTAACGATATCCACCTTTGCTCAGGAAGAATTGTTGAACCAATCATTGATGACATTACTGACTCTGATAAAGAGGAAGTTACAAAAGAAAAATCAGCTAATGCTGAAACAGTAGAGGCAACATCTAAACAATAATGATCAAACAGCAGATCCACCATTTCCTGAACAACTAGCTCTCACTAAAACACTTGAGCAACCTGCTTTTAACCTTTTAGGTGAGCTACAGAATTTATACGTTAAAATCCCATTATTGCAAGCATTAAGAGATGTTCCCATTTATGCTAGGACTGTTAGAGATATTTGCATAAAACAACCTGGAAGAAAAGCTAAGGACCCCCTCACAGTTCATGTGATGGGAGAACTGACTGCTTTAATGACAGATAAAGATCATCCTGTGAAATATGGTGACCCTGGTCACCCTACAGTAACAATCCAGGTTGGAAAAACTTTTGTCTCTAAATTTCTAGTAGATTTAGGTGCTGCAATAAATATTATGACACTTGAAATAACACAATTGCTTCAATTAAAAAACTTTATTAGGGAAACTCCAACCATCCTAGAATTGGCTGATCGCTCTACAATTAAACCGGAAGGGGTCATTGAAGATTTAATAATTTCTGTAGAATCCTAGAATTACCCAGCTGACTTTGTGGTGTTACAAACTAAAACAAAGTTGGGGGGTCATCCGCTGATTCTAGGAAGACCTTGGCTAGCTACAGCAGATGCTTTCATCAGCTGTAGATCAGGATCAATGACCATCTCTAATGGGCAGGAAACCAAACAGCTTACCCTCTATCCTCATGCTACACCCATGATTAATAATGACAATTCTGTATGGGTAGATTATGAGGATGAAGAAACCCAACCTATATTGACTATCGGACAAGCCTTAACCTTCAAAGACTCTACCGAAGATGAATTAATCAGCAGCTTCATTTCTGAACCTTCTTCGGTCAGCCCAGAAATGTATAATCACTTCACTGCAATCTTAGAATCTGAATCTCAGCAGAACCTGAAAGATAAAAGTTTATTTCAGACAATAGTAGGCAGCCCCTCCAAAAGTACAACAATAGAAATTGAGCCTGGAAAAACATTAAATATAAATCCTAACTTAACTGATAATGAAAAATAGCAGTTAATAAAGTTACTCCAGGAAAATAAAGAAGCATTTGCATGGGACAATACAGATATGAAAGGGATCTCCCCTGAGCTATGCACTCACCGTATTTATATTAAAGAGGGATCCCGGCTAGTCTGTCAACCCCAGCGGCGAATGAATCCCAATCTAAGGGAAATTGTGAAGGAGGAACTTCAAAAACTCTTGAATGCATGATTTATATATCCTATATCTGATAGTGAGTGGGTTTCCCCACTTGTAATTGTACCCAAGAAAAATGGCAAATGGTGAGTATGTGTGGATTACAGAGCACTGAATAAAGCCACCCAGAAAGACCATTTCCCTTTACCATTCATTGATCAGGTATTGGATAATTTGGCAGGTAATAAATTCTTTTCATTCTTGGATGGGTTTAGTGGATATAATCAGATTAAGATTGCACCCCAAGACTAGGACAAGACCACGTTTACTAGCCCATGGGGGACCTTTGCTTACAGGGTACTTCCATTTGGGCTATGTAATGCTTCAGCAACATTTCAAAGAGCAGTGATAGGGATTTTTTCTGATATGCTAAATGATTCATTAGAAATATTTATGGATGACTTTACTCCTTACGGAGTGACTTTTGAGGAGGCACTGCGGAATCTTGAAAAAGTACTTAAGCGGTGTATAGAAGCACACCTTGCCTTAAGCACTGAAAAGTGTCATATGATGATCAATCAAGGTATTGTATTGGGTCACTTTGTCTCATTCCTAGGAATTCAAGTCGATCCAGCTAAAATACAGGTAATTCAGACCCTCCCTATCCCCAAAACACAAACTGATGTAAGAAGCTTTTTAGGACATGCTGGATACTATAGAAGATTTATTAAGAATTTTTCCAAAATAGCTTCTCCTCTATTTGTATTATTAACAAAGAATGCTGAATTTAAGTGGACTGATGATTGTGAAAAAGCATTTAATGAACTCAAACATCAGTTTTCTGTAGCTCCCATTTTGAGAGGACCTGATTGGGCACTACCCTTTCATATATCCTCTGATGCCTCAGACACTGCAATTGGAGCTGTCTTGGGTCAGGAAGAAAATAGTCTTCCCTATGCCATTTATTTTATCAGTAAGAATATGACACCAGCTGAATTGAATTATACAGTCACTGAGAAGGAATTCCTAGCAGTAATTTATGCTATCAATAAATTTCGACATTATATTACTGGCTACACTACTTTTGTGCATACTGATCACTCGGCCATTAAATATTTGATGAATAAATCAGTTACAAATGCCAGAGTCACCAGATGGTTGTTATTATTACAAGAATTTGACATCACAATTGTAGATAGGCCAGGGAAAGAAAATGTAGTTGCTGATTTCCTTTCTCGATTAAAAACTGATGAAAATGCTCCAGTAGATGATTCTTTTCCTGATGAATATTTATTTGCAGTATCTGCTCACTCACCTTGGTATGCAGACATTGCCAATTATCTAGTTGCAGGAAAAATACCATCACACCTATCACACAGGGAAAGAAGAAAGATCATTCAGCGAAGTGCTAGGTACAGCTGGATAAGCGGGTGTCTTTTCCATACAGGAATCGATCAGGAAATCTGAAGGTGCATTGGTGAAGATGAAATTTATGATGTACTAAAAGCTTGTCATGATGGCCCTTGTGGAGGACATTTTGCAGATAAAAGAACAACACACAAGGTACTCAGAATGGGTTATTATTGGCCATCACTCTTCAAATATGCGAGAAAATATGTCAAGGCCTGTGATAGCTGTCAAAGAATGGGCTAGCCTAATCACAGGGATGAAATGCCACTCAATCCCCAGGTAATTCTTGAACCTTTTGAGAAATGGGCATTAGATTTTATAGGTCCCATTAATCCTCCATCCAATCAAAGAGTGTACATATTAGTATGCACAGATTACATGACTAAATGGGTAGAAGCTAAGGCACTCCTTAAAGCTAATGAAGAAGCAGTACTAACATTTTTATTTGAAGAAATCTTTGTTAGATTTGGATTGCCTAGAGAATTAGTCACAGATGGAGGACCTCCTTTCAACTCTCATGGCTTCAAAAATACGCTTCAGAAATATCATATTAAGCACAAAATGACTACACCTTATCACCCCCAAGCAAATGGGCAGGTAGAAAGCACCAATAAAGTCATAGAAGCCATCCTAACAAAAACAATAAAGGAGAATAGAAGGGATTGGTTTCAAAGGTTGCCCGAGGCATTATGGGCCTATAGAACTACTTGGAGGAATACTACAGGCTTTTCACCCTATGAATTAGTTTTTGGAAAGAATGCTATTTTCCCTGTAGAGTTTGAGATCAAAACTTTAGGAACTGCTTTAGCTATTAATCTTGATTTGACTGATGCACAGATAGCCAGGTTACAGCAACTTCAAGAATTGGACGAGAAAAGACTGGATGCCATCCATCAAACAACCATGATACAACAACAAAGAAGCAGGTGGCATGACAGAACCATCAAGCAAAAGCAGTTCCAGAAAGGTAACTGGGCTCTACTTTATGATTCCCATTTTGAGAATTTCCAAGGTAAGTTAAGAATAAGGTGGTTAGGGCCTTATGAAGTGGATGCTGTTTTTCCAAATGGGACAGTTAGACTTTTAACAATTGATGGAAGCAGAACACCACTACTAGTGAATGGCTATCGACTCCGTTTATATCAGAGGCCTGTTTCTAAAGAAGATTTTAAAGCCACTTGCATGGCAATTAAACAGTATTCTTTTCCAGGGGAACTTGCTGTTCCTCAAAGCACTTAAATTTCTGTTTATTTATGCATTTTTTTTTTAGGATAGATATTCTTTTTAATTACTAATAATCCCTGCCAAGGGTTACCATATTATATTTCAGTATTTTGCAGATTTGAGCTGTGGAAAATAGCTGAGAATGAAAGCTTTAAAGGAATCACTTTGCGGACTTGGAATTCCCATTGCTGCAACACCAACTCCTGTTGCTGCAACACCAATTCCCGTTGCTGCAACACCAATTCCCGTTGCTGCAACACCTTTTCACGTTACTACAACATCTTTTCCCGATGATGTAACATCACTTCCAGTGGCTGCAACACCAAGCCCCGTTGCTGCAACACCACTTCCCGATCCCGTAATACCTTTTTAGCAATTCTCTCATTTATAAAAACACCAGTCTCTCCACTTCAGCCCCAAGAAACGAATTTTTGTAAAATACACCACTTCTTGTGATGATTACGATACTCCACTATCACTTCCCGTCATTATTATTAAAAATCGCCGGTATTCTCATGCTCTTAGACCCGCTGTAATCATTATCATCCAGCAAAAGATAAGACAAGACTTTTCGACGCAGCAACCAAAAAGGTAAAACATAAAGGTACGCATGATTATGTATGGACATTAAATAATAGTTAATGCAGAGAAGCTGATAGGACTACTAAATAATTGTACTTCCAATCATATCACTTACGCATAGGCGGGGGGGATTACCAAAGCGCTTTCATAATTGCATACTACACGAACTGTCGCCGCCCTTAACTCTCCCTGTAATATGTAAAAGTCACCTTATCACGGCATGTTACCATTTGCAACGGTTTACTCTGAACTGAACTTGGAAGCTTGGCTCTGAACTGAGAATTTCACTGAAACAACAGCTATGGGAGGAAATCCCATCACATACGAACCTGGCACAACAACACTTCTTGAGCTCTATCCTGAGGTTTATCAAATCTTCCTGCAAGCGGGATGGCTAGATTACTTCAGAAGACTCCTAGATTTCGACGCGCAGCAAGTCCTCGAGTTTGCATGCAATTTAACAGAAGGATTTCCTATTGTTCAAGGAGTCCAAATCCCAGTCACGAAGGAAGTCATAGCCCAAGTTACCGGGCTACCAGCTAATGGCATACGGTGGTTCAGTAGGAAGCACTTGATCCTTAATGCGCAGCAGGATTTTCTTCAACCGGGCGAGCAGGTGGAACCGAAGGGCAGAGGTGTAGCGCTTCAGTCATTGCCTCAACCGTGGCCGAAAGTTGCTGAATTTGTGAAGCAATACCTGACGTGCGAAGGTCGGTACCAGGTAATTTACCAGCACGATTTCATCTTGTTGAATCATTTGAGGAATGGTCAGTTGATAAATATGCCATATTATTTATTGGGATGTCTTAAAAATATGTCACGTTACAGTGTCAACGCAAAGCGTCCACTTCTTTCCTTGAAACACCACCGCTTAGCTCAATTGCTGATAAATAGAGGCCTCGCCTTAAATAACCCTCCACCCCCCATTAATCCCCATCAAGAGGCAGAAATTCCACAGCCGGAACAGGAAATTCCTCATCAGGAAGAGGAAATTCTTCACCAAGCTCAAGATGAACCTCAGCCAGATGTAGAAATCCCTCAGCAAACAGAGAACATTCTTGAGCAAATACCCGAAGAAATCCCTCAGCAAGCAGACGACATTCCAGAACAAATGCCTAAAGAAGTCCTCCGACAAACACCCCCACAAGTTGCTGAAAATGAGCAATCAGCAGTAGAAATACCCACCGAAACAACTCCATCCCCCAACAGAACCAATCCATCCATTCCTATACTTGGTATTTCTACCGATGACTCTGATGATAACATCCCTATTACCCTGCTCAAACGGAAAATGCAGAGGAAAATGGAAACCCCACCAAAAAGAAGAAGAACTAGGGCTTCGGCTAAAGCAGCCGCTATTTCTGCCACTGTCCCTATCTTAAAGAAAGCCAGCCTGAAAAGAAAAATGTATGAATTCCCTGCTTCTCTACCCAAGCAAAGGACACGATCGTCTGCAATAGTTGAATCTCCTAGCCACACCCATCCCAGATCACCACCCATCACCTTAAAAACCCGCATTCCCACCATCCCTCGAAACTCCTCTCCCTCACCCTCGGAGGCTAAGATGCAGAGTGTTCACAGTTTCGTGACATCATATTTTAAGGCAGCTGACACACAAGAACCAGCTGCCGACACCCAAGGTAATATTGGCCAAGAAGCTGCAACACAAGAAACAGCCACTACCCCAGGTGACACACAAGAACCACCTGTCGAGGGTATAAGGGATCAAATTAATGTTGAAGCACAACCTCTGCCTCCACTGGAACCTGCTGCTCCACAAGCTCAGCCCACCATATCTGCTCTGCAGGAAGAAATTGAATTTCTAAAAGCTCAAATTCAGGACTACCAGGAGGAAATAATAAGGGTCAAGGAAGCCTATCAAAATGAATTTAGCCTGCATATTTTAGCACGAGTAGCATCTGCAGCAGAGAAGAGTAAGGACAATGAATATGTGTGTACCAGTTGTGGTGACATATATACTCAAGCAGGATACAAGGTAGTGGCAGAACCAATGAATGAAGTCCCTGCTGTTGTGGTTGAAACAAAAGAACCTGTTGTTACACAGACGGAAACACCACAACCCTCCGCTCAGACAGAAGAACCTGCTGACACACAAGAACCAGTAGGTTCTCCAGAAAAGGTGCAGGAGCAGACAGAAGAACCTGTTGTCACACAAGAACCAACAGGCTCTCCAGAAAAGGTGTAGGAGCAGACAGAAGAACCTGTTGTCACACAAGAACCAACATGCTCTCCAGAAACGGTGCAGGAGCAGACAGAAGAACCTGTTGTCACACAAGAACCAACAGGCTCTCCAGAAACTGCACCAGAGCAAACAGAAGAACTTGCTGACACACAAGAACTAGTAAGTTCTCTAGAAACTGCACAAGAGCAAACAGAAGAACTTGCTGACACACAAGAACCAGTAAGTTCTCCAGAAACTGCACAAGAGCAAACAGAAGAACTTGCTGACACACAAGAACCAGTAAGTTCTCCAGAAACTGCACGGGAGCAAATAGAAGAACTTGCTGAAACACAAGAACCAGCAAGTTCTCCAGAAACTATGCAGGAGGTAACAGGGAATAAAGAAGAGGAAAAGTCACCACGGCCTACCCAAATTGCCATGGAACGAGAGGAAGAAATGGTTACAGAAGAAAATGAAGAAGAAAACATGGACTCACCCAGGCCTATTCAAACTGCCATGGAAAAAGAAGAAAATGAAGAAGAAAACATGGACTCACCCAGGCCTATTCAAACTGCCATGGAAAAAGAAAAAAATGAAGAAGAAAATATAGACTCACCTAGGCCTATTCAAACTGCCATGGAACGAGAAGAAAAAGAAGTTACAGCAGGAAATGAAGAAGAAGGCATAGACTCACCCCGGCCTACCCAAAAGGAAGAAATAGTTACAGGAGGAAATGAGGAAAAAGGCATAGACTCACCCCGGCCTACCCAAATCGCCATAGAACAAGAAGAGGAAGCAGATACACAGGAATTAGTACATAATATAGAACATGAAGAAGAAACAGTGGCTAGAAATGGAAAGGAAGACATTGGATCATCTCGGCCTACTCCAATTATCACAGAGCAGATTACCCTTGTTGATGCCTTTACAAAAACAGAACTTCCCTCTGTTAGTGATGCATGCACAGAAACAGATAGTTTTCAAGAACTAAAAGGAAAATGGTGGAGAGAATATGAGCTGTCACAAGGCAAAGCATTCCAACAACAAAAGGGGACATGGTTCAATTATGCATATAAGAACTGGGAAGCACTTGAGCAGTGTAGAGCTCAGTACAAAGAAATTAAGGAACTAAAAGCGAGATTGTCCCAGATGTTTGAGTTATTCCAAAGAATACTTGCCACAAGGAAACCCTCTTTCAATTATGCAACATTTTAGAGGGAAAGACTCACATTCTTACAGATAAAGGCTACTAGAGAAGGTAGACCTCATCAGGTGGTTACATCAGAGAAATTTATGCAAACCTTTGCAGAGGCACCTAAAAATGATCAAAATTTGTTATGCGAGCTTTATCTCCATAAATCTCCATAATGAAGCCATGACCGAAGAAAGAAACATGAATATGCTACCTGTGGTTGGCGACATACAACTGAGAGCTTTCATCTCCTTTTTAGCCAACCAACTTACATGGAAGAACGCTTTTACCTCAGCTCAACATAATGAACAGAATTGCCTTCTGTGGATTAGAGCTGAACCTCAGAACGTAGCCACCTTCATTGCACAACAACAAAGAATGACAAGTGATCCTGAAATGAAGGACCACATCAGACAACTACAAGCAGTGGTCCTGAGAGACTGTCAACACTATGTGAGAACTAAGGCACCCTTGGCTGTCAAGGCAAATAACTTGTTCTGGGAAAACTGCCCCAAGGAGAGGCAGGAATATCACCCTTATAATCCACCTAATTTACAGGCAGCACTCTCAAGGGTACCTTACTATGTTAGATGCATGCAATACTGTGCTGAGAATTGGATTGGCTACAGATTTAAATTTCCACTTCTATGGTTATCTGGTGAACAATACAAGGGCCAATTTGGATCATCCAAAAAGGAAGAAGCAGCAGCATGGAGGCAAATACAGACTGTCTGTGGGTTCAGAGATAAGTTTGATGCCACTTCCTATAACTATTGTCTCAGTAATCTACACTGTTCATCCCAGTACTCCGATTCAGACTCAGAGTAAGCATTGCATGAGGACATGCAATCTCTTCAGTTGGGGGGGATGTTAGGATTCAGAATTGACCATTTTTGACCTTATATTTTGGCCATAATATTATCCTTTTCAGTTCAATAGTTGAAAGCTTTGATTACATAATGACTTAATCACCCCAAGGTATGAAGTAATTCTCCGCATATCTATATGTTTAATTGTTCATTACATATTCATGATTATCTTTATATTTATCTTTGGAAAAGCTAACTAAATTTCCAAGTAACCGTTGAACTGTCTAAAGTCTGCAAGAATTATAATTCACAGTTGCTGTAACACCAGAAACAACAACTACGCAGTTGCTGTAACACCAGAAACAGCAACTACGCAGTTGCTGCGACACCAGAAGCAGCAACTACGTAGTTGCTACAGCCAGCAACGACAACTATCTAAAGCAGGGGAATGCTATTTTGCGACAACTGGAAATAACAAATGGAAACTATCTGAAGATCGCCAGAATTCCGCGCTGACGCAGCATGATCAGCAATTGTCCAAAAAGGGTAAAACACAGTTGCTAAAATATCAGGAACAGCACGGGTTTTAATCAGCAACCATGGGGAAACGACGAAGGATAATGCGAGGATCCCAAGAAGACAGTCGAAGTTCGGTTACCAGCTGTGTAACAGAAAGAAACTCAAGAATGAATACACTGTCACACTGTTATAACAGCATTCTGTAACTCTTATTTTTGACATAAAGGGTTAACTGAATGAACTGTGATAGTCTATTGTAATAGATGTCTCCTCTATAAAGAGGAGACATCTACATTAGAGAAAAAAAAAGAAAAATAGTTTTGTAAGGGGAATTTTGAAAGACAACAGCAAGGTCTGAACATTTATTGTAACTGGATCTTTTGGCAGATGAATAGAAGATTGTTCTGAGCATCTAATCTAGTATTTGCGTTCTGGGGAATCTTGTGAGAGGGACTGGGCCTACCTTCCTCACAAGATTCACCCATTTACTTTTTTGTCAAGTGTGTAAGTGTGTTTGGTAATTTCTTCTTGCTGGTACTCTGTTTTGGATTCTGTAGCATTACCTCTGATGATTTCCTTTTTGCTGGCACTCTGTTTTGTTAATCGTTTGAAACTGTACTTCACCAGTGAATTAGAATTGCAGTGTGTATTAGCAATTTGGTTACAGGGGCAGGTGCTGAACGTCCTTGCTTGGAGGATAGGGTCCTGATCCTCTGATAACAGAGCATCGATCACTTTTCTTTTCAGATTTGTCATTTTAAATTAACTGCTTTCATTTTATCTTTACAGTAAACTGTTATAACATAACGTGAGAATTACGTATACTACAGCTTTTTAATGTTTTTAGAGTTAAGTACATACAGTACGCGGTAGCCTTTGAAATAAAAGACTTCCCCAGGTTGACAATTTAATGTGGTACTTGATTGTCAATCAATAAACAAATCAACTAGCCAACATTTTGGCACCGTTGCCGGGGAAGGCAACTAGAGATTTCTAAAAAGCATTAATGATTTCTTTTTTAGAATAACAGGTGCATGAGAGGACGCAGGAAACCTAATTTCACAGGCGGCAAGGGTGGAGGAGGAAGAAAAACCTTTATTGACGAAATTATCTCCAAAGCCGACACATCACAGAGGAGAGTTCCCGAAGGCCTCAGATCCAGCATTCGTCACAAACAGATCGACAAATAGAGGAAGTACTAGGACCTGAAAGAAAGCTGGAAGTACCAGAATATACTGAGGAACCGGTAGAAGAACCTGAAGAAATAGAAGATACAGAAGATAAAGCAAGTGATTCAGGAAAAAGACCAATGGAGGATGACAGAACAGAAGGAAGAGGGGAAAATTCACTCTCTACCCTGGAATTCCCTATAGGGGAGCTCCCAAGAGGAGAAAACCCCATGAAGAACATTCCACTCTCAACATTACCCAACTTTCATGGGTTATCCTCTGAAGACCCGGATGAATTCCTCTTTGAATTCGATATACTATGTAGAAGTTATGATTATGTGAGCCCTAATCAGAAACTAAAACTGTTCCCAGCAACACTGAAAGGGAATGCGTTAAGGTGGTTTATGAGCTTAGGAGCTCAGGCAATCACTACCTGGGATCAAATGAAAGAAAGCTTTCTGGCCAAATATCAGGATTACTGCTGGACAAGAGAAAGGAAAGAAGAATTGTTTAAAATGGTTCAGAAGGAGGATGAGAATCTGGAAGACTTTGTGGAAAGACTGCAGTATAATTTACAGCGGTCTGACCACCCTAACATGAGTAAGGATATTCTGAAAACAATATTGCTGAAAGGGGTTCGAGATGACTGCTTGGACATGTTGAATATGTTAGGAAAAGGAGACATTTCTAAAGAGCCATTTGATGAAATTGTTAACCTCTGCATGAGATGTTCAAGAGGAGCAGTGAGCAGATCAAAAAGTAGGGACAATGTATATTCAAGAGTTCAGAAGTCAGCAAGTGGAGGAGCAACAAGGGCTGAAATAGGTAATTTATTAGAAGAATTTAAAACTGAAATGTTAAGCTCTTTTGGTTCACAAATTGATGCTCTGCAGGTAAAAAAGAAACATGCAGAAGCAGAAGCTGCCCTAGCTATTTTTTGTTCCAAATGTAGAGAAAAACGCCCACTCAGGGAATGCCCACTAGACAAGGTACCAATATGTACAATCTGCAAAAAGGACCATGAGACCTAGCAATGCCCTTCCCTGCCTGGAATTAAAGCAGCATTGCAATCAACTGAAGAAGAGGCTGAAGCAGTGTACCTAATGACACAAAGGAGGCAGTGGCCACAAAGACAAGGTATGAATTCTAACACAACATTTAGTCGTTGGAATAATCACTCTCCTTTTCAAACAAATTACCCACCCATGAACCAAATGCAGTACCCACCCTTTAACACAATTAATTTTCCACCTATGCAGCAACCAAATCTTCCTTTTCCTGATCCTACCATATGGAATCCTTGGGCTCCCCAGCAACCGTATTTTAATCAATGGAACCCAGGCTGGGCAGCCCAACAGATGCCATTTCCTCAACATCAACAGTCTTTTTCCTTACCATCCAATACTCCTCCAAATAACCAGGCAATTAGACCGCAACTGCCTGTGCAACCCAATCCTAACCCAAATAATAATAAAGCCTTGCAAGCAATTGATATTCAAAATCAGTCTGTTTCCCCCATGCAATGTAACGATATCCACCTTTGCTCAGGAAGAATTGTTGAACCAATCATTGATGACATTACTGACTCTGATAAAGAGGAAGTTACAAAAGAAAAATCAGCTAATGCTGAAACAGTAGAGGCAACATCTAAACAATAATGATCAAACAGCAGATCCACCATTTCCTGAACAACTAGCTCTCACTAAAACACTTGAGCAACCTGCTTTTAACCTTTTAGGTGAGCTACAGAATTTATACGTTAAAATCCCATTATTGCAAGCATTAAGAGATGTTCCCATTTATGCTAGGACTGTTAGAGATATTTGCATAAAACAACCTGGAAGAAAAGCTAAGGACCCCCTCACAGTTCATGTGATGGGAGAACTGACTGCTTTAATGACAGATAAAGATCATCCTGTGAAATATGGTGACCCTGGTCACCCTACAGTAACAATCCAGGTTGGAAAAACTTTTGTCTCTAAATTTCTAGTAGATTTAGGTGCTGCAATAAATATTATGACACTTGAAATGACACAATTGCTTCAATTAAAAAACTTTATTAGGGAAACTCCAACCATCCTAGAATTGGCTGATCGCTCTACAATTAAACCGGAAGGGGTCATTGAAGATTTAATAATTTCTGTAGAATCCTAGAATTACCCAGCTGACTTTGTGGTGTTACAAACTAAAACAAAGTTGGGGGGTCATCCGCTGATTCTAGGAAGACCTTGGCTGGCTACAGCAGATGCTTTCATCAGCTGTAGATCAGGATCAATGACCATCTCTAATGGGCAGGAAACCAAACAGCTTACCCTCTATCCTCATGCTACACCCATGATTAATAATGAAAATTCTGTATGGGTAGATTATGAGGATGAAGAAACCCAACCTATATTGACTATCGGACAAGCCTTAACCTTCAAAGACTCTACCGAAGATGAATTAATCAGCAGCTTCATTTCTGAACCTTCTTCGGTCAGCCCAGAAATGTATAATCACTTCACTGCAATCTTAGAATCTGAATCTCAGCAGAACCTGAAAGATAAAAGTTTATTTCAGACAATAGTAGGCAGCCCCTCCAAAAGCACAACAATAGAAATTGAGCCTGGAAAAACATTAAATATAAATCCTAACTTAACTGATAATGAAAAATAGCAGTTAATAAAGTTACTCCAGGAAAATAAAGAAGCATTTGCATGGGACAATACAGATATGAAAGGGATCTCCCCTGAGCTATGCACTCACCGTATTTATATTAAAGAGGGATCTCGGCTAGTCTGTCAACCCCAGCGGCGAATGAATCCCAATCTAAGGGAAATTGTGAAGGAGGAACTTCAAAAACTCTTGAATGCATGATTTATATATCCTATATCTGATAGTGAGTGGGTTTCCCCACTTGTAATTGTACCCAAGAAAAATGGCAAATGGTGAGTATGTGTGGATTACAGAGCACTGAATAAAGCCACCCAGAAAGACCATTTCCCTTTACCATTCATTGATCAGGTATTGGATAATTTGGCAGGTAATAAATTCTTTTCATTCTTGGATGGGTTTAGTGGATATAATCAGATTAAGATTGCACCCCAAGACTAGGACAAGACCACGTTTACTAGCCCATGGGGGACCTTTGCTTACAGGGTACTTCCATTTGGGCTATGTAATGCTTCAGCAACATTTCAAAGAGCAGTGATAGGGATTTTTTCTGATATGCTAAATGATTCATTAGAAATATTTATGGATGACTTTACTCCTTACGGAGTGACTTTTGAGGAGGCACTGCAGAATCTTGAAAAAGTACTTAAGCGGTGTATAGAAGCACACCTTGCCTTAAGCACTGAAAAGTGTCATATGATGATCAATCAAGGTATTGTATTGGGTCACTTTGTCTCATTCCTAGGAATTCAAGTCGATCCAGCTAAAATACAGGTAATTCAGACCCTCCCTATCCCCAAAACACAAACTGATGTAAGAAGCTTTTTAGGACATGCTGGATACTATAGAAGATTTATTAAGAATTTTTCCAAAATAGCTTCTCCTCTATTTGTATTATTAACAAAGAATGCTGAATTTAAGTGGACTGATGATTGTGAAAAAGCATTTAATGAACTCAAACATCAGTTTTCTGTAGCTCCCATTTTGAGAGGACCTGATTGGGCACTACCCTTTCATATATCCTCTGATGCCTCAGACACTGCAATTGGAGCTGTCTTGGGTCAGGAAGAAAATAGTCTTCCCTATGCCATTTATTTTATCAGTAAGAATATGACACCAGCTGAATTGAATTATACAGTCACTGAGAAGGAATTCCTAGCAGTAATTTATGCTATCAATAAATTTCGACATTATATTACTGGCTACACTACTTTTGTGCATACTGATCACTCGGCCATTAAATATTTGATGAATAAATCAGTTACAAATGCCCGAGTCACCAGATGGTTGTTATTATTACAAGAATTTGACATCACAATTGTAGATAGGCCAGGGAAAGAAAATGTAGTTGCTGATTTCCTTTCTCGATTAAAAACTGATGAAAATGCTCCAGTAGATGATTCTTTTCCTGATGAATATTTATTTGCAGTATCTTCTCACTCACCTTGGTATGCAGACATTGCCAATTATCTAGTTGCAGGAAAAATACCATCACACCTATCACACAGGGAAAGAAGAAAGATCATTCGGCGAAGTGCTAGGTACAGCTGGATAAGCGGGTGTCTTTTCCATACAGGAATCGATCAGGAAATCCGAAGGTGCATTGGTGAAGATGAAATTTATGATGTACTAAAAGCTTGTCATGATGGCCCTTGTGGAGGACATTTTGCAGATAAAAGAACAACACACAAGGTACTCAGAATGGGTTATTATTGGCCATCACTCTTCAAATATGCGAGAAAATATGTCAAGGCCTGTGATAGCTGTCAAAGAATGGGCTAGCCTAATCACAGGGATGAAATGCCACTCAATCCCCAGGTAATTCTTGAACCTTTTGAGAAATGGGCATTAGATTTTATAGGTCCCATTAATCCTCCATCCAATCAAAGAGTGTACATATTAGTATGCACAGATTACATGACTAAATGGGTAGAAGCTAAGGCACTCCTTAAAGCTAATGAAGAAGCAGTACTAACATTTTTATTTGAAGAAATCTTTGTTAGATTTGGATTGCCTAGAGAATTAGTCACAGATGGAGGACCTCCTTTCAACTCTCATGGCTTCAAAAATACGCTTCAGAAATATCATATTAAGCACAAAATGACTACACCTTATCACCCCCAAGCAAATGGGCAGGTAGAAAGCACCAATAAAGTCATAGAAGCCATCCTAACAAAAACAATAAAGGAGAATAGAAGGGATTGGTTTCAAAGGTTGCCCGAGGCATTATGGGCCTATAGAACTACTTGGAGGAATACTACAGGCTTTTCACCCTATGAATTAGTTTTTGGAAAGAATGCTATTTTCCCTGTAGAGTTTGAGATCAAAACTTTAAGAACTGCTTTAGCTATTAATCTTGATTTGACTGATGCACAGATAGCCAGGTTACAGCAACTTCAAGAATTGGACGAGAAAAGATTGGATGCCATCCATCAAACAACCATGATACAACAACAAAGAAGCAGGTGGCATGACAGAACCATCAAGCAAAAGCAGTTCCAGAAAGGTAACTGGGCTCTACTTTATGATTCCCATTTTGAGAATTTCCAAGGTAAGTTAAGAATAAGGTGGTTAGGGCCTTATGAAGTGGATGCTGTTTTTCCAAATGGGACAGTTAGACTTTTAACAATTGATGGAAGCAGAACACCACTACTAGTGAATGGCTATCGACTCCGTTTATATCAGAGGTCTGTTTCTAAAGAAGATTTTAAAGCCACTTGCATGGCAATTAAACAGTATTCTTTTCCAGGGGAACTTGCTATTCCTCAAAGCACTTAAATTTCTATTTATTTATGCATTTTTTTTTTAGGATAGATATTCTTTTTAATTACTAATAATCCCTGCCAAGGGTTACCATATTATATTTCAGTATTTTGCAGATTTGAGCTGTGGAAAATAGCTGAGAATGAAAGCTTTAAAGGAATCACTTTGCGGACTTGGAATTCCCATTGCTACAACACCAACTCCTGTTGCTGCAACACCAATTCCCGTTGCTGCAACACCAATTCCCGTTGCTGCAACACCTTTTCACGTTACTACAACATCTTTTCCCGATGATGTAACATCACTTCCAGTGGCTGCAACACCAAGCCCCGTTGCTGCAACACCACTTCCCGATCCCGTAATACCTTTTTAGCAATTCTCTCATTTATAAAAACACCAGTCTCTCCACTTCAGCCCCAAGAAACGAATTTTTGTAAAATACACCACTTCTTGTGATGATTACGATACTCCACTATCACTTCCCGTCATTATTATTAAAAATCGCCGGTATTCTCATGCTCTTAGACCCGCTGTAATCATTATCATCCAGCAAAAGATAAGACAAGACTTTTCGACGCAGCAACCAAAAAGGTAAAACATAAAGGTACGCATGATTATGTATGGACATTAAATAATAGTTAATGCAGAGAAGCTGATAGGACTACTAAATAATTGTACTTCCAATCATATCACTTACGCATAGGCGGGGGGGATTACCAAAGCGCTTTCATAATTGCATACTACACGAACTGTCGCCGCCCTTAACTCTCCCTGTAATATGTAAAAGTCACCTTATCATGGCATGTTACCATTTGCAACGGTTTACTCTGAACTGAACTTGGAAGCTTGGCTCTGAACTGAGAATTTCACTGAAACAACAGCTATGGGAGGAAATCCCATCACATACGAACCTGGCACAACAACACTTCTTGAGCTCTATCCTGAGGTTTATCAAATCTTCCTGCAAGCGGGATGGCTAGATTACTTCAGAAGACTCCCAGATTTCGACGCGCAGCAAGTCCTCGAGTTTGCATGCAATTTAACAGAAGGATTTCCTATTGTTCAAGGAGTCCAAATCCCAGTCACGAAGGAAGTCATAGCCCAAGTTACCGGGCTACCAGCTAATGGCATACGGTGGTTCAGTAGGAAGCACTTGATCCTTAATGCGCAGCAGGATTTTCTTCAACCGGGCGAGCAGGTGGAACCGAAGGGAAGAGGTGTAGCGCTTCAGTCATTGCCTCAACCGTGGCCGAAAGTTGCTGAATTTGTGAAGCAATACCTGACGTGCGAAGGTCGGTACCAGGTAATTTACCAGCACGATTTCGTCTTGTTGAATCATTTGAGGAATGGTCAGTTGATAAATATGCCATATTATTTATTGGGATGTCTTAAAAATATGTCACGTTACAGTGTCAACGCAAAGCGTCCACTTCTTTCCTTGAAACACCACCGCTTAGCTCAATTGCTGATAAATAGAGGCCTCGCCTTAAATAACCCTCCACCCCCCATTAATCCCCATCAAGAGGCAGAAATTCCACAGCCGGAACAGGAAATTCCTCATCAGGAAGAGGAAATTCTTCACCAAGCTCAAGATGAACCTCAGCCAGATGTAGAAATCCCTCAGCAAACAGAGAACATTCTTGAGCAAATACCCAAAGAAATCCCTCAGCAAGCAGACGACATTCCAGAACAAATGCCTAAAGAAGTCCTCCAACAAACACCCCCACAAGTTGCTGAAAATGAGCAATCAGCGGTAGAAATACCCACCGAAACAACTCCATCCCCCAACAGAACCAATCCATCCATTCCTATACTTGGTATTTCTACCGATGACTCTGATGATAACATCCCTATTACCCTGCTCAAACGGAAAATGCAAAGGAAAATGGAAACCCCACCAAAAAGAAGAAGAACTAGGGCTTCGGCTAAAACAGCCGCTATTTCTGCCACTGTCCCTATCTTAAAGAAAGCCAGCCTGAAAAGAAAAATGTATGAATTCCCTGCTTCTCTACCCAAGCAAAGGACACGATCGTCTGCAATAGTTGAATCTCCTAGCCACACCCATCCCAGATCACCACCCATCACCTTAAAAACCCGCATTCCCACCATCCCTCGAAACTCCTCTCCCTCACCCTCGGAGGCTAAGATGCAGAGTGTTCACAGTTTCGTGACATCATATTTTAAGGTAGCTGACACACAAGAACCAGCTGCCGACACCCAAGGTAATATTGGCCAAGAAGCTGCAACACAAGAAACAGTCACTACCCCAGGTGACACACAAGAACCACCTGTCGAGGGTATAAGGGATCAAATTAATGTTGAAGCACAACCTCTGCCTCCACTAGAACCTGCTGCTCCACAAGCTCAGCCCACCATATCTGCTCTGCAGGAAGAAATTGAATTTCTAAAATATCAAATTCAGGACTACCAGGAGGAAATAATAAGGGTCAAGGAAGCCTATCAAAATGAATTTAGCCTGCATATTTTAGCACGAGTAGCATCTGCAGCAGAGAAGAGTAAGGACAATGAATATGTGTGTACCAGTTGTGGTGACATATATACTCAAGCAGGATACAAGGTAGTGGCAGAACCAATGAATGAAGTCCCTGCTATTGTGGTTGAAACAAAAGAACCTGTTGTTACACAGACGGAAACACCACAACCCTCCGCTCAGACAGAAGAACCTGCTGACAAACAAGAACCAGTAGGTTCTCCAGAAAAGGTGCAGGAGCAGACAGAAGAACCTGTTGTCACACAAGAACCAACAGGCTCTCCAGAAAAGGTGTAGGAGCAGACAGAAGAACCTGTTGTCACACAAGAACCAACAGGCTCTCCAGAAACAGTGCAGGAGCAGACAGAAGAACCTGTTGTCACACAAGAACCAACAGGCTCTCCAGAAACTGCACCAGAGCAAACAGAAGAACTTGCTGACACACAAGAACTAGTAAGTTCTCTAGAAACTGCACAAGAGCAAACAGAAGAACTTGCTGACACACAAGAACCAGTAAGTTCTCCAGAAACTGCACAAGAGCAAACAGAAGAACTTGCTGACACACAAGAACCAGTAAGTTCTCCAGAAACTGCACGGGAGCAAATAGAAGAACTTGCTGAAACACAAGAACCAGCAAGTTCTCCAGAAACTATGCAGGAGGTAACAGGGAATAAAGAAGAGGAAAAGTCACCACGGCCTACCCAAATTGCCATGGAACGAGAGGAAGAAATGGTTACAGAAGAAAATGAAGAAGAAAACATGGACTCACCCAGGCCTATTCAAACTGCCATGGAAAAAGAAGAAAATGAAGAAGAAAACATGTACTCACCCAGGCCTATTCAAACTGCCATGGAAAAAGAAAAAAATGAAGAAGAAAATATAGACTCACCTAGGCCTATTCAAACTGCCATGGAACGAGAAGAAAAAGAAGTTACAGCAGGAAATGAAGAAGAAGGCATAGACTCACCCCGGCCTACCCAAAAGGAAGAAATAGTTACAGGAGGAAATGAGGAAAAAGGCATAGACTCACCCCGGCCTACCCAAATCGCCATAGAACAAGAAGAGGAAGCAGATACACAGGAATTAGTACATAATATAGAACATGAAGAAGAAACAGTGGCTAGAAATGGAAAGGAAGACATTGGATCATCTCGGCCTACTCCAATTATCACAGAGCAGATTACCCTTGTTGATGCCTTTACAAAAACAGAACTTCCCTCTGTTAGTGATGCATGCACAGAAACAGATAGTTTTCAAGAACTAAAAGGAAAATGGTGGAGAGAATATGAGCTGTCACAAGGCAAAGCATTCCAACAACAAAAGGGGACATGGTTCAATTATGCATATAAGAACTGGGAAGCACTTGAGCAGTGTAGAGCTCAGTACAAAGAAATTAAGGAACTAAAAGCGAGATTGTCCCAGATGTTTGAGTTATTCCAAAGAATACTTGCCACAAGGAAACCCTCTTTCAATTATGCAACATTTTAGAGGGAAAGACTCACATTCTTACAGATAAAGGCTATTAGAGAAGGTAGACCTCATCAGGTGGTTACATCAGAGAAATTTATGCAAACCTTTGCAGAGGCACCTAAAAATGATCAAAATTTGTTATGCGAGCTTTATCTCCATAAATCTCCATAATGAAGCCATGACCGAAGAAAGAAACATGAATATGCTACCTGTGGTTGGCGACATACAGCTGAGAGCTTTCATCTCCTTTTTAGCCAACCAACTTACATGGAAGAACACTTTTACCTCAGCTCAACATAATGAACAGAATTGCCTTCTGTGGATTAGAGCTGAACCTCAGAACGTAGCCACCTTCATTGCACAACAACAAAGAATGACAAGTGATC
Source organism: Pinus tabuliformis (assembly GCA_031772625.1). Taxonomy (NCBI): domain Eukaryota; kingdom Viridiplantae; phylum Streptophyta; class Pinopsida; order Pinales; family Pinaceae; genus Pinus; species Pinus tabuliformis. The sequence continues at coordinate 85,790,511 of CM062806.1, read as the reverse complement.
CTGAAATGAAGGACCACATCAGACAACTACAAGCAGTGGTCCTGAGAGACTGTCAACACTATGTGAGAACTAAGGCACCCTTGACTGTCAAGGCAAATAACTTGTTCTGGGAAAACTGCCCCAAGGAGAGGCAGGAATATCACCCTTATAATCCACCTAATTTACAGGCAGCACTCTCAAGGGTACCTTACTATGTTAGATGCATGCAATACTGTGCTGAGAATTGGATTGGCTACAGATTTAAATTTCCACTTCTATGGTTATCTGGTGAACAATACAAGGGCCAATTTGGATCATCCAAAAAGGAAGAAGCAGCAGCATGGAGGCAAATACAGACTGTCTGTGGGTTCAGAGATAAGTTTGATGCCACTTCCTACAACTATTGTCTCAGTAATCTACACTGTTCATCCCAGTACTCCGATTCAGACTCAGAGTAAGCATTGCATGAGGACATGCAATCTCTTCAGTTGGGGGGGATGTTAGGATTCAGAATTGACCATTTTTGACCTTATATTTTGGCCATAATATTATCCTTTTCAGCTCAATAGTTGAAAGCTTTGATTACATAATAACTTAATCACCCCAAGGTATGAAGTAATTCTCCGCATATCTATATGTTTAATCGTTCATTACATATTCATGATTATCTTTATATTTATCTTTGGAAAAGCTAACTAAATTGCCAAGTAACCGTTGAACTGTCTAAAGTCTGCAGGAATTATAATTCACAGTTGTTGTAACACCAGAAACAGCAACTACGCAGTTGCTGTAACACCAGAAACAGCAACTACGCAGTTGCTGCGACACCAGAAGCAGCAACTACGTAGTTGCTACAGCCAGCAACGACAACTGTCTAAAGCAGGGGAATGCTATTTTGCGACAACTAGAAATAACAAATGGAAACTATCTGAAGATCGCCAGAATTCCGTGCTGACGCAGCATGATCAGCAATTGTCCAAAAAGGGTAAAACACAGTTGCTAAAATATCAGGAACAACACGGGGTTTAATCAGCAACCATGGGGAAATGGCGAAGGATAATGCGAGGATGCCAAGAAGACGGTCGAAGTTCGGTTACCAGCTGTGTAACAGAAAGAAACTCAAGAAAGAATACACTGTCACACTGTTATAATAGCATTCTGTAACTCTTATTTTTGACATAAAGGGTTAACTAAATGAACTGTGATAGTCTATTGTAATAGATGTCTCCTCTATAAATAGGAGACATCTACATTAGAGAAAAAAAAAAGAAAAATAGTTTTGTAAGGGGAATTTTGAAAGACAACAAAAAGGTCTGAACATTTATTGTAACTAGATCTTTTGGCAGATGAATAGAAGATTGTTCTGAGCATCTAATCTAGTATTTGCGTTCTGGGGAATCTTGTGAGAGGGACTGGGCCTACCTTCCTCACAAGATTCACCCATTTACTTTTCTGTCAAGTGTGTAAGTGTGTTTGGTAATTTATTCTTGCTGGTACTCTGTTTTGGATTCTGTAGCATTACCTCTGATGATTGCCTTTTTGCTGGCACTTTGTTTTGTTAATCGTTTGGAACTGTACTTCACCGGTGAATTAGAATTGCAGTGTGTATTAGCAATCTGGTTACAGGGGCAGGTGCTGAATGTCCTTGCTTGGAGGATAGGGTCCTGATCCTCTGATAACAGAGCATTGATCACTTTTCTTTTCAGATTTTTCATTTAAATTAACTGCTTCCATTTTATCTTTACAGTACACTGTTATAACATAACGTGAGAATTACGTATACTACAGCTTTTTAATGCTTTTAGAGTTAAGTACATACAGTACGCGATAGCCTTTGAAATAAAAGACTTTCCCAGATTGACAATTTAATGTGGTACTTGATTGTTAATCAATAAACAAATCATCTAGCCAACAATAATGAAACATCCGAACAGTCTCAACATATATGGTGGTCTTGTAGTAAGTAACAACCAACTCTCATTAATCTCACTACTCTCCCCACAATTCAACATTTTTTTTCTCCCTTCTCCAATTTGGTTAGTTTCTTCTTCTAGCTTTATTTGGTTGCATTTCCCTTTCTTCTTCCTTCTTCCTTCTCCTCTATCTAATATTCCTTTCATTTATGTCTCATAGCATGTCTTTTTCCTCTTATTCCTTTTGTATTCCTTCACTCTTTCTCTTTCCCCTGGCTTCTCTCTATCATTACAATTCCATTTCTTGTCCCTCAAAATTGAGTTCTCCCTTCTCCTTGTGTTGTCAATCCCTTGTTTAGATCATTCCTTTATCTCTTATTATCTTCTACCTTCTCCTTTATTTTCATTCTTTTCTTCTTTCTTCATCTCCCCCTCCTCGTATCTCCTCCTTTAGCATTTTTCTTCCCTTCGATTTCCTTAGTCTTTCTTCCTTTTTCTCCCATTTGCATTTCCCTCTCTATTCTATTCTACATATCCCCTCCCTACCCATATCCTTGGTTTTTATTGTCTTCATTTTCTTTATTTTACTTAAATTTATTTGCATTTTAAATTTCTGAAATCTCTCTTTCATTTTTTGAACTTTATGTATTTGATAGACTCATATACATTAATTTATATTCTTAACGAAATATTAATTAATATATTATATTATATGTTTAACAAAATTGATATATCAATGTTCCTAGCACATTGTATATTAATGTGTTAAATGTTCTCTATTAATAATATAATACACTAATTAATAAATATAATTATTTATGTGTCTAACAATAAATTATTTTTCATAATAAGAATAATAAATTCAAAAACTTGATTATCACTATTAAATTTTTTATTTATCATTTTCAATTCAAACCTTTAAGTTCGTATCATTTTCCTTTAGTGCGGCTCCTTTTTCCTTTACTGCGGTTGCGGCTCCTGCTCAAAACAGGTCTGCTCACGCTGCCTATCATCAAGTCTCTTTTTTTACTACGGCGATCTGAGTAATACTGCAGCGATCTGCCGCTACGGCTCCTTCTTCCCTTACTGCGTCTACGACTCCTGCTCAAAATGGGTCTGCTCACGCTGTCTCAGCACTGCTGTCGGCTCTCACGCTGTCTCAGCACTACTTTGGGCTTTAATTCCCATTCTTTCAAGCGATGATGATCTCCGCACTGCTCTGCTCTTGCTCGCGTGAATGAATCCTCATGCTCTCTCGGCACTAGAATGAATCCTTTTTGTTTTTTGCCCTTATCTGTCAGAGAGCAGGTTTGATGTCTTGTATTTCTTCTGGTAAAACCCACTCATATGATATGATATCCACGAGCATACTTTTCTTCGTGTGCTTAAAGCCATCAACTTAGTCGATGCTCTGTACCAATCATAGTTGGCATGCTTTTCTACCCGCGTGCTTTGCCTTAAGCGGTAGAGTGCCAACCACAGTAATACCCTATTATATACTATATAATACTACGATGATCTAGGGTTTCTTTTGCGGCTAGTGTGACTGTAACCCTTCTGTTTCTTCTGCGACCAGCTTATTACTGTGGCAATCTAGGGTTTCTTCTGCAGCCAGCTTGAGTAATCTATGGCTCTTTTATTCTACGGTCAGAGGGTCTCTTCTGCGGCCCTTCTTTCTTCTTTCTTTTGCGGCCAGAGGGTTTCTTCTGCAAACTTCTGGTGTGACCTTCATCCAATAGATTGCATATTCCAGATTTATAGATCTGATACGTAGATTTGAACAGCCTATGTAGCTCCCTTTTGTAAAATCTTCAGAAACACTTTTATACTCAGCGGGAGAGCATTCTCCAAATGGCTCCCAGCTTCGCAAAAATAGCTGCTGGTTCAGATCTGTCCTCCTCTGGGAGGCAAGCTCTTGCCCATATCCTTAGTGAAGCCCCAGCTTCCACTGTCCAGGTGGACCAGGCCTGACTCGACGAGGCTTTGAAGTTTTCTGAAAGAGCCCTAATCTGTCGATTCAATGGTTTTTGGCCGCAACTAACAGCTCTCCACAGTTGGATCTTAGAGGTATGGAAGCCTGTCATTTCTGATGCAATTAATATCTACCCTTGTGTTAGGGGTTTCTTTATAGTAGATTTTGAAAACCATGAAAGCAGACAATGTATTCTAGATTATGGCCTTTGGTTTTAGGAAAATTTAGACCTATTCGTGAAGCCATGGAACCCATCATTCGGCCCCTCAACAACAGTCATAACCTCAGCACCAGTTTGGGTGAGATTACCAAACCTACCCTTGCATCTCTGGAATTCCTCCTTGCTCAAAGCCATTGGAAATGCAATTGGAAAATTTTATTGCAGGTGCTCAGAAACAGAGGAATATTTCAGAACCACCTATGCATGCATCTATGTGGAAATGGACTTTAGCGCTGGATTCCCAACTGAAATACACCTAACAAGTAAAGACTATGTGTGGAACCAGAAACTCGATTATGAAAGTGTCCTCTTCAGATGTTGATCCTGCTTTGAGACAGGCCATCTAGCCAAAAATTGCCCAAAGGCCTCCCAGAAAAAATCTGATAAAAAAAATCAACACAAATCTACATGGTGGGAAGGAGCACAAAAAGAACACTACACTGTCATTAAAGAAGAATACTTTCGAGAAAACTTTGAATCACAAGAAATTAGCCAAGAAAGAAACAAATCTCAAAACAAGCAGGGGGCAATCCCCGCCCAACAAAAATCTTCATTTAACAGCAAAGCAGATCTCTTAGACCAAACTCCTTCTCCGACTATCTTCAAAAGGATGAACACAATAGATTACGAAGCTAAGACACCAATGTCCCAGGAACCAGAAGAGATGAAGGAGATGAAAGATAAAGGAAGTTGGAAGACCGTAGAGAAAAAAAGAAAAGTTGCAACACCAATCTCACCAAGAAAGACGAGGAGCCAGAAAATTAAAAACTAAGAAAATTATAGGTCCGATAGACCAATTTGGTCTCAATGGACGTTAACCACCACCACCACCACCATCATCATCATCATCAATAATTTGTCACTACATATGGTTAAAAATTTAGGTTTAGGGACTTTTATTAATTAAGTTAATAGAAACTAATTAAATGATTTAAATCTTGTCACCTTTTATTTACTTCTTTCTAGGGTTTTCCTCTTGGGTCTTTTGCGTGCTTGTTTTTTCTAGTAGTATAATAAAAATGCTTTGGCATTTTTTTCACTATCCTCTATTTGTAGATATCCTTTATCTCTTTTCAAATCACATATTCTTTATCCTTTTTCAAATATTCTCTTGAGAACTGGTATTAACAAGTGTTGCATGCAATTAGTAGTCCCTGCCAGTAATGTTTATTTGTTTCTTTCAACGAAATGATTATGTGAATTGCTTGCTTCAGCTCATGGCTTCTGCCAATACTTGCATGCATTTTATGCATCTTCACTGCATTTTAATTCCAATTGCCTTCTGTAATTTTGATATAAATTTGTACTATTAAGCATGCATCTTTATGATAGTTTAATTCCAATTGTCTCTTTTGTAATTTTGATATCAAAATTTATTATTAAAAATAAATGGGCATATAGAGATGATCTTTATGACGGGTAGGTTAATTCTAGCAGCCCTATTGTTAGAAATATGCAAGATTTGTTCCATTTATGTACTACTCAACTCAACTACAAGATACGTAATTTGTAAGTTTTATTATTAAAAAGAATTAGGCATATAGAGAAGATCTCTATGACAGGTAGGTTAATTCCTGCCATACTACCCCTTTTGTCAGAAATGTGCAAAGGAGTTAATATCTCAACTACAAGATAGGTAAGTAATTTGTACTTTTGATATCAAAATTTATTATTAAAAAGAATTGGGCATATATAGATGATCTCTATGATGGGTAGGTTAATTCCTGCCATGCCACCCATTTTGCAAGAAATATGCAAATGAGTTAATATCACAAATATTTTATTTAATTATAATTATTTTATTTTTTATTTTTTTGGAATCTAACTACTTCTTTGATAAACATTTGTTTTTGTTCGCCTTGCATCTGCATATTATGTATATATACTTTTAACACATAATCTTCTCTACATTATGTGTATATCATTTCAATTCATAATCTTTGTAATTTGTTATTTTAAAAAGTTTTTTTTGAATCTAACTACTTCTTTGATAAACCTTTGCTTTTGTTCGCCTTGCATCTGCCCATTATGTATTTATACTTTTAACTCATAAGCTTCTCTGCATTATGTGTATATAATTTCAATTCATAATCTTTGTAATTTATTATTTTAAAGAGGTAAAATATATTATAATTGAGTTGTGAATTGGTATTTTTGATAAATATTATAAATATTATTATTATATATTATATTAATTATTTATTTTATGGAATAAAATGAGATTTTAGTTAAAAACATTTGTTTGGACTGAGTGAAGATAACTTTAATATACCTATTATAATGATGCAGCTCCATAATCCATTTACTCAAAGAGGCTTCATGAATTTAAAACAATAGAAAACCAATATTATTTTAAGATCTCACTATCTCAATTTGGGTTTATATTATTTACGTTAATATTATTTTAAAATCCGATTATATTATTTAAATTGGTTGATGTTTCATGACAACGAAACCAATAAACAGTAAAAAACTAATAACCAACGACACTAAATAAACAGCGAAAAACTAATAACCATTTAATAAATGGCTCCAACATAAACTATAATATGCATCTTATGACGCGACTCCATTTAAACTTTATTAAATATAAATTGCCTTCCACACTCTCTGGCCCCCCTTCTTCTTCCTCATCGACCTTCAATGGTGCTTGTCTTCATGCACTCAATTCAATGATTGTCCTCGCCTGGTGCTCAGATTGTGTGCAGGTAAGATGGCATTCATGTCATTATTGCATTTTCCTGGACATTGCAGGGCAGCGCGGCATTGGAGTGGTAGCCGCTTTAACTTGAATGGGAGGAGTGGGGAAGAATCTCGTGGTCCTAAATCGTAAGAAAAGGGATAACTCTAGTGTTGTACGGTGGACTGTGTCGGTAGCTGATCACACTCGTCGGATACCCTGCCCGATGAATGGTTTCCGCTTACGACCGACTGCAACGTTTCCCGGGCTGCATTCTTAAGAGAGTGCGTTGTCATGTGACTGGGAATCAAATGAACGATTCCAGGTGGTCAAATATTTGTACATGGCATTTGATTTCCACCCACATAGAAACAAAACATACAAGACAACATACAGAGGCAAGTGTACTCTTCTGGGTGAGTGGAGAAGTTGAAGCCTTACAATGACATAGAATTGACATACAATTATTATTGGTTGTGAGTTGCATTATATGGCCAATCATGGGTGGAGGTGTAGGATCTACAAGGTGTGTGCAACTTTGGTACCAGTGAAACAAAGAGCGCATGAGGAAATTGAAGCCCTACACTTGCAGCGAATTAATGGCTGTGAGGTGGGAAGTATGAACATTATAGGCGGAGGTGCAAAAATGGGAAGTATGAACATTATGAGGAGGTGCAAAAATGGGAGATTGTAACATTGGTGAACACATAAACAAAGAAAAAAAAGTGGATTCGAGCAGTAAACTCCAAGAAACTGATGAAAATTTCTGGTAATTTCAAATAACTAAACTGAATAGAGAAAATGCTGTGTTTTGCACAAGATCTTAACACAGGGCAGCAATTTTTTTTTTTCCAGAAAACAGAGTTTCAACAACACACATAAAAACTTTTTATTCATTAATAAACTGCCTGATACATATTTGGGATTCACTAAGAACTTCCACAAAAATCACTGTGTTTCTTCTTGCACAAAATTACACCGCTGTATCTGTAAAATTTTACATTTACTGTTGTGTAGATTGCATTTCAATAACAAAAAAAAATTACATTCGTTGGCTGTTGCGAATTTCCCTTTTTTTTTCTTTGCACTGTTGTGCATAAAATTTTCATAGCGCTACTGCGCATTCCCCTTTTGCTTTCAACAAAAGAAACTTCACGCTGGCTTCCCTTATGTTTCATATGCCATAAAAAAATAAAACAAAAACATATGACATTTACATACCTCGTGAATAAAAAACTATTAAAGTTAAAACATTACCAAGGTTTACGTATATTCTACGAACCAAAATAAATTACATTAATTATTTCACTGACAAAGTCCGCGGTCAACGAAACTTCCACTTCACGTTATGCAATTTATGGTTCTGGCTTGTACACAGCCGTTGATCTTGTCCTCATTGATCGAACAGCTGATGGCAATATCAGGAGGCCCTTCCTTGCTGAACTTTACCGGCCGTGAATGGGTGGTTTTGGAACCGTACTGTGGACACGTGTCGGCAGCTAGATGTGATCGGAGCCCCTCGCAAAATACCACTCTGCGTGAAAGGTGGTGCTGGGAAAACTGTTGGCGGTTTCTGGAATTAAATGACACAGCAGTTCGAAATTACATTTCAACAGAAACACATACGTCGATCTATCAAAGTGATAGACTTGCAAAAGATGGAAAGAGAGCGTTCGAAACAGAGAGTTGGAAATTCAATTCTAATCTGTCACAAAGAACACATTACTCTCATTTTGTCTTTGTTGGATATTATATATGAGAAATAGTATTTGCATATATTTTATCGTATAAATCTGTCATTGTTTTGTATATGGAGAGTTTATGTATAAGTAATATAATGATAGGTTTGTTACCTTTCATCAGTGGTAAGTCGTGATCTGTTCATTTGTGAACGGCGGCTTCGTGCAGTGAATGAAACGGAGGGGGCTAGGTGCATGCTCTGTAAATGGATTCTATGAGCGGCTTGTGCATTGGAACATGGCGGCTATGTTAGCCCTTTGATGAGCCAAGAGAGATTGACCTGATCGAACCTATTTCATCGTTCACCTATTCAGGTACTGACAATAGGTGTGAACCTCAACTGAATATCATAAGTAGTTAAGACTCTTGTAAAGAATCTATAGAGAAAACCGAATCTGTAGGCCAGGTGCGGAATGAATGGGTCCACGAATATGAAAGAGGTAAGGAACATAAATAAATCTCTAGTCAGCAAAAGACAGATCAAATTTCAAGACTGATTCATTCTTGCAACAAGTTTCAGGACCGATTCTTTCTAGCAACAAAAATTTGGTGAATATTACTACGTTGTTAGATTTCATAAGGATGCCAGTATAAAATAGCACAACTAAATCTCTAGATTTCATAAGGATGCCAGCATAAAATAGCACAACTAAATCTCTAAATCTCGAGATTTAGAGGCCACAAATAATATAATGATAGCATAAAATAGCACAACTAGATTGCTAAATCTGAAGATTTAGGGCCCTCAAATTAATATAATGATAACATATGTACGAACGGTTCAAAGAATGTCTGTTGGTTTCATTCTTACACTGTTCACTAACAAATTATTAATCTCTCTTTTACTTTCTCTCTTATACTTATACTTTCAGGCAATAGAAAATGCATATGACCTCAAAGTGATACAAAGAAAAGTGATAGCATCTCTAAGGCATAACATCAATACTCGTAATTTCAGCACTTAGTTAAAATAATTCTTTGCAGGATTCCCAGCACATCAATATAATACGAAGGTAGGTGAAATTTGATTGGACTTATCAAATAAAAGAATGCTTCAAACATAAAACATGATGGAAATTTCTGCTGATTTCAAACAAAATTCAACAGAGCATAACAATGTTCTGATACCACTATTGGGGATTTTTCTGGTAAAATCCCAAAAACAAATAAACTGAACACAGAGACAATGCTCTGTTTTTCTGCCACAGGATCTTTTGCACAGGGAAGCTAACTTGTTTTCTGAGAACAAAAATTTTTCACACCCAAAAAAAACTTTGCATTCATCAATATGACTGCCTGTTAGAAAAAAAAGGTCTTCCTCTTAACAGAGGGATTTCACCAAAACTGCTTTTACAAAAACATCTTCCTCACACAGAGGGATTCACCAGAGATTATGCTGAAGAGCATCTTCCTCTTGACAGAGGGATTCACCAGTATATGCCATATTCCTCTTGACAGAGGGATTCACCAAGAGACTGTGCTGAAGAGCACCTTCCTCTTTAAAAAAGGGATTCACCAAAAATACATTTCAACCAATCAAGAATTTACTTTGTCTCCTTCTGAGATTTTACATTGCTGTGTGTAAAAATCTCATTTACATTTACTACTGTAAAAACAGAGTTTTACATATACTGCTGTAATAAAAAATTTTTACTTACATTTGCTGATGTAAATGTAATTCCTTACATTTCATTACAAAAAAAATCTCCTTCACTGTCACGTTGTTGCAACTTCATTTTATTCCCAAACAGGACATCAAAACATCCACGATGCTCTGTTCTGGTTTCTACCTTCGTCTTTGTTTTTGTGTTCACCCACGCATTGCTGTGCGATCTATAGCTTCCATCACACACTGGTCAATGCCACTCAAAAAAAACATATATTTCTTATGCACTGTTGTGCATCACACTGACCATAGACTCTGACTAATTTTTTTGTTTGCACGAGCTGTGCATTTTCCACTGTTTCATTACCAATACAATATCAAAAAAAACTAGACTGGACATTACCTATGTTGCTGCGTGCTGTCCCCATTTTCATTCAACAAAAAAATATTCACACTCTGCCATGATTTCAAATTACATGGTCTGCGTATTGCCGTCCTTATTTTTACTCTGCCCCATGTTCTTCTTTGTTCTACACACTGCAGTGCGTTTCATTGCATATTCAAATGAATGATTAAAAATTACATGGCAATACCATTTGTTATGCCATACTGCCGTGGATAAAAAAAACAATATAATTAAAAACATTTAACGACATTCTATGACCTCAATTAATTTCATTAACTATTTCAGCATGGCGGTTAATTAATTTAGTCAGCCTTGCATACGTCTTCAACAGTGATACGGAGGTCAAACTCAAAGCTTTTACGGCACGTCAAATTCTGTCAGCTTGATTGCAATCGACGGTGGATAACGAAGAACTCAATCGGACGGTTGTGTTAAATATCGGAAGCCCTTACTTGATCAACCTTTACTTTCCGATGGAGCAGTGGTTTTGCAAACGTACAGAGGACGCGTGGAGAAATCTTATTGCATCGGGCTTGTGTTTACGAAAACAACTTCATAGCAGAAGGCGGTCCGATGAGTGTCAGGTGGTTTTGCTGAAGTGGTTTTCCTGTTGTCATGGATGTCCCAGTGCGCGTCTGCAAACTCTGCCTGTAGTTGGAATTAATATTCCAACACTCCCCCTTAATTTCAACTGCTGGCCGTTCAAACATACCCAAACACTTCATAAAAAAAATTCAAAGCTTTTCTGCCTATTCATATTAGCTTTCCTTTCATCGCTTTCACTGCTTTGCTCAGGCACTCCAATCATGTAATATCCTCTTTCTTTCTGCTTCAGGCAAGATTTCCAATCTTTGCATCTCCAAGCTATCCTGCAACCTTTCTTCTCTGCACTTATGGCAGATTTAATTTCATATCTCTCCCCTATAAGAAGATCTTCATCAAATAATATAGTTTAGCAATAATGATAAAAAAAAAACTTACAGGCTCCCCTTAACTGTATGCATTGTCTTCTTTCAGCAAAGTTTTCTCAAAAGAAACTTAGATCGGCTGGGGAGCTCAAGGGACTTTCGGACTGTATTTCCTTCCTTCTCCATACTTGTGTAACTTTCTTCTTTTGCATGGGTCTAGCTTGCATACGAGCCCATGTTAAGTTACAATCACGTGCCATATGCCCAATGTTATGACACTTGAAACATTCTACGTTCATGAATAAGATTTCATGATTTCGTCTTGTAAAATTGTTTCTTGGAGGTTGTCGAAGACCATAACATCTATCTCTATGAAATGATCTACAGTCTTTTGCCATATGACCAAAGTTTGAACAAGAATAACAATAACCAAAAAATGAACTTTGGTACCTCGTAGATGGTGGTTTCCTTGATGTACTTCTGAAGCTTTGCTGCCTTGAGATCCTTTGATGATAACCATTGCCTCTTGCCTCTTTGACATCATTAACATTTCTTCTTGGAGCTGGTTTTCTGCTTGGAGTAGGATTTCTTCTATTGTCGCCTTGATTTTTCTCCTTGCCTTTGCTGGAACTAGGAGCATCACAATTTCTTTCTGGCTTCTTCACATTTCCTTTTCTTAATGCATTTTCATTCTTGTTTGAGGGTTCACCTACATACCCGAGTCCTGATTTATCAGATGGGGATCTGTGATAGCTGAGCATGTCATCCAAGGCTTGAGAGCTCTTCATGATTTTGTTCATCCCTTCAACCTTTTTCCTGAGGAGGACTATTTCTTCTTCCAATCTTTCACACTCATTATTCTTCTTTGTAAGTTGTTCCTCAGTTTCTTCCTTGCTACGAGTATCTTCAGCTGCTACTATTTTAAGGGCAATGATATCTGATTTCATTTTGGAGATTTCTTCATTCTTTGCTTGACTTCTCTCCATTTTCTTCTCAGCTTCTTGTGCCTGCTTCGTGGCTTCTTGTAGTTCAGACTTAAGGGAGGAGACCTCTACCTTGTACTGTCCAATCTCTTCTACAAGTTTGTTCACTCTCTTGTGTCTTTGTTCAAGTTGACTTGACAAGATATCTTCCTGCTTCTTTGCTTTATTCAATTGATTTTTCATGGATATGACTTCTTCATGATGCTTCCTTTTGCTTTGATCAAGTTCTTTCTTAAGCTTGGCAAGCTCTTCATCCCTTTCTTTTACTTGAAGCTTGATGAGGTCAAAATTCTCATTTTCAGCTTCTATGATGGGTTCAAAATTTCCTTCTTGACTGATGGTCATGGTCAGTGCTCCCTTTGCGTGAAGGTCATGAAGTCTGTCCCATATATCCTTTGCTGATGAATATTTTCCTAGATTCTTATTTAAAGAATTAGGCAGCCCATCCAAGATAGTCTTTGCTGCTTTTGCATTGTACTCCTTGGATTCTCTATCCATCTTGCTATCATCCATCACTGATTCCCAAATTTCAATCCCTTCAGACTGTAAGAAAGTCCTCATTTTTATTTCCCATATATCAAAGTTCCCGTCGAACCTTGGAGCCTCAAATAGAATGCTTTCAAAGAGATTGTCTTCTATTTTAGTAGAAGAGGGAGACACAATCTTAGGAGGATTGGAGGCTTTCTTCCATGACCTTGCCATTCTTAACTATGTTTAAAATACCTGACTGTGTTTTTAAAACACCTGAATGTCTTCAGCAACTACACAAAAAAAAATCTGAGAAATACCTCAATCCTTTTGATGAGTCTTCACATTGCTGGAGAAGCTTTACTACTGCAGCAAAAAACTCCTTCCTTCACCTTCTTTGTCACCTTCAAAGAGCCTGGATTGGCTTCGATACCATGATGGAAATTTCTGCTGATTTCAAACAAAATTCAACAGAGCATAACAATGCTCTGATACCACTGTTGGGGATTTTTCTGGTAAAATCCCAAAAACAAATAAACTGAACACAGAGACAATGCTCTGTTTTTCTGCCACAGGATCTTTTGCATAGGGAAGCTAACTTGTTTTCTGAGAACAGAAATTTTTCACACCCAAGAAAAACTTTGCATTCATCAATATGGCTGCCTGTTACAAAAAAAGGTCTTCCTCTTAATAGAGGGATTTCACCAGCACTGCTTTTACAAAAACATATTCCTCACACAGAGGGATTCTCCAACTGCTGTTACAAAAAACATCTTCCTCACACAGAGGGATTCACCAGAGATTATGCTGAAGAGCATATTCCTTTGACAAAGGGATTCACCAGTATATGCCATCTTCCTCTTGACAGAGGGATTCACCAAGACACTGTGCTGAAGAGCACCTTCCTCTTTAACAGAGGGATTCACCAAAAATACATTTAAACCAATCAAGAATTTACTCTGTCTCCTTCTGAGATTTTACACAGCTGTGTGTAAAAATCTCATTTACATTTACTGCTGTAAAAATAGAGTTTTACATATACTACTGTAATAAAAAAAATTTACTTACATTTACTGCTGTAAATGTAATTCCTTACATTTCATTACAAAAAAAATCTCCTTCACTGTCGCGCTGCTGCAACTTCATTTTATTCCCAAACAGGACATCAAAACATCCATGATGCTCTGTTCTGGTTTCTACCTTCGTCTTTGTTTTCATCTTCACGCACTGCTGTGCGATATATAGCTTCCATCACACACTGGTCAACGCCACTCAAAAAAACATATATTTCTTATGCACTGTTGTGCATCACACTGACCATAGACTCTGAATAATTTTTTTGTTTGCACGAGCTGTGCATTTTCGACCGTTTCATTACCAATACAATATAAAAAAAACTGGATTGGACATTACCTACGCTGCTGCGTGCTGTCCCCATTTTCATTCAACAGAAAAATATTCACACTCTACCATGATTTCAAATTACATGGTCTGCGTATTGCCCTCCTTCTTTTTACTCTGCCCCCTGTTCTTCTTCGTTCTACACACTGCAGTGTGTTTCATTGCATATTCAAATGAATGATTAAAAATTACATGACAATACCATTTCTTATGCCATACTGCCGTGGATAAAAAAAAAATATAATTAAAAACATTTACCAACATTCTATGACCTCAATTAATTTCATTAACTATTTCAGCATGGCGGTCAATTAATTTAGTCAGCCTTGCATACGGCTTCAACAGTGATACGGAGGTCAAACTCAAAGCTTTTACGGCACGTCAAATTCTGGCAGCTTGATTGCAATCGACGGTGGATAACGAAGAACTCAATCGGACGGTTGTGTTAAATATCGGAAGCCCTTACTTGATCAACCTTTACGTTCCGATGGAGCAGTGGTTTTGCAAACGTACAGAGGACGCGTGGAGAAATCTTATTGCATCGGGCTTGTGTGTACGGAAACAGCTTCACAGCAAAAGGCGGTCCGATGAGTGTCAGGTGGTTTTGCTGAAGTGGTTTTCCTGTTGCCGTCGTTGTCCCAGTCCGCGTCCGCAAACTCGACTTGCAGTTGGAATTAATATTCCAACAAAACATACTTAGAGTCTTCGACCATGAATTCCCTCCACTAGTCCTTCTGTAGTGCCTCCTTCTATCCAACATCCTCACCTCTCTCGTAATTCCTTTAAACACCCCTGAATTTAAAGCATTCTACTTAAAAACAAGCTAATCATTACCACAGGAAAATGTGAGTTTCATACATTGAGGATTTAAGTGGGCCTTGAAGGCCAATTGTTGTCTGAGAAAATCGTTCTACGCTTTGTTTCCACTACAGTGTAGAAATCCTGGATCATTCATGGAGAGAAAGAATGAAAGGTTGAAAGAATCAAACGTTGGATCATTGGTGGCACAGAATGAACCACCCTGTACAACGATCAGAGGTGCCATGAAGGATATGACCATTAATAAATGGATCTGGTGCAAGAAAACATGGATAGTGTCAGGGAAGTATTTCTAATTCGATTTAAGATTATGGCCAAAGGTACTCAAAACACTGCTGCTAGCTTCCTGACTCCACCAAAAAATTAGAAGAGATTTTCCCAAAGGTAATGGAGCTGAGGCGTAGGGAGAAGAGAGATCCATGACTAAGATAATGGCGGAGCACAAGAGCAGGGACAAGAGAGATCTGTATTTTAAAAGAGGCATGGGCTCAGCCAACCCAGGTTTATGCAGCTTGCCACAAAGCTATGGGTTGTCATCTTGCCACGAAGTGATGGGCTGTCAAGTGTGGCAAGGAGCTGTCAACTAAAATACTTTGTCTAAAGCATAGACCAAACGTTTGCATAAAACTTTCGATAAAAAGTTTAGGTCGGCAATATGACCAAAATTTGGCTAACAAAAACTTGCCAACGTTGGTTTATAATACAACTTTGGATAAAGTAACTTCGCCGAGATAAAATAACCTTGAGGCAAGTGAAGATTGTAATAAGAGGGTAAACTAAAAACATTGGTTAAAATTTGTAGGGAAAAAAATTGTTAACACTGACCTTTGGTTAAAGAGTAAATTTGAGCAAAAGTTTTTGGTCAAATGATAAATTAATCTTCGGTCAATATGTGAGCGATCGTTATCGTCCCTGCATGGCCATAGGCACTAATAATGAGTCTTATTTTAGATTCTAAAACATTAATTATAACATAATGAAAACCGTAAATTACTTTCTCATTTTAAAATCCAAAAATTTTATATTAATAAACTTTTTTATTATAAACTTTTTTATTTATTATATTTTTTTACACTAACAAAATATATATATAATTATTGAATTTCATTTATAAATTATGTTATCGGTGAATAGAGTTGAAGTGGTAATTCCCAACTGAATGTTTGAATTGAATGTTTGAATTTAGTTTTTTTGTTGAGTGTCCTAGTATTTCTAATTTGTTACTTTATAAAGATAGATTAGTAAATTTTTAGAGCCAAATTTTTGTTGAGAATTTTTAAATAAATAAAAAGCATAGAAACATTCAGTCTATCACTATGACATTTAATATAGTTAGATTTAACTAACTTAGATCATAAATATATATTTATAATAAATCATGATATATTATTATCTATTAACTATTAATATATATCTTTATTATATAATTTTAATTAATATTATAAATATTTCCCAGATAACAAGTGTTATATGTGAGAGAGGAGAAGGATGGACTATCGTCATCCCACCAAGACCCATACTAGGGTGTGGCATCATGCCTCAATTGTGGTTTGTAAATCCCATGCAATGGGCATGGGCTTGTATCACACACTAAGAGCTCATCCTCAATTCTCCCATCTAGTGGTCGATGTGATGCCCAACATTCCAGCCCACTTTCATATTGTTAATGGAACATAAATCATTTGTGAACCTTGTCATGTCACTTTACCCCATTAATTTGATATTCATCACTGTGAAATCCAATGAAATTAGCTCTTTCACTTTGCTCCAAGTATTATTACACTTTTCTTTTTGTAAGTATGGGGGGACTACATCTTCATCACGTCTAATATATCACCCCGATCGGGGCAAGGAATTGAATTGGTGACTTCATAATAAGGAATGCCTTAACAAAGCACCCGATCACCGTCTATCCAAGACCCTGTGGATATTTATTACACATTTTTTATTAGGTGACATTTGGGTAATTCTCAACTCTTAGGATGAATATTAGGTAAATGCTCCTCTTTGACTCTGTTATCTTATTACTACGGAGAAATATTATAGGATTATGGTGTGATTTTTGTCATATGGCCATTTTGGAATTATGGAATATTTGATAATGGATTTGGATACACAGGTTGGAGTCATTTTCCATCCTTTATGGTTTCTTTCCAATTTCCTTATTTGCGGTTGACACCTCCTTCCTTCTTCCACTTGTCGCTTTAGTTTGATCACTTCATGTTCTTGATCTTCAAGAGCTTCTCTGTTCTGTTCTCTTGATTTTTTAAGATCTTCTTTTAGAGAGAGGATCTTTGATTCAAGCCTTTGAATAGTTATGCTCTGATCCTTTACTACATCCTGCAATTGCTCCCTTACCCTGGTTACTGTCTCCAATTGTTCATTTAATTTGGTAACTTCTTCAGTTTCTGCATTCTTCTTTTCATGTGCCATGAGACTTTTAATATCTTTGCTATTATTGGATGAAGCATTCTTCTTTTCATGTGCCATGAGACTTCTAATATCTTCACTATCATTGAATGAACTTGTAATATGGGTATAATAGCTTCTACCATCTTCTTCATATATCTTTCCTTTGTTATGAGGGCATCTAGCAGCATAGTGACCAACTCTACCACATAGAAAACATTTGAAAGGTAGCTTACCTTTGAACCGTCCAGTTCCCCGTTCAAGATTCTTGACAAAATTTACCTCATCTTCTTCCTCTGACACTTCGAATGCGGCTTCTGGTGGTACCTCTTGTCGCATTTCAAACGCAGTTAAGATCTCGTGAAGCTGTGACATGGTGATTTTCTGCACATTCTCCTTTTCTTCTATGGCAGATACTTTAGAATCAAATTTAGTAGACAGAGATCTCAAAACCTTTTCAACTAAGACAACTTCCTCAAATTCTTCACCCAGATCCCTCATACAATTCACAATCTCATCCATACGCAGGAAATAATTAGCTATGCTTTCATTACTATGCATCTTAAGAGTTTCATACCGGATTCTGAGAGTTTGAAGCTTTGCTCTTTTTACCTGATCATCTCCTTCGTAGCTTGTGACGATTTTGTCCCATATCTCCTTAGCTGATTTGAAATGCATGATCTTCATAAATTCTGATTTTGTCAAACTACTCAATAGGACAGTAACAGCTTTGGCATTGAGCTCATATTGCTTTTTCTCTGCTGGATTTGTAGGAGTTGCTGATGGGAATTTGTATCCTCCTTCTACGATTCCCCAAATTTCTGCTCCAAGTGATAGTAGATATGCAGTGGTTCTTATCTTCAAGTGAGTAAAATTGTTCCCGTCAAAGACTGGTGGCCTGATGTGTGCCTCTCTTTCTGGATTAGCCATTCTGATGGATCTTTTCCTTCAAGCGATCAAGCTTCCTCTGAAGGACCTGCTCTGATACCAGTTGTTGGAAATAATACTGAGAGGGGGGGGGGGGGTGAATCAGTATTATCAGATCAGTAAAACCTTTCCAATTTCATACTCAGAAACATATACGCTACTTCAATTAAGTGAACCCGCGTGTACACGCTACTGTGTCTAATGCAACTAGCGTATATCCAGAGATCTTATGATTTAGTTAGCTTAATCTTCAGTAAATGCATCAGAACATTATTAAGCATATTAACAGTAAACAGGTGCAGTATAACAGAACAAAACATCACACAAGAGCCACACACATGAACACCAGGATATAAGGTGGAAACCCAATGTGGGTGAAAACCACCTGCTGCAATTCGTCTCTTTCTTCTTTAATAAGAAACTTCTTTTACAATGTACTCGTGAAGTCCTTTACCAGTACGCAGGCTAAAACCTGCAGAGGGCTACAACCCTCTCTCGTTTTCCAACTACTTCTGGAAGGGAGCTACAACCCCCTTGGTTTTTGTACTAGCCGATCCATTTACTAGTACGTAGGTGCTGACCCTACAACCTTCTTTCCTTCAGGGACCACGTTTCATCAATTTTCAGACTGGATCCAAGAGTACAAAACAAACATTACTGCAATACAATCATCAACTTATACTTGCATCAGAATTCATTAAACAACCCAATACTGAATCACTGAAACCCTGTCATCAAGAACACAGAACCCAAACCAGAGCCCAGAACTCTGCAAAGACCACCAGAATCAACAGCAACCTGAAATATCAAATCTTATTATGCATACGCTACTTCACTGTACCAAAACCGCGTGTATACGCGTTTTCTCCAAAGGCAACCCGCGTGCAGATCTAGAAATAATTACTTATACCTTCGCTGTCAGATCTGACCCTTGCCAAGCGTCCCGAACAGATAACCAGCAATACCAGATCTTCTCACTCCGTCAGATACTCAATACATTCCCCTTTGCCTAATGATCTTCTACTTATATAGCCTTAGGCCCTTCATAATACCACGGGCCAAAACCATAGTAACACAATACCATCAACATCAAAACTAGGGATCGACACGTCCGTCGAGACACCATGGTCCAAAACCATAGGCACAACTTCCAAGGACTAATCGCCACGGACCAAAGATAAGTTTTCCACATACAGCTCTTTTACTGAAGCCAACCTGCGTGTACACGCGTCTTGGTATATAACTAACCTGCGTATACGCGACTTGGTATATAGTGAACTTGCTTGTAGACGCGACTTGGTATATAGTGAACCAGCGTGTATATATTTTCTCTTCATACTTGTAGTCTGATCATCAATTCCTTGCTGCTATCCTTCTGCACTATGATTTGTCATCAGTGTGATTTGCCATCAAGGACAACACTTGTCTCATAATGCCAACAATTTTTGCATATGTAAATTTTGTTGTTGGGTGAAAAACAACAATGGAATGCGCAACAGTGTAAAGGAAATTGTATTGTTGAAAGTAAAATGTGAAAGAAATTGTTTTTACAGCAGTATATGAAAAAGGGTTTTACAGTAGTAAATGTAAATGAGATTTTTACACACAGCAGTGTAAAATCTCAAGAGGAAAACATAGTAAATTTTTGTTGGTTGAAATGTATTTTTGGTGAAACCCTATATTAAAGAGGAAGATGCTCTTCAGCACAGTCTCTTGGTGAATCCCTCTATTAAAGAGGAAGGTGCTCTTCAACACAGTCTCTTGGTGAATCCCTCTGTCAAGAGGAAGATGGCATATATTGGTGAATCCCTCTAATTAAGAGGAAGATGCTCTTTAGCATAATCTCTTGGAGAATCCCTCTGTGTGGGGAAGATATTATTGTAAAAGCAGTGTTGGTGAATCCCTCCATGTGAGGAAGACCTTTGTGTAACAGCAGTTTTGTAATCCCTCTGTTAAGAGGAAGACCTTTTTTTGTAACAGGCAGTCATATTGATGAATGCAAAGTTTTTTTTTGGTGTGAAAAATTTCTGTTCTCAGAAAACAAGTTAGCTTCCCTGTGCAAAAGATCCTGAGGCAGAAAAACAAAGCACTGACTCTGTGTGCAGTTTGTTTGTTTGTTTTTGGGATTTTACCAGAAAAATCCCCAACAGTGGTATCAGAGCATTGTTCTGCTCTGTTGAATTTTGTTCGAAATCAGCAGAAATTTCCAACAGTGGTATCAGAGCATTGTTCTGTGGTCTTTTGAGTTTGAAATCACCTGAAATTTCCAACTACTGGTATCAGAGCTAGTCCAGGCTCTTTGAAGGTGTCAAAGAAGCTGAAGGAAGGTTTCTTTGCTGCAGCAGCTTCTACAGCAGCGTGAAGACTCATCAAAAGGATCCAGGTATTTCTCAGATTTTTTCTATGTTGCTGTTGAAGACAGTCAGTTATTTTAAATACACAATAAAATGGCAAGGTCGAAGAAGAAAGTCTCCAATCTTCCTAAGGATGTGTCTCCCTCTACTACTAAAATAGAAAATAATCAATTTGAAAGCATTCTATTTGAGGCTCCAAGGTTCAATGGGAACTTTGATATATGGGAAATAAAAATGAGGACTTTCTTAAAGTCTGAAGGGATTGAAATTTGGGAATCAGTGATTGATGGTAGTAAGATGGATAGAGAATCCAAGGAGTACAATGCAAAAGCAGCAAAGACAATCCTGGATGGACTGCCTGATTCTGTAAAGAAGAATCTAGGAAAATATTCATCAGCAAAGGAGATATGGGATAGACTTCATGACCTTCACACAAAGGGAGCACTGACCATGACCATCAGTCAAGAAGGAAATTATTAACCCATCATAGAAGCTGAAAATGAGAAGGTTGACCTCATCAAGCTTCAAGTAAAAGAAAAGGATGAAGAGCTCGCCAAGCTTAAGGAGGAACTTCATCAAAGCAAAAGGAAGCATCATGAAGAAGTCATATCAATGGCAAATCAGTTGAATAAAGCAAAGAAGCAGGAAGATGCCTTGTCAAGACAACCTGAACAAAGGCGCAAGAGAGTGAACAAACTTGTAGAAGAGATTGGATAGTACAAGGTAGAGGTCTCCTCCCTTAAGTCTGAATTACAAGAAGCCAGGAAGCAGGCACAAGGAGCTGAAAAGAAAATGGAGAACAGTCAAGCAAAGAATGAAGAAATCTCCAAAATGAAGTCAGATATCATTGCCCTTAAAATAGTAGCAGCTGAAGCTACTCGTAGCAAGGAAGAAACTAAGGAACAACTTACAAAGAAGAATAATGAGTGTGAAAGATTGGAAGAAGAGATTGTCCTCCTCAGAAAAAAGGTTGAAGGGATGAATAAAATCATGAAGAGCTTTCAAGCCTTGGATGACATGCTCAGCTATCATAGATCTCCATCTGATAAATCAAGACTTGGGTATGTAGGTGAACCCTCAAACAAGAATGAAAATGCTTTAAGCAAAGGAGATGTGAAGAAGACAGAAAGAAATTATGATGCTCCTAGTTCCAGCAAAGGCAAGGAGAAAGATCAAGGCTACAATAGAAGAAATCCTACTCCAAGTAGAAAACCAGCTCCAAGAAGAAATGTAGCTGATGTCAAAGAGGCAAGATGCAATGATTATCATCAAAGGATCTTGAGGCAAAAAGGCTTCAGAAGTACATCAAGGAAACCTCCATCTCCTAGGTACCAAAGTTCATTTTTTGGTAATTGTTATTCTTGTTCAAACTTTGGTCACATGGCAAAAGACTGTAGAGCATTTCATAGAGATAGATGTTATGGTCTTCGACAACCTCCAAGAAATAATTTTACAAGAAGAAATCATGAAATCTTATTCATGAACAATGTAGAATGTTTCAAGTATCATAACATTGGGCATATGGCATGTGATTGTAACTTAACATGGGATCTTACACAAGCTAGACCCATGCAAAAGAAGAAAGTTACACAAGTATGGAGAAGGAAGGAAATACAGTCTAAAAGTCCCTTGAGCTCTCCAGTCGATCTAAGTTTCTTTTGAGAAAACTTTGCTGAAAGAAGACAATGCATACAGTTAAGGGGAGCCTGTAATTTTTTGATCATTATTGCTGAACTATATTCTTTGATGAAGATCTTCTTATAGGAAAGGTATGAAATTAAATCTGCCATAAAAGCAGAGAAGAAATGGTTGCAGAATAGCCTGGAGATGCAAAGATTGGAAATCTTGCCGAAGCAGAGAGAAAGAGAATATTACATGATTGGAGCCCCTGAGCATAACAGTGAAAGCGATGAAAGGAAAGTTGATATGAATAGGCAGAAAAGCTTTGAATTTTTATGAAGTGTTTAGGTATGACTTAACGCCCAGTAGTTGAAATTAAAGGGGAGTGTTGGAATATTAATTCCAACTGCGTGCTGTGTTGGCGGACGCCGACAGTTGGACAGCGACGGCAGCCTAGTCAACTTCAGAATCCACCATCACGCAGCAAGAAAACCATTCCAGAAAACCACCTGAGCATAGCGGACCGCCTTTGGTCAGTAAGTTGTTTCCATAGGCATGAGTCCGATGCAATTATCTTCAGCCACATGTCCTCTGCATGTTTTCCCGTGCAGCTCTATCGGAACGTAAAGCTTGGTCAAGTAAGGGCTTCCGATATCCTTCACAACCGCCCGATTGAGTTCATCATTATCCACCGTCGATTGCAACCAAGCTGCCAGCAAATGAATTTGACGTGCCGTAAAAGCTTTGAGTTTGACCGCAGTTTGTCAGCGAGGTAATTTAATGATTTCACAGGGGTTCGTAAATTGTTGGTGAGGATTTTAATTTTATTACTTTTCTATCAGCGAGAGGTATGGCCATTGAAAAACCGTATTCACATGTTATATTTTTTTTATGCATTGTATATGCATTGCAATAAAAAAGAGAGGAGACCCGCACAGTAGTGTGAAGGCAGAATATAGAACAGGGGCAGCGTGAAAGAGGAAGTATGCACAGCAGTGCATAAGGAGTTGAGGGCGTTGTTCATTGCATATGTATGGGCAATGAAACGCACAGCAAGTGCGGATCAAAAAAAGGAAACCATAGCAGAGTGTGAGTATTTTTCTTATGGTTGAATGAAAATGGGGACAGCACGCAGCAGCGTAGGTAATGTCCAGTCCAGTTTTTTGTATTGGTAATGAAACGGTGGAAAATGCACAGCTCGTGCAAACAAAAATTGAACAGAGTCTATGGTTATTGATGATGCACAACAGTGCATAAGAAATGGGTTGCTCATTGTAATGTAAGGTGTGTTGACCATTCTGAAATGAAGCAGTAGAACGCACAGCAGTGCGATCATAGAAGAACAGGGGGAGCATTGTAATAAAAAATGGAAGAACACATTGCAGCGCGCAGGTGAAACATACACAGCAGTGTGAACGTAAGGGTTGTTTTTGTTGAGTGAAAACAAAAGAATATATATATACCCAGCAGTTCGTATGGTATGTATATGTTGATTTTTGCATATGTAAATTTTGTTGTTTGGTGAAAAACAATAATGGAATGCGCAACAGTGTAAAGGAAATTTTATTGTTGAAAGTAAAATGTGAAAGAATTTTTTTTTACAGCAGTCTATGAAAAAGGGTTTTACAGCAGTAAATGTAAATGAGATTTTTACACACAACAGTGTAAAATCTCAGGAGGAAAACAAAGTAAATTCTTGTTGGTTGAAATGTATGTTTGGTGAAACCCTCTGTTAAAGAGGAAGGTGCTCTTCAGCACAGTCTCTTGGTGAATCCCTCTGTTAAAGAGGAAGGTGCTCTTCAACACAGTCTCTTGGTGAATCCCTCTGTCAAGAGGAAGATGGCATATACTGGTGAATCCCTCTGATTAAGAGGAAGATGCTCTTCAACATAATCTCTTGGAGAATCCCTCTGTGTGAGGAAGATATTATTGTAAAAGCAGTGTTGGTGAATCCCTCCATGTGAGGAAGACCTTTGTGTAACAGCAGTTTTGTAATCCCTCTGTTAAGAAGAAGACTTTTTTTTTTGTAACAGGCAGTCATATTGATGAATGCAAAGTTTTTTTTTGGTGTGAAAATTTTCTGCTCTTAGAAAACAAGTTAGCTTCCCTTGTGAAAAAGATTCTGAGGTAGAAAAACAAAGCACTGACTCTGTGTGCAGTTTGTTTGTTTGTTTTTGGGATTTTACCAGAAAAATCCCCAACAGTGGTATTAGAGCATTGTTCTGCTATGTTGAATTTTGTTCGAAATCAGCAGAAATTTCCAACAGTGGTATCAGAGCGTTGTTCTCTGGTCTTTTGAGTTTGAAATCACTTGAAATTTCCAACATGAAGGTAGGTGAAATTTGATTGGACTTATCAAATAAAAGAATGCTTCAAACATAAAACATACTTATAGTCTTCGACCATGAATTCCCTCGACTAGTCCTTCTGTAGTGCCTCCTTCTGTCCAACATCCTCACCTCTCTCGTAATTCCTTTAAACACCCCTGAATTTAAAGCATTGTACTTAAAAACAAGCTAATCGTTACCACAGGAAAATGTGAGTTTCATACATTGAGGATTTAAGTGGGCCTTAAAGGCCAATTGTTTTCTGAGAAAATCGTTCTACGCTTTGTTTCCACTACAATGCATAAATCATGGATCATTCATGGAGGGAAAGAATGAAAGGTTGAAAGAATCAAACGTTGGACCATTGGTGGCATAGAATGAACCACCCTATAGGATGATCAGAGGTGCCATGAAGGATATGACCATTAATAAACGGATCTGGCCCAAGAAGACATGGATAGTGTCAGGGAAGTATTTCTAATTCGATTTAAGATTGTGGCCAAAGGTACTGAAAGCACTGCTGCTAGCTTCCTGACTCCACCAAAAAATTAGAAGAGATTTTCCCGAAGGTAATGGAGCCGAGGCGTAGGGAGAAGAGAGATCCACGACTATGATAATCCGCCCAAGAGCAGGGAGAAGAGAAATCTGTATTTTAAATGAGGCACGGGCTCAGCCAACCTATGTGCATGCAGCTTGCCACAAAGCTATGGGTTGTCATCTTGCCACGAAGTGATGGGTTGTCAAGTGTGGCAATGGGCTGTCAAGTAAAATACTTTGGATAAAACTTTCGATAAAAATTTTAGGTAGGCAATATAACCAAAATTTGGGTAACAAAAACTTGCCAACGTTGGTTTATAATACAATTTTGGATAAAAATTTGGCTTTGGATAAAAATTTGGCTAACAAAAACTTGCCAACGTTGGTTTATAATACAACTTTGGATAAAGTAACTTCGTCGAGCTAAAATAACCTCGAGGCACGTGAAGATTGTAATAAGAGGGTAAACTAAAAAGATTGTAATAAGAGGGTAAACTAAAAACATTGGTTAAAATTTGTAGGGAAGGAAATTGTTAATACTGAACTTTGGTTAAAGAGTAAATTTGAGCAAAAGTTTTTGGTCAAATGATAAATTAATCTTCGGTCAATATGCGATCGTTATAGTCCCTGCATGGCCGTAGGCAGGGACTAATAATGAGTCTTAGATTCTAAAACATTAATTATAACATAATGAAAACCGTAAATTACTTTTTCATTTTAAAATCCAAAAATTTTATATTAATAAACTTTTATAATATAAACTTTTTTATTTATTATATTTTTTTACATTAACAAAATATATTAATTTTTTTTTAATTATTGAATTTCATTTATAAATTATGCTATCGGTGAATGGAGTTGAAGTGGTAATTCCCAATTGAAATTTTGAATTTAGTTTTTTTTGTTGAGTGTCCTAGTATTTCTAATTTGTTACTTTATAAAGATAGATTAGTTAATTTTTTTTGTTTTTTTGTTTTCTAGTGTCTTACTATTTCTAATTTGTTACTTTATAAAGATAGATTAGTAAATTTTTAGAGCCAAAAGAATTCCAATTTTTGTTGAGAATTTTTTAATTATAAATTTTTTAAATAAATAAAAAGCATAGAAACATTCAATATAGTTAGATTTAACTAACTTGGATCAGAAATATATATTTATAATAAATCATGATACATTATTATCTATTAATTGTTAATATATATCTTTATTATATAATTTTAATTAATTAATATTAAAATATTTCCCATATAACAAGTGTTATATGTGAAAGAGGAGAACGATGGACTATCGTCATCCCACCAAGACCCATACTGGGGGTGTGGCATCATGCCTCAATTGTGGTTTGTAAATCCCATGCAATGGGCATGGGCTTGTATCACACACTAAGAGCTCATCCTCAATTCTTCCATCTAGTGGTCGATGTGATGCCCAATATTCCAGCCCAATTTCATATTTTTAATGGAACATAAATCATTCGTAAACCTTGTCATGTCACTTTACCCCATTAATTTGATATTCATTACTGTGAAATCCAACGAAATTAAATCTTTCACTTTGCTCCAAGTATTTATTACACCTTTCTTTTTGTAAGCATGGGGGGACTACATCTTCATCACGTCCAATATATCACCTCGATCGGGGCAAGGAATTGAACTAGTGACTTCATAATAAGGAATGCCTTAACAAAGCACCCGATCACCGTCTATCCAAGACCCTGTGGATATTTATTACACCTTTTTTATTAGGTGACATTTGGGTAATTCTCAACTCTTAGGATGAATATTGGGTAAATGCTCCTCTTTGACTCTGTTGTCTTATTACTACAGAGAAATATTATAGGATTATGGTGTTATCTATGTGATGTGGCCGTTTTGGAATTATGTAATATTTGATAATGGATTTGGATACACAGGTTGGAGTCATTTTCCATCCTTTATGGTTTCTTGCCAATTTCCTTATTTGCGGTCGACGCCTCCTGCTTCACATCTGTGTTATCGAAGAAAATAGTCAAGCCTCAAGGCTCATTCCTCCCTCAATATTTCACTTGTTGTGCCATAGGTGGATTGCATTCACACTACTCAATGTAAGTTTATTGTTTATTCTTTTGGAAATTTTCTCCTAACTCTTATTATGATCATTTTTGTGCGGTATATAGTTCTTTGTAGTGCGGCTAACATATGGATTTCCCTAGGTGTGCATCAAATAGTTCCCCATCATTCTATAATACAAATTTTAAGGGTGGGAGCCTTAACCCCTTGTCCAATCCATTAGATTCATCACTCTCTCCCTCATGTTTCTCCAAGTGGTATACCCTACACAAGCCAATATATATATATATATATTTTTTTTAATGTGGCCTCCCATTCTCATTTTGAGTAGAAATCTATGTCACATAAATGAACATGGATTTTCCAAGGTGCAACTAATTACCAAGAGCATGGACGAACTAAGGCCCAATTAAGAGTAGAAATCTCAATGACTATTGGAATTGACCCTGCAACCAATTCGAGGTGAATTGACATGGGTGGAATGAGAATTGGTGGATGACCAATGAACCATTACCAACTCTAAATTTCTTGCTGAATTTGTAGATTTGGTTTCCGACATTGGTCACATTAAATGAAGATGCAACCAATATAAATACTCTTTGGACATCTACTGGAATCTTAAATTCCTTCTTGGAAGGGCTTTCCTGATAGAAATGCAACGAGAGAAGACATGATGCTATCCTTAGATAATTTGTAAAGGAAATTGGCAACCAGTGAGAAAAGCCTTGGGAACATTGAAAGACACATGGGCCTCCCTCCATAACTAGGTTTTTCTCTAGGCAGTAACAAGGAGCTCATCCAGGTAGAAGCCACTAACTATGATCACTCATACTCATGGTTTTCTCTATTATTTTGTTAGCCTTTATGCATCATTTTTATATGTATGATATTATTACAAGCCTGTCAGGGCCTTCTACTATTTTTATACTTCTAGATATAACTGACGTGGTTAGACTTTGTACTAAAGCTCTTTTGAAAAATTTGAATTTTGTATTTGGCTGAGATTTTCCAATGAGAGACCATATCAATACTAAATTGTAACCCTTTGTTAGCGTGCAACATAAATTTTAGTTTGACAAAATAAAACACTAATATTAAGATATAAAAATCACTATATATTACAATGTCATTTTTAATATTACTAATCAACAAATTTATATTTAGAAAATCATATCATACCATTAATATTATATTTAATTACAACTAATGTTATATACATATTATAATATCCCAACATTAGTGTGGGTATACATATACAAATATTAAAAATCCCAATATTATATCTGAAATAATAAAATAATATTAATTGTAAATATATATTACCTTAATTAAAAAAACACATATACAATATAATAGTAATTATTATAATATATTGTAGGTATTAGTAATTTTATACCGTTAAGTAATTACTGTTAGCTATATAATGTAATGTAGTCGTAATATAATATAATATCTTAATATTATATTAACTAAACGTTATAATTATATGTTAATATGGATGAACTATGGTGATCTTTATGCGACTTAGAGTTTCACATGTTGGAAATATCAACAATATTGAGAGGGGGTGAATTTGTATGGAGCACTTTTAGAATTTTTTACTTCACAAGCAATTAGAAACTAATATGTAAGAGACCATCAACATGAGAACATCAAAAATACATGGAAACTTACTTATATAATTTCAATTTATTTACAAGCTACAATTTGAAGAATGCTACAACTTTTCGGTTTACCAACACCCATTGGAGGGAGGCAAAAACCTTCTAAAAGAGGCTATAACTTCCTTTCTTAACACCACTCTTGACGCACTTACCATAGCTATTCATCAATGTCAAAAAACACTTTAATACTGCTTTTGCTAATACATATTCTTGGAATATTTGAAAGTGTTTAACCATACTATAAATTAATATGAGGCTTGAACTAACCATCCACTGAGTATACCTTCTATTGTCACTATTTTCCATCACAATATGCCTTAGATATTAAGTTCTCAAATCTGTTTTTGGAAGGATGTCAAACAAGCCTAGATCTGCCTCATATAATCTATCCTTTTTATAACATACCTCATGCACACCCTCTTTTTTTTTTATCGTTATAAATAACCATTGAGGTATTACTTCGGAATACTATACAATATATCACTTCATCCTCTTAACCGATTTGTACTTATGGTCTTCATTACTTTTTCTTTTGTAACTCACTGTGACAAAGATATTTGTTAGAATTTATTTTATAGTGCTTTCACGCATTTTCTCTAACACGACATTTATTAATCCTTTAGAATCTCAACTATGGATTAGCATAGGATGATATAATTCAAGTATTTATGCGTTTCCCACTTATAGACACCTTATCTAATTCGTTCAAGAGTGACAGAGACGCACTCCAATATTTTGAACTATACTTAACACAAGAGAATTGGGATTATGCATGAATCACGGGGCTTCAATTTTCTATGCACTCGTTTACATACAATTATTATATTTGCATAACTTAAGATTCATGGTCTAATGTATTCACTGTATTCTTCAACCTTGGTTAATATACAAGACAATATACTCTAACCATATGAATGAAGAGTTTTTATTTTTAGCAAATTGTCATATTGTATTTCATTTGTCCCTTACAATTAGGTTGCATTAACGTTTATGTATATACAAAGTGAACAAGGATTTATGCCTTCCAATCTAATTCCATTTGACGATATGCATATATGCTATGTTTTATTATAAGGACCTAATGTATATATCTTCTTACATGGTATTTGAGATTCTTTGCTCTTTATAAAGCACGGGCATCCGATGGGCCATTCAATGCCCACATGGCTTGTAGAATAGGCTACAAGCGAACCACGTAAGAAACCCCACACACTCATGACGTGTTTGTATTTTTTCTTGCGAGTTGTATCTCTAGATTGAAAGTGTTGTTTTATCTTAGAGATCCGATGGCGGGGATCGAAAGGGATTATTATTTTGGATAAGAAACCCTAATTATTGTTCATTTAAATCTTTTTGTTTTGTTCTCTATTGCTAGAGTGTCGCTCTACGCTGCTACGTATTCATATAACAAATTATTCTCTTAACCATATAAATGTAGAGTTTTTATATTTAACACATTTTCATATTGTATTTCATTTGTGCGTTACACTTAGGTTGCATTAACCTTTATGTATATACAATGTCAAAAAGGATTTGCGCCTCCGAATATAGTTCCATTTGAGCATACATATATCTGTTATGTTTTATTATAAGGACCTAATATATATATCTCTATATAGAATATTTGAGACTCTTTTCTCTTCATAAATCATGGGAAGCCTATGGGCTATCTAACATGCAAAATAGGTTACAAGTGAACCACATAATAATAACCCACATATTCATCACATGTTTGTATTTTTTCTTACCAACTGTATCTCTAGATCATTACGGGTGTAAATTTATCCTAGAGATCCGATAATGGGGATTGAAAGGGATTATTATTTGGGATAAGAAAACCTAATTGTTGTTCATTTGGATATTTTTGTTGTTTTCTCTATGGCTGTAGTGCCACTCTGTGCTGCTATGTATTCCGGGTATCTCATCACCACTTGACCTATACCTACTTATTTAGAAGACACTTGTCAATTCATGGGCTTAATGGTAACTCGTTTAGCTTGCATTTTTGCTTGAATTCTTTCAATGTAATCTCATTTAATTTGCTACTCTTTCAACGTATCTTTGATGTGCAATGCATAGATTAGGAGCTTATTTTCTAAACAAAGTCAAGACCTGCATTTATAGTTGTTTCTTTCAATGGCCATCACTGGAAATTCTGCTTTGGTAAGCTATTTCTTGATATAAAAAATGTGACGAGTTCCATTAGGGGAATTTTGAGGTCTAAAATGGGCCTCCTAAGGATATTATAAAATAATAGTGGAATAATAAAAAAAAGATTAAATTACCTTAGAGGGAAAAAAGAAAACAAACTATTTTTTTCAACTCATATTTTCAACTTATCTTCCTATGGGTTTAGTCAAATTTTGAGCAGACACATTGGATGCAAAATTTGATTCCTCATCTAATGCGTACCCATATTCCATACTTTTGATGGACCCTAATACATGAAAAAGGACAAATACATGCAAAACATGATTGTAATCACATTTTTTCATGTATTTCTCATCTTTTGTGTAGCAGGATCCATCGAAAGTATACAACGTGGGTATTCCATGGATGATGAATTGAATTTTTCATCCAACAAGTACTCCTGCTCGAAATTTGAGTAAGACCTTCGGAAGATAAGTAATTTTATTATTTTATTGTTTTTTAATCTTTTTAATTTTTTACTCCCAAAATGGTGAATCACCCCCCATGGTTGACATCATCATCTTGAATCCTACCGGTTCTTATAAAGTTTATTTTGGTTGTACACTTTTCTTAGGAGGCCCACTTTAGACCTCAAAATTCCCCTAATGTTCATGGTTTCTCGTATGAGGTGTTTAAGTGTTTTCTTAATCCTTTCTGTTCAATCTTCAGGGGTTTCGTTCGACAACCATGGTCTTTGGCTCCCTTCAAGTGTTTGCAAGTTATTTTCTTAAAGGAAACTTACACTTATCCTCATTAATTTGTTTCAAGGTTACCTCTTATGATTACCTATTGTGGCCACAACATCCCCCTTAAATTCTTTAGATTTAAGGGGCCCTTCGAATGAAATTTGACAATGTATTTTAACATCTCTTTTTTTGTTGTGGTATATTGGTATGCTTATAGTTCCATTTCTCTTATTACCTCAGCGGTTCTTCAAGAAGCCTCCTTAGTGAGAGTTTGGTCCGTTTTCAAAACCTATGCTTAGGCCTCCTCGACCCTAACCCTGAAAGCTTTATCACATTCTCTCTAGGGATAATGACAATGATAACCATACACAGAAGGTTTCATCACCGACATACCTATATTGCATGGGTAGTGCAAAAATAAATATTATCACTCTTTGTCACATGATTTAAAAATTACTACCTCTCACAATTTGGCACTGCTTTCACTACTTTTACGTGGCTTAATAACTTCACATCATGACAAGCTATATCTCGTATCTCCAAATAAGTCCTTTCTAAACCCTCCTCTCAACTTGAGAACATGTAAAAAAAAATTATCAATAACAAAATACATATACATAAATCAATTGTAAAATAATATTGAACATTTAAGAAATATTACATTAATAAAACCTAAAACATGATACAAAAATACATTTGTATGTATATATTACAAAATACATATAAAATAAAATTAAAAAAATCTTAATGTATCCATTACAAAGTTCATATTTATTTGATACCTTATTTTAATCTCCTTGTAAATTATGATAATAAAGCGAAACTAAATATATAACATAAACATTGTACTATATTATAATACCTATTCTAATAAACGCACATGACATACCATGTATGAGGTTTTAAATATTAAAAGTGTTGTAGGTTAGTCATGTCCTACGTATAAGGCTTATCATAAGTACTTTATAATATAAACATAAACACCATAAACCAAAGAGGATAGGTTAATGCACATTGGGAAGAGTAATACAAAACAAAGTATTAATAAGTTGCTACGAGGTTTCACTTCCCAAGAATGCGAGTTTCTCATATCGCAGTAATTATGTTTTATGTTTCAATTTTGTTTAACACGAGGGGCATATTTATACATCGTGGATGACAGCCTTTGAAAATAAGGCATCAAAACATTTTATTAATCCGCAGATTCACGAAGGAAGAGACACGTCATGACTCACTCAAAATATACGCCAAAATCGCAAATTTAATCCTACCACATGTGATGGCGAATAACGAAGCCTTAACAGTCGTATATTACTTCTCTTTACGCATTCATACTTACCTTTCCACAACGCACTCCTCATATTCGAAACTGCGATAACTTGTCAATCATACATCACGGTTACCACATGTTAACACGCTATAAGACAAAAATGTTATGAATACCAAACTGTGAGGATAATAAAACAAACTTTTCATCACAGTTACTACAGGGTAGTTTGTGATAATGAACACTCCTAACAAATTCGAGGTTTGCGAAGGTTAATTGGGATGATTTCTGAAACAATATATGCGATATGGCTTAAACGATGTGTAAATATGATGATGAATCTTTAAGATAGGCCATATTTCTTGATGGATTTTTATGTTGGCGTTATTTGCAGGAATATGCCTATGCCACGCTGTGCAAGTGGAGAATATACGCTGATTTTAGCGCGCATCTGCAACTTGGACGACATCTACAATAGATAAGCTCAACCGTGTTCTATAACAAAGAGGATCACACAAATTTGGGTCCTCTTTGAAAACATGTTCAACAACAGAGCATTCTCATGGGAAATGCGCATGGTTAGTTGTTAAAACAGCCCTAGATTGATCTATAATTTTTTGAAAATACCAAATGCAGTTTCATTGACACTCTATGCACATTTGAAAATTAGTTTTTAATCTGTTTTGAAGGAATCTCTCACAAAGAGACCATAGATCTCATAGCTTTGTATTAATTAAGTGTTGTTTTGGAAAAAGGGGTGAACTGAGATACAAAAGTCGACTGTAGATTAGACCTGAATCAATATTTTCCATCTCTCCACTCGACGAAGGGGAAATTTCTGCAGATGAAACAATTTCTGCAGATTGTTTCGTCTGTTGCACTATTGTGTAGGAGGAGGCTTTCTATAGAATTATTGAAACTTTAAGTTTTGTAAGAGAGTGGTTGTGCATTATTGGTTTCAAGGACCGGTATTCATGTATATGTACAATGTCGGTATTGGGGCTTATAGTAATTGATTTTATTGATTTTATTTTCAACAGAGTATTGTAGATTATTTGTAAATTTATTCTTTTAGATTTATATGGTTTTAAGATTGATCCTAGGGTTTATTATTCCCTTTATAATATCAACTATGGTCAACCATATTCTAATATTAATTCCATTGTTTCAAAATTGAAAATCAACCACTGTCAACCATGGTCAACTATGTTTATTTTAGGGTTTATAATATTAGTCCATAGGGTTTAATATTATTCCCTTGGGTTAATAATTCCTTGGGTTGTTAGTATTAATCCCTTGGGTTTATTATCCTTAATATTATTCCCTTTGGTTCATAATCCCTTGGGGTTTTAGTATTAAGCCTGGGAATATGAACTCTTACATTAGTAAACTGAAGGGGTTGATATTATAAACCCAAGAGAGTACGAAAACCCAAGGGTTAATACTAAAACCCCAAGGTACTATAAACCCAATGGACTAATATTATTAAACCCGGGGAACCTAAGGTATTAATATTATAAACCTATGAATAATATTATACCCCAGGAATATGAGCACATAGATTAATATACCCAAGGGATTGATATTATAAACTCAAGGGAATAATAAACCCAAGAGATCAGTACTATAAACCCAAGGGAATATACCCTAAGGTTTTTAGTAATAATCCTTGGGTTTAATATCCATTGGGTTAATATTATTCCCTTGGGTTTATAATATCAATGGATAGATTTTTTCTAATCTAAGGGTTCATATTCCTAAGTTCATATTTATGTTAGGTAATTTCAAATTAAATAATAATAAAAACATTTGATATTAGATAATAATTATTAAAAATAAATAACTATTATTATTTCTAATGATAATAATATTATTTTGATTGCAATAATGTTTTTTTGGTAGATACAAATGGTATATTTATTAATGGTAGATACAAATGAAGCCTTCGGTTTATATCAAGCATGGTCAACCATGTTTATTTTAGGGTTTATAATATTTTTTTAGGGTTTATATATCTTGGGTTTATAATATTGATCCCTAAGGTTTAATATTATTCCCTTGGGTTAATACTTCCATGGGTTTTTAGTATTAATCCCTCGGGTTTATTATCCTTTGGGTTAATATTATTTCCTTTGGTTCATAATCCCTTGGGGTTTTAGTATTAAATCCTAGGAGTATGAACCCTTACATTAGTAAACTTAAGGGATTGATATTATAAACCGAAGGGATTAATACTATTAACCCAAAAGAATATAAACTCTGTGGGTTTTAGTAATGATACCTTGGCTTTATAATCCCTTGGGGTTTTAGTATTAACCGTTTGGGTTTATTATTCTCTTGGATTTATAATATCAATCCCTATAGCTTATTAATCTAAGGGTTCATATTTATATTACATAACTTCAAATTAAATAATAATAATTAGCATTTAATATTAAATCATAATTATCATAAGGAAATAATAACTATTAATTATAATGATAATCATAATATTTTTAATGCAATAGTGATTTTTTGGTAGACATGATTTATTACTTAATAATATATCAGTAACAATATTTAATTAACAATATTTTTACTAATGTGGTTGTGGATGTGATTGATATAAGCCTTCAACTTATATTAACCACATTTACTATGTGGTTGCGCTAGTTATAATTTCTCATTGTCTCGTTTATACTAATTGTAATTCTGTTCTAATTGGTATATTAACACTTGATATTTGCACTATTATTTACTACATTTCTTATATGCTAATGAATGTTATGTGTTCGTATTTTCTGCAGCACTACGGAGGGTTAGAATAAGGATTTATAATGAATCCATGTCGGCTTGCTTATGTATGCTAATAACTATTTACTAGTAAATCATAACCTTATCTTGTGCCATTTTGTGCTAAAATAAAGAACTAATTCTTTAATTTAATATAAATCTTGAAGCGAATTCATTTTGAGTAAGGGTTTATAATGAATTCATGGAGGCTTTCTTATGTATGCTAATAAAAATATTTAATAGTCAATCATAACCTTGTCTTGTGCCATTTTATGTTAAAATAAATAACTAATTCTTTATTTTAATATAAATCTTGAAGTGAATTCATTTTGAGTGATTGGAGACTTCCACAATTATTCATATTGTTGGAGATTCTTGAAATAACACAAGGATCTCTTTGGTCTCTGGTGATGGATGGAGTTACTATCCGAAACATTAGATAGATCACAAATATTACACAATGTTATTCCAGAAATTTCCAACAATATGAATTCATTTTTACAAGTTTGAATTTGGTTATATGTGTGTGAAGTTATTTTTAATAACTATTTATTGAATAATTTCATTACACATATGCTTTAAAAACTTATTGATAATCAAACTATTTTAATGACTCACAGGTCTATCTTAATCCCAGATTTAATACACAGTCTATTCCCCTTATTGTTATATAATTAGTTCTTGAATAGGAGTAAGGCTATCCTTCTCTTGTTAAAGATAGGACACCTTCTCTGTCACATAGAATGGGTTACATTTTCATTTTTGCATTTGAATTCTTTCACTCTTTTAAGCCTCCTTATGTAGGAGCAAGCCCGACTGTGATTAGACTAAGCCCTAGTTTCATTCTCATGAAAATGGATCTTCTCATCTAAAGCAATATCATACAGATGATTCTATTTCCCTCTAATTGTTAATCAAAAGTACTGTTTCTTACAAACAAACTAAAGGTTGTCATTGTGCATATTACACATAGTAGTTAGTGTAGGCTAGATTAACCTTAGTGTAATATCTCTCTATTCTTTATGTTAATGATTTTCTATTTTTGGATTGGAACTATTTTTAGGTTTGATGTCTAATGAAGCCATGTTGAATTTGTGAAACAGTATGATCAAATAGAAACTAATGTAACGTGACAATTTTTTTTTAATAAATAAACTATTTAAGATTACTCAAGAGAAGGGTACTAGAGTCAAAATATTTCTTTCCAATTCTATGTTGGAAATGTGCTCATTATTGGAGGGGGGGGGGGGGGGGGGGGGGGGGGGGGGGTGTTGTGAATCAATACTGATTGTGTTTCTTAAATTTTGCATTTCTTTTGAATTTGTTGAAACACATTCACGCATTATTCCATTAGTATAATAACCAGTAAATGAGTTAAAAAATATCATTATCATCATATGAAAGCCATAAAATAATACACAAAGTCACATGCACAAAAGACACAAGGATCTCTGGTGGAAAAGCCCCCTCCACGGAAAAAACCACCCTTTGATGTTGTTTCTACTCTACTTCAAATTTTATTAATCATGCAAATCAGTTGACATCATCATAGTTGGCTATGTCTAGCAAGGAAGCTTCTCATATGATATCGACTAAGTGCACACTCATCCACTAGAGACACCGATCCCCTGAAAGCCTCGCCCAACAATCATTGGACTATAAGAATGCTAATTCCTCTTACTGAACCGACCTACACCCATAGGCAAGGAACACCCATCCCTTCTTCACCAGTCTATCTTGATCTGATGATCAATACAGCCACATTTCAGAATATTTTATCTGGACCCCTACACAAGACAACAACATATTTCTCTCTTTGATAAGCTCAAAACATCAACACAACCCCAATACATCAACATTATACAATCTCTCAACAACCAACTAGCAACATATGTAAGTTATGGTTCTTATAAGAGATCAATTCAACATGCAACAACTCACTCACACAATTCGACAATATGCAATGACCTCCAATATTCTATATACCAACTCTCATTGAAATATTATGAAAAATATAAAGCATTACTCATTTATGCAATTAATAGAAGAACTTATTCAGTCCTACACATGAAAATCTTTCTCTTTGCAGTCACAAATAATAAACATATGAAAATGCTATGTTTTCTTGCAATACGCCATTAGTCCAACATGATAACAACTCAATGGTAAAGGTAATCACATGCAACTCTCCATTGGATATTTTGCTACAAACAACACAATGTTCTACCTCTAAAAACCCCTTTGTTGCAGGTCCTCCAAATCTCTGTCACAATCAGTAGAACAAATTATACCTTACTACAACAATAGAAGCCTTCTCAATGAATCTCCTCACTCCATAATCTTATAAGGGTATATCTTTTGTGTACCTATTTATAAATTTGACCTCTGCATAATTATGTTCTATAGGAGGTCACCCTATGCACTCTACACAAAGCTCTGCTTAGTTCCCTCACTTCATCTACAGGCATAATCACTTGCACAACATGGTATTCCATGCTACTGGGATCCATAGTCTCTCCCATAGGTTTCTCTCCATGTGATTGGAGCCTAAAACCTATCCCTTGACCCATCATCCATGTCACTGAGCAAAGGATGAAGGAAAACCACTGGATCTTCAACTCAAAACTACTTTCAACTTGTTGCTCAACATCGCTGGCATTTGTAAAGGTAGTCTAAGCAATAACAAGTCTTAAAACCTTCTCTGCAACCTCCTAATGAGTTTATACATGATGTAGTCACAATAGGTACAAGAAACAACTCATGAGTGCATAAACGATATCAAGTGGCATGAAACATGAAGCTCAATTGTAGATGGGATCATGACAACCTCTTCAATACCTTCAAAAATCATTATAATTCCAAACCATAACTCAAGGAAACATATTGAGGGAAACACTACAAGAACTCAAAGCACCTACAACATAAACATTTTTTGTAGAAACCATAGAGACCATAAAGACCATAGAGACCAATATCATCAAAACAATCAATCATATGCATAACATCTCCAAACCATGTCCAAGGTTGACATCAATGCCAACCATTAATCACTGGAATATTCATCAACTATCACATCATCACAACATCAATGTAGCCTCTAACACCATGCTAATAGGTTGACATCAATGCCAACATTGTAAAAAACTATGGATGGATAAAATGAAGTTGTTCCTTCGCTAAAAAAATCTCCTAAAATCCGGAGGAGAAAAAATTAGAAAATAGTAAATTTATTATGATGGGAGAAATATCATAACAAACCATTTAGTATAGGAAGTTACAAGTTGAGGGTGAAATAAAACACTGCGAGATAAAAGGGAAATATTTAAAGAAAAATGAAAGTACCTTTTTTCAGAAAGAAAAAAAAAAAGGTCTAGGCATGTGTTGGCAGACTCAAAAGGCAAGAAGTTGCCAAAATTCTGTTGTGAAGGAAACTTATAAAATATACCATTCAGGAATCAATGGGGTTGTTGATTATGATGGTAGGAATATCTTAGCTCAGGAGAGAACTGGAGGATTCAATTCATGGTTGGGAGGAACATGCCTCGTTTTTGAGTAATTATCCAAGCAACATTTGGGCTTAGGAATTTTGGTACTTTATCCTTTCAGTTATGTGGATTAAATATTTGTTTGATCCAGGTAGCTCCAGCAAACCTCACAAATAAAAGTGTTAAAAAAATTATGAATCCAACACCAAGTCATAGAACTCGGTGAGATATTTTCAACGACGCAAATGATGCCTCAATTTGAGTTTGTATGAGAAAGTTATTACAGTTTGAATTTTGTACCAAACAAGAAAAAACGTCAGAGTCAAATTCGACCTTCTGGCACGTGGCAGGACATAAATATGAAATGTGGTAGTGAATTTAGCAAGCCGAGTGGGACCGACCAAGCTAATGTGGTAGCCGAGTTAGCAAACCAGGTGGACCCACAAGAAGATAATGTGGTAGCACCACAAGTCGACACATCGCAAGTAGGTGACAAAAGTGCAATATGATGTGGACCGTTGAGAACCTGCCACATGGCCAAATATGTTGGTTCCACACTGCACCTCAAATTAGGCCCAAGTAGCCTTGGCATGGTGCAACCTCCATTTTTGTCTTATTCTCATGGTTTTGGGAGTCATTTCAATATGGACATACGATTTCCATATATTATATCATTTGAAAACTATATTAAAGCCAAAATTGGGCTTTAAAACAATATTAAAGAAAAATTAGGAATCCATGGGTTTTGAACCCAAAACCTCCCCATCAGAAAGTAACTTAATATTACCATGTCAACCATTGTGCCAACCACACACTTTGTCTTATTCACCCTCACACTTTCTTATAAAATGCCATTCAAATCGTTCAAAGGGAGCCATGGAGAATACATGAGAGATGAGGGCATAGGTAGGGCAATTAAGACATGAATCTCACTAAGATTATAGGAATATTTTTCAAGAATATGTTATGGAATATTTCAAAGAATATTCTCTATGAGGAATCTTTAATGAATCTTTAAGATTCCCTAGGAGAAAAATTTTGAAGGTGTTAAAATTATGTCGACTTTATACTCATTTTCTCAATTTTTGTAGAAACACAATGGTGTAATTAGTTTTTTCATTTGAGCAGTGAAGTTTCAGTCAGCCTGCAGAAGAGAATGTTTGAGATACCCGGGGAGCCCAATTTTGATCGAGTCAGAAGGGGGTCAAGTTTACAATCATATTTCAGAATTTTTCACTAGGAATTCAACCGTGCAGTTTGTTTCTTTAGCAGAGGTGTGCATTTGCAAGCCATCCTTGAAAGTGGAGGTATAATATGCATCAATTCCATGTCTTCTTTGATTTTTTATGAGATGATGATTTGATGGTAAGATCCTTGTTTGTTATTTTGTTAGAGGATCTGTGTATTCTACTTCATGTGAGAGTTTGATATTTTGTCATGATGAAGGAGAGATTATAAGTGTGAGAGTTCTTATAGAAGAGGGTCTCATGGAGAGACATGCAACTCTATTTAAGGAATTTTATCCTTGTATTGATAAATAACACATCATGTATTGATCATCATATTGCAACAATTAATGAAGTGACCTCCCCACTCTTGAAATTGGGCCTAGAGATGTAGCCCACATTGGGTGAAATCCATTATCAAGTTGTGTGTTCTTTGATTTGATGGTTGCATTATTTATCCTCTTCTTTAAAGTATGCAGATGTGGTTTTTCATACTCTTTCATATTCAATTATTCTAATATCACATAAATAAAATATTTTGGTTAATTTTGGTAGTTGAGAGAATCTGAATCAAGTTTGGTATCAGAGTAGTCTTCTTGCTGATAGGAATTGTGAGTGTGAATGATAACCAAAGATTTAGCATGCAACAAGAATGAAAATGGAGGATCACAAATATCTCTATGAGGCCTTCTATAGAATGGAAAGCATGGTAGATATAATTTATGTAGTTTATGAGAAAATGGAAAAAGAGGAAAGAGAGAAAAAGAGAGCACAAGAAAATGCTCCATCTCCATCTTCAAGTGAATCATCTTCTTCTTCACATTCTTCTCATCATTTAAATGAGGAGATCAATGAAATGCTTCAAGCGTAGAATGTTGAATTAAAGAGACTTCTACAAGAAGCATAAGAGGAGAAGCAACGATTTTAGCTTCAATTATGAGCCATGGAAGAGGCCTTGGAAAATTTTAAGTGCAATGAAGGCTCGGCAAAGCCATCATCACCTACTTTAGAATAAAAAACTGAGGTAAACAGTGTTGGTAATTCTTCTGTTTCATTTTCACATGATGTTATTTCTATTGGAAGCCTTGAGGAACCTATTTCAGGAACCACCATGAGACACCTTACCAAGATGGGGTATAAAGGAGGAGGACTTGGTGTTAATGGCCAAGGAATGACTTAGCTATTGGAGGTTTTACAAAGACCTCGATTTGTAGGATTGGATTACATTGAAGGATAGTGCTCAAAGGTAATGGAAGCTTCAAATCCATTATAGAAACCATCGAGGAGAGAGGATGTTGTAAGAATAACGCAATCTTCCCATGACAATGCACATTGCAAAAGAAGAGCTAAGGAAATCTCTCACCACTGGGCATGTACCGGGGAAAACCAAGTGAGGTATAAAAATTCTGAGTATGCTAATGTTCCTTTTTGATTATAGACAAATTGCTAATGATGAGCAAATTTTATTGCATAAAAGACCATGTAGCTTTTGTGGTTTGTATAAGCATGCTGTTGTTGAGTGTTGGAAAAGTAGGGTAGAAAGAAAGAGGACAAGACATGAAAGGCCTTATCCACATCAAGGAAGGAATAAGGTTAATCAAGTATGTTATGAAACCAGCTCAAGAAAAAGATAGAAAAGATAGATCAACGCCTTAGAATTCAGCCTCTTCGAGGGGGCAACCTCCTTTACATTACATAAATGAACAATTCTTGGATGATTCAAATGACAAAACCTCCTTTCTATATATAGGAGTCTAAGGAGTCACAATATAATCTACTCGACCTAACAATAATAATATAAAGCCACAAAAATAACAATAGAGGGATTCTATGGGGCACAATAATAACAATATGGGGGCAATAGGGGCACAACAATATTAATAAGGGGTATAACTACAATAGTAATGGGGTAATCACTAGTATTATAGGGACCCAACATGCCCCTCTCCTTCAAAAAAGTGTTGTCCTCAATGCTTGAGTAGTTCTGGATACTTCTGCATAAAATTCTCATCCTCCCATGTGGAATCTTCAGTAGATAAGTTCTTCCACTTGATAAGATACTCTGAAATTGATCGATTTCGTAGCTGTCGAGTTCTTGTTTCTATGACCGCTTCCGGTTCCAATATAATTTTTCCTTCCTCATCAAGTTCTGGCAATATTGTTTGAATTGGGAGCTTGTCGCCTATAACCTTCTTTAAACATGAAACATGGAAAACTGGGTGCAATCGAGAAGCTGCAGGAAGCTCCAATTTGTATGCCATAGTACCAATCTTTTGCAACACCTTGTATGGACCATAATACTTTGGTGATAATTTATTATCCTTCTTAGCTTGCTTGAGGGACATTTGCTTATATGGTTGTAGCCGTAGGAATACCCAATCACCTACATCAAAAATTCTTTCACTGCGATGTTGATCTGCCTGTTGTTTCATTCTATTCTGTGCCAACACGAGGTTATCCTTTAAGAGTTGGAGGACTTGTTGTTGATGTTCGATGTGATGTTCCACTGCCTGAAACTTAGAATTTTCTCTTAGATATGATGTGATGGATGGTGGTTGATACCCATAAAGTGCCATAAATGGGGTCATTTTTGTTGCTGTATGGAAGGAAGTGTTATACCACCATTCAGCAAGAGGCAACCATTTGACCCATTGTGTCTATTTTATCAGATACAAAGCAACGAAGATATCCTTCCAAACATTTGTTTACTATCTCAGTTTGCCCATCAGATTGAGGATGATAAGATGAGCTATGAGCTAACTGAGTACCAAGACAAGAAAATAATTCTGTCCAAAAATTTCCAGTGAAAATGGGATCTCTGTCACTTACAATAATCTTTGGGTTTCCATGTAGCTTTTGAATTGTTTCCATAAATGCAGTAGAAACTGTACTGGCTTTAAATGGATGTGATAATGCACAAAAGTGTGCATACTTGGTAAGTCTGTCAACTACCACCATGATGACACTCTTTCCCTCAGACTTGGGTAAACCTGTGATAAAATCCATTGAAACCTCCTCCCAACGTTGGCTTGGAATGGATAAAGGTTGTAATAGACCCGGTGTCTTAATTGTTTCAACTTTATTTTGTTGGCAAACCAAACATTCCGCCACAAACTTTTGAATATCTGATTTAAGGCCATCCCAAAAAAATTCCTTCTTAACCCTATGGTAAGTTTTTAAAAATCCTGAGTGCCCTCCTAAGGGAGAAGTGTGCAATTCCATAAGAATCTTTTGTTTTAACTGGGAATTCTTACAGAGGTATAAGCGATCTTTGTACCATAATGAATCATTTTGCCAGCTAAATGTATCAGACGTACTGGAATCTTGTTGTAACTTTCGAATAAGTGCCCACACTTCTTCGTCATTCTTCCATTCCTCCCTTGCTTCGTTTATCCAATCTGGTTGGATAATAGAAATGGCACACAACAATGCTTCCACATCCTCATCCTTTCTTGAGAGTGCATCTGCCACCACATTTTGCTTCCCTTTTTTGTAGATGATTTCAAAGTCATAACCCAACATCTTTGTGACCCACTTTTGTTGCTCTTCAGAGGATAATCTTTGTTCTAAAAAGTATTTAAGGCTATCATGATCCGTTTTTACCTTGAAGTGTCTTCCCATTAGGTAGGGTCGCCATTTCTTAAGTGCATGGAGTATTGCCAACATTTCCTTCTCATAAATAGCTTTGCTTAAAAACTTTCCCTTGATTGGACGACTTTCAAAAGCAATGGGTCTTTCATCTTGCATTAGAACAACACCAATTCCATTTCCTGAAGCATCACATTCCACAATAAATGTTTTTGTGAAGTCCGGTGTAGCTAAGACCGGTGCTTGGCACATTGCCTCTTTAAGATGTTCAAAGGCCTTTGTTGCTTCCGGAGTCCATGAAAATGCATCTTTCTTCAATAATGTTGTTAGAGGTGCTGCTATTCTCCCATAATTCTTAACAAACTTGCGATAATACCCTGTCAACCCAAGAAATCCTCGCAGATGCTTTATGGATGTGGGGATTTTCCATTCCTTAATGGCTTTAATTTTGCTAGGGTCTACCTTAACTCCTTCATGAGATACAATATGACCCAGATATTCCACCTCCTGGACTCCAAAGAAACATTTGGATCTTTTTGCATATAATTGTTTCTCCTCCAATAGTTGTAGCACCCTGTCAACATGTTCAACATGATCCTTCCAAGACTTGATGTAGATTAGTATATCATCAAAAAATACTAACACAAATTTTCTAAGGAATGGTTTGAAAAT
This sequence comes from Pinus tabuliformis, assembly GCA_031772625.1. Lineage (NCBI taxonomy): Eukaryota > Viridiplantae > Streptophyta > Pinopsida > Pinales > Pinaceae > Pinus > Pinus tabuliformis. The sequence continues at coordinate 85,745,644 of CM062806.1, read as the reverse complement.
TGAATTCATCAAACCTTGAAATGTTGAAGGTGCATTGGTAAGGCCAAAAGGCATGACCAAAAATTCATAATGACCCTCATGAGTTCTAAATGTTGTTTTCGGAATGTCTTCAATCTTCATTCTGATTTGATGATATCCTGAACGAAGATCCAACTTGGTGAAGTAAATTGATCCATGCAATTCATCCAATAATTCATCAATGACAGGAATGGGGAACTTATCTTTAATAGTGAGCTTGTTGAGCTCCCTATAATCCGGACACATGCGCCATGATCCATCCTTCTTGTGCACCAATACTACTGGAGCAGAGAAAGAACTTTGACTTGGTTGAATTATACCAGCCTCTAGCATTTCTGCAACCATACGTTCAATTTCACTCTTTTGGACATAGGGATATCTGTACGGCCTGATGTTTGGAGGAACACTTCCTGGAATCAGATGAATAGCATGATCATGATCACACATAGGTGGGAGACCTTTGGGAGTCTCAAATACCTTGGAATGATTGTCTAGGACTTTTTGGAGATCTGGAGAAATAGATGATTCCGATGTGGAAACATCTAGCAAACATAATTGTGCAATTACACCTCTTTGCTCCTTTTTTAGAAGCTTTGTCATACCATTAGAGCTGATTATATTTCTTGGTTTCCCTGCAATACCCCTTAATTCAACTTCCTTTCCTTCCATAGAAAATTTGATGAAAAGTTCTTGAAAATTAAAAGCTATTGTACCCAAGGATTGTAGCCATTGGACTCCTAGTACAACATCAGCACCTCCCATTGGAATGGAAAGCATTGGGCTAGTCAATACATATTCTCCCATGGATAGCTTGATATTATGGCACTTTCCAGAGAAATTTATTGTTCCTCCATTTGCAATCATCACTTGACACTCTGGTGCTGGATATAGGAAGCAATTCAATTCTTTTGCTACCTTACAATGAATAAAATTGTGAGTGCTTCCTGAATCAATCAACACTATTACCTTTTTCTTCTTGATTTGTCCTTCTATCTTGATGGTTTGAGGAGTGGTAATCCCCGCCAATGCATTACAAGATATGGTCGGATTTATTTGTTCTTCATCTAGGCTTTGTTCCTGGAATATATCCTCTTCTTTTGACCTTTCTTGCTCCTTTTCTTCTTCCTCTTCACAATCTATGTAGAATAATTTCTTCTCAGCACACTTATGACCTTTAGTGTATTTGCTATCACAACTGTAACAAAGCCCTTTTGCTTTTTTTTCTTCCAATTGTTGTGGTGTCAACCTTATAGGTTGTGGAATACTAGGGGCAACAACACTTCCGTCTTTATAGTTGTGAGTGGTATGCTTCCTGGTTGCCATAATTTTGCTTTCCATTTTTCTTGCTAACCTGAATGCCTTCTCTAATGAATCAGGTTCCCAAAGTCGAACATCATGTTGGATATTATCCTTTAAAGACCCTATGAACACATCAATCCTATGCTCCTCTGGAATATCTTTTACCCTTATGTTCAATTTTTGGAACTCCTCAATGTGCTCCATTATTGAACCCTTTTGTTTGAGACTTATCAATTGGCTAAAAAAAGTGTTGCTTTTTGTATCCTCATAATGTGCTATCAATTCTTCCGTAAAAATTGCCCAAGTGATAAATTGTTTACGAGAGCAAATCCATTGATACCATACAAACTGATTTGGTTCCAAATATAAAGTTGCCATACGTACCTTTTGTGTGTTTTTCACATTATTGAGATCGAAGAATTGCTCCATCTGTAATATCCATGTGGCGGGATCCTTGCCATCAAACTTCCTCATATCGATTTTTGGAATATGGTGGGTCTTCGATCCCACATTAGAGTCTATGATATCATGATTTACATTTCTTTTGTTCGCATCATGAGTTTCCTTTACTACCTTTTCACCATTAGTAAGTATTTCTTGTAGAAAATTTGTCAAATCTGTCTTCAAATCTGCCATGCCTGTCTTCAAATTTGTGTTCAAATCTATCTTCAAATTGTCCATCTTAGCTTCCATGCCATTCATCTTAGCTTCCACGCCATTTATCTTAGCTTCTTTTAACTTTTGTGAGCGTGACATTTGTTGCACTTGTTCTTGTAATTTTGATATATCATGTAGCATTTCTTCTTCTTCTTCATGAGTCATGCTAGAGCTTTCAGGTTCCTTACTAGGTGTTTGCATTTTCTTTCCTCGGGGCATCCGTTACCGATAATAATGCTCTATTATGCCCTTTGAATTCCTTCAAAATAAATTTTCAAACCAATCTTAGCAAAAATTTAAGAAAATCTACACACCTTTTTTCACTTTGTAGGAGCTCGATATTGGATCTGATGTATCTCTGTACTTTCAGGATCATATATTTCTAAATTGGTGACCTGAAGTAGCCCTTTGTGTCCTCTTTCCAATGCCACAAGTCTGACCCAAATTGGACTCTCCAAGGAAGAGTTATGCGAAATCTACCACAGTGACTTGATTATAGACGAGTTCAGTAGATCAAACTTGTACGACGTGCCACGAGTCACTATTTCGACCTTTGGATCTGAAAAATGCATAAAAGAAAATATAGTCCGTCCTCATTCTGTAAATTTTTACGAAATTTCAATCCGATCCCGAGAGCGAAAGTTATGACGATTTTCCCCAGGTCACTTGTTTGGAATGTAATTCAGGAGTCTACAAAAAGACCAACTTCCTTAGATCATATCTCCTCAAATATAGCGCAAAAAGCTCTGAAATTCGGACCCAAGGTTCAGCGCAATTTCTTCTCAAATGGGTTTTTTTTTTACTTCTGAAACGTCACAGAAAAAAAGTTATAGCGAAACTTCCACGATGATCTGTTTGGAGCAGCGAAACCCTAGCATCCAAAGCTCGATACCAAATGCTATGAAACCAGCTCAAGAAAAAGATAGAAAAGATAGATCAATGCCTTAGAATTCAATCTCTTTGAGGGGGAAACCTCCTTTACATTACATAAATGAACAATTCTTGAATGATTCAAATGAAAAAACCTCTTTTCTATATATAGGAGTCTAAGGAGTCACAATATAATCCAGCCGACCTAACAATAATAATATAAAGCCACAAAAATAACAATAGAGCGATTCTATGGGGCACAGTAATAACAATATGGGGGAAATAGGGGCACAACAATATTAATAAGGGGTATTACTACAATAGTAATGGGGTAATCACTAGTATTATAGGGACCCAACAAAGTCTATATGAAGAATAATTTTTGTAGTCATTTCAGCAAAGGTAGACATTAGAGAGCCACATGTTGGGATCTTCATTCAGAGCCGTGTCTCAAGAAGGAAAAAGCGCCTGTGCAGGAGCCAGTGAATAAAGCTTTTTGACAAAAGAATAAACTCCTGAATGAATACCCATTCACTTTGATGAGTGAGAGATGGTTTTATTAGATATAGTAGCTGGTCATAGCCATATTTTTGTAAATCATATGTTGTGAAATGATTATAAAGTGATGATGTGTTTTCCATCACTTATTAAAGAAAGATGATGATGTTTTTAGCTTCTTCTCTTTTATAGCTAGTGTTTTTGTTTCTCATATGATTATGACATAAACTTTACCAAAGAGTGTGTTATAAACTTTTGGGAAGTATGGGGTTTGCTTGGGTCATGATAGGTCATGTAACTGAACATGTATTATGCAAATTGTACTACATGTTTGCACAGGATACAAGTTTTGGTTCATCACTTGTGGCTCTGAAGTACAAAGTTGAATGAGAAGAAAGTGTGGCATAACAGGTAACTTGTGGTGCATATGAGGGAGTACATAATATTGCGGATAATGTTTATTCTTTTGGAGAATACATGATGAGGGCATAGGTAGGCCAATGAAGAGATGAATCTCAAGAAAATTCAAGGAATATTGTTAGAGCATATGTTAGGGAATATTTCAAAGAATATTCTTTATGAGGAATATTTGTGGAATCTTTAAGATTCCCTAAGGGAATAATTTTGAAGATGTCAGAATTATGCTGAATTTATACTCATTTTTCTGAGTTTTTTGTGAGGAACACAATGGTGTGATCAATTTCCTTATATAAGATGCCAAATTTTAGTCAGCCTGCATAAGAGAAGCTTTTAGATTCCTAGGGAGCCTAAATTTGACCGATCCAAAAAGGGGTAAAGTTTACAGTCATATTTCAGGACTTTTTCCAGGAATTCAACTGTTTAGTTCAATTCTTCAATAGAGGTGTGCATTTTCAGGCCATACCTGAAAGTAGAGGTATAAGATGCATTGATTCCATGTCTTGTTTGATTTTTGCTGAGATGATGATTTGATGTTGAGATCCTTGTTTGTCATTTTGTTGGAGGATCTTTGTATGCCACTTCATATGAGAGTTTGATATTATGTCATGTTGAAGGAGATCTTATATGAGTGAGAGTTCTTATACAAGAGAATTTCATGGAGAGACATTCCACTATAGTTAAGGAAGTTCATCCTTGTATTGACTAAGAACACATCATGTATTAATCAGCATCTTGCAACAACTAATAAAGTGGTCTCCCCACTCTTGACACCGAGCCTGGAGACGTAGCCCACATTTGGTGAACTTTGTTATCAAGTTGTGTGTGTTATTTTATTTGATGGTTTCCTTTATGTTTCCTATTCGTTAAAGTATTGACATGTTGTTTTTCATACTATTTCACATGCAATTCTGTTAACATCATAAAAGTAAAAGATCTTGGTTAGTTCCAATAGTTGAGAGAATCCAAATCACTGATGTTTATGTTGAAATATGGATGATCGAGGAAGGTTTTGATAAACTATGTGTATGGTTTTTATTTCTGCACAACTTAGGTAGTAATTTTTAAAGGACAAGGTTGGTCGTATAAGTATTCATGTCTAAAAGCATGAGAAATTCTTAACTTAGTATGCCTTTAATAGATAGGAATGTCATATCAAAGCAGGTTAGCAAGTTCTCTTCTTCCATACTTAAGGTGAAGCACCTAAGTTAACATTGAGATTCGTTTTTTTTAAATCTCGATATGTATATAATAGGAGCATGTTATTCTTTTCTTGTTTTTCTTAAGGACATGTGATTTTTATATTCATCAGAAGGGAAGAATTAGTGTATATATATTAAGAGACTGAAAAAGTACATAAATACATGTCAGGATATGTATATAGGAGGAAATTTTTTATAGGAATGGATAAGATACTTTATATTAGATAAATAGGTATATTATGCGTGTATGTTATAAATATTAAGAAGGAAACAAAAATAAATTGGAAATGATACATGAGGGCACGTAATTATAGAATAGATTATTTTGAGATAACTTGTGGAAGTCAAACCTAATAAAGGGAAAATTCCTTTCGAAAATGAAATTACAGCGCTGCAGATTTGTATGCACAATACTAGGACCTAGACAAAAACAATTTATTTGAAGAATTAGGAATATCCATTTTGGTGATACATGTGAAAGTAGTATATTAATTTTAAGTAAAACCAAACCAGAAGAGCTCCCATGATAACTTTCACTCATTCTTCTTAATTACAAAGAAACCAATAAATTACATGTAGATTAGGTCAAATAGAACGATTGGAAGTAGTCCTTGAACTGAAGCTTAGCGTCATGTCTAGAGTAAAGTTATTGAACTCTATGGTTATTACTCAAACTAGGTAGTTAACAATTATGAGTAGAAGTCCAAACATAAATAATTTGACACATAGTGATATTGTGAAGTTAAACACAAAGAAAGTATATTTCTATAACAAACACTGATGCAACGATTAACCAGGTCATTTTGGGAATAAGGCCCTTGAAAACCGTGCTACCTATTTGATGAGAAGGTTTTGAAAAGTATAGGCTCTTCTATAAATAATTTACATTTCTATGAAGTAGCCCTATATATGGATATAAACCAAAATTTGTAAAGAGGAAATAAAAATAAAACCTGAGGCTATGCTAGAAGCAATTCAGTTAATAGAGTATCTACTAATTTAGATAAATAAAACCAAATACTTCCGAAACCGTATCGTAACACAACCATTTCCCGTGATCAGTGATTACTTCCGAAACCGTATTGTAACACAACCATTTCCCGCGATTTGTGATACGCAATAAATCACATCACAACCAGGATTCGTCGGGGGTCGATTCCTATCCACCTGTGATATGCGATTGTGATTAGATTGCACTATAACTTGTTTGTGCCAAAGATTTGTGAAATGTAGGGAACAATGGCATCCTTCCACTTGTCACCTCCTCATTCATTGAAGACCTTGCCACATCATCCCAATCCTGCCATGTAGACAAATCAAACTTGAATATTTGACTTGCTCTAACTTCTCCATACGAGATTGGATTTGAGCGTTGTTCACATCGTTGGATTCAAAATGACGAGCTCTTCGACCTGAAGATGAGTTTTCCAAGATTCTGACACTTTGGTTTTTGAGCATAAACTTGAGCACCTGATCACTCCTCCCCACTTGAAGCCTTTTGGACCCCAAAATATCACTTTCAATTGATCAGAAAGTGAGGGTACAATTCCTTCACCTTCACCTTCCCCTCTTCAATCCATTTGGCCTTTGATGGATTTGTACCTTTGGGACCCACTCAAAGATAATCAAAATTTTCCCTCTTTGATGACCTCGTTATTATGTCAGTTATGGTATCTTGCTGAAGCTCATCAAGAAATTCTGGAGAAAAATCTTCAATTGATGGAATATGTACACTTTCTCCTTGATTTTCAATCAAGGGAGGCTCATACAATCTCAAATTTTGAACATTAACAACAAAATAAATTTGCATATATGAAGGTAAATCAAGCTTGAAAACATTATTAACAATCTTTTCCAAAATTTGAAATGGACCATAACGGATTGGTTTCATCTTTTTACCTTCACCTTGAAGCTTTTCCTTGCTAATGTATAACCAAACTTCATCACCTACTTGAAATTGATGATCCACATGATGCTTATCATGCCTTGCCTTATACTTGCCTTGACACTTTTCTAGTTGTTCTAGAACTCTTCGGTGAATCAAATAAATTTTCTTAATGAATTTCTTTGCTCTATCTATGTCGATATGTCCATCTACAACTGCATATTTCTCAAAGATGAAATCCAAAGGCGATTTAGGAAAATAACCAAGACATGCCTGAAGAGGTGAAGTTATAGTAGAAGAGTGTTTTGCTTGGTTGTAAGCATGATGAATATAATGCAACTATTCATTGCACAACTTAGGATGTTCTCTGCAATATCCTCTTAGAAAATGAATAGTTGTCATGTTAACCACTTTAGTTTGGCATTCTGTTTGTGGATGGAACGCTGTACTTTTCTTCAACTTGGTGTCCATCAAGTTCCATAAATTTGACCAAAAATTCCCAACAAATTGGGAATCACGAACACTTATAATAGAAGTAGGTAATCCAAAATGAACCCATACACTTTGAATGAAAAGTTGAGTTGTTTGTTCGGTTGTAATTTGTTTTTTACAAGGCATTAACATGCACATCTTTCTCAAACTATCCACAACTACATACAAATAATCATGACCTTTTATTGATAAAGAAAGACCTCCTACATAATCCATAGAAACACTCTCCCATGGACTTGAAGGCACTGGAAGTGGTGTGTACAATCCTAGTTTCCTATTACTAGGCTTACTGAGTATACATAATGAACAACCCCTACTAAAATGTGACACACTTTCAAGCATACGAGGCTAGTAAAAATACATCTGAAGTTTTTCCACTGTTTTACTTACACCAAAATTTCCAGCAATAAGGGAAGTGTGCACTTCCCTTGTGACATTTACTCTCTCTCCCTATATAACAAAACGTTTTCCCAAATGATACAACAAATTATAATGTACATGGTAGTCTAATTCCTCAACTTGGTGGCCTTGACTCAAGTTTGAATATACCTCTTTAAATTCAGCATCATGTGCGTATTGTTCAACATAACTTTCAGGAAAAATATAATTATTCTTGAGTAAAATGGCCACGTTAACAACCGGTCTAGAAAGCATATCAGCAACTCTGTTATAAATACCTTTCTTGCACCTAATTACCAAGTGGAATTGTTGTAAGAATCCCATCCAACAAAAGTTCCTTGACTGCTGCAATTTTGTTTGAGATTGGAGATATTGCAAAGGTTGAGGATTGATGTGAATAATGGTTTATTTTCCCATCAAGTAATTCTTCCATTTCTTCACACTTTACACCAATGCATAAAGCTCTTGATCATATGTAGGATAGTTAATAACAGTACTATTAAAAATCTTAGAATGAAATGGAATGGGATTACCATGATGTAAAAGAACTACACCCATGGTGTAGTCACCTGCATCTGTTTGTATTTCGAATGGTTGTTTCAAATATGACAATGCTAAAACTGGGGTTGAACTGATCTTTTGTTTTAAGGCATTGAATTCTTTTTGTTGTTTTTCTCCCCACTAGAAGACAACCTTCATGCTGGTCAAAGCATGTATTGGAGCTGCCATGGAAGAGAAATTGGAAATGAACTTCCTCAAGTACTACGCTGCTCCCAGGAAACTCCTTACTTCTGTGACTAATTTGGGTATTGGCCAATTCACAATGACTGAAACTTTAGAGGGGTCAATATTCATATCACCTCCTCCAACTATGTGGCCCAAATACACTAAGGATATTTTCACGAATTCACATTTAGACATCTTCAGAAATAGTTGTTCTTTTCTCAAGACATCCAACACTTTCCTCACATGCATGACATTCTCTTCTCGTGATTTGTTGAATATTAAAATATCATCTAAATAGACAATTACAAACTCATCAAGAAAGGATCTTAAAACATCATTCATAACCCTCATTAATGTAGCTGGAGTGTTGCAAAGACTGAAAAGCATAACCAACCACTCAAACAATCCCTCTTTGGTCTTAAAAGAAGTCTTCCAAATATCCTCCTCAGTTATTCTAACTTGATGATATCCACTTCTCAAGTCTAATTTAGTGAAATATTTTGCATTCTTCAACTGATCTAGCAAATCATCTATTTTGGGTAGTGGGTATCAATTCGTTATGGTAATTTTATTCAAAGCTCGATATTCTACACACATGTGTCGAGTTCCATCTTTCTTGGGTACCAAAACAATTGGTGAACTACATGGGAAAGTAGAGGGATGAATTACATCTTTATCTAACAATTCCTAAACTTGTTTCTTAATTTATAAACTTTGTAGAATTTACATTCGATACATACCGATGTTTGGGAGTGGACAATCTTGCTGTAGCTGAATTTCAGGTTGAACTCCCCATTTTGGTGGAAATCCCTTTGGTTCTTGAAACATGTATCCATATTGATGACCACATCAACCAATTCAACTCTCATCTTCATGTCATAGCCTGCAAAAGATTCACACTTCATTTTTTTCTTCTGCCTTATCATAAGGAGCATGAGACTCCTGTTGGAATTGACCAGTCGCTTCATTTGCCCTGCGCTTGCCAAAGACAGATTAAGCTTCCTGTGATGGGCTCTCACAATATAATTGATCTGAAATGGGGCACTAAAGGCTTCTTGTCAACGTACAAGAACCTCTCCCAATCCAAAGCTTAAACAATTTCCAAGATCTATGCTTATGATTGATAATTTGCGGAAATAAGCACTTGAAATAGGTGTATGCTTGTGTTTTCCTTTAACTACTTAATTTCCTTAAGTTTATTTGCTTAAACTGATATATAAACACACATAACAATAAAATGTAGCAAATAAACAAACACATAAGACAACAATATAATATGGAGTTCACCTTGATATCTTGGGCTATGTCTCCTTGAGCTCTAATCAACTCGACTAGGCTCTTTGGGATTATGGTAATTCTTCTTTTACAAGTTCCACACTTAACTCCATTGGTTTACAACTGCACCTATGGGTTTATAATACCATCTTATCCCGCTGGTTGTCCATACTCTGTAGATAGATCTAGGCTTCTCTGGACTAGAGTCCTTCAATCAACGCTCCAGGCTATCTTGAGCTCCTGGCTTGCACTAACCCCCTCAGATTTTTTTTACAGTCTCTAGAATTCCTTGTTTTGTCTTCAGCACACATCAAAAACTAGCAACAGCTTGATCATTTGATCTCTTTGTTGTTCTAAACTTCATTATAGCTCCATGGCTCTTAGAAGTTTGCTTTGAGCTCTTTGGCTCTGAGGCTCTGCCTCGAACCTCTGGTGGCTCTTTCACTATCCTCCCAACCCCTGGTGGCCATCTACGAATCCTAGGACTCTATGGCCCTCTGCACTCTCTAGCCTTCTATGCTCTGCTTTTTCCGACTCTCCGAGCATTCACTGGTCCTTCCAATGGATTCCTCAGTATCTTTTCTCTGCCCAAGCACTCACTGAGCATTACGGACCTCTATGAGCTTCTCGGGGCTTCTCCAGAGCATCATGCTACCTTTGCCTCTAAGAATTCACCACTCTTTGTTTCTCTGTGTTTGTTTCGGCATTCGCATGATTCTGGTTTCGCTCGACCTCCAAGTGACCCTCTGTCAATTGTACTCCCTATATATTTATCATGCATCGTTTTCACCTCTGCAAGCATGGAAGATCAATCGATTCATTAAAGAATCAATTTTCCCATTGAAACACACTGATGGGTACAAGAAACCCAGTCGTTTGGCCTCCTCCTGCAATCATCCTGAATTCCAACACGTCATGGCCACACACAGAGAAATGCACGAAATACACATTATTAGTTGTTCAACCGAACTTCAAATAATATAGAATCACATCTATATCCCTCTCGGGTACGTGTTCTTCATCGCTCTTCGCAAATCACATTGCCTATGGCCAAACACCAAATACATAGAAATACACTGAAAATCCTGAAATCTGGATTTCAAAATTTACGCAATCTCATTCATAAACCTCATCGAGTTCGTGCCTCGATCACATATCACAATCGCAACAGGAATATGTCAAAGACACTTTATATGGTTGCAATCCCTTTCGCCGATGGCCAATATCGGCGCATCATATATTGTAATCGCAATGGCCCGAGGGTCTATATGTAGGTTTTAACCGTGTAGAGAAATTACCTGCATACGAATTCTAAAACATAGAAAATAAACAATGCGAGAGCATAACACATAAATCACATATACACAGAGATTTTCCCCTGAATCCCAAAACTGGGACTACCAGCTTGATTTTTCATTATATTCCTTTCAATGTTACAATACATATTTATACATGCCGAAGCATCCAATACCATGGACTGAAAACCATCGCGTCCAAAACCATGGACTGAAAACCATAGGTAGGTTCGCCCAACCTAATATAGGGTCCAAAATTTTTTTTTTCCTGGGGCACTGCCCCGGACCCCGTAGAGGGGGGCTACCCGCCCCCCTCAAACCCCCCGGACAGGGGGGGCTGCTGCCCCCCCTGTGACCCCCCCGCTGCGCAATCGGCGCAACGAAGGGGGGGCTCCGTCCCCCCTCTAACCCCCCAGTTCACTACGTGGGTTAGTCGTGGAAAGAATATAACACAACCCAACAATCTCCCACTTGTTGTTTTCTTTCCACAGGGGGCCACAGGAGAGCTTAGTCATTTTTCCAGTCCTGAAATGCCCATTGTTTCTCTACACCAAGAGAACTTCTCAGAGCTCACAGATTTTGTCAATGCATCTGCAGTATTCTTCAAAGTGTCCACCTTTACCAGCAACACCTTTTTGTCTTCTATCATATCCCTCACAAAGTGATACTGAACATCAATGTGCTTTGTCTTTGAATGATAAGCAGGGTTCTTTGCTAAGAAAATTGCACTTCGGCTATCACATTCTATTCTTATAGCTCCCTACACTAACCCCATACTTGAACACAATCTTTGCAACCAAACTTCTTCCTTGCTTGCATGAGTGGCTGCCATGTATTATACCTCTATAGTTGATAGTGCCAATACAGATTTTTTCTCACTCATCCAACTGACTGCACCTCCAAATAGGTTAAACACATACCCACTTGTAGATCTTCTCTGATCCAGATCTCCAGCCCAGTCTGCATCAACAAAGCCACGAATATCCAACACTCTGTCCAATCCTGGTCTTCCTTAGTAGCACAAACCATAATCACTAGTGCCACGCAAATACCTGAAAACCCGCTTCACTGCTGTCCAGTGCTCCTTCCCTAGTTTTGACATAAACCTGATCAATACTCCCACTGCATGTGCAATGTTTGGTTGAGTACAGACCATTGCATACATCAGGCTACCGACTGCACTCGCATATGGAACACGGGACATGTCCTCTTCCTCTTCTTGTGTCTTGGGACACTGTTCAATAGATAACCTCACACCTACAGGAATAGAAACCTTCACTGGTTTACTATCATGCATATTAAACCTCTACAGTATTGTCTTGACATGCTTCCTCTGGTTTAACCAGAGCTTCCTCTTTGCCCGATCTCTTTTAATTTCCATGCCCAAAATATAGTTTGCAGCACCAAGATCTTTCATGTCGAATTTGGAGGACAATTGGGTCTTCAAATCCTGGATAATTTCTTTGTCATTTCCAACTAGCAAAATATCATCCACATACAAGACCAGATAAATAACACGGTCACCAATTAATTTAAAATACACATAGTGATCTGCTTTGCTTCTGGTGAAGCCAAGTCCCGTATAAATGTATCAAATTTCTGATACCACATCCTTGGTGACTGTTTTAACCCATACAAAGACTTCTTTAACTTGCATACCAGTTCTTTCTTACCCTTCACCGCAAAGCCTTCAGGTTGCTTCATGTAGATTTCCTCTTCCAAATCCCCGTGAAGAAATGTTGTTTTCACATCCATCTGTTCTACCTCAAAATCAAAAGCAGCAACAACAGATAAAAGTAACCTAATAGAAGTTACCTTGGCACTAGGAGAAAAAACATCACCAAAATCAATTCCCGGCACCTGGGAATAACCTTTTGCTACCAACCGAGCTTTGTATTTCTCCACCTTCCCTTCTGCATTTGTCTTCTTTTTGAACACCCATTTGCTGCCAATGGGTTTCCTTCTAGCCGGCAACTCCACCAGATCCCAAGCCTCATTTTTGTGCAAAGATTCCATTTCATCAACCATGGCCTCTTTCCAGAGTTTTCCATCCTCTAAATCCACTGCTTCCTTCACAGTTCTGGGATCATCATCAGTAACAGACAAAGCAAAATTTGAACAGAAAGTAGATGGACTATACCTTTCTGGCTGGCTTCTTTCTTGAATTGATCTTCTCAGAGCCGAAGTTTGCGGCTCTTCATCTTCTGATTCCTCCTCTGTTGTAGAGTCTGATTCTTCCTCCTTTAGCTCAAACTCTATCTTCTCAGGTTCCTTTGGTTGGACTTCATGTTTAATAACATATTTCACCTCTCTGAACAACTTATCTTGGTTGTACACAACCTTCCTTGTTACTGGGTTCCAAAGCTTATAACCCTCTAAACCATCCTTATACCCAATAAAGATGCACTTTTCAGATTTACTATCCAACTTGGTTCATTTCTCATTTGGAACATGTACATATGCATCACATCCAAATACCCTCAGATGTGAAAGAGAGGGTTTCTTACCAGTCCATACTTCTTGTGGAGTCTTATCCTCCAACGCTGATGAAGGTGACTTGTTGACCAAGTAACATGCAGTATCCACTACCTCTGCCCATAATTCCTGTCCTAACCTTGCACCACTGAGCATGATTCTTGCCCTTTCCATCAACGTCTTGTTCATTCTTTCTGTGACTCCATTTTACTGAGGTTTATATGGAGTAGTCTTCTTCCATGCTATACCACACTTCTTATAGAATTCTTCAAATTCCTTGCTGCAAAACTCTCCACCATTATCTGTCCTCAACACCTTTATCTTCTTCTCTGTCTGATTTTCCACGAGAGCCTTAAATTCTTTAAACTTGTCAAAGACTTCAGATTTCTTCTTAAGGAAATATATCCATGTATTCCTTGAGAAGTCATCTATAAATGATACATAGTACACAGGCTTACCCAGTGATGGAACTTTCACAGGTCCAAACACATCACTGTGCACAAGCTCTAATATCTATTTCGCCCTCTTAGCACTAGAGGGGAAACTCACCTGATTCTACTTCCCATATACACAATTTTCACAGAAATCAAAATCCAGAGAGCTATTGCTCATACCTTCTACCATACCTTTACCATGAAGTATTCGAAGGACCTTCTCTCCAATATGTCCAAGCCTTTGATGCCACAGCATGGTCTTCTCTCCAGAGACCTCTAGATTTTTAGCTCCACTTTCAGGAACCACAGAACTATTGCACCCATCAACAACAGTGCTACCTTGCAGCTTGTACAGATTTCCAGTCTGAACTCCCCACATCAATACCAGTGCTCCCCGAACCATCTTGCAGGTATCCTTCTCGAACACTGTTTTTACACCTGCATCATCCAACTTGCTTACAGAAATCAGATTTCTGGCCAATGCAGGAATATGCAGAACACCCAGAGGTGTTTTAACCCTTCAACCTTGCAACTTCAACTTTACTTTTCCGCGACCAATGATTCTAGCCTTCCTATCATCTCCTAAGAAGACATCACCACCATCGTATTTCTCATACTCGCAGAACCACTCTCTCTGGGGAGTGAAGTGAAAGGATACACCTGAGTCAACCAACCATGCCTCATGATCTACATGTGTACTTGAAGAAGCCAAGTACACATCCCCACCTTCATCTGAGGTGGTTTTCGCCTCTGCAGAAGGAGCATCATCAAATCCCTTTCCTTTATCAGGAGCTTTAGATTTATAGTCCCTTTTTAAGTGCCCTTCCTTTCCACATTTCCAGCACACCACCTTTACAGGTTTCCCTGGAGATTTAGATCTCCCTCTAGATTTAGATCTCCCACTCGATGACTTATTTTTGTTCCTATTCTGGAACTGTCCTCATATAGACAAGGCATCACCATTCTGGCTCTCCATATTTTTCCGTCTCATCTCCTCCGTTAGCAAGGCTGAGACTATTTCATGAAACTGCAAAGCAGTTGCATTGCTACCTATTACAATAACCAGACTATCCCACGAATCTGGTAGGGAACACAACAAACTGATGCACTTATCTTCATCTGAAATTTTAATATCAATAGACGCTAACTGACTTACCACAGTATTAAATGCTTTCAGATGCTCTGTCACCGATTCTCCATCTTTCATCCTCAGGTTATATAGCTTTTTCCACAGGAACAGTTTATTCACCAGAGACTTAGATTGGTACAAAGTCCCTAACTTGTCCCACAAAGCCTTCGCCGTAGCTTCCCCTGATAGATTCAGCAATACTGAATCTGAGACACACAACCGTATTATGCTCTTTGCCTTCTGATCCAACTTCTTCCATTCTTCATCAGTCACTCCCGTTGGTTTAGTACCTAGATCTATCGCGATCCACTGATCTTTATCCACCAACAGATCCTGCATCTTGAGTTTCCACAACTCAAAACTTTGACCATTGAACTTCTCGATCTCTATCTTTCCGCTGCTCGCCATCTTCTTTCACCACCAGAATCGATCTCACAGATCTCCCACTGAACAGGGTCTATCACAGGCCCGAGCGAAACCCCTCAGCAACAAAGGCGTCCCCTTGAAGCCAAAACAGCTCTCATACCAAATGTAGGTTTTAACCCTATACAGAAATTACCTGCATACGAATTCTAAAACACAGAAAATAAACAATGAGAGAGCATAACACATAAATCACATATACACAGAGATTTTCCTCTGGATCCCAAAACCGGGACTACCAGCTTGATTTTTCATTATATTCCTTTCAATGTTACACTACATATTTATACATGCCGAAGCATCCAATACCATGGATCGAAAACCATTGCATCCAAAACCATGGACCGAAAACCATAAGTAGGTTCGCCCAACCTAATATAGGGTCCAAAAAAAAAATTTCTCGGGGCGCTGCCCCAGACCCCATAGAGGGGGCCTACACGCCCCCTCAAACCCCCGAATAGGGGGGGCTGCCGCCCCCCCTGTGACCCCCTCGCTGCGCAATCGGCGCAATGAAGTGGGGGCTCCGCCCCCCCTCTAACCCCCCGGTTCACTAATTAGGTTAGTCATGGAAAGAATATAACACAACCCAACACTATACCACTTTCCAATGGAATGTGCCGACTGATATATATATTGCCAATGCCGAACTGCTGATCCGATCATCGCAATCGCAATCACTGATCGGCTCATTGATTTAATTGTAATTGGCTCTGCCTGGGGTTCCAACATTTGATGAAGGCTTTCCTCCGGTGTGATATATCAGAGATATCAATCAGGGAGTCCTTCCCCCCTTGCTTTAAGTCCTCCTTTGGATTTTTCCAATGCAATTTCCTTAGAGGGCCTTATGTCCATTTTTACAAGGAAATGCCTTCGTTTTAAAGGACATTGGGCCAACTTCTTTCTGCAATAACTCCTTCATCCGGATTCCATTCTAGTCCATTCAAGTTGTAGTAGATTCAGATTGAAAAGATTTACACAATGAGACTATTTCTAAGAGCATCCTTTGACTTTCATTTTTTATCATTAAAAGTCACCAAGGATCTTTTTTTGATCACTCCTCCCCATTGGAAATATTTTGGACCCCAAAAGACTAATATACTGATCTGAACAGTAGATGAGAGTAACAACACCCTCTTCTTTCAACCTCCATACACTTGCCTTGCATAGCTAGTGCCTCTGAACCAAAGCCTTTGAACACTTTCCTTCCTTGATGTGCTGGTCCTCCTAGGAAGAACTGTCTTCCTCCTTGACTTCATTAGAGAAATCCTGCTGAGAATGTTATAGAAGGTGGTTTGAACTTCTCTCCCTCGATCATTGATCCAAGGTGGCTCAAACAAATGTGATGTTACATCTTCTTCACACCAATTTACATTTGTATCTGTTTGACATATTGTCAACAACAACTGGTTGGCATAAACTCTTGCTTCATCAAAAGAAATAGATTTCATATCTTGTGAACACCTCCATGTCTTTACATCTGCATACAAATGATTGACTAGATATCAAGCCAACAAAACATGCCTTTAAAACAATTGACCCTTCAAGTCAAGCATGTAGAAAAAGAACTTTAGAATTCTTTTTCAAAGATGAAACACTTCACCATTATCTCCATCTTGGAGACCAAATCAAAATTTTCCAAGTCAACATTAACATTATATGCATGCTTAAAAACAAAGCAATCAACCCTTCAGGTTAATTACACATACATGTTTAAATACAAGGAAATCATCAACATCCCTCTGTTCATGCACATCATTCTCATGCATGCATTTCATCCTTCAACTTTTGCTTAAGTACATTGTAATTTCAAAGCTGAAATGAACATAATGTTGTAGCAATAAAGTGAGTCTCCTACTCAACTTTTCCATTCACCTTCTTGGTAAAACCTTGCAACTTGCATTCCATTAACAAAGAAATGCAAATAGATGCATTATATCAATAGACATGCAATCTTAATTGGATAAGAATTCTAACCATTCCTTACCAATCCATTTCAAAGGTGCTACCTTTGTCTGCACATTAGCATTAACATGTGAATCATCCTGAAGCTCGTCAATCATGGAATCTTTCTTTCCATTCCTGCCATTCTCTCTTTCCACCCTCTTCAAGTTTTGTGAAAGCATTGTTGGATTTAGAGTCCAACATTTTGCAGCAATATGTCCTTGCTTATGGCAGTAAGTGCAACACATGTGCATCTTCTTTATAGGATGATTTTCCTTGTCCAGTGGTCCTTTGGCTTTTTTCTTCCTTTCCTTCAAACATTTCTTGTATGTGGCTATTCTCTTCCAACATCTAGAAACATTATGGTTATCCAAACCACAAAAGGAACATGCAATTCCTTTCCCATGCTTATATGGAAATTTATCATGCTTTACATAATCAAAAGGAATATGATTAGAACCAGACTTGTACCTTTCTTTTTCACCTTTATTACCTTCATGAGGAGGTGAATTTAATGAAGAAGTAGCTCCCTTTAGAACACCATCAACCTCTTCAATGGTTTCATATTTTCCACAACTCTCTGGTTCAAGTGTATGCTTATGAACACCTTCTTCCTAAAAATGATGTTTCAAGCTATTGCATTCCCCATGAATACAATCTTTACACTTTTGAGGTAGAAGACCTTAAATGAAACTCCTTCTTGGAACTGTTTCAATTGTCTTCATGGCAACTTTGGAACTTTCTCCATAAGATTGTCCATAGCCAAGACCCAAATACTTAGGCCTTTCCTCAACCATTATTGGCTCAACTATGCCCTATGCATGTTTGCTAAATCCTTTTCCTTCATAGCCCATTTTTAACATTAACCTGGACCCTATACCTCTTGTATGTTTTTCAAAAGAACCAAAATAATCATTCTTAGAGGAATTTGAAGAAAAACTAGAATTTTTTACCTCTTCTTCAAGATGATACTTGACTAAGGCTTCTTTGGAAACAAGGAGTTGTATCTCTAACTCATGCATCCTTTCCAGGTTCATATTTTCAATATGAAGTTGTCTCTTCATTTCCTGCAATTTGTCAGAAAGCAGCTACTTCTCTTGCTTTATGGAATTCAACTGCTTTCGTAGTATGATGCTCTTCCTTCCATCCTCATACATTTCTCTCACCATATCCATCAAGATGAACAAGTCTTGTTTCATGTCTTCATCACAGAATCTTGTGAAGAAATAAGAATTTGAGGACTCACTTGTAGAAGTTGTCATTATCAAAATGAACAAAAGAACTTCAAACAAGATTAACAAAGAGCTTATTCAAGCAACCTTTTGCAACAAACCTCTTGTGCTTCAAGGATTTCTTTGAGGTCCTTTGGGATAAGAAGAATGCCTTCAGCCCTTCTTCCATCTTGTTCTCTCCTGGACATAGCTATCAATAGCTTTCCCTTCACCTCTTCAAACTCAAACAATAGTTAGTTTATAAACAATCAAACAATCAATCTTTGACTGTTTAAACACCTTTCAAGTTAAACAAGAAAATAGATTGCTCTGTCAATCCAGCATCCGGATCTGATACCACTTCCATCATGATACCATCTGCTTCATGATACCACCTACTCCATGATACCACCTACTCTAGTATAACTTGGGCACTAATACCACTTGATCTAAAATGGGGCACGAAATGCTTCTTGTCAGCTTACAAGAACCTCTCCCAGTCCAAAGCTTAAACAATTTCTAGGATCTATTCTTATGATTGATAATTTGTGGAAATAAGCACTTGAATTAGGTGTATGCTTTTTTTTTCCCTTTAACTACTTAATTGCCTTAAGTTTATTTGCTTAAATTGATATATAAACACACAGAACAGTAAAATGCAACAAATAAACAAACACATAAGACAACAATATAATATGGAGTTCACCTTGATATCTTGGGCTACGTCTCCTTGAGCTCTAATCAACTCTACTATGTTGGGTTGTGTTATATTCTTTCCACGACTAGCCCACGTAGTGAACCAGGGGGTTAGAGGGGGGGATGAGCCCCCCCTTCATTACGCCGATTGCGCAGCGAGGGGGTCACAGAGGGGCAACACCCCGGGAATTTTTTTTTTGGACCCTATATTAGGTTGGGCGAACCTACTTATGGTTTTCGGTCCATGGTTTTAGACGCGATGGTTTTCGGTCCATGCTATTGGATGCTTTGGCATGTATAAATATGTATTGTAACATTGAAAGGAGTATAATGAAAAATCAAGCTAGTAGTCCCGGTTTTGGGATCTAGGGGAAAATCTCTGTGTATATGTGTTTTATGTGTTATGATCTCACATTGTTTATTTTTCTGTGATTTAGAATTCGTATGCAGGTAATTTTTGTACGGGGTTAAAACCTACATTTGATATCAGAGCTATTTTGGCTTCAAGGGGATGCCTTTGTTGCTGAGGGGTTTCGCTCGGCCCTGTGGTAGACCCTGTTCAGTGGGAGATCTGTGAGATCGATTTTGGTGGTGAAAGAAGATGGCGAGCAGTGGAAAGATAGAGATTGAGAAGTTCAATGGTCAGAGTTTTGAGTTGTGGAAACTCAAGATGGAGGATCTGTTGGTGGATAAAGATGAGTGGATCGCGGTAGATCCAGGTACTAAACCAACGGGAGTGACCGATGAAGAATGGAAGAAGTTGGATCAGAAGGAAAAGAGCCCAATACGATTGTGTGTCTCAGATTTAGTATTGTTGAATGTATCAGGGGAAGCTACGGTGAAGGCTTTGTGGGACAAGTTAGGGACTTTGTACCAATCTAAGTCTCTGGTGAATAAACTGTTCCTGCGGAAAACGCTGTATAACCTGAGGATGAAAGATGGAGACTCGGTGACAGAGCATCTGAACGCATTTAATACTGTGGTAAGACAGTTAGCGTCTATTGATATTAAAATTTCAGATGAAGATAAGTGCATCAGTTTTTTGTGTTCTCTACCAGATTCATGGGATACTCTGGTTATTGCAATAGGTAGCAATGCAACTGCTTTGCAGTTTGATAAAATAGTCTCAGCCTTACTGACAGAGGAGATGAGACGGAAAAATATGGAGAGCCAGAATGGTGATGCCTTGTCTGTACGAGGACGGTCCCAGAATAGAAACAAAAATAAGTCATCGAGTGGGAGATCTAAATCTAGAGGGAGATCTAAATCTCCAAGAAAATCTGTAAAGGTGGTGTGCTGGAAATGTAGAAAGGAAGGGCACTTCAAAAGGGACTGTAAATCTAAAGCTCCTGATAAAGGAAAGGGATCTAATGATGCTCCTTCTGCAGAGGTGAAAACCACCTCAGGTAAAGGTGGGGATGTGTACTTGGCTTCTTCAAGTACACATGTAGATCATGAGGCATGGTTGATTGACTTAGGTGCATCCTTTCACTTCACTCCCCATATAGAGTGGTTCTGTGAGTATGAGAAATACGATGGTGGTGATGTCTTCTTAGGAGATGATAGGAAGGCTAGAATCATCGGTCACAGAAAAGTAAAGTTGAAGTTTCAAGATGGAAGGGTTAGAACACTTCAAGGTGTTCTGCATATTCCTGCATTGGCCAGAAATCTGATTTCTGTAAGCAAGTTGGATGATGTAGGTGTAAAAATAGTTTTCGAGAAGGATACCTACAAGATGGTTCGGGGAGCACTGGTATTGATTCGGGGAGTTCGGACTGGAACTCTGTACAAGCTGCAAGGTAGCACTGTTGTTGATGGATGCAACAGTTTTGTGGTTCCTGAAAGTGGAGCTGAAAATCTAGTGGTCTCTGGAGAGAAGACCATGCTGTGGCATCAAAGGCTTTGACATATTGGAGAGAAGGGCCTTCAAATAATTCATGGTAAAGGTATGGTAGAAGGTATGAGCAATAGCTCTCTGGATTTTGATTTCTGTGAAAATTGTGTATATGGGAAGTAGAATCGGGTGAGTTTCCCCTCTGGTGCTAAGAGGGCGAAACATATATTAAAGCTTGTGTATAGTGATGTGTTTGGACCTGTGAAAGTTCCATCACTGGGTAAGTCTATGTACTATGTATCATTTATAGATGACTTCTCAAGGAATACATGGATATATTTCCTTAAGAATAAATCTGAAGTCTTTGACAGGTTTAAAGAATTTAAGGCTCTAGTGGAAAATCAGACAGAGAAGAAGATAAAGGTGCTGAGGACAGATAATGGTGGAGAGTTTTGCATTAAGGAATTTGAAGAATTCTGTAAGAAGTGTGGTATAGCATGGCAGAAGACTACTCCATATACACCTCAGCAAAATGGAGTCGCAGAAAGAATGAACAAGACGTTGATGGAAAGGGCAAGAAGCATGCTCAGTGGTGCCGGGTTAGGACAAGAATTCTGGGTAGAGGCGGTGGATACTACATGTGACTTGGTCAACAAGTCACCTTCATTAGCGTTGGAGGATAAGACTCCACAAGAAGTATGGACTAGTAAGAAACCCTCTCTTTCACATCTAAGGGTATTTGGATGTGATGCATCTGTACATGTTCCAAAGGAGAAACGAACCAAGTTGGATAGTAAATCTGAAAGGTGCATCTTTATTGCGTATAAGGATGGTTTAAAGGGTTATAAGCTTTGGAACCCAGTCACACAGAAGGTTGTGTATAGTCGAGATGTGGTGTTCAGAGAGGTAAAAGATGTTATTAAACATGAAGTCCAACCAAAGGAACCTGAGAAGATAGAGTTTGAGCTAAAGGAGGAAGAATCAGACTCTACGGCAGAGGAGGAATCAGAAGATGAAGAACCACAAACTCTAGGTGTGAGAAGATCAGCTCGAGAAAGAAGGTAGCCAGAAAGGTATAGTCCTTTTGCTTTCTGTTCAAATTTTGCTTTGTTTGTCACTGATGATGATCCTAGAACTGTGAAGGAAGCAGTAGATTCAGAGGACGGAAAACTCTGGAAAGAGGTCATGGTTGATGAAATGGCGTCTTTGCACAAAAATGAGGCTTGGGATCTGGTGGAGTTATCAGCTGGAAGGAAACCCATTGGCACCAAATGGGTGTTCAAAAAGAAAACGAATGCAGAAGGGAAGGTGGAGAAATACAAAGCTCGGTTGGTAGCAAAAGGTTATTCCCAGGTGCCCGGAATTGATTTTGGTGATATTTTTTCTCCTGTTGCTAAGGTAACTTCTATTAGGTTACTTTTATCTGTTGCTGCGGCTTTTGATTTTGAGATAGAACAGATGGATGTGAAGACAACATTTCTTCACGGGGATTTGGAAGAGGAAATCTACATGAAGCAACCTGAAGGCTTTGCGATGAAGGGTAAGAAAGAACTGGTATGCAAGTTAAAGAAGTCCTTGTATGGGTTAAAACAGTCACCAAGGATGTGATATGAGAAATTTGATACATTTATACGGGGACTTGGCTTCACCAGAAGCAAAGCAGATCACTGTGTGTATTTTAAATTAATTGTTTACCGTGTTATCTATCTGGTCTTGTATGTGGATGATATGTTGCTGGTTGGAAATGACAAAGAAATTATCCAGGATTTGAAGACCCAATTGTCCTCCAAATTTGACATGAAAGATCTTGGTGCTGCAAACTATATTTTGGGCATGGAAATTAAAAGAGATTGGGCAAAGAGGAAGCTCTGGTTAAACCAGAGGAAGTATGTCGAGACAATACTGCAGAGGTTTAATATGCAGGATAGTAAACCGGTGAAGGTTCTTATTCCTATAGGTGTGAGGTTATCTGCTGAACAGTGTCCCAAGACATAAGAAGAGGAAGAGGACATGTCCCGTGTTCCATATGCGAGTGCAGTCGGTAGCCTGATGTATGCAATGGTCTGTACTAGACCAAACATTGCACATGCAGTGGGAGTATTGAGCAGGTTTATGTCAAAACCAGGGAAGGAGCACTGGACAACAGTGAAGCGGGTTTTCAGGTATTTGCGTGGAACTAGTGATTATGGTTTGTGCTACCAAGGAAGACCAGGATTGGACAGAGTGTTGGATATTCGTGGCTTTGCTGATGCAGACTAGGCTGGAGATCTGGATCAAAGAAGATCTACAAGTGGGTATGTGTTTAACCTATTTGGAGGTGCAGTCAGTTGGATGAGTAAGAAACAATCTGTAGTGGCACTATCAACTACAGAGGCAGAATACATGGCAGCCACTCATGCAAGAAAGGAAGCAGTTTGGTTGCAGAGATTGTGTTCAAGTATGGGGTTAGTACAGGGAGCTATAAGAATAGACTATGACAGCCAAAGTGCAATTTTCTTGGCAAAGAACCCTACTTATCATTCAAAGACAAAGCACATTGATGTTCAGTATCACTTTGTGAGGGATATGATAGAAGACAAAAAGGTGTTTCTGGGAAAGGTGGACACTTTGAAGAATACTGCAGATGCATTGACAAAATCTATGAGCTCTGAGAAGCTCTCTTGGTGTAGAGAAACAATGGGCATTTCAGGGGTGGAAAAATGACTAAGCTGTCCTGTGGAAAGAAAACAACAAGTGGGAGATTGTTGGGTTGTGTTATATTCTTTTCATGATTAGCCCATGTAGTGAACCGGGGGGTTAGAGGGGGGCGGGTAGCCCCCCTCTATGGGGTCTAGGGCAGCGCCCCGGGAAAATTTTTTTTGGACCCTATATTAGGTCGGGCGAACCTACCTATGGTTTTCGGTCCATGGTTTTGGACGCGATGGTTTTCGGTCCATGGTATTGGATGCTTTGGCATGTATAAATATGTATTGTAACATTGAAAGGAATATAATGAAAAATCAAGCTGGTAGTCCCAGTTTTGGGATCCAGGGAAAAATCTCTGTGTATATGTGTTTTATGTGTTATGCTCTCGCATTGTTTATTTTTCTGTGATTTAGAATTCGTATGCAGGTAATTTCTGTACGAGGTTAAAACCTACATACTAGGCTCTTTGGGATTATGGTAATGCTTCTTTTACAAGTTCCACACTTAACTCCATTGGTTTAAGATTGCACCTATGGGTTTAGAATACCATCTTGTCTCACTGGTTGTCCATACTCTGTAGACAAATCTAGGCTTCTTTGGACTAGATTCCTTCAATCAGTGCTCCGGGCTATCTTGAGCTCTTGGCTTGCACCAACCCCCTCAGAATTCTTTTACTGTCTCTGGAATTCCTTCTTATGTCTTCAACACACATCAGACATCGACAACAACTTAATCATTTGATCTCTTTGTTGTTCTAAAATTCATTACAACTCCATGGCTCTTAGAAGTATGCTTTGAGCTCTTTGGCTTTGAGGCTCTGCGTCCAACCTCTGGTGGCTATGCCTCTATCCAGCTTCCAACCTCTGGTGGCTCTTTCGCCGTCCTCTCAACCTCTGGTGTCCCTCTGCAAATCATGGGACTCTATGGCCCTCTGCACTCTCTGGCCTTTTGTGCTCTACTTTTTTCGACTCTCCAAGCATTCACTGGGCCTTCCAATGGATTCCCCAGTATCTTTTCTCTCCCCAAGCACTCATTGAGCATTACGGGCCTCTATGAGCTTCTCGAGGCTTCTCCTGAGCATCATGTTGTCTCTGACTTTGAGAATTCACCACTCTATGTTTGTTAGTGTTTCTCTCGGCATTCATGCGATCCTTCTTTGCTCGACCTCCAAATGACCCTCTGTCAATTGTGCTCTCTATGTATTTATCGTGCATCGGTTTTCACCTCTGCAAGCATGGAATACTGATCGATTCATTAAAGAATCAGTTTTCCCATTGAAACGCACCAACGGGTACAGGAAACCCGGTCATTTGGCCTCCTCCTGCAATCATCCCAAATTCCAACATGTCATGACCATAAACAGAGAAACACACGAAAAACACATTATTAGCCATTCATTCGGACTTCAAATAATATAGAATCGCATCTATATCCCTCTCGGGTCCGTGTTCTTCATCCCTCATTGCAAATCACAATGCCTATGGCCAAACACCAAATACACATAAATACACTGAAAATACTGAAATCCGGATTTCAAAATTTATGAAATCACATTTATAAGCCTCATCGGGTCCATGCCTCGATCACATATTGCAATCAAAACAGGCATATGTCAACAACCCTTTATATGGTTGTGATCTTGATTGCCGATCGTCGATATCGGCGAATCATATATTGCAATCGCAATGGCCTGGGGGTCTATACCACTTTCCAATGGACTTTGCCTACCAATATATATATCGCTGATGCCGATCCGCTGATCCAATCATTACAATCGTAAGTCATGCATCGCAATCGTTGATCGGCTCATCGCTTTAATCGCAATCAGCTTTACTTGGGGTTTTGACATTTGATGAAGGCTTTCCTCTGAAGCGATATATCGGAGATCTCAATCGGGGAGTCCTTGTACCCTTGCTTTAAGTCCTCCTTTGGCTTTTTCTGATGTGATTTCCTTAGAGGGCCTTAAGTCCATTTTTACAAGGAAATGCCTCCTTTTTAAAGGACATTGGGCCAACTTCTTTCTACAATAACTCCTTCATCCAAATTCCATTCTGGTCGATTCAAATTGCAGTAGGTTCATATTGAAAAGATCTACACAATGAGACTATTTCAATGAGCATCCTTTGACTTTAATTTTTGATCGTTAAAAGTCATCAAGGATCATTTTCTGATCAATACTCCACTCTGTCTTTGAAAAAATGATATTTGTTCTCAAATATATGGAAAATGACTTCTTGTCATACAGATACGAGCTTCTCAACACAATTCCAGAAATATCCAGCGGCACCACATCTAACTCGACTTCATCAATGAAATTAATAGTAGGTGCAAACTTGAAAACACATTTTTGTGTGACCTGAATATTGGCATCCTTGGTTATCTAACCCAATAGATATGGTTTATGATGAGGCATAGTTTCCAGTTTCAATTTCTTGACCAAATCTGTAGAAATTAAATTTTACTTGGATCCACTGTCAAACAACGTATCAATCTTGTTGTGTTTGGAAATAACTCAAATTTGGAACAACTCAATTTTGTTTTCCTCATTCGAAATGTTGTTGGAGTTATTTGATGCACTAGTTCTTACAATGACTTCCTCTTTTCTTTCTTTTGCCATGACTTTTCCTTTAGTGACTGTGGCTCAATTTTTGCTTCATCACCTGAGTTGGAACCCAAGTCTTGTTGTACATCAACATTTGTCTTCCGTTTCCCTTTATTATTAGATTTCTTCAGTCTTAATTTAGGATGAAGCTTCCGGTAATGTGTTTCATCATGACCCTCTTTGGAACAATTCTTGCACACAGGGTCTCCCCTTCTTTCTTAACATAAGCATTTTCTTCTGCTTTGCTTTAGATTTCTTTCCTTTTTCACCACTCTGGAATGGCTTCTTCTTACCTTCTTCTTGTACATTTTCCCCTCTTTCTTCAAAGTGTGTAGCTTGAACATAGACCTCATTAAGATTCATATTATTAAACATAAGAATGGTATGTCAAAGAATGCTATGCAAACCCCCTATATATTTCAATAAAGTATCTTATGACCGCAAGTCTACTCCTAGCATAAGAGCTCTTCTCCTAAACTATTGAGTATACTCTTGCACATTTTCACCTTTTAACTCTCTAAAATTTTTCCAATTCATGATAGCTTTATGCATATGGGCTAAAGGGTAGAATTTTCTTTCTATAGCACCAATGAAATCAGACCAAATAATAGAGATTTTACCATATTTTTTAATCTCCTCCTGGGTCTTTAATTCCCACCATACAAGTGTTGCACCCTCCATTCTCAAGGAAGCTAATTGAATCTTTATGTCACCCTCTTGAAGGTTTTGAATCCTATAATACACGTCCAACTGACGAATCCAATTATCCAACTTTTTTGCATTCACCTCACTATTATACATGGGCAACTCGAATTTAACATCAAGTTTTAGAAAATGTGATTTACCAGTTCCTTTTGAAGAATGATGATGAGTATGAGTAAGGGTTGTATTAGTGAAAGAGTGTGAAGATGCTTGTGAAGTAGAACCTTACCTCCTTTTCCATTACCTCCTCCTAAAGAAACTTTTCTTTTGGGAGGTTTGGAACTTTCTCCTTGCAATCTTCTATTCCTCTCATCATAGAGGACCTTCACCATCTCTATCATAATAAAGAAATCCTTTATGAAGGTCTTCTCATCTTTTGTCATGATAGGTTCTCCTTCATGAGACATGGTCTTTGAAAACTTAATTGCAACTTCTACAGCTTGGGGATATACTTGTGTAGAAGACTTTGGCAATCTTGCTCTTCTTCCACTTGACCCAACTTCAGGGCTTCCAAACAGCTTTGCTTTACCTCTTTTGAGTTTTAACTTTGTGAGCATGATATAAACTTGCAAATAATTAAATCCTTTTTTCACAAAGAAAATCTAGTAAGCAAAAGCTAGTGCTTTGATACCAACTTGATCTAAAATGGAGCAGATGAGTAATGTTGTGCTAATTCCCCATTCAGAATAAAACCAAAGATTATTATCATTTTATTATAAAGTTCTTAAGGATTCACCATGTTTGCTTAATTAACTGATTCCCATGAGGGTTTCATATGTAAATGTTATAAACAATTTAACATAAAACATATTCTGAACAACAACAAAATAGCAATAAAGAACATCAAAATACAACACACAACACAAAGATTTTATGAGGAGTTCACCCCTTCTAGGCTACGTCTCCTTGGTCTAGCTTCCAATGCTTGAGCCTCTCTATTATGCTAAAAATTAAAACAAAAGTGTGTTTACAATGCTCAAATGCCTTTGAAACATGTCTCAATGACTTCAGAATACTAAAAAATGGCCATCTAGCCTCTTTTAACATCCAATTTGGATAAGAACTAAAGAATTTATGACTTCTCCTAGTTCTCCCACTATTTGTTCCACAAATTGCTCCAAAATCGACATAACCCCACAAATTCGCTCCAAAATCCGCTAACTGAGGGAGAATTTGGTCGCAGCGTAGGCCATAACCTGTCGGTCGTATCGCAAATCGCAATCGGCGTAAAAACCCGGCAAATGGTCTTGTAAATGAAGTGGCTATTGTGTGATGCGGTATTGGTGGACCTGACGAGAACTTAAACTGTGGCTCATAAATGTATCATGTCTGTGAACTTATCGCTCATCAAAATTTGTGAGGTTTGGTGGGCTGAAGGTCTTGTTAACACATCAGAATGTTATGATAATGATATTGTGGACTCAACGAGAGTATAATATGGAATTCATAACATCTCGCATCCTGGAATTCTATCGCTCATAATCGGCGATTACTGCCAGAACCATATCGCAACACAACCATTCCATGCAATTTGCGATATGCGATAAATTGCATGGCAACTGGGCTTCATCGAGGGTTGATTCTTATCCACCTGTGATATGCGACTATGATTAGATCACATTGCAGCCTGTCTGCACCAACGATTTGTGAAATATGGGGGCCAATGATAGCCTGCCACTTGGTGCCTCCTCATTTGCTGAAGACCTTGCCACATCATCACAATCTTGCCATGTAGACAAGTCAAACTTGAGCCTTTGACTTGATCTAACTTCTGCATACGAGCTCGGATTTGAGTGTCGCTTGTACCGTTGGATTCATAATAATGAGCTCTTTGATCTGAGGTTAACTTTAACAAGATTCTGACACTTTTATTTTTTAGCATAAACTTGAGCACTTGATCACAGGACTACATCTTCATCATGTCCAATATATCACCTTGGTCGGGGCGTGGAATTGAGTCAATGACTTTACATCAAGGAGAGCATTAACACAATGATCGATCACTATCTATCGAAAATCCCATGGATTATTTTATAATTTTATATTTTTTATTATTTATTTGTGTTTTTTATCTTGAATACTCATAAACAATTAATTACTTTATTTTCTTCATTACTGATTTATTGATTTAGTTATTTATTTACTTTAATTAGTTAATTAATTTATTTATTTTTAAGCTTCACCGTTTTTTTATTGTTATTTATTTTTAAGTTTTTAGAATTAATTGTTTTGATTATTTAGTTTGAGGTTTAGCCCAAATATTTTTGTTTAAGTTTCACCATTTATTAATTTTATTTTATTTTAAAGTTTTTATTATTATTTAAGTTTGACCCAAATATTGTTTTTATTTTATTTATAGTTTTATTTTTTTTATTGTTTAAATTTGACCTAAGTATTAATTTAATTTAAGATACTCATTTCATTAAATAAAATCTTTTTGATTAACTATTTTCCTTAATTCAATATTAACAACTATATTCGAAAAATTAATTTATTATATTAAAATACTATTTATTTAGTCAAATCTACTTGTTATATTATAACGACTTAAATTTGTTTTCTATTTAACTTGATGCCAAGATCTAGATCTTCATCTTGTCTTGACGATGAACCACACTGGATGGTTTGAAACATGTAGACAAATGTGTCAACAAAACTCAGATGATGTGTCAACATTATAGGAGGGCCACCCTATCTTTTGACAAAGTATTTAGCCCAAAAGCTAAAAGCTCCTTGTTGGCCTTACATAGTTCTTTGTCAATTACTCTTCATCATTTGATAATGAGTTAAGGGATATAAGGTTTGATCCTGGGGATTTTATTTTGAGTTTCGACGTGGTCTCCCTTTACACTAATATCCCCATAAATAAGGCCATTGTGGTCATCAATTGCATCACGAAATCTCATAATGCTAAATTGGTTGAAATATGTCTTCGCTCTACTTTCTTCAGCTTTGAAGGAGAATTATATGAACAAACGTGTTTTTCTTCTATGAGCTCCCCCCATTTCCCTATTATATCTAATATGTTCATGGAGGACTTTGAATCAAAGCTTTGTCCTCAACTCAATAAAAACTAAAGATTTGTAACAGATTTATGGATGACACCTATGCCATCTGGACTTATGGTCATGATAAGTTGGATCTCTTTCTCCAACATATTAATAATTAGTCTAGCTCTATAAAATTTACTATGGAATGTGAAATCAATGGGAGCCTGCCTTTCCTTGACATCCTTATTCCAAAGAAGGATGATGGATCATTCTCACACTAGGTCTTTCGGAAGAAAACTCACACGGAGCAGTATATTCACACCAAGTCCCATCATTTCCAGGCAACTCAAAAGCTGGGTTTTCTCAATACTTTAGCCACTTGTGCATTTAGATAATCTGATGAAAGTCACCTTGAAGATGAGAAAACCCATATCCTAAAGGTTTTCAAAAATAATGGTTATCATAAGCTCTAGTGTCTTAAGGCTTTACTTAAAGTTGGAAGGGGTTTCAAGATTTAAAAAGAACTCACTAATTGATTTTCTAGGGTGCACCTTCCTTTTATATAAGGGCCAATGACAAGATAATTGCAAGGATCCCAAGAAATCACAAGGTTCCCTTAACCTTTAGGCGCTTTAACACCATTCAAAGTTCTCTAGGATCTGTAAAAGACCTGATGGACCCTAAGAATATGAAAGGTGTTTATGTGTCCATTATTCATGTGGGACAAGATATGTTGGTGAAACTGGTCATTCAATAAATCAGAGGAGTCAGGAACATGTGGAAAGGAGAAAACACCACATATGCATTGAAGACGCTCGGGTCATTGCCACGATAGATCATTTCTATATATGTAAGTTTAGGGAGGCTATAGAGATTGAAAGGAGGCCAAGCAATTTGAATAGAGGTGATGGCTGGAAAATTAGCAGTTGTTAGATCCCTGTCATTTCCTCTTAAGATTTTATTAAATTCATTTATATTTATTTATTTATTTTCTAATTTTTCTTTTTTTGTAAGCTTGGCAGGATTACATCTTCATCATGTCCAATATATCACCCTGATCGGGGTGAGGAATTGAACTAGTGACTTTACATCAATGAGTGCCTTAACACAACACCCGATCACCGTCTATCCAAGACCCCATGGATTATTTTATAATTTCTTAAGTTTTATTATTCATTTGTGTGTTTTATCTTGAATACTGATAAACGATTAATTACTTTATTTTCTTAATTATTGATTTATTGATATAGTTATTTATTTACTTTAATTAATTCTGAGAGTTTTTTAGTTTGATCATTTATTAATTTGTTTTTTATGTTTTTAAAATAAAATGTTTTGATTATTTAGTTTGAGGTTTGACTCAAATATTTTTATTTAAGTTTCACCATTTATTATTTTTATTTTTTTAAGTTTTATTATTATTAAGTTTGACCCAAATCTTATTTTTATTTTATTAATTGCTTTATTGTTTTGATTATTTAAATTTGACCTAAATATTTTTAATTTTTTTTTTTAGATATTCATTTCATAAAAAAAAAACTTTTTGATTAATTATTTTCCTTAATTGAATATTAACAACGATATTCTAAGAATTATTTCCTTATATTAAAATATTATTTATCAATAAATATTATTTATTTAGTGAAATCTCACTGTTATATTACAATGACTAATTTTTTTTCTATATTTTTTTCTATTTAACTTGATGCCAAGATTTAGTTCTTTATCTTGTCTAACGATCTTTGATGATGTATGAAATAT
The DNA here is from genome assembly GCA_031772625.1 of Pinus tabuliformis. Lineage (NCBI taxonomy): Eukaryota > Viridiplantae > Streptophyta > Pinopsida > Pinales > Pinaceae > Pinus > Pinus tabuliformis. Next base: position 85,713,728 of record CM062806.1, on the reverse strand, counting down.
ATATAAATATAAGTGTATGAAATAGTCCCTTTAACGAATCAAATCGTGAAAACACGCTCTGCAAGAAGCGATTAGGGTTCCTCTGCAACCCGTGACGGCGCAGACTGTCGATCGAAGGACCTGTACCCATACCAAATCGAAGCTCTGAGCGAAAAAAGCACCAGAAACGCGCTAGTCAGGCGCCATGGAGACAACGCAGGGGGGGGCGTCAGGGCCCTCCCCAATGCAGCATGAGCAGGACAATGATTTCCTCTTTGGCTCGATCAATAGGGAGATTCTGAACAAAGGAGATACGCCACAGCAAGAGAATAAAAAGTCAGAAGATCCTCAAGGCCAAGCCAACGGCCTGCAGGACAAGGGGAAAAAAAACAAGGAGGAGGCGCCAAAGGTCACTTCAGCCACCTGCAAACCAGTAGCTGCTGAAAGGCCAAGAATCGAACTTCCAGGACACCTGATAAATGCCAGAATCGAGTTTATGAAAGAACACGCCATCATAGGGAAGTTCATAGGCTTCTGGCCTACGGAAAGAGCCCTATATGGATGGATTGCCGCCAAATGGAAACCAAAAGGGGATGTCCTGCTGCAATTAGGACCGAAGGGTTTCTTCACAGTTATCTTCTATTGTGTTGAAGACAAACTCAGAGTATTGGGAACAGGCCCTCACTTCTTCAATGCAGCGGGTCTGTACATGCGAGATTGGATACCTAGGTTCAACCCGGACAAGGAGGACCTAACCTGGGCACCAGTATGGATTCGAATGTATGGGCTTCCCGATGAATACTGGGACGAGGAAACCCTTAGGAAGATTGGAAATGGAGTGGGAGAATATATCAGAACGGCTGAAGAAACCAAAACACGCAGATTCATCTCATACGCCCGCATATGTGTTTTCATAAGGCTGAATGAAGCATTACCAGAATCGATAACGCTCTCCCATTGGGATGAAGAATGGATCCAGCCCTTGGACTATGAGCATGTGCCCTTCCGCTGCAGAAGATGCCATGCACTTGGTCACTTATTTAGGGATTGTCCTCTAAATGCCACAGATGCGTCTCAGAACCCCTCAGCCACATCCAATCAAGACGGGTTCATCAAAGCCCCCAGCAGAAGGCGCGCGCACAGAAAAACCACCAATGGGCAAAAGACACAGCAGAATAACACCAAAGGTCAAGCATCTAAGAATAGCTTTGAAATCTTAGCAAACTCCTCAGAGAATGAGCCCATGACATCGGAGCTCCGCCCTTCCCAGCCGTCTTCCTCTGCACCCCCTCCTCCGCCGCCATCCTCCCCCACCCGCAGGACCCCGGATTCCTCCCCAGATCTTCCTGGGGGAGCTACGAAAGTCTCGGCCGAAAAGGATCAGGAAAAGGAAATGGGAAACATGATGAACCCGCCCTCCAGCACACATCCTTACGAGGAAGAAGGTAATCAAGTAAAACCGATGGAGGAAGAACCCGAGAGCATCGACTTGCAAGGCCTGAATATTCAAGAGCTGGAGTTAGCATGCAGAACAAACGCTTATGACAACATCTCTGAATCCCAACTCAACACTCTGGAGGTCGTCATTTCAAGAGCTTTTCAGCAGCAACAATTAGGGATCCAACCTGGAAGTCTATGGGATGGAAGCCAACCACCAAAAGAATCTAAGAAGCGAGGAAGAAAAACCGATCTGCAGAGAACCATAGAGCTCGGGCGGCTCTTGCTAGACTCTGGAAGGTATGCGAAACTGACAAAGTATTACAAACCCACTGTTAATAGTGATCAATGAAGTTAGTCTCTTGGAATTTAAGAGGGCTCAACAGCCCAGAGAAACGTAGAATGCTGAAAAACATGTTTAGAATGGAGAAGCCACAAATCTGCTTCCTCCAGGAAACTAAATGCAACAGCAATACCATAGATAATATTCTCAAGAAGGCTTGGCCAGGCTGCCGCTCAATAGCAGTTGATGCTTCTGGAGCATCCGGGGGTTTAGCCATCGCATGGAATGAACAAGCAATAGAACTCTCAGATTACAATGCCTCCCATCATCTAATACAGGCGACTTTCCATATTCAGGGAACGAATGTTCATGGCAACCTCTCAAATGTGTACTTCCCACAGGACACTGGGAGTAAAATAGCTCTTCTCAACACTCTAGAGGCTCTGAATAACAACAGAAGGTTCCCTCTATGGATTATAGGGGGCGACTTCAACATGATTACGAAGCTAGAGGAAAAGAAAGGAGGGCGAAATAAGCTGGAGCAAGAAACCACCCACTTCAAGAACTTCATACAAAATGCCTCCCTCATAGATCTGCCATTCTGCAACGGTACGTTCACTTGGAGCAACCGCAGAGCGGGAAAGCATCACATCACCTCTAAGCTCGATCGCATCCTCATCTCGGACAACGCGATCCACCTGGGAGGAGACCTCACGGCAGCCATTCTCCAGCATGTGGGTTCGGACCATTGGCCAATAGCCCTTCAATGGCAACGGCCGGGGGATCAAATGCGAAGACCCTTTCGCTTTGAAAGCTTTTGGCTCACACACCCTGAGTTCAAAGATTTAGTCAAATCCATTTGGACCTCCTTCGCTCCCCCAGAAGGATCCATGATGTATCAATTTCAGCAGAAACTCAGGTACCTTAAAGGCCACCTAAAGAGGTGGAACAGAGAAACCTTTGGGGACATATTCAAAGCCCAGCAATCCCTCAACAAAGAACTAGCAGACCTCCATCAGAAAATAATCACAGAAGGGCATACGGAAGGGACCTTAGAACAGGAAAGACGCCTCCACAGTCAAATCCAGGAAAGGCAGAAGCAGGAGGAGCTGTATTGGAAGCAAAAATCTCGAATAAAATGGCTAAAGGAAGGAGAACGCAACACGAAATTCTTCCATAGCACCACAATACAGAGAAGGATGCACAATAATATCCCTTTCATCCAGAAGCAAGGAGGAGAGAAGCTAGAAAAGCATGAAGAGATCGAAGCCGAGCTACGCAATCACTTCAATCAAATCCTACAGGAGCCCGAAGGAGACAGGAGAATCGCAATCGAAAAAATCACTAGCAATGTCCCCAGAATCGTCACGGAAGAACACAATGAACTCCTTCTCCGTCCAGTAACGCCTCAGGAGGTCGATGAAGCCATGTTCCAGCTCAAAGAGGGAAAAGCACCGGGGCCTGACGGTTTCACGTCTACATTCTTTCACACATTTTGGGAGCTGATTAAACAAGAAGTATGGCAAATGGTGGACGAGTCGAGAGCCCTTCACTGGATGTTACCAGCTCTCAACACAACGTTTATAGCCTTGATCCCCAAGGAGAAGGAAGCCATCACGCCTGATAAATATAGACCGATTGCGCTATGTAATGTTATATACAAAGTGGTCTCCAAAGTAGTCGCTAACCGGCTGAAGCCTCTGCTACCGATGCTCATCTCCCAGGAACAATCCGGCTATGTGGAGGGCAGACAAATTATGGATGGCATATTCCTCACGCATGAAATCATTCACTCCCTCAAACAATCCAAAAAGGCAGGTATGCTTCTCAAACTCGATCTTTCAAAAGCCTTCGATAAACTCAGCTGGACCTTTATACAGCAAATGTTAAAAGCTTTTGGTTTCAATGCAATGTGGATTCGATGGGTTATGAGTCTAATAAACTCATCTCAATTCTCCATCCTTGTAAATGGCTTCCCTTCCAAGCCATTCAAACCCTCAAGAGGAATTAGGCAAGGGGACCCTCTTTCTCCCTTCCTTTTTGTACTCATGGCAGAAGGACTAGGTCGTCATATCAAGAAAGCTCTCCAATCCCACCAGCTCAAAGGTATCTCTGTTCACAGTACCCCAGCCACTTCACATCAGCAATTTGTCGATGACACTATGCTTTTTGGCTACCCTTCAGCCCAGGAAGCTGCCCGCCTCAAATCCTTACTTTCTGACTTTGCTGAAGCTTCAGGCACGGATGTAAATTGTTCCAAATCGCAGATCTTCTTTTTCCATACGCCTCCCCCTGTAAAATCTGCCATTGTTCGCATACTTGGAATCCCGAGCGCCTCCCTCCCCTCAAAGTACCTTGGAGCCCCCCTTACAGCCTCTGCTCTCAAGCACTCTGCCTGGCGCTCTCTCATAGAGAAATTGGAATCCCGTCTCAGCTCATGGACGTATAGATCTCTCAATCTAGCCAGCAGAGTTGTGCTCATTAAATCCGTGCTTCAAGCCATGCCGCTATATTTATTTTCTATTCTTGCAGCGCCCAAATGGGCCTTGAAGAGAATAAGACAGCTTCAACGCAGCTTTCTATGGGGAGGAACAGCTACCAATAAGAAATGGGCCCTAGTCAAATGGCCAACAGTTTGCCAACCAAAAGAAAAAGGAGGCATTGGGTTACGGGATCCGGAGCACAGTAATGCAATCATGTGTGCTAAAATCTGGTGGCAATGGATCACGAACCCGGAAAAGCCATGGGCCAAGCTCTGGACAGCTAAGTATGCAAACAATAGGCCCCAGGAGGAGCTCATCCGTTTCATTCCATGGGAAAATGGCTCGCTTGTTTGGAATGCAGCCAAACAGCACTATCACTTAATACAACAACACAGCTTCTGGGAAGTAAGAAATGGGCAAACAGCAAGGTTCTGGACAGATGCTTGGAATCAGATGCCAAAGCTCTATCACACCCTCCACATATCCATGGAACACGTCAAACAGGAACAGCAGCAGGAAAAGATACACTACTACTGGAGACCAGTAATGGACAATGGATTCAGGAAATGGAATCCTGGAACTCAATGGGCAGTCACCACTGATTTGCAGAACACAGGGGTTTTAGGAAGGGAGCTGGACAAAAGAAGAATACGACACAATGAGGAGGCCGACATACTAAGATGGGGATATCGCCCAAAAGGGGATTTCACCACCTCAGAAGCTTATAAAATTCTCTGCAACAACAATACTCACCCAGACCCCATATGGACCAAAATATGGAACTTCGGTTCATGGCCCAAGATCTCATACTTTTTATGGCTGGTCGGTCACAAAAAAATCCTTACATGGGATAAACTGAGAAGAAGGAACTTTCATGGTCCTTCGCGATGCCCCAACTGTGCCCATAATGAAGAAACACTTCATCATCTATTGGATACATGCCCTCTAGCAAGTCAACTTTGGGAAAAGGCGGGCTTTAGATGCCAAAGAAGGTGCAGAACACACAACGATATTATTGAATCCCTCAGGCACTGGACACAGAACCCGTACAAGAGTGCTCTCCTCAATGGCTTATGGAATCTTTTACCAGGCCTCATAGCATGGAGCATCTGGAAAGAAAGGAATAAGAGGATCTTTAAAAATCAAAGCACGCAGATAGAGGAGGTTTGGACAAAACTTTGTGGGAATCTAGGCGAAACTCTGAACCTCCACTCATGGACAAAGGAAGATTTCCCCACGCTGGATAATGAGATCGGTATACTCAGTAATTGGCATCTAAACATCTCTCATCCCCAACAGAGGATAAATGCTAACGCCCGCAGTGACTCAAGCACAGATACCTGGAACGCCCCACCAAAACACTCTTATAAGCTCAATTTTGATGGAGCTTCCAAGGGCAATCCTGGAAGAGCAGGCTATGGAGGTATCCTTAGAAATCATGAAGGCACACCTCTGAAGATATTTTTGGGATCCCTGGGATGGGATTCAAACAATTCAGCAGAAATCGAAGGACTATGGCAAGGACTCCTACTAGCTGAAACTCTCCAACTGCATCCCTTGATTGTGGAAGGAGACTCCCAAATCCTCATAAACATGGCCAAGAGATTGCAAAATGGATCTCATGCGAAAAGAATCACAAACAGTTGGCGACTAGCAGCATGCCTCGAAGCAATTGAATTAGCCCTTCGCAGTGACAGGGTAATCTCTTTTTCCCACACAAAAAGAGATGGCAACAAAGTCGCTGACCTTCTTGCCAACATAGGGGCTGAACACAACCATACTCTTCTCATTGGCGGCCCGACAGAGATCTTAGATAATGCTCAAGCCCAGGAGCTGAACAAGCTAATCCAAAATGATAGTGCTCTCCCGGATGCGGGTGCCACGTCTGGAGAAGGCAGTACGCCACATGGTGTACATGGGCGGGCTCGAGTTTAAGCCGCTCCTTAAATGCTCCACGCCGCCCTGGCCAGCGAGCGTGAGAGCTATAGAGCGAAGGGACGGCCATTTATGGTCTGCGATGAGCCTTAATCGCAGAGGCAGAGGGAAGTTATGGGGCACCAGCTTCAAAGAAAACCACCGCTGCATAAATATGAAGAACATGGGGAATGTTGGTCAGTTCGATCTGAGGAGGTGGAGGTTTGGGTTTCAGGGCTCAGAGAGGGATCACGGAGCCACCTGCGGTTTCTCTGGAGCAGTGAAAAATCCGCGACAGGAAGTGTTGGTAAGTGGGAAGTTATGGCGCCAAGGCAAAGGCCCTTTAGTCGACGCGGCACAGGAAGAAGAGGTGCCTCACGCCCCCCTGTCAATCCTTCGTCGAGTTGCTGCCGATGCCTTTGTCACAGGGTGGAGGAAGCCAACCCCATCCAAGCTCAGCAATTCATGGAAGCCAGGCCACAGAACCCAGAAGCTGCTCCACTTCCGGCGTTTGGCTCAGCGATTTTCTCTGTCAGCAATGTACAAGGTAATTCAAGCATTCAAGCTCATGTTTCAGTTTTATTTGTGGAAGAGGCGAAAGAAAACGAGGGGGAACAACCCCAGGCTCCAATTCAACCAATGGAGATACCCCATGCCCCAATTCAGCTTGCAGAGAGCTCCAAAGCTGCTGAGGACAAAGCTGGGGTACAATCTAAGCCAGGAGCTGCTCTGCCAGCTTCTCAACCAGCACCAGCAAAGGGCAAAGCCAAATATGACTGGGGACCCCCACCAGAAGGGGAATACTGGATCTATCCAGAAGACTCGGAGGAAGACTCCGATGACTAGTCACAAGCTCAACCCAGCTCCAGCTCTCTGCTTGAACTCAGGTTTTTTCGTTTGCTGTTTACCTTGCCACCAATACTTAATGTATGGCGTTAATCTTTTTGCTTGGTCAGATAATTACGATGTTCAGTGTGTGTCCCGTCCCCTGCGTGGGACTCTGATGATTTTTCTACAAGTTTCTTTTCTGCCCCTGCGTGGGAATGGAAGTTTTGTATGGTTTCGTCTTCACAGCTCCTCTGCTATGGCATGGGCTTTCAGTTTCAATAGAATGCACAATGATACTGGTCTCTTTTTGGCCCCTGCGTGGGCGCTTAATCACTGGAAGAAGGCCCCTGCGCGGGTAATTGACTCAATGAAGCTCGATGAGCAAGAGCGCCAACCCAGGCCTCTCGCAATGTGTAAACCTGAATGTAATCGTTCTCAGTTTTTAATGTAAATAATAGAAGTAGCGTAGCCTTTAACGATTAAAAAAAAAAAGAAATAGTCCCTTTAACTTATATTGTAATAAAAATATAACTAACTATTTATATATTACTCTAATATTTATATAATAACTTTTACAACAAACTACTAATTACTCTATTACTTAAGGGAACCTTGATAACTAACTATTAATTTAAATTAATTAATTTATTAATTTATTTGATAATTTAGTTTTTTTGATTATTTTAAATTATATTTATAATTATAAGTTTATTAAATGGTCCATTTACTTTTATTTTAATAAAACCAATGGAATTAAATTATTTAATTAAATAAAGGTTATACTCCTAATCAAACTAACCATTCTCGAGTCAAATTCTAACCATTCTCCGGTCAAATTTTGCCGTTAGTCATTATAGTCGTTAGCTAGTCAAGAAATATAGCCAAGCGAGATCTGTTCATTCAACTGGTCCTGACGATGAACGATGAACCACACTGGTTGGTTCGAAACGGGTCGACAAAAGCATCACGATGTGATTTTAGCTAAAGAATCTTCTCTCACATACATATCTTATTGTAAAATGGACCATTTCGCTAAATAAAATTTACTTATATATAAATGAATGTATAAATAATAATGAGGAATATATCATGGAGGAACTTATTAGAATGAATAATCTCAAATCCCTAGTAAATTGTTGGGTGGGGAGCCACATGGCATGAATCTAATGTTTTAAATTTATTAAAAATAATGGATCATTCTGCTAAATAAAATTTGCTTATATATAAATGAATGTTATAAATAATAATGATGAACTTATCATGGAGGAACTTATTAAAATTAGAATAATCTCAAATCTCTAGGAAATTGGTGGGCATGATGCAGCCTAACAAACTTTGTAACGCACTACACTGTTGATAAATATTAAGACTAAGTATATGCTAATCATATTCCCTTGAGAATCAATCTAAATCCTGAACTAAAAATAAAATCAACAAATCTTTATCTACCTGAAGTTGAAATAAAAATCTTTGACAATTACCCTCCACGGGCACTTATTTATCTTTGAATATTTCAAAATAACTATTTATAACTTGAAATAAAAAAACCTTCGACAATTAACAGGAAATATGCATTATTTATCTGTAAATATTTCAAAATCGCTAGCTATTATTTCTGAGATCATTAAAACTTTATTCACTAAGCTCGAGTTGAGAAACGATCCACATAGATTAGAAAATTGTATACTGTAGAAGAACCGTGTTTCTGCGCTTTTCCGGAGAACACACAGGGAAAAGATTTAGTAGGTTCCATATGAAGACACGGACATCACAGCGTGGAAGATTTGAAACAAGAACACCATGTATATACAGAAGAAAGAGGCCAAAAAGTTTAAAATAAGTAGGCATTGATTTAGACAAAGAAGTCTTACCAAAGTTGAAGAAGGAAAAAAAAGGATGAAAAGGTGGATGCTTCAGATATGGATGATGCTAAGAAAAAGCCATTTTTTTAAGTAGAAAATAATAATAAAGAGGTTGGCAATTCAAAGATGGACTATGTAAAGGAAATTGAATAAGCAGAATTTGGTAAGTCTTTTTTAGTAGAAAATAATAATAAAGAGGTTGGCAATTCAAAGATGGACCATGCAAAGGAGATTGAATAAGCAGAATTTGGTAAATCCGCCTGCTGTCAGACAGCGTTGACGTTGAAAAATAAGCCTACACAATTTAGATAAATTAAATCGGATTAAAAGGAAGGGGCCAAAACATAACAAACATGGAGAAAAACGTACACAATATAGATAAACTAAATTAGATAAAAAGGTGGGGGCCAAAACATAACAAACATGGAGAAAAACGTACATAAATTACAATAGAGTCGGAAAAACTTAATAAATACGTGAAAAGAAAAAATGGAGTTGCCTTTGCAACGGTAGCTGTCAAAGAAAAACTTCGCTGGGCATTAATTCGATGGAACGTAATCGATACATCATATGACAATAAACATAGATACGGCTATAATATATAAAACATGGCATTGCCATTGCTTTGTTTCATTTCAATAGGAAAGACGTAATTTTTTCCAAAACATCTAAGTGACGCGTAATATTCTTTAAAAGAATATTAATAAAAGGATAATTTAATTTAAGCAGTAAATAAAATATTTAATAAATGTTTTTATATTTTTATTGTTCAATATTAAATTTATATTTAAATATTAAATAAATACGTGAGCTATAAATAAAATGATAGTTTAATTTCGGCCTGGAGTATGCCGTAAAACTGCTTCTGCTTGGCTAAGAGCTCGTCTTCCTCGGACGTAAGGAAACAGGTTAACGGCCCAAGACCCAGAGGCATCTGGAAGGAGTGAAAGCCTGCTCCCTTACGGACCACCAGCGGGTTATTACAGGTGGCGTGGTTTTCCTTGATAACAGTGATGAGTCAAACCGACATTCGCGGATAGCAGCCAGAGATGGTTGTTTGATAGGTTTTGCCACCTTCGGAAAAAAAAAAAAAGATAGTTTAATTTTGTTTTAAATTTAGGAGAGAAATGGTTTGTAAGTTTGAGTAGTTTAGTTGGCAAAATCAGTGTTTTTTATTTTTTGAATGTTAAATCTATTTTTGTATTCAAAAGTGCAAAAAAATTACAAATGATTTACTAAAAAAACATATAGTTGGGCACCTATATAACTTGACATCAAATATCAAAGAAATTACACATCTCCTTTATGTTGTGTTATATATCCATTAATTTAACTTAAAATTTATTAACTAGGAATCAAAAATAAGTTTGATAAACTATTTATATTATTAATTTTAACTTAATAATGATAATAATTATTATTATTATGAGACCCCCTTATTTGTCGGACAAGAGCAGACCCAAATTGGTGTATGAGACCCCAACGACCCCCTTGTCGGACAAGAAACCCACCTATACACAGTGATTTGACTGCTAAGCCTATGAAGGCATACATACTCTACCACCCTCTAGTTTTGAACAAGTGACCTCTTAAAAGGGAACACATGTTCTTAACCATTACGGGCAATCAAACAACCAAGGTAAATTTTAATTATGAAGTAAGATCCAAAAGGATAAAAAAGGTCAAAGTGGAAAGTGAAACTTGAAACAAAAAATATATATTCACACGATTAACTCTAAGAGAACTAATAATACTTAAACGGTGATGTTATCCCAGAGTAAATATTTTTGAAAGAAAAAAAATGCATATCTCAAACATGCTCATTTTTGGCACATGACCCCCCTTGTCATGCGCAACGATCTATTGAAGATGGATATAGGTTTGGGTGGGCCTTATTTCCCCCCTCTACCCTCTTTCCACCCCCACCACCTCCCCTAGACATAATGGCCTTTAATGCTCTAGTTGCAAGAAGGATATGCTTTCAGAAGGTAAAATCCTCCAAGTTGGTGAAGAAAATTGCTGATATCCTGAAAGTGGAGGTTCACGTCTCTCAATCCGAAACCATAGAAGCAAAACTTGCATATATAAGGGTCATAGGTTAGTTTATGGGCTTATGTCCCTCATCAAGATCCCTATATGCTTGAATTGACAACAATTTTAAAACCATGATAAAATGACAAGGTTTTTCCATTTTTATATTGACAAGGGTCTTGCACATTTTTGTTTGAAGATAAAGAAAATCATGATCCTTCCTTCAAGAGTTGCCCCTATTTCATGTGACCCCAAAGATTGTATCTGGGGTGTTGAAGCTCAGATTTCAACCTAGAAGGTGATATCCCATTTAATGTTTTGGTATGGGTCAGACTCTCCTTCTTCCCACTCCATTGTTAGAACAAGGAAACATTTCTAAGCACTAGAAATTCCCTCAACAAATAAATCAAACAAGTAGAGGCACAATGCAGTTTCAAGGCTTGTACTAGGATTTTTGTTGAGGTGGATCTAGACAAGGATGTACTTGCAGTAATACACCTTAGTTTGGATAATTGGTCAAAAATATAGGAATGTGATTATCATAAAATTTCGTTTAAGTGCAATACTTCCATGAATATGGCCACTTCATGTGCAATTGCAAATAGAGTGTAGAAGAATAATAAAATTAGCATCGAGATGGTGAGAAATTGCAATAACAAAAAGGAGAAGAGGCCAAAAAAGGAATAATAATAAAGATCCTCCTTAAGACAATATAGGATTGAAAGGGAAAGGCCTTATGTCACCTAAAAGGAATACATATGGAGTAGGAGAGGGCACTCCTATATGAAATAATAAGCGTTCTACAAATCCAAATAATATCTTGCAATTCTAAACAAACTTCCATAAGAAGGAGAAATTCTAGGTAATGAAGCAACACTAGCGAATCCTCCAAGCTATGTCAAGCCCACTTCACTTGTTGTGCAAGAAAAAATGTCTACCGTTGAAGAATCTACTATGGAAAATCTAGGGGAAAGATCTAATACAAATGAAGAAGAATTTCACTTCCTAAGGGTTGTTAAGGCTTAGGCTAGAGGGATTTCAACAATATCTGCAGATGAAATGTTAGATGTAGATAGAGAAAGGGATATATAATTATTGCAAAGAAAATCTAGAGAAAATAAAAACAGATAGATTCAAAATGAAAAAAATTGAGAAGGACAAGGAGATGAGGAATCAAATTATAATCAACCCATCCAAAATGGTTACCAGGAATTTCAAGATACATGGATCAAGCCTCCATTATGGAGGTAAGTAATATCATAGTAAATAATCAAATTTCTCTCCTGGAACTACAAAAGGTTGAGATCAAATAAAGGAGTGTCTAAAGTACACTCACTTGTATAAAAGGAAACATCATCCATCCTCCTTCTCTAGGAGATGAAGTTCAGGAAAAGGGGATCCCTCCAAAAGTTGTCAAAGCTATGGAAAAATTCTAAGTTGAAGGAAATAACATCGCATGATGTTTCATGGGGGTTTTATATGGTTTGATCCACATTAGTGTTCAAGCTAGTTATCTCATTCTCAGTGCCTAATTTGGCTCATGATTAGTTTATTGTGTCTTCCGATAAACAACGTTTGCAGTGTTATTAATGTTTATGGCCCTGCTAATTTTCAGAAAAGGTCTATTGGTTTTTCCTCCCTTCTTGGCCTAAATGACACATCTTGGCATCAAGATTAAATTATAGGTGAATACTTTAATACAACCCTCGAACTGTAGGAAAATATAGAGACTCTAGTGCGAGATCAGTTTTAAGAGAGCTTGGAGGATCTCATTTATTTTCTATATCTAATTGATATTATGCCTGTAATTAGTAAATTTACATTAAACAATCACAGTTTGGGACTAGGACATATCACAACCTGCCTTTGTCACTTAGTAGTTATGTTTTCCTTTCTATCTCAAGATTTTGAAGTCACTTCAATGATTATTTCTTTGGGAGAGATCTAATCAGTAGCCAAAAGTTCTTGACGTGTCTAAAATAGTTAACTATGGACTACTTCCATCCCACTTTTCTCCTCTTTAATTCACATGGAAGACTTCAAGATGGTAAATTTCGCTTAGAGTAGGTGGGAGAGAAGATCTCCAATTTCAATATGGGAAAAGAAATAATATAAAGAAATTGATCAAGAAGTAGATACAAGCTAATGATGAAGATACGAGAGAAAAAATAAAAAGTCTCAAAACAAATGTGGAAGATGTGTAGAAAATAATCGAGCAAGGAATAGTTACTAAGGAGCTATTAATTTATAAGAAAGATAAATTTCAAACCTTTCACCGAGTGCTCAAATCCAAGGAGAAAGTATTGCATCTCAAGCCTCATAGCCTATCGTTGATGTCTAGAGATTGCAACACAAATTTCTTTCATAATCATGCAAAGCCAAGGGTTTGGAGAAACAAAACAAAATAAAATAATGTGAACGAAGTGAATATGAAAGAGTTTAACAGAATCCAATAGGTGGTTGTAGCACTTTTTAATGGGTTATCCTTGGCCTAGAATGTTCCCAATTCAAAGGTTATCCAATACATGCTAGATAAAATTCCAAGTATAGTAACAAATGAAGAAAATCAATCCATGTTCCATGGAATCACTAAAGATGAGATTAAAAAAATAGTACTCTCTAAGCCTGAATAAATACCCTGGTCTAGATAGGTTTTTCACTCATTTTTATCAAGCTTATTGGGAGTTAATCATATTTGATTTGATTCATCTGGTGGACTACATCTTCAAGCACAATTGCATTTGGAGAGGGATAAGATCATCCTTTATTACCTTGATTCCAAAATAATTTAACCAATATTCCATTCCCTTGCATAAACCAATTTCTTTATGAAATGTCTCATATAAGATCATTTCCAAAGTGTTATCTCAATGCTTAAAGCCTGTCCTCCCCAAACACTTTTTTGAAAAGTAGGTGGGTTTTGTGGGACAAAGGAATATCATTAACAATATTGTTCTATTTCAAGAGGTTGTTTACTTAAGCAGTGTGAGAAAAGATAAATGCATGATCATAAAACTTGACATAGAAAGTGCATTTAATTGTGTCAATCAATCATTAGGGTGATTTTTGGGTCTAAAATAGGTCTCCTAAGCAAATTATAAAATAGTAGTGGAAATAATAAAATAATATTACATTACATCATCAAGTTATAGATGGAAAAAAAGAAAAAACTATTTTTTTCAACTCGTATTTTCAACTTATCTCCCTATGGGTTAACTCAAATTTCAAGCGTAAACACTCGTTGGATGAAAAATTTGATTCCTCATCCAAGGAATACCTATTATGAAACCAACTCACAAAAACATAGAAAATATAGATCAACGCCTTAGAATTCAGCCTCTTCAAGGGGGCAACGTCCTTTACATTACACAAATGAACAATTCTTGGATGATTCAAATGACAAAACATCATTTCTCTATATATAGGAGTCTAAGGGGTCACAATATAACCAAGCCGACATAACAATAATTATATAAATGCACAAAAATAAAAATAGAGGGATTCTATGGGGCACAATAATAATAATATGGGTACAATAGGGGCACAACAATAACAATAAGGGATACAAAGACAATAGTAATGGGGGAGTCACTACTATTATAGGGACCTAACATGCCCATCTCCTTCAAAAAAGTGTTGTCCTCAACACTTCAGTAGTTTTGGATGCTTCTGTATAAGATTCTCATCCTCCCATGTGGAATATTCAATGGGTAAGTTCTTCCACTTGATGAGATACTCTAAAATTGATCGATTTCGTAGTTGTCGAGTTCTTGTTTCTTTGACTTCTTTAGGTTCCAATATGATTTTTCCTTCCTCATCAAGTTCTGGCAATATTGTTTGAACTGGAAGCTTGTCACCTATAACCTTCTTTAAGCATGAAACATGGAAAACTGGGTGCACTCGGGAAGACACAGGAAGCTCTAATTTGTATGCCATAGTACCTATATTTTCTAACACCTTGTACAGACCATAATAATTTGGTGATACTTTATTATCCTTCATAGCTTGCTTGAGGGACATTTGTTTGTATGGTTGTAGCCATAGAAATACCTAGCCACATATGTCAAAACTTCTTTCACTGCGATGTTGATATGCTTGTTGTTTCATTCTATTTTGTGCCCAAGTTAGGTTAGCCTTTAAGAGTTGGAGAACTTGTTGTTGATCCTCAATGGGATCTTCCACTCCTTGAACCTTAGAATTTTCTCTTAAATATGATGTGATGGATGGTGGGTGATATCCATAAAGTTCCATAAATGGGGTCTTTTTTCCTGCAATATGGAAGGAAGTGTTACACCACCATTCAGCCAAAGGTAACCATTTGACCCATTGTGTTTGTTTACCAGATACAAAGCAATGAAGATATCCTTCCAACCATTTGTTTATTATCTCAGTTTTCCCATGAGATTGAGGATGATAAGATGAGATATGAGCTAACTGAGGACCAAGAGAAGAAAATAATTTTGTCCAAAAATTTCTAGTGAAAATTGTAATATCCCTTCCCTTAATAATACATAATAAATAATAATGTTTTTAGCCCGCTGTTGCTGCTCTGCGCGCGCGCGCGCCTGAGCCTGCCTCCGCCATCGGCCTGCGCCTTCGCCCTTCTGCTCGTTGACCATTCCCATGGATCCTCCGGATCCGCCTGGAGGGGATCCGGACCTGCAGCAAGCTTTTTCCAAGCTGGTGAAATCGCTACCACAGCAAAGACCAAGACCTACAACAACCAAGTTCGTAAAGAAGCTAGATGTGATTCAGGAAGTCCTTCTGCCTCCGACCATCCCTCGCATGGCAGCCATATCACTGGCAGAGAAAGGATTAATCGGTCAATTTACAGGGTTATGGCCTTCACCCAAAACTGTGCAAAGATGGGTGGAGCGTAACTGGGCAGATAAAGTTCAAGGGAAAATTTCCATCCGGTTCTGTGGAAGAGGATACTTCACATTCCACTTTGAAACCAAGGAAGACAAGGATCTAATCTTTAGAAATGGTCCATATTTCATGGATTCCAGAGGTCTATACCTCAACAAATGGACTCCGGATTTCGATCCTGAGTTGGACATTCCAAGCGCTGTTCCTGTTTGGGTTAGACTCCCTCATCTACCTCTCCACTGCTGGGGAGATGACTCGGTCAAAGCAATAGGGAATGCAGTCGGGAAATATATAGATCGAAGCGAACCCAAGGATAACATGCAGGCCTGTGCGAGAATATGTGTGGAAGTTGATCTGGGACGCGGACTACCGGAGGCAATCAAACTCAAAGTTGATGACTGGTGCCATATTCAACAGCTGGACTACGAGAAAATCCCCTTCAAGTGCAAGGTATGCCATGAATATGGTCATTTTGCTAATAGATGCCCCAAACTTATAAATGTAGAATCAACAGAGCAAGAAGGACAATGGGAAACGGTTAAACGGAAAAAATCGAACCCATCTTTGAAGCAGGCAGAGACTGATATTCCAGGACCATCTCATTATCAACCCGTACATCCCCATTCGCCTCATCAGCACCCCTCTTCAGCCTCTCAGCAGCAACCCCCTCTCATCCCCTCCTCAACCTCGAATCCCTCCATACCCCCTTCATCAAATCCCTTCGCTTCACTCTCTGAAGAAGATCCTGAACAGGACCCCCCCTCTTCGGATCAGCATCCCCATTCCTCTCCCCCTCAATCCTCACAGCCCTCTCCTGACACTCACTCTATTAGGATCACCAGAAGTTCATCAAAGGAGCTTAGTGCACCCAATGACATCCCCAAAAAGCATGGACCAGGCAGGAAAACGACCAAGCAACATAGAGAAGAAAATGCGCAAAAAGATATAGCAATGGGATCTCAGACACCCATAGAAACCTACATCCTTGGACTCTCGGACAAGGAAAACAACACCAAAGGTAAAGAGAGGCGGGCACCTCTCCATATCTCAGGTAAACCATGATGAAGCTGCTATCCTGGAACAGCAGGGGACTAGGGCACCCCTCCAAGAAAGCTGCCCTTAGGGAGTTAATTCAAAGTGAAAAGCCTGACATCATACTCATCCAAGAAACTAAGCTAGATCAATCTGAAATCAACAGACTCATCAGTCAACAAAAGCAATACAGAGGCTGTACTAGTGAAGCCAGAGGAGCCTCGGGGGGCATACTATCGATGTGGGATGATAGCAAATGGACATGCAGCTTCTCCAAAATCCATCAGAACTGGATAAGTATAAAACTGGAAAGTAAGATCAACGGAACAGAGGTCAAGATATACAATGTTTATTCTCCAAACCAATACAGGGAAAAGGAAATCTGCTGGAATACTCTGAATACAAATGTAGAAGAAGATCAAGACAGCAATATCATCCTGGCAGGGGATCTAAACCTGGTCATGCACTCTAATGAGAAAAGAGGTGGTAACTTTAGCTCAGACCCTTTCAGAAACAGGCTTGAACAACTTATGCATGAAAAGGATCTAGTAGACATCAAGCCCAAAAATAGAAGATATACATGGAGCAACAGGCGTCTAGGAGCAGGAAATATTATGGAAAGGCTCGACCGCTTCCTAGTCAACATCGCCTTCTTATCTACCTTTTCATCCGGTCAGTCAGATATCCTCAATACCTCCGCCTCGGACCATTACCCAATCACACTCACATTGCAGAGAAATAGTCATATGGGTCCTATTCCTTTCAGGTATTCCCCCTTATGGAACCGAATCCCAACAGCAAGAGATGCGGTCTTGCAAGCATGGACCCAGCACGTGGAAGGCTCACCGGTTTATATTTGGGAATCTAAGCTGAAGCAAACTAGGCAGGCCCTCAAAACCTGGGCAAAGAGCAGCTACCAGGAACCTGAGCACGCTAAAAAAGACATAAAAAAGAGCCTTGAGACCGTTCAGCAAAATATTGAAGCAGCTGGCCTTACACAGCAAGCAAAAGAAGATGAGGTCCGATTGTATACCCAGCTGAAACAAATAACCAGAGAGGAGGAGATCAAATGGAGAATAAAATCAAGACAGTTGTGGCTTCGTGAAGGAGATAAGAATACCTCATACTTTCATAAACAAGCCACAGTCAGGAAGGCGAGAAACACTGTGAGTGTAATCAAAGACAGTGAAGGGAAAAGCCATGAGACTCAAGATGCTATAAAAGAAGCAGCAACAGCTCACTTCAAAACTTTACTATCTGAGGACAAGAACGAGGTGGATTATTCAAGTCTTCTCCAACACATGACCAGAGACGTAACTCAAGAAATGAACAGCAATCTCATGCAAGAGATAGAAGAGGATGAGGTTCAAAAAGCAATCTGGAGTCTCCATCCGGACAAAGCTCCAGGTCCTGATGGATTTCCTATAAGCTTTTATAGAGAATTCTGGCATTTAATCAAAAAAGACCTTCTAAAGATGATTCGTTGGTCCCTTCGGAAAGGTAAATTGGGGGGTTTCACCAACTCAACCTATTTAGCTCTAATCCCAAAAGAAAATAGACCCTCCTCCTTCTCTCGATTTCGGCCTATATCACTCTGCAACTCAGCTTATAAAATCATCACTAAAATTCTCTCTTCTAGGTTAAAGTCTTATCTTCCCTTACTAATATCAGAAAATCAAGGAGGATTTCTAGCCAATAGACACATCACAGATTCTATTCTTCTTGTGCAAGAAGCTATACATTCTAGCATAAGTAGAAAGGAGAAAGGTTTTGTTTTAAAACTTGACCTTGCAAATGCATTTGATAGAGTCAGACATTCCTTTCTCTTTGCAGTATTACACAAAATGGGATTCAATGCCTCCTTCATAAACATGATCAAAGCCTGCATCTCAAATCCTTGGATCTCCCCCTTGGTAAATGGCTGTCCATGCACTGCTTTCCAATCCTCCAGAGGACTAAGGCAAGGTTGCCCCCTGTCCCCCTACTTATTCATTCTTATGGCTGAGTCCTTTAGCAAAGCATTGGACTATAACAGAAGAAATGGCCTCATCACTGGTATTCATTTTGAGCAAGGAACCAAGAGCATCAACCACTCCCAATTTGCAGATGACACCCTCTTGATGGGAGGTGCCTCGGTTACCATTGCAAGGCGTTTTAAAAAGATACTGGATCAATTTATGGAATACTCAGGAGGACAAGTTAATCAAGTTAAAAGCTGTGTCTACGGATGGAATGTCTCGAATCACACCATATACAGTATTGCCAACATTCTAGGAGTTTCATACAAGCTGGACTGGAGTCACTTCACTTATCTTGGGATGCCAGTTAGTATGGGGTCTATGAAGATCGATACTTGGAATGGAATTCTTGATAAGATCAAAAGGAAGATTCAACAATGGGGATCAATGTGGCTGAACCCGGCTGGTCGCCTAGTTCTCTTAAAATCAGGGCTAATTTCTTTACCCATCTATTGCTTCTCTCTAATCCAAGCACCAATGGCTTTCCATCATAAAATGGAGAAAGCTCTCAGACACTTCCTCTGGCAAGGAGGGAAGACGGAGAAAAAAAAATTCAACCTGGTTAACTGGAAGCATGTTATTCAACCTCTCGAGAAAGGAGGACTTGGGATAAGGACACCAAATCTGCTAAATTTAGCTCTAGGAGCTAAAATTGTGTGGAGACTCATTACAGGGGATTCAGCCTGGTGGAAAACAGTTCTTGAAGCTAAATACTTGAACGGCACTCGACATCAAATGTTGGATACCACTATTCCCAGCAGAGACAGCACCAACATCTGGAAATTGTGCAAGAAGATCATCCCCCATATGGCCCAACATATTTCAAAAATTCCTGGAGAAGGGGACAGCATTAGTATCTCATCTGACAGAATCCTAGGCCACAGCCCTATAGGATCCAATCCTGAAGCAATTCCAGCGATCAATTGGCTCAATAACAAAGGAATCTGGAATTTAGCTCAAATAACACAGTGGGGAAATCAATCTCAAGCCTGGATAGGCTGGACCTTTCCGGACTTCCCCAGAGACCTTGAGCCAAGCTTCCTAACTCTAAAAAATCTATTGCATAGTAAAGCCACGGTACAAAAAGGGATCAAAGACAGTTATCGCTGGGACCCCTCAGGAACTCCTTACACAACCAAAGCAGGGTATCAGCATTTGTGTGAAAGCACCTTTCCACAGGCCATCTGGGTGCATTGGAAATTGGCATGGAAGTCGGAAGCCCCTCCTAAAGTAAAATTTTTCTTCTGGCTTCTGCTGAAAGGAAAGATCCTAACAGCAGAAAACCTTAAAAAAAGGGGCATATTGGGGCCCACTAGGTGCCCAAATTGTTGCCAAGCTGAAGAAACAATGCAGCATCTATTCCTGGATTGTCAAGTGGCTCAGAACTGTTGGAAAAATATGGCCTCAATAGGGGAGATTGCATGGGAACCAAAGACATCAATAGCTGAAACAGTAATTAGTTGGAAGAAAATTTGCCCTTGGAGAGACAAGAAAGGAAAATTAACTCAGAGAATATGGAGCACAATACCATTAACCCTTGTCTGGAGCATTTGGCTGGCCAGAAATAAAAAGGTTTTTCAAGACAAAGAATACAATTTAAGAGTAATATGCTACAAAGCCAAGAGTTTAGCTGTGGAAGCAATCATCACCCGCACTCAAGGCTCGATTGTGGCTTCCCAATACAGTGCAGAAGAAAGGAACCTGATCAATTATGGGAATGGAGGTCTCTTAAGTAACCCAGCAATGAGAAAAGAAAAATTGCAGACGAAGGAGACCAGCAATGTCTGGAAACTGCGGCCCAAAGAAGAAGAATTTGCTCTATGGCTGAGCAACTGCAATAGGTATCAACTGTTTTTCGATGGGGCCTCAAAATCAAATCCTGGCAAAGCAGGGGCAGGAGGCCTGATTCGCAATGCAAATGGTGAGACAATTCTCCATTATGAATGGGGGTTGGGTGAGATGTCAAATAATAGGGCCGAGGGTCTGGCACTGTTTCAAGGTCTCACGCAACTGACAAAGCTAGGATTAAAACAGGTAACTATCTTCGGTGACTCGGCTATAATAATCCGACTCATGGTGAATAAGCAAACATCGCCGAACACTCTTCTACAACAAATAATCAGCAGAAATCAGATTCTTCAGGACATGGTGGAGGATGTCAAATACTATCACATCCTTCGTGGTCTCAACAAAGACGCGGACAGATATGCCAACAAGGCTTGTGATCGCCCCAAAGGACACCTCAGCTGCAACAACATCCCGTCCACCTATCCTCTACCATGATCATGCTTTCAACCAAGGTCAAAGGCACCATAACCAATAGAATCCGCAAGCACAGGGAAATCAGCAGAGTAGCGGACAACGACGTCAAGAAAGTAAGGTATTGCAGCAGTAGCCAGATCAGACAATCAAATCAACACCCTCTATTCAACTGCTCCCATTGTTCACATGAATTCAGTCAACCTTTTATGCGCAGAGCAGGCATGGTAGATTGGATTTTGCTCAGAAACAGGACTAAGAATCGTGCCCGAAGTGTGGGAATCCATCGCAATTCAGGCAGAAATCGTCCCGCCAGACAGAGCACCTACTTCAAATCAGATTCGCCTTGGACCGCGTGGACCAATTTTGGAATCAGCAAACAGGATGAAGCCCGCCCTAATGGCACAGACGCGCTATTTATATCTAAACAGAGCCTCAGACTTCGCCATTCTGGTGAGGCACTCTGTGTTCGTCCCTTTAGAGTTGCGTCCTTTGCTGAGTTAACCTCTTCTGCAAGAGACGCTGGTCTTCAAACTGCCGTGGAATCAGTGAGCACTAAGAGTCATTCCCAAAAACTCTGTATCAGAGAGCTTTCAGCTGCAGAGAATAGAGAGTTTATCCTCCAGAGTTACCACGCCCGAGAAGCGAACCCCATGGAACGAGAAGAGCAGTGTTTCCACTGCCGTGACCTCCAGGCGGAGTTTGAAGAAGTGCGCGCTCAGCAAAGGGCGTTAGAAGACCAAGTCCGCAACATGGACGCTAGGCATGCTGACCAAATCCGAACTCTGGAAACAAAGTTTGATGAGCAATACAGAATTCTTCATGACAAATACCGTGCTGAAATGAATTTCTTTCTTCATCGAGTTCACTCATTGCACGAGCAGTTTAACAACCTTAGTAATAGATGCGCTCATGCTGAAGAATCAATTACAGCCCTCAGATATATAATGGAGAATAAATTCAAAGAAGCTTCCTCCTCTTCCAGCGCCAAACCAAACGAGGCTGAACAAAACCTGGAGGACTCCACAGCGCGAAAGATCAGCCACATAGATATTGACTAGTTATGTGTTGCAGTTGCAAGTTTTGGTGTTTTCAGTATGTTTGAATCTATAGTAGTAAAAGATGTTACATAGATAGAAGCAATAGGATCAGGATCAAGGAACAGAACTATTTTGTATTTCCTTGGGTCTATAATGCTCTAGAAGCACTTCATGTATGGCAAGATGCCTCTCTCTTTTTTCAATCGAATATATAGCAACCGAATTTGTCAAAAAAAAATACATAATAAATAATAAAAATAATAATATAATAATAAATAATAAAAATAATAAATAATAAAAATAATAAATAACACAAATAAATAATAATAATATAAATAATAAATAATAAATCACTTAATAATAAATAATAAAAATAATAAATGATATTTAAAAATATACAAGAAAATAAATAAAAATAATAAAAAAATAAAAATAGTAATAACTATACTAAAACTCTAAATCAGAATAAATAGAAATAAAACAAGAAAACTATCAAAAAGAAGGAAATAAAACAAGAAAGCTAAAAATCAAAAGAAAAGTAAAGAAATAAAACAAGAAAGCTAAAAATCAAAAGAAAGTTGCATGTAGACACATGGAGTGTGTGCATGTGGTTCCCCTTCCAATGTTTTGTTCTATTTAATAGATGGTGAGGAAGATGAGAGGTATTATTTTCCGGCATTCCATCTTTCCGAGATTCTGTTTTCATTCTCTTGGGAGAATGGTATACTAAGACCTAGGAGTCACTAGCAGTAGAACATTGATTGAGGGCTGGGGGTGGCCAGTGGTAGCAAGACGTTGCACAATTGAGCCTACGGTTGGGTGGAGAGTCGTCCCCAAAACCTTGTTGCAAATAGCGGACTTCAACCGAAAACACAGGTAAGTATTCTAATCATAGTTTTGAACTTGAAGTTAATCAGTTGAATTGCATGTTGAATATCAATTACTTGATTAATTACATGTTTACTTCGGGCTGTTACATATGGTATCAGAGCTTTGGCTCAACCCTTAGGGCCTATGGGCATCTTAGAGAATTTTTTTTTTATGTGTTGGAATTTTTAACTTGACTTATTTTAAAGTTACAGGTTGATTACTTCCAGGAAGCCGCATATTTTTCTACAAACCTACACTATGCCTTAAATTTTCTTATTTCAACTTTTTATTGGCTTTGGTTATTATTTATAAGTGTTATGACTTAGAATACAAATTAAAATATCGATGATAGATTTTGTTCTGTATCTTGTCTTTATTCAATATCTATCTGTCGGCTATCACTTGATTGATGTTCAAGCGATCTCAAAAATATGGCCAATATGACCATACCTGGCAGTTTTTCTGAGTTGGCTATTAGAGCTGTATTGAGAAGAGAAACTGGACTATTTTTTTTTATTTTTTCTTTTTCGATATTCAAGACGAGACACTCATTATGGGTACATAAGGGAATCCCATAGTATTATCTTGAGGCAAGCTTTGGATTATGGTATGTACTTACCCTTGATTTTCCTCTGTTTCTTCCTTCTATTCGCATTTAAATTCAGATTTTCCTTCTCTTTTAACGTACAGATTGCTTTGTGTTTGTATTCATTCTGTCAGCAAAGTGTCACACAACTAGATTACTGCATATTGAAGTCCCTCTGTCAGGAAATCTATGCATATACGTAATCTGTCAAGCTAGATGTCATCACCATGAATATGTTTACAGGCATGTTGGGATTTAGCGGATTGGAAATTGTTATAATACTCGTACATAGTGGGGTTCAAAGAATCAAGAATACAGAATTTGAAAATAAGGATGAACCAGTCATCGACAACGAATTTAGGTGTGTGTAGACAGGGAACTTGAACCCTCGCCGTCTATTATATAGGACATGACTGTCTTTGCTGCAATTTGCAATTTTGTTGACTTACCTGCATAATTCGAGTAATAATTACCCTAATCATTTTCTTCCGAGCATGGAGCTCCACCCGTGAGTTGAGATAAGATCAGGGGTTTTGGTATCCCGCTTACGTGCACGGCTGTAGCACGGATGGCTACTCCACCAAATAATCCATTAATAATCTTTACAGAAGGCATTTCTATTTTTTTTTATTTCTATTTGAAATTTAAAGTTTTTATATATCCTGGGATATGATTGTTGGGCATTGTATCTGCTTTTTGTATTCAAAATTACCCAGCAAGGGCATTTTGAATTTCTTTGGATAACTTTTGCTACAAGGCATACAGGGCTTCATGCCAAATTGCATATGAATTTAATTGTTGTGTTAAAGCGAGGACCATGGATTGTTCAAGTCTGTTTACAGAGCTTGGTGGCAGTTTTCCACATTGAAAGGGAACATGAATGAATGGTAGACTAGAATGACCACCAGATTTCTAAACATAATTTTACTATTTAATCATTCTCCTTCCATTTGACGTGGGAATAATCCTTGGGACAAACACAAGGATGACCATTAGTGATTTGTATGGAGCCCGTGTCCTTGTTGAAAGTCTTGGTATAAGCAATTAAGCACAATTTAATGATAATGCAATCTTTGAAGATGGTGAGCCGCATAATAACATGTCCGAGGATGTCTTTTAACATTTTGAAGCGGTTGTACCAATAACTGCCATAGTAGTTATATTGTAGTGAAATCCTAAAATTTATTGATTATAATATACATCAACTTTGGTTTTGACCAGATGAGTTAAAACAAGGCAATATTACCAATCAGGTTGATATCAATAAGTATATCAAATCTTCAGAGGTAGGACTTGAAATTACCCAAAGCTTCTGACTAGCACCATTCGTATCTGTTTTATTTCTTTGGAAACACTGCTTACAGTATAAGTTACAGCTGTACTTTGGCAAAGATGCTATTATGCTATGAGGGGCTTTCTTTGCTGTCAAATTGCCCAGGATTTGCACTTATATGTTATAATAACCGGGTCAGTTATGGTATTCTAAAAGAGCTGTAAAGTACGCAAGCATAGATTGAGACATACATACAAGGAAAACAATGTAAGTCTGAAATGTTTTCATAATGAAACTAACAAGGATAAGGAAAAAATATAAAATTGAGGTTAGAGATCAATTTGAAATACCTTGTTGAAACTCAAATCTGTAGGGGATCAGGGATTTAACTACTGCTTCTCTCTCTGCAGTTCTGACTGACTTTTCTTTCCTCCAAGTAGAATCTCATTAAAAACCCTCGAAGTACTCCCCTGTGATTAAAAGATAGTGGCCAGGGTAAACTATTAACGCTAATTATGGTTCCTAACCCTGAGAGGCTTGGGTGAGTTGAACCTGTTACCTCCCAACTGTGAGAGGATCCATGTCTAGGCCTAGAACACTCAAGCTAACCCCTCAGGACTAGCATTTGTCGCTAGCTTGTTTATATATATCATTTTTCCAAATATTGTGATATATCACCGGATTTTCAAGGCAACAATAATATTGGTTTATTGTATGGCAAAATTTTTGAAAACGCTATTTTATTGAGGTTTGCCAATATTTTCTGATGATTTTTTTTAAATTTTGAGGTTTTCTTATACTTTTGGTATTTTCCTCAATATTGGTGATAAGTCCATTTCTGGGCTTTCGATAATATATTTGCTGAAGTGATATTTGCAACTTTGGAGTGGGTGTGCATTGTGGTGTATTGTACTAACATGCTGTATTAATCAAAGGCTGCCCACAACTTACAAGTATAGAAATATGGACTTTTTGGACTAATTGTGAGTATTTTGGTTATAGTTCATTACTCTATTCCAACCATCTGTTTCACATTTCAGCATGTATTATGCCATTTTGTTTGGGAAGGAACTATTAATTTATTGCTAGCTCCTCATTAATCCTCAAAAAACTATGTTAAATATTTGTATTGGTTATTTCAACTCATGTTCGTCTGTTTTGAATAACAGTCTAAAATATTCCTCATAGTTCTGCGGATGGCTATTGGTTCTTTTTTTCCACTGTTTAAAAAATCTGAGAGATTTTGTTTTGGTTTTTGCCATAAACCACACTAAGATCTTTTCATATATTCCATAATGACTGTAGAAATAAAAGTAGAAAAACTGTTCCATTCTTAATGCTCATTATGCCCTTGCATAAGGTAACACACACTGTTTATAATCCTTCTGAATAGTTACTCAGTTATCGGATATCCTTCCATCCTATTAATTCATATGAATCATTTCATTTCTCACAATGGGAATGTCTCAAACTAAAAGAAACATGTCCTGGCATAAAGGCAACAATATTTCATTTTTCTCTATCTGCTAGCTGGTATTTCTGAAAATTGTTGTCACTATTCTATTTTTACATCTTTAATATTTATATTGAGCAAACCTCAAGCGTATTCATTGACAGTAAGTCTCAAGGGTTTGCTGTGCATTCCCCGGATTCTGGATATTATCTGCTTTCTTGGTTTTTCATTGGTGTTACATTTGTATTCCACTACAGAGTCGTTGGACGAAATAAGAATGTTTCTAGTGTCTATGATTTTATTATTATATGTACAAGAAAGATGAACTTTATCTGAAGCAATCTGAAAATGTAAAATCTGAAACCTGACGTTGTGCATTGTGGTTCAACAACCTTGGCTATACTTGGTAAAATCTAGCTATACTTGGTGAAATCTAGTGCTAAATGAATTATATCATTTACAATATACCTGTTGTTCCAAGGGTTATTTTAGAACAATATCATTATCATCACCTTTGCATCGATGATCCATAGGCTCCCATATGTACTTCTCCAAGCTTTTCTTGCACTGGTAAAATTTGTGCTGTAGGGTTCCTTAATTTTTGTGTTGTAGGGTTCCTTTAAATGTTTGGAGCATTGTTCCCCTGGCTAAAAGACTTGTGATCTGTTTATTAACTGCAAATGTTTCTTGTAAACCGTTAAATACATGTATAGGTTGTTTTCTGTGAGCCTGGCTGTTTGAACTTAGAAGTACTTCACAAATGTAAAAGCTTTGAGAGAACATGTGCAGCAGAGTTAGAGCCGTGTTTGTTGTAAAGTTTGTAGGAGTCAACAATTGAAGAAAAGGTACATGTGCATGCATGAAAGCCAAACATGTGTGGAGAGGATAAAGTGCCCCTTCAACAACCACTTGCAAAGATTTACTAAAGTATGTTATTGATAATAATTGATAATTTCATTTCTTATTTAGTATGGAGTGGTAATCCAATTAAATTTCCTCCAGAAATCAAATCTCAATCAGCACATTAGAGCAGTGCATCTTAGATTAAGACTTTTTAAGTGTAGATTTCATGATTGTGAAATGAGGTTCGCACATAAAGCTGTCAGAGACAATCATGAGAAGACAGGAAGAAAATCTCTACATATTTCGGCGTCAATATTCTCGTCCAGTTTCTGATCCAGCTCCCATATGATACCTTCACCACTCGCCATAACTGCAATAACCTCCCTGCATGGGGGAAGTATGATGAGTGTACTTCGGCCCGAACAGTTACCTGGGTCTTTCACCGAATCCTTCCTTTGCTGCTTGGTTCTTGATAGCTGCAAGAACAAATTATAATGAGTATAATTTGTTGAAGGAACAATTACCTACTTTGGATGAGGAAATAATACAATTGGGTGTGTAAATGGTACTATCTCTCAACAAATGTTTCAAACCACAATGTGAGGTTGATCAGTTGATCTTATAGTATGTGCAGATTTCTCGACAGTATTGTCGAAATGAACAATGGAATTTGCAGGAACATGCATAGCCATGGCTGCAAGCTTACAAACTTCTGTCTTATGCAAGCAATTTTATGGCTAAATGTATTGTAATTTAAGGGTTTCGAAATGGTGTTGCCTTCGCAGGTGCGCTTGCAGGCAGACCATATAATTAATAAAATGATTTTTTATTGTGTTGGGGAGGAATAACCTTCCCAGTCATCCGATCTGGTTCTAGATCGGGTGGCAGTGTCTCCTCTTTATGGTGTGGAATATTTATTTAGTCGTTTGATTTCTTAAATTTTCTTAGAGTAATCATTTAATAACCATAAGAATCTCAAGATACACTCAATAAATTTGTTTAAATTTGTTTAAATCGTACAAACTTGGATTTCAGTTTAGATGTTGAGTATAATGTTACATGAGGTTTCGTGATTCAAGTTTAATTACATATAGTGGATAAAGATGTCGAAAGAGAAATGGAAAGGAGAAACTTGCTAAGGATAGTTCATGTGATTATGACCAACTTGGATCGTAGAGAAGAAGTATCACAGCAGGTGTAAGAAATCAATAAGAAGAAACAACCGATTTTAGAACATAATGGAAGAGTTGGTATAATCATGACTTGGTACTCTACGGTATCACTATAAGGTCTATCTAAGGATGATGCACATAAAGAAGAAAATATTGGAAATCAACTAATGAACTTGAAAAATCAGGGTAATAATGAAGGTTATTTTAAGGAACCTGTAAGGTATGATAAATAGAATGATTGGAGAAGATAAGTTGTGTGCATAACAACATCTATAACAATGGGAGAGCTACATTGTAAAGTTTTTCACAGGTGACTAACTATATGAATGAATTATGGATAACAAGACGTATCATAAGGAGATTTTATTATGTTGATGTCTTAAAACAGGAAAAGATAAGTGGATTACACTTGGTAACTGTCTTAATGAATTTATTTATCAGGTCTTACCCAAGTTGGAAATAGTAACAACATTTCCCAGGTATATCAGTGCTATAGGAGAAGAGGAAAAACCACAATGATTGGAGGTGAGAAATTCAAGTCAATTTAATAAAATAGAAGGAAGTGAAGAAACTTCCATTTTTGAAGACAATAGACATGAAATAGTAGGAAATCAAGACAAGGAGAAAAAGAAAAATATATCTATGAATATCGGATAGGAGAAAATGAAGGGATGTTCTATCAAGAAGAAAGTTCTTTTAAAGGTATTAATGAGTAGCGCTAGAAACACCATTGGTAATGGTCATAATGACGATCTACATATTTTAAAAAAATGTGAAGGTGTGAAGTTGTATGATGACCAAATGATAATAAACGAGGAAGATATAGGAAGGAATGTTGCTAGAAATTTTAGACGGATACCTTGAGAAGGATTGTGTACATAGTGACAAAAGAAGTGAAATTCAATTAATAGATATTGTACTTGACTCATTGTTTCATGAGTAAGACTTTCCATAACGTTAAAAGAGGTCGTTTCCACATTTAAGTTTCTCATGGACAATGATGGTAGTAGTGTTTCCAACTGTTTCAAAATCTAAAATAATGATACTATTTAATAAGAAAGAGTCTTTTTCCAACTTGATGAAACTGAATTTATGAGAAAGCAATCAAGTGGTATTGAGATACGAACTTTATGAACTCGACGAGACCAGAATTTCCTTGGGGAAGGAAGAAAATATGATGAGAGATTAAGACTCAAGGTGATGAGGCTCATGTGAAATTTAACAATGTATTTAGATAATTATACCTATGGTGTAAATGGTCAACTTCTTAGTTGAAAGGAGTGGAAATGATTAAAAAAAGAAAAAAAAAAAAAAAAAAAAAAGTTATTGGTGTCTTGATGAAAACATCACACTAATAACATTGATGAAATAACATAAATCCTATATGGATGTTGAATAATCTTAGTTCATAGTTGAATGTTTGTAAAGTAAATGAAATTCATTTTCTAATGAATCATGATAAGAATGCTTATAGAGTAGTATTCTATATTTGATAAGTATTGAGATGTTTCTCATATTGATGATGTTTCATAATATGATGGTATGAGGGTGATCATGCCCACGTGGTTCATATTTATATACTGGTTACAATAGTAATGATGTATACTTATGATGAGGCATTATGATGTTATGTCAAGGTATATTGACATATTCATTTACTACGTGATTATAGGTAATTAATGTTGAAAACTCATGATGGATATGATATGCATAACGTGGCATAGGAATTATGATGCTATAATATGAGGTTTATTGATATGTGATTCATTTATTATGTGAAGTCATGATATATTTTTATTGCAAATATGTTGATGTTATAACTTATGATGGTATTTCATGAGATGAAGCATGTGATAGTTCCGTAAAAATTTATGACATGCATGAGCATGTAGTTCGTTATTATTCATAAGGTTACGATTAACAATGATAAATGTTACATGATGGCATGCAAGACTTGGCATGTGGATTATTTTCTATGATACTATGATGGTATAGCTAATGCATTGGTTGCATGTTGAGGTGTGATGATTCACAGGACTCCACAAATGGGCCGAGAGGGCCGGTTTATTTGATGATCTTGTACGAGCCCATACGCATGAGGGAGAATAAGTAACATCATATGGGCTGGGGACAACTCAATCAACACTACATATGCCAGTGATTCCTTTGTCTTGTGTATAGCTCTTGATGGATAGCTCTAGAAGAGCTATGGAACCATCTTGAGGAGGCCAAGTGCCTGATGTTCTAGGCTTGGTGCCTATTATTGGATTGGGATGCCGAAGTCCGGAAGGGATGTAAAGGACTTCGATGCCTGGGGCTGTGCGCCTTAGTAGTTGTGGAGGGAGTGGGCCAGCCTTGCGAGATGCCCGGGGTCATTGAGTACCGGACCGGATGCCTGCCTTGGGGTAGATGAGGTCTGAGTCAGGCGCGAGCCTTGGGGCCAGCCTTGGACTAGGATACAGACTGGGTCAGGCTTAGCCTGGTGCCAAAAGTGGGAAAAAGGACAGAGATTTCTTGAGATTTCCCGGGGTGTTGGGGACTTCGATGCCTGTTGGTTATACTAGTTCAGCAGAGGGTGTTGGAAACAGGAAGTAAATAAAATAATAAATAATAAATAATAAAAACAATACATAATAAATAATTCAACATAACTTCGGGACGAAGTTCCTTAAAGGGGGAGAGTATGTAATATCCCTTCCCTTAATAATACATAATAAATAATAAAAATAATAATATAATAATAAATAATAAATAATACAAATAATAAATAATACAAATAAATAATAATAATAATATAAATAATAAATAATAAATCACTTAATAATAAATAATAAAAATAATAAATCATAAATAATAAATGATATTTAAAAATATACAAGAAAATAAATAAAAATAATAAAAAAATAAAAATAGTAGTAACTATACTAAAACTCTAAATCAGAATAAATAGAAATAAAACAAGAAAACTATCAAAAAGAAGGAAATAAAACAAGAAAGCTAAAAATCAAAATAAAAGTAAAGAAATAAAACAAGAGAGCTAAAAATCAAAAGAAAGTTGCATGTAGACACATGGAGTGTGTGCATGTGGTTCCCCTTCCAATGTTTTGTTCTATTTAATAGATGGTGAGGAAGATGAGAGGTATTATTTTCCGGCATTCCATCTTTCCGAGATTTTATTTTTCATTCTCTTGGGAGAATGGTATACTAAGACCTAGGAGTCACTGGCAGTAGAACGTTGATTGAGGGCTCGGGGGTGGCCAGTGGTAGCAAGACGTTGCACAATTGAGCCTACGGTTGGGTGGAGAGTCGTCCCCAAAACCTTGTTGCAGATAGCGGACTTCAACCGAAAACACAGGTAAGTATTCTAATCATAGTTTTGAACTTGAAGTTAATCAGTTGAATTGCATGTTGAATATCAATTACTTGATTAATTACATGTTTACTTCGGGCTGTTACATATGGTATCAGAGCTTTGGCTCAACCCTTAGGGCCTATGGGCATCTTAGAGAATTATGTGTTGGAATTTTTAACTTGACTTATTTTAAAGTTACAGGTTGATTACTTCCAGGAAGCCGCATATTTTTCTACAAACCTACACTATGCCTTAAATTTTCTTATTTCAACTTTTTATTGGCTTTGGTTATTATTTATAAGTGTTATGACTTAGAATACAAATTAAAATATCGATGATAGATTTTGTTCTGTATCTTGTCTTTATTCAATATCTATCTGTCGGCTATCACTTGATTGATGTTCAAGCGATCTCAAAAATATGGCCAATATGACCATACCTGGCAGTTTTTCTGAGTTGGCTATTAGAGCTGTATTGAGAAGAGAAACTGGACTATTTTTTTTTATTTTTTCTTTTTCGATATTCAAGACGAGACACTCATTATGGGTACATAAGGGAATCCAATAGTATTATCTTGAGGCAAGCTTTGGATTATGGTATGTACTTACCCTTGATTTTCCTCTGTTTCTTCCTTCTATTCGCATTTAAATTCAGCTTTTCCTTCTCTTTTAACGTACAGATTGCTTTGTGTTTGTATTCATTCTGTCAGCAAAGCGTCACACAACTAGATTACTGCATATTGAAGTCCCTCTGTCAGGAAATCTATGCATATACGTAATCTGTCAAGCTAGATGTCATCACCATGAATATGTTTACAGGCATGTTGGGATTTAGCGGATTGGAAATTGTTATAATACTCGTACATAGTGGGGTTCAAAGAATCAAGAATACATAATTTGAAAATAAGGATGAACCAGTCATCGACAACGAATTTAGGTGTGTGTAGACAGGGAACTTGAACCCTCGCCATCTATTATATAGGACATGACTGTCTTTGCTGCAATTTGCAATTTTGTTGACTTACCTGCATAATTCGAGTAATAATTACCCTAATCATTTTCTTCCGAGCATGGAGCTCCACCCGCGAGTTGAGATAAGATCAGGGGTTTTGGTATCCCGCTTACGTGCAGGGCTGTAGCATGGATGGCTACTCCACCAAATAATCCATTAATAATCTTTACAGAAGGCATTTCTATTTTTTTTTATTTCTATTTGAAATTTAAAGTTTTTATATATCCTGGGATATGATTGTTGGGCATTGTACCATAAGGAATCATTTTTCCAGCTAAATGTATCAAATGTACTAGGATCTTTTTATATCTTTTGAATGAGTGCCCACACTTCCTTGTCATTCTTCCATTCATCCCTTGCTTTGATTATCCAATCTGGTTGGATAATAGAAATGGCGCAAAGAAATGATTCCACATCCTCATCCTTTCTTGAGAGTGCATCTGCCACAACATTTTGCTTCCCTTTTTTGTAGATGATTTCAAAGTCATAACCCAACATCTTTGTCACCATTTTTGTTTCTCTTATGAAGATAATCTTTGTTCTAAAACGTATTTAAGCCTATCATGATCTTTCTTTACCTTGAAGTGTCTTCCCATTAGGTAGGGTTGCCATTTCTTAAGTTCATGTAGTATTGCCAACATTTCCTTCTCATAAATAGCTTTTTGTAAATACTTTCTTTTGATTGGATGACTTTCGAAAGCAATGGTTTCTTCTTGCATTAAAACATCACCAATTCCATTTCCTGAGGCATCACATTCCACAATAAAGGTTTTTGTGAAGTCCACTGTAGCTAAGACTAGTGCTTCGCACATTGCCTCTTTAAGATGTTCAAAGGCCTTCTTTGCTTCTAGTGTCCATGAAAATTCATCTTTCTTCAGTAATGTTGTTAGAGGTGCTTCTATTCTCCCATAATTCTTAACAAACTTGCAATAATGCCATGTCAACCCGAGAAATCCTCATAGATGTTTTATGGTTGTGGGGATTTTCCATTCCTTAATGGTTTTAATTTTGCTAGGGTCTACCTTAACACCTTCATGAGATACAATATGCCCCAAATATTCCACCTCTTGTACTCTAAAGAAACATTTGGAGATTTTTGCATATAATTATTTCTCCTCCAATAGATTGAGCACCATGTCAACATGTTGGACATGATCCTTCCAAGAGTTATTGTAGATTAGTATATCATCAAAAGATACTAACACAATTTTTTTAAGGAAGGGTTTGAAAATGGAATTCATCAAACCTTGAAATGTAGAAGGTGCATTAGTAAGGCCAAAAGGCATGACCAAAAATTCATAATGATCGTCATGAGTTCTAAGTTGAAGGAAATAA
Organism: Pinus tabuliformis; assembly: GCA_031772625.1. NCBI lineage: Eukaryota > Viridiplantae > Streptophyta > Pinopsida > Pinales > Pinaceae > Pinus > Pinus tabuliformis. The sequence continues at coordinate 85,679,798 of CM062806.1, read as the reverse complement.
CATCGCATGATGTTTCATGGGGGTTTCATATGATTTGATCCACATTGGTGTTTAAGCTAGTTATCTCATTCTCAGTGCCTCATTTGGCTCACGATTAGTTTATTGTGTCTTCCGATAAACGAGGTTTGCAGTGTCATTAATGTTTATGTCCTTGCTCATTTTCAGAAAAGGTCTATTGTTTTTCCTCCCTTCTTGGCCTTAATGACACATCTTGGCATCCAGATTAAATTATAGGGGAATATTTTAACATAACCCTCGAACTGTAGGAAAATATGGAGACTCTAGTGTGTGATCAGTTTTAAGAGAGCTTGGAGGATCTCATTTATTTTCTATATCAAATTGATATTATGCCCGTAATTAGTAAATTTACATTAAACAATCACAGTTTGGGACTAGGGAATATCACAACCTTCCTTTATCACTTAGTAGTTACGTTTTCCTTTCTATCTCAAGATTTTGAAGTCACTTCAATGATTCTTTCTTTGGGAGAGATCTAATCAGTAGCCAAAATTTCTTGAGGTGTCTAAAATAGTTAACTATGGACTGCTTCCATCCCACTTTTCTCCTCTTTTAATTCACATGGAAGAATTCAAGATGGTAAAGTTCGCTTAGAATAGGTGGGAGAGAAGATCTCCAATTTCAATATGGGAAAAAAAAAATATAAAGAAATTGATCAAGGAGTAAATACAAGCTAATGATGAAGATACGAGAGAAAAAATAAAAAGTCTCAAAACAAACGTGGAAGATGTGTAGCAAAGAATGGAGCAAGGAAAAGTTACTAAGGAGCTATTAATTTATGAGAAAGATAAATTTAAAACCTTTCACCGAGTGCTCAAATCCGAGGAGAAAGTATTGCATCTCAAGCCTCATAACCTATGGTTGATGTCTAGAGATCGCAGCACAAATTTCCTTCATAATCATGCAAAGCCAAGGGTTTAGAGAAATAAAACAAAATAAAATAATGTGAACAGAGTGAAGATGAAAGAGTTTAACGGAATCCAATAGGTGGTTGTAGCACTTTTTAATGGGTTATCCTTGGCCAAGAATGTTCCCAATTCAAAGGTTATCCAATACATGCTAGATAAAATTCCAAGTATAGTAACAAATGAAGAAAATCAATCCATGTTCCACGGAATCACTAAAGATGAGATTAAAAAAATAGTACTCTCTAAGCTTGAATAAATACCCTGGTCTAGATAGGTTTTTCAATCATTTTTATCAAGATTATTGGGAGTTAATCATATTTGATTTGATTCATCTGGTGGACTACATCTTCAAGCACAATTGCATTTGGAGAGGGATAAGCTCATCCTTTATTACCTTGATTCCAAAATAATTTAACCAATATTCCATTCCCTTTCATAAACCAATTTCTCTATGAAATGTCTCATATAAGATCATTTCCAAAGTGTTATCTCAATTCTTAAAGCCTATCCTCCCCAAACACGTTTTTGAAAGTTAGGTGGGTTTTGTGGGACAAAGGAATATCATTAACAATATTGTTCTATTTCAAGAGGTTGTTCACTTAAGCAGTGTGAGAAAAGATAAATGCATGCTCATAAAACTTGACATAGAAAGTGCATTTAGTTGTGTCAATCAATCATTAGGGTGATTTTTGGGTCTAAAATAGGCTTCCTAAGGAAATTATAGAATAGTAGTGGAAATAATAAAATAATATTACTTTAAATCATCAAATTATAGATGGAAAAAAAGAAAAAACTATTTTTTTCAACTCGAATTTTCAACTTATCTCCCTATGGGTTAACTCAAATTTCAAGCATAAACACTCATTGGATGCAAAATTTGATTCCTCATCCAAGGAATACCTGTTATCAAACCAACTCACAAAAACATAGAAAATATAGATCAACGCCTTAGTATTTAGCCTCTTTGAGGGGGCAACGTCCTTTACATTACACAAATGAACAATTCTTCGATGATTCAAATGACAAAACATCATTTATCTATATATAGGAGTCTAAGGGGTCACAATATAACCAAGCCGACCTAACAATAATTATATAAAGGCACAAAAATAAAAATAGAGGAATTCTATTCGGCACAATAATAATAATATGGGTACAACAGGGGCACAACAGTAAAAATAAGGGATACGAAGACAATAGTAATGGGGGAATCACTACTATTATAGGGACCTAACATGCCCCTCTCCTTAAAAATAGTGTTTTCCTCAATGCTTCAGTAGTTTTTGATGCTTCTATATAAAATTCTCATCCTCCCATGTGGAATATTCAACGGGTAAGTTCTTCCACTTGATTAGACACTCTAAAATTGATCGATTCTGTAGCTGTCGAGTTCTTGTTTCTTTGACTTCTTCAGGTTCCAATATGATTTTTCCTTCCTCATCAAGTTCTGGAAATATTGCTTTAACTCGAAGCTTGTCACCTATAACCTTCTTTAAGCATGAAACATGGAAAACTGGGTGCACTCGAGAAGATGCAGGAAGCTCCAATTTGTATGCCATAGTACCTATCTTTTGTAACACCTTGTACGGACCATAATACTTTGGTGATAATTTATTATCCTTCTTAGCTTGCTTGAGGGACATTTGTTTATATGGTTGTAGCCATAGGAATACCCAATCACCTACATCAAAACTTCTTTCGCTGCGATGTTGATCTGCCTGCTGTTTCATTCTATTCTGCGCCAAGGTGAGGTTATCCTTTAAGAGTTGGAGAACTCATTGTTAATGCTCGATGTGATCTTCCACTACTTGAAACTTAGAATTTTCTCTTAAATATGATGTGATGGATGGTGGATAATATCCATAAAGTTCCATAAATGGGGTCATTTTTGTCGCAGTATGGAAGGAAGTGTTATACCACCATTCAGCTAGAGGCAACCATTTGACCCATTATCTCTGTTTATCAGATACAAAGCAACGAAGATATTCTTCCAAACATTTGTTTACAATCTCAATTTGCCCATCAGATTGAGGATGATAAGATGAGCTATGAGCTAACTGAGTACCAAGAAAAGAAAATAATTATGTCCAAAAATTTCCAGTGAAAATGGGATCTTTGTCACTTACAATAATCTTTGGGTTTCCATGTAGCTTTTGAATTGTTTCCATAAATGTAGTAGAAACTATGCTTTCCTTAAATGGATGAGATAATGCACAAAAGTGTGCATACTTGGTAAGTCTATCAACTACCACCATAATAACACTCTTTCCTTTAGACTTGGGTAAACTTGTGATAAAATCCATTGAAACCTCCTCCCAACATTGGCTTGGAATGGATAAAGGTTGTAATAGTCCTGGGGTCTTAATTGTTTCAACTTTATTTTGTTGGCAAACCAAACATTCTTCCACAAACTTTTGAATATCTGATTTAAGGTCATCCCAAAAAAATCCTTTTTAACCCTGTGGTAGGTTTTTAGAAATCCTGAGCGCCCTCCTAAGGGAGAGGTGTGCAATTCCCTAAGAATATTTTGTTTGAGTTGGGAATTCTTACGTAGGTATAACCGATCGTTGTACCATAACGAATCATTTTTCCAACTAAATGTATCAGATGTACTGGGATCTTGTTGTATCTTTTGAATGAGTGCCCACACTTCCTCGTCATTCTTCCATTCATCCCTTGCTTCGGTTATCCAATCTGGTTGGATAATAGAAATGGCACAGAAAAATGCTTCCACATCCTCATCCTTTCTTGAAAGTGCATATGCCACAACATTTTGCTTCCCTTTTTTGTAGACGATTTCAAAGTCATAACCCAACATCTTTTTCACCCATTTTTGTTTCTCTTATGAAGATAATCTTTGTTCTAAAAAGTATTTAATACTCTCATGATCTATTTTTACCTTCAAGTGTCTTCCCTTTAGGTAGGGTCACCATTTATTAAGTGCATGTAATATTGCCAACATTTCCTTCTCATAAATAGCTTTTTGTAAATACTTTCCTTTGATTGGATGACTTTCAAAAGCAATGGGTCTTTCTTCTTGCATTAAAATGGCACCAATTACATTTCCTGAGGCATCACATTCCACAATAAAGGTTTTTGTGAAGTCCAGTGTAGCTAAGACTGGTGCTTGGCACATTGCCTCTTTAAGATGTTTAAAGGCCTTCATTGCTTATGGATTTGATGAAAATTCATCTTTCTTCAATAATGTTGTTAAAGGTGCTACTATTCTCCCATAATTATTAACAAACTTGCGATAATACCCTGTCAACCCAAGAATCCTCGTAAATGTTTTATGGCTGTGGGGATTTTCCATTCCTTAATGGTTTTAATTTTGTTAGGGTCTACCTTAACACTTTCATGAGATACAATATGACCTAGATATTCCACCTCTTGTACTCCAAAGAAACATTTGGAGATTTTTGCATATAATTGTTTCTCCTCCAATAGTTTGAGCACCATGTCAACATGTTGGACATGATCCTTCCAAGAGTTGTTGTAGATTAGTATATCATCAAAAAATACTAACACAAATTTTCTAAGAAAGTGTTTGAAAATGGATTTCATCAAACCTTGAAATGTAGAAGGTGCATTAGTAAGGCCAAAAGGCATGACCAAAAATTCATAATGAACCTCATGAGTTCTAAATGTTGTTTTTGGAATGTCTTTAGTCTTCATTCTGATTTGATGATATCTTGAACGAAGATCCAACTTGGTGAAGTAAATTGATCCATGCAATTCATCAATGACAGGAATGGGAAATTTATCTTTAATAGTGAGCTTGTTGAGCTCCCTATAATTTGGACACATGCGCCATGATCCATCCTTCTTGTGAACCAATACTATTGGAGTAGAGAAAGAACTTTGACTAGGTTGAATTATACCAGCCTCTAGCATTTATGCAACCATACGTTCAATTTCACTCTTTTGAACATAGGGATATCTCTAAGGTCTGATGTTTGGAGGCACACTTCTTGGAATCAAATTAATAGCATGATCATGATCACAAATAGGTGGGAGGCCTTTGGGAGTCTCAAATACCTTGGAATGATTGTCTAACAATTTTTTGAGATCTGGAGAAATGGGCGATTTTGATGTGGGAACCTCTAGTGAACATAATTGTGCAATTATGCCTCGTTGTTATTTTTTTAGAAGCTTTGTCATTCCATTAGAGATGATTATATTTCTTGGTTTCCCTGCGATACCCCTTAATTCAACTTCCTTTCCTTATGAAGATAATTTCATCAAAATTTCTTGAAAATTAAAAGCTATTGTACCCAAGAATTGTATCCATTGGATTCCTAGTACAACATCAACACCACCCAGTGGAATGGAAAGCATTGGGCTATTCAATACATATTCTCCCATGGATAGCTTGATATTATGACACTTTCTTGAGAAATTTATGGTTCCTCCACTTGCAACTGTCACTTAACACTCTGGTGTTGGATATAGGAAGCAATTCAATTCCTTGGCTATCTTACAATGAATACAATTATGGGTACTTCCCGAATCAATCAACACTATTACCTTTTTCTTCTTGATATGCCCTTCTATCTTGATAGTTTGAGGAGTGGTAATTCCAGCCAATGTATTACAAGATATGTTCATATTCATTTCTTCTTTTTCAAGGGTTTGTTCCTGGTGTATATCCTCTTCTTTTGATGTTTCTTATTCCTTTTCTTCCTCCTATTCACAATCTATGTAAAATAATTTCTTCTTGGCACACTTATGACCTTTACTGTATTTTTTATCACAATGTAACAAAGCCCATTTGCTCCTTTTTCTTCCAATTGTTGTGGTGTCAACCTTGTAGGTTGTGGATGGCTAGGGGCAGCAACACTTCTATCTTTACGATTGTGAGTGGTAGGCTTCCTTGTTGCCATAATTTTGCTTTCCATTTTTCTTTCCAACTTGAATGCCTTCTCCAATGAATCTAGTTCCCAAAGGCGAACCTCATGTTGGATGTTATCTTTTAAAGTTCCTATGAACACATCAATCCTATGCTCCTCTGGAATATCTTTTACCTTTATATTCAATTTTTGGAAGTCCTTAATGTGCTCCATCATTGAACCCTTTTGTTTGAGATTTATCAATTGACTAAAAAAGTGTTGCTTTTTATATCCTCATAATGCGCTATCATTTGATTTGTAAAAATATCCCAATTGACAATTTGTTTATGAGAGCGAAGCCATCGATACCATACAAACTGATTTGGTTCCAAATATAAAGTTGCAATGCGTACCTTTTGTGTGTTTTTCACATTATGGATATCAAAAAATTTCTCCATCTATAGTATCCATGTTCTAGGATCCTTTCCATCAAACTTCCTCATATCGATATTTGGAACATGGTGGTTCTTCGATCCAATGTTAGAGTCTATGAAATCATGATTAACATTTATTTTTTTCTCATCATGAGTTTCCTTTACTACCCTTTTGCCATAAAGTAAGCATTTCTTGTAGAAACTTTGTCAAATCTATCTTCAAATTTGTTTGCAAATATTCCATGCCTTACTTTAAATCATCCATCTTAGCTTCCACGCCATCCACCTTAGCTTCCACACCATCCATCTTAGCTTGCACGTCATCCATCTTAGCTTCCACGTCATTCATCTTAGCTTCTACGTCTTTCTTTAAACCATCCATATTAGCTTCCACGCCTTTGTTTAAACCATCCATCTTAGCCTCTACATCTTTCTTTAAACCATCCATCTTATTTTCTGTTACTTTTTGTGCGAGTGACATTTTTTGTGCTCCATCTCGTAATTTTGATATATCATGTTGCATTTCTTCCTCTTCTTCATAAGTCATTCTAGAGATTTCAAGTTGCTTACTAGTTTTTTCCATTTTCTTTCTTCAGGGCATAAATTATCAATAAAAATGCTTCACTATGCCCTTTGAATTCCTTCAAACTAATTTTTCAAACCAAGCTTATGCAAACAAAAGAAAAAAACTACACACCCTTTTTTTGTTTAACTTTGTAAGATATCGATATTGAATCTGATGTATCTCTATACTTTTGGATCTCCCAAGTTTGAAATTGCTTCCTGTAGTAACTCTCTGAGCAATCTTTCTCACCCCACAAGTCTGATCAAGATTGGATTCTCCAATTAAGAGTTATGTCAAATCTCCCACGATGACCTGACTATAGACTAGTTCAGTAGAGCAAACTTGTATGACATGCTGCGGGTCACTGTTTCAACCTTAGGTTCTAAAAATGATACCCAAAAGAACTGTAGTACGTCCTCTCTCTGTAACTTCTTACGAAAATTCAATTTGATATTCAGAGTGAAAGTTAGGACGATTTTCCCAAGGTTACCTGTTCGGAATGTAATTTGGGGGTTTGCTAAAACCCTACTTTCCTCAAATTATATCTCCGAAAATATAGCGAGACAGGATCTGAAATTCGAAGCCAATGTTCAAAACAATTTGTTATCAAATGGGTTTTTGTTTTATCTTCTGACACATTGCAGAAAGAAATTTATAGCAAAAATTCCACGATGACTTGTTTGGAGCAGCAAAACCCTAAAATCCAAAGCTCTGATACCAAATGTTATGAAACCAACTCACAAAAAGATAGAAAAGATAGATCAAAGCCTTATAATTCAGCCACTTTGAGGGGGAAACCTCCTTTACATTATACAAATGAAACATTTATGGATGATTCAAATTAAAAAACCTCCTTTCTATATATAGGAGTCTAAGGGGTCACAATATAACCAAGCCGACCTAACAATAATAATATAAAGGAACAAAAATAACAATAGATGGATTCTATGGGGCACAATAATAACAATATGGGGACAATACGAGCACAAAAATAACAATAAGGCATACAAAGACAATAGTAATGGGGGAATCACTAGTATTATAGGGACCTAACAATACCCATGTTGCATACTTTCAATGGACCGTACTACAAAAAAAAATTAAAAATACATGGAAAATGTGATTGCAATCATGTTTTTCATGTATTTCTCATTTTTTTTTGTAGCACAGTCCATCGAAATTATTGGGTACTATTTGAATGAGGAAATAAATTTTGCATCCAACGAGTACTCCCGCTTGAAAATTAAGTAAACTCTTAGGGAGATATGTTGAAAATACGATTTGAAAAAGTAGTTTTTTTTAGTCTTTTTACTTTTTTACTCCAAAAATTGTGAATCATCCCCCATGGTTGGCATCATCATCTTTAATCCTATTGGTTCTTATAAAGTTTATTTTTGTTGTAAATTTTTCTTAGGAGGCCCATTTTAGACCTCAAAATTCCCTTAATGATTTCTTGCTTAAATTTCTCTTTCAATTTGGGCTTGATGAGAAATTTATAAAATGGATAATGGTTTACATTTCCTCTCCTTGGATATCCCCCATGGTAAATGGTCACTCCTATGGATTCTTCAAATTTTTTAGAGGAATGTGTCAAGGCTGTGAATTGTCCCCTTTTTTATACATTTTGGATGGAAGACTCCTTTAGCAGGCATCTCGAATATGAGAGACAAAATGGAAATATATTGGGAATAAGATATGTCTCAGTTGTTAAGAGCACAAATCACTACCAATTCATAAATGACATGATTTTTTAGGGAGTAGCCTCTCTTACCATTGCAGGTCACTTCAGGGCAGTCATGGATTAATTTCTCTTGGCCTTTGGTGGTATCATTACCCGCAAAATGTCACAGATCTATTCTCGAAATATTAGTTCCCTTTTTCAAAGACATATGGGTCACCTCTTTGGCTTCCATACAATTTCCTATTGGAAGGATTTTTGATAATTGGGAATCCAATTTGTTTAAATTATCATTCCTCCATATTCTAGCTGAGCATCATCACCAAATCTAAATCCAAGCTACAACAATGGAGATTGTTTTAGTTAAATTTAGTTGGACATTAGGTCATCATTAAGGAAGCCTTATCTACCCTCCCTCTTTACCAAATTACAAAACTTCTTGCTCTATCTGACATTTTGTATGAAATGGATAAAATACTTAGGAAATTTTTATGAAAAGGAGGTAAGAACAACAATATGAAATACCACTTAATCAAATGGGCAATGGTTAAGACCCCAAAAATTCATGGAAGATTGGGAATTTGTGGCCCCTCCTTAATGAATGTTGCTTTAGTTTCTATGAAGGCGTAGTCATATATTTCTAATAGACCTTCTTGGTGGAAATAAGTCCTAAGGAGTAAACACTTCCCTTAATGTTGAGAATTTAGTCTTAATGCTCCTTTGGCACTAAGAGCAGGATTGCAAATTTGGAAACTCTTTCTCTCCTATATGGATTTGATCAAAGATCACATCTCTAGATTTCGAGGAAGTGGGAAGCAAGTAATTTTGTGGTCTAATAAGATTCTCAATAAAATGAATCTAGATGTTATGAGGATCTCACCCCTCTGATGGTTGTGTTCTAAAGTGAAAGCCACACTTATTGGCATCTCAAATTAGGACAATCGTGGTCCAGCTAGAACTTGGAAAAACATTTATTAACAACACTTCACTTAGGTTTGTAAGTTGAAATCATAGTTGGTTTGATTCAGGTGGATAGTGGTGGCCACCTGCCTATTCCACTTGGACCCTCACCATTGTTACTTCAGTTGTTTTTTTTTTTCCTTAATTGTAGCACAATTTACTATTTTTGGCATTTTTTTGGGTCCTGAACTTCCAGAGCCATTTTGAGGCCATAAATGACGTTTTTTTGACAAAATTCTTCAAATGATTTCAAATTAATTTGTGGCAGCAATTGTAGTCCTCGGAAAGATCTTCCTAACGAGGTATCATACACGTCAAACATAGATAATATAACCAAGTTACGACCCCAGGAAGTTGGTTGCCTAACTAACCCCAACGAGGCCCATAAACTCTTTGTGTTACATCTCCTTGGGTTAGGTTTTTGGTTGTTTAGGGTCTTCTCTTATTATTTAATAATAAAAAGTCCCTTGAGCCTCATTGTAACTCAGTTCAGAGGCATGTAGCCACCACATCCCTTCTCAGAGATAAGCTACCATCGCACGAGCTAGTCTTATTTCCATTTTGTTTGTAAGCATATTTCAGTATTTAATATTAATGAAATGAAGTGTTAATTCTGTTGCATCTCGGTATTTACGATTATCTCTATAATTTGTTTCATTTCCGTTTAAATCTGGATCAGTGGTACCAGAGTGGTATGCTCTTTATTTTTTTTTCTTTGCATGTCCCCAACAAGGTTGTGATATAAGGATTTGGGCTCCATCTGCTTGAACCTTTGCAACATCAGCCTCGCAAACCTCGACAACCGCCCATGGGGGAAGAAAAGAAAGAGGAGCGAACAAGAGATCCTATCAAAATATTGCTCGAGGAGACCCTTGAGAAACAAAGGAACGCGATGATGGATAACCTTGCCCAGATCCTTCAACGGTTTCCCACTGGTGGCACATCCACATCCAGCAGCCACTTGGAGGCTTCGTGCCTTTTTAGGTACAAGTAAATTTTGACATTCCCATATTTGAGGGCCAAATAGATGCAGACTTTGTAGATAAATTGTTAAAACTTCTAGAAGGATATTTTTTTGTTCATAATTTTTCCAGTCAGGAAAAGATTACATTTTATCTTCTCAAAGCCATCCCCCACGTCAAGCACTGATGGGAAACCTATTGTGAGAAAAAGGATGAAAGTACGACCTCATTGTTTTCAACCGCTCCCACTTGGAATTCGTTCTATGACACCATCAAGGAGAAGTACTACCCTATTAGGAGCTATGAGGACAAATACATAAAGTCGACCACGCTATGGCAGGGAAGGGACCAAGATGTATCAGAGTTTACCGATGTTTTTCATACCCTTCATATGAAGTTGGGTATCAAGGATTCTGAGAAACATTTGGTCCTCAAGTATTGCGGCTTCCTACATAGATACATCCAGGATGAGATGGAGTTCCTGGAGATCTCCTCTCTTGGTATGACATACTGATACGTTATCAAGAATGAGCAGAAGTTTAAACAGAAGAAGTGAGACTTTGGACCTACGAATCTGAAGCAAGGGAAAGGTGCCTCCAAATCATAGAACAAAGGAAAAAGCTAAGGCGGGACGGCCCAGGACAACCTGCCAAAGCCACAAGCAAAGGACAACACTGTGAAGCTGAAGCAGGACACGGGAAAGAAGTACGAGTTCCATAAGAGGTCCACTCAGAACCCAAGTGAGTGTTGGGCCAAGCAATCATTGGTGGTCAAGTTGAAGGCTTCGGAGACAAATGCATGTTTCAAATCTGTGTCAGAACCCAACAAGGAGAATGAAAATGCAAAGTATATTATCGATGTGGAGGCCAACGCCACCATTTCCACCAAAAATATCGAGAATGAGGAACCCAAAGATCCAGAGGAGGAGGAGCCTCTCTTGCACTCCTAGATGTGGATAAATGGTTCCCCACTACAATTCATTATTGGCAACAGGAGCCAAAAGAACCTCATTGCAGCAGAGGTCATGAAGCGGTCAGGCTTACCGACCACAACACACCCACAGCCGTACACCATCGGGTAGCTTCACCAAGGATGGGATCTTCGCGTGAGAAAATAGTGTCACCTTCCATACAAGATCAAGCCCTTCACAGATGAGGTATTATGTGGCATTGGTCCCCTTGATTTCTGTGATGTATTATTAGGCCAACTATACTTGTGGAAATGACATCTTGTGTATGAGTCAGGGCATCACACTGTTATTGTTACCTTGGTAGATAAGTTATACAGGATACCATAGGTAGCACCGCATACTGCCATCTCTCTGGTTACTACAAAACAATGTAGTAAGCTCATTTCCAAAACTGGGAAATTTTTTTTCCTGATTATACGCCCTTAGGGAAAGAAGAAGATGGCGGTCGCGACCTCCAGATAGGGTCCCTCTGCATGACAACAACATATGGACAAGGTCATGGAGGAGTACGAGGACATCTTCACCTCCCCTGCAGGGGTGCCTCTACACTGTCAGTTCAAACACGCCATTGATCTGACCCCAGGTGTGTCATTTCCCAATGGACTAATCTATCGGCGCTCCATTATGGAGAATGATGAAATCAAGATGCAGATTCAGGAGTTGCTATAGAAGGTCACATCCATCCAAGTTCAATGCCCTGTGGGATCCTAATCGTGTTGGTACAAAAGAAGGATGGGACTTGGAGACTCTGTATTGACTATCGGGAGCTAAACAAGATTATTGTCCAGAATAGGTACTCGATCCCATGGATTGATGACCTTCTCGAACAATTCAAGGCGGGGAATATTTCAACAAGATCGACTTGAAGTTTGGATATCACCAAGTACCAATTGAACCCTCTAATGTGTGGAAAACTACCTTCAAAGCCAAGGATGGCCTTTTCGAATGGTTGGTTATGCCTTTCGGATTGACGAATTCTCCTACAACCTTCATGAGGTTGATGGATGACATCCTACAGCCATTCACCAACTCATTTTTAGTGTTATACTTGGATGATGTCTTGATCTCCAACCAAAGTTAGGAAGAGCACCTCCACCACATACGATAGGTTCTCCAAATGCTACAACAACACAAGGTGTGTGCCAATTTGGAGAAATGCACTTTTGGCATGACCCAGGTTCAGTATCTGGGATACATTATTGATGAATGGGTCGTGCATGTGGATCCATCCAAGATCCAAACCATTTGGGATTGTCTAGCCCCAACCATTTTGATAGAGCTCTGCAACTTTCTGGGTCTTTCCAATTTCTAACATGGGTTCATTTTGGGGTTCTCTCATATCTCTTAGAATTTGAGTCAAGTCATCAAGGGAGGAGCGAAAGAAAACTTCTTTTGGTTTGAGTCTCAAAAGAAGGCATTCGTAGAGTTGAAACATCACCTCTAGTCTGCACTAGTGCTCACATTACTAGACTTGAAACAACCCTTTGATATCAAGACATATGCCTCAGACTATGCTATTGGGGCAGGCCTTGCTCAATAGGAGCATCTAGTGGAATATCATAGTGAGACACTTCCAGACACAGTCCGAAAGTATCCCACTTCTGAGAAATAGATGTATTCCATTGTGTAGGCCTGCTAACAATGGAAGTTGTAGAAATTCCCACTGTAGATCAATAGGTTATGCAATATACTAAAGCAAAATACAAGATCTACTTCTACAATAAACTTTTCGGAAGCTTAATCGAATATGAGCAAGATCTAGAACACATATAACTAAGAATGATAAATCAATCACACATGAACATAGAAGAATAACCCGAGGAAAGCCTCAGCCTAAAACCCCAATCTCTGTATTATCATACAAGTGGAAATATGTTCAGTATTACAAAAAGAATCATCTCACAAGTTATCCTTCTCTCTCTGCAATCAAACAATACAGCTCACAAACTAAATAGACACTAGATATGCCTTCCCTCAGCCCTCCAAGCCTCCTATTTCCTCGCGTAGTTTTTCTTAGGGTCCAATGATGCCACCTGTGTGATTGACCTCAGCACACACTCACTAAACTAAAGAAGTAACTATGCAATCTCTAAGGAATGAATTCCTTTTGCATGCAAGAGATATTCACAATGGAATATTCCTGCAACTGATAGTACACTGTCCCATCATCTAATCTCAACTAGGTATCTGTCTAAACTAACATGCATGAGTTATTTATGATATAATATTCAGTTATCTGAAGTGCAACAGTTACATGCACGCATGCATTAACTAACTGAACTCACAATTAGTTCAACAAACTATTTGAACTAATCTAACTGGACTTGACTCAGTTAACTGAGCCAAGTAATTACAACTCAATATTACAACTCATCCTTATCTCTTTAACTGATGGATAAATTCCTCAATCAATGGAGAAACTATTGCATGTCCCCACATAGACTTCATGTTTGATTTTCTACAACTAATTAACTCGATATGAATTAATTAATTATTTTACAAACAGCAGCTAAGATCAAATTCGAATTTTTACTTCTCTATTTTAGTCCAGGGACTAACTGAAATACGAAGGTATCATGAAATGCTGTTTATAGCAGTGCTAAATTTATCACTTCTATATTTAACATTTCTTGTTACTATTTTCAACACTCACTCTCAACAAGAAAGGGATTATCGGTAATCCCAATCCTGTCTCTATGGAACTCGAACTTGAAATTTGACAATGCCTTAGTCAAAATATCTGCATCCTATTCCTCGGGCAAAACATACAACAACAACATGATCCTCTTGACCACACAGTTTCGAAGATGGTGATACCGGATATCAATGTTCTTGGACCTGTCATGAAAACCTGGATTCTCAGAGAGTTTGATACAACTCTGATTATCACAATAGATCACAGTTGGATCTATCCTCTGACCAAACAATCCCACTAGAATCTTCCACATCCAGATGGCCTCACATGCAGCCTGACTAGCAGCCATGTATTTAGGCTATGCTGAGCTAAGTGCAACTGATCTCTGTTTCCTACTGTACCAGGAAACTGCAGCTGAACCAAGGTTGAAGATTCCTCCAGAAGTGCTCTTCTGGTCTGATGGACTCCCTGCCCAATCCGCATCTATGAAACCCTGAAGCTTCACTCCCTCTATCCATTTGTACCACAATCTAAACTGAGATGTGCCTCTGAGGTATCTCAGCACATGCTTCGCTGCCTTCCAAAACAACTTGGTAGGCTGAACCATAGCTTGACTCAGCTGGTTCACCGCAAAGCATAAGTTGGATCATGTGTTCACCAGATACATAAGTGAACCCACCAACTACCGATAAATAGTAACAGCTACTACCTCACCTGAAGTAGCATCCTCCTTCCACATGTTCCCAACTAGAGGAGTCTGCATGGGCTTGCACTTCTCCATGTCAAAACACCTGAGTATCTCATTGGCATACTTGTCTTGAGACACAGATACTTCACCATCTTTCTGCCACACCTCCATGCCTAGAAAGTAGTGCATAAGACCCATGTCCTTCATCTTGAACTCCCTTGCAAGGTCCTGCTTGCAAGACTGGATCAATTGATCATCACCTGTCAAAATCAGAACATCTATAGAAAGAACAATGATCAATGGCTTACCTTCTACCATGATGTGGTAAAGGTTCACATCTGCTTCAATCTTGGTGAAGCCCAACCCAATGAAATAGCTATCGATCTTGGTGTACCAAGCACGGGGTTCTTGCTTTAGCCCATACAAAGCCCTCTTGAGTTGACACACATGAGACTCACGATCAAAGGTCTCAAAACCCTCTGGCTGCTCAATGTACACCTCCTCCTCAATATTCCCATTGAGGAATGTTGTCTTCACGTCCATTTGATGGATCTTCCAACCCATCTAAGCTGATAGTTCCAACATCAATTTGATAGATGAGTACCTTGCTACAGGAGCAAAGGTCTCATCGTAGTCGATCCCCTCGACCTGTGAGAAACCTTTGGTAACAAACCTTGTCTTATGTTTCTCAACACTACTATCAGCTGCCTGCTTTACCTTGTAAAGCCATCTGGAACTAACCACTAACTTGCCCTGAGGTCTTGGGACAACATCCCACACAATGTTCCAAATGATAGAGTCGTACTCCTCTACCATTGCATCAACCCAGACTGGTTGTTGCACTGCCTCCTCAAATGAAGAACGTTCGGACTCTACACACTCCCCAACCACGGCCATGTACCCAGTGTACCACTCGGGCGACCTCTTCTTTCTGCACTGAGAAGATGGTTGTCCCACATTCTCCCGTGCATCCAGCATCAACCTGTCAGCTTCCCTTGAGCGTTTCCACCCATCTCTGGAAGTCTCAACATGAGTGGATGTATCCACTCCCATATCCTTTGCATGTGGCTGCTTTGCATCAATCTGAGGCTCCTCCTCCGTAGCAAATGAAAATTCCTCCTCTGCATGCAACTTGAGCTCCCTCTCAAGTGATACTCGCATGGCTTTCTTCTTGTCAAACTTCAGGTCCCTGTGTACCACTGTCCTTTGATTGGTAGACAGGTACACCCGATAGTTGTGGGGTGTATCTGTGTACCCCACAAGTATTCCCAATTCAGTTGTTGGATCTAGCTTCTTCTGGGCATCTTTGGTCACATGATAGTAAACTGATGAACCAAATATTTGGAAGTGACTCACATCAGGTCACTTCCCAGAAAAGGCCTCCATAGGTGTCTTCATTCCCATTATACAGTGCGAGCTTCTGTTCTACAAGTATACTGTTGTATTTCATGCCTTAGCCCAAAAATGCAGTGGTAGGCTTTGGTCATGCAACATCGCTTGAGTTGCTCCCATAGTCAATCTATTCCTCCTTTTGGCCACTCCATTCTACTGTGGGTTATGGGGTGCCATCAACTCCCTTTAATTCCTTCTGCAGCGCATAATTCCTTAATCTGTTGGGAGACATACTCTCCACCATTGTCGCTATGCAAGGATTTTATTTTCTTTCCAGATTCTTTCCCTGTTAGGGCTTTAAACTCACAAAACCTCAAGAAGGTCTGATCCTTCTTTTGCATAAAGTAGATCCAACATCTACGAGAAAAATCATCAATAAAAATAACATAGTACCTTTGTTTAGCGATGGAGGCTATAGAGAATCGTCCACAAACATCATAGTGAACTCGCTCCAATATTTCTCCAGCTCTACTGTCTCGATCCGAAAAGGAAGATTTCACATACTTACTCAAGGTACAACATTTGCATGTATTCATCTACTCCAGTTTTCCCTTGGGAAGTCTAATAGAAATCTATTACATGATCTTCAAGGCTCCATGGTGCAATTGGCCCAGTATTCTATGCCATAGCTCGCCAACATCTTGGTTCTGCACCATCTCAGCTTTGGAACTCAATGCATCACAGTCGTCTTGATCCGGATTTAAACAGGAAAGCAACAAATTACAGAGATAACCACATACACAAAGATGCAGCGGAAATAATACTTCATTTCATTAATGGAAAATACTGAAATATGCTTACAACCAGAAATGGAAATAAACCAGCTAGGGCGATGGTAGCTTATCTCTGAGAAGAGATGTGATGGCTACATGCCTCTGAACTGTGTTACAATGAGGCTCGAAGGCCTATTTATTGTTGAGAAACAATGGAAAACCCTTAACATTCCAAAACCTAACCCTAGGAGATGAAACGCCAAACTGTGGGCCCCGTTTGGGGTAAATTGGTACATCAACTTCCCAGGGTCGTAACTTTGGCATATGATCTCCGTTTGACGCGTAAAATAACTCATTAGAAAGATCTATCCGAGCACTATCATTGTTGGAACGGGCTTCCCCAAAAAACGTCGTTTAGGGCCTCAAAACGGCTCCGGAAGTTCAGGACCCGAAAAATTGCTAAAAAAAGTAAGTTGTGCTACAATTAAGGAAACTGAAAATGTTGAGAAAGACAATGGTGGGGGTCCAGGTGGACTTGGCAGGTGGCCACCAATATCCACCTGTATCATTCCTCCCCCCTTAGGAAGCAATGGTCCCCATTGCGTTGAGCTCCTCCATGAGATGAGGAAACTTCTGCTGAACTTGTTCCCTGGTGAGCCACTTGCCCTGCTGAAGGAGTTGGCCTGCTTTGACAACTCGATACAGTTGGATATTCTGTTGGCGAGTGTTCTTGATCTGTGTGTCCATGATCCGATCAGTTGCAGCTTGTTCCATGCAATCTGGATTTAATTCTGTGGGTTTGAGCTGTTCTGCAATGTCGGATGTGTCTAGCAATGGTGGAAAGTATGGCCGAAGGCGGTCCACATTGAACACTGGGTGCAGGCCAAGGAATGGGGGAATGCTGAGCTCAAATGCATTGTCTCCCATAGCCTTAGTAATGGTGTAAGGACCATATCGGAGTGGTCTCAATTTCCGATAGGCTCCAGTAAGGCGTTCCTTTTACAAATGCAACCAGACTTTGTCGCCCACCTAAAACTTGTGTGGCACCCGATGTTGATCATGTCGCTGCTTGTACATGGCATTTGATTTCTCAAGAATGTCATGGACCTGCTGGCGAATATGTTGGATGCGCTCAATGAAGCTGGTGGCCTTATCTGTTTCGGACCAGACATGAGCTGAATTCATGTGAGTAGCTGCAAGTGGCATGGCCACATCAATGGGGCATAGTGGCTGGAATCCCAAACCCACCTGAAAAGGGCTATGGCCAATGGAGCTGTGAAGAGCTCGGTTGTAGCTGTGCTGAACATAGGGGAGGCCCTCGTCCCATGTGCGTGGATGCTTTGAGTTATACATGCGCAGAATGTGCACAATCATCCTATTGACAACCTCTGTCTGGCCATCAGTTTGAGGATGGAAGGCTGTGGACTTTGTGAGTTTGGTGTCCAGCATTGACCAGAGACTGGACCAAAATGTGCTGAGAAACCGACTGTCCCGATCTGAGATGATAGACTGTGGGATCCCAAAGTGCACCCACACTCGTTCAAAGAAGAGTTTAGCAGTGGCTTCTGCTGTGATATTCTTCTTGCAGGCCATCATAATGGCCATCTTCGAGAACCTGTCGACGACCACAAAAACACAGTCATTTCCATGCTTAGTGGAAGGAAGGCCTGACATGTAATCCATGGAGATGGATTCCCAAGGTCGACTAGGGGTAGGCAACGGGGTATAGAGGCTGTGCTTCTTAATGGTCGGTTTGGCAATGGCACAGGCAGTACATGATCGGATGTACTTCCCAACATCCTGTCGAAGATTCGGCCAATAGAAATAATTTTGCAGTACTGCCACTGTTTTCTCGACCCCGAAATGCCCAGTAGCCCGACTGTAGTGTGCTTCCCAAATCATCTTGGCACGCTCGCTTGAAGGAACACAAAGGTGACCGAGGTGGCATAATAGGGCATCGTGGAGGTGAAAATCTGCAACATGCCGACCCTCCAAGAGTGTCTGGTATGTGTGGCCGAATTCTGGGTCGCTTTTGTAGAGAAGTGGCCAATCAGAAGTCTCGTGCCCACAAGAGTTGAGCACGGTGGTTAGCGCCATGATCGGTGGTCGACTGAGGCAATCTGCAACATTATTGGTGCTGCCCTTTTTATACTTGATATTCAAGTGAAACTGTTGCAGGTATGTAGACCACTTCTGATGGCGATCATTCTGCAATTTCCCTTGGGTCTGTATGAACTGCAGAGGTCGGTGGTCTGTGTGGATGACCGTTTCCTTCCCCAAAATGTAATGCTTCCATTGTCGGCAGGCCTGTACAATGGAATACATCTCTTTATCATAAGTGGGGTACTTCCGGACTGTGTCTGAAAGTGTTTCACTGTGATATGCCACTGGATGTCCATGTTGAGTAAGGACTGCCCCAATAGCATAGTCAGAGGCATCTGTCTCGACCTCAAATGGTTGTTGTAAATCTGGTAACGCGAGCACTGGTGCCGTGCAGAGGCGATCCTTCAACTCCCTGAATGCCTTCTGTTGAGATTCAGACCAAAAGAATTTTGCTTTCGCCGCGCCCTTGGTGACTTGACTCAAGGGCCAAGAAATATGAGAAAACCCCAACACAAACCTGCGGTAGAAGTTGGCAAGACCTAGAAAGCTGCGGAGCTCTGTTAGAGTGGTTGGAGAGGGCAAATCCCGAATGACTTGGATCTTGGCTGGATCGACATGCACCCCCTGTTCATCAATGATGTATCCCAGATACTGAACCTGGGTCATGCCAAAAGTGCATTTCTCCAAATTGGCACATAGCTTGTGTTGCCGCAGTGTTTGGAGAACCTGTCGGATGTGGTGGAGGTGCTCTTCCCAACTCTGGCTGAAGATCAGAATGTCATCCAAGTATACTACTACAAAGGAGTTGGTGAATGGCCGCAAGATGTCATCCATTAGCCTCATAAAGGTTGCAGGAGCATTCGTCAATCCGAAAGGCATCACCAACCATTCGAAGAGGCCCTCCTTGGATTTGAAGGCAGTCTTCCACACATCAGAGGGTTCGATTGGTACCTGGTGATATCCTGACTTCAGATCAATCTTGCTGAAATATTTCGCCCCCTTTAGTTGGTCTAGGAGGTCATCAATCCGCGGGATCGGGTACCTATTACGGACAGTGATCTTGTTCAGCACCCGATAGTCAATACAGAGTCTCCACGTCCCATCCTTCTTCTGTACCAACACGATCGGGCTCCCACAGGGCGATGAACTCGGATGGATGTGACCTTTCTGTAGGAGCTCCTGAATCTACCTCTTGATTTCATTGTTCTCCAGAACGGAGCGCCGATAAATTGGTCCATTGGGTAGCGGTGCACCTGGGGTCAGATCGATGGAGTGCTTGACTTGACAGTGCAGAGGAACCCCTGCCGGGGAGGTGAAGATGTCCTCGTACTCCTCCACAATCTTGTCCATCTGTAGTTGTCGTGCAGAGGGACCCCGTTTGGAGGCCGCGGCCACTGTCTTCTTCTTTCCTTGAGGGCGTATCATCAGGAAAACAAATTTCCTGGTTTTGGAAATGATCTTACTGCATTGTTTTGCAGTAATCAAAGAGATGGCGGCAGGTGGTGCTACCTCTGGTATCCTAAACAACTTATTTCCCAATGTAATAATAACAGCACGGGGCTTGGATTCATACACAGCATGTCGCTTCCACAAGTATGGTTGTCCTAGTAATACATCACAAACTTCAAGGGGAGCAATGTCACACAATACCTCATCCATGAAGGGCTTGATGTTGTATGGAAGGCGACACTGCTGGCTCACGCGAAGATCTCGTCCTTGGTGAAGCCACCCAATGGTGTATGGTTGTGGATGTGTTGTGGTCGGTAAGCCCAACCGCTTCACGACCTCTGCTGAAATGAGGTTCTTTTGACTCCCGCTATCAACAATGAACTGTATCGGGGAGCCCTTTACCCACATCTGGGAGTGGAAGAGACGCTCCTCCTCCTCTGGATCTTCGGGTTCATTTTTCTGGATCTTTGCAAAAGCAACAGTGGCGCTGGGATCCGCATCAATGATCTGCTTCCCTTTTTCATACCCCTTATCGGGTTCTGACTCAGAGTCGGAACATGCATCTGATTCTGAAACCTTTAGCTCAGCCACCAGTGACTGCTTGGCCCGACACTCACTTGTGTTGTGAGTGGAGCTCTTATGGAACTCGCACCATTTTCCAGTGTCCTTTCTTGGCTTCGCGACGCTGTTCTTTGCTTGCAGCTTCGGCTGGTTGTCTTGGGCTGTCCCGCCTTGGCTTTGTCCTTTGTTCAGTGGTTTAGGGGCACCTTTCCCCTGCTTTGGATTCGCAGATCCAAAGTCTCGCTTCTTTTGTTTAAACTTTTGCTCGACCTTGACGGCATATCGGTATGTTGCGCTGAGCGAGGGGATGTTTAGGAATTGTATTTCTTCCTGGATGTACTTGTGCAGGCAGCCACGGTATTTGAGTATCAAATGTTGCTCCGAATCCTTGATACCCAACTTTGTGCGAAGGGTATGGAAAAGATTGGTGAACTCCGGCACGTCTTGGTCCCTTCCCTGCCGCAGCGTGGTCCACTTTATGTATTCATCCTCATAGCTTCCGACAGGGTAGTACTGCTCCTTGATGGCATCCTGGAACGAATCCCAGGTGGGTGCGGCTGAAAATAGTGAGCCAGTACTTTCATCCTTCTGCTCGCAGTAGGTTTCCCACCAGTCCTTGACGTGGGGGGCTGCTTTGAGAAGAGCAAAAACAATCTTTTCCCGACTCGAAAATTCATGAACAGAAAAATAACCCTCTAGCAGATTTAACCATTTATCTACGGCATCTGCGTCTATTTGACCCTCGAATATGGGGATTTCAAAATTAACTTGTACCTTAAAGGGTGTGGCGTTTCGAGAGTAGCTGCTGGAAGCTGATGCGTCGCTTCTGGGTAGCCGCTGAAGGATCTGGGCAAAGCTGTCCATCATCGCGTTCCGTTGTCGCTCGAGGGCTTCTTCGAGCAAGATTTTGATGGGATCTCGTGCCCCCTCATCTTTCTTCTCGTCTGCCATGGGAGGCCGTCGGGATTTGCGAGGCTGGTCTTGCAAAGGTTCAACCAGTTCAAGCCCTAACTCCTTATATCCCGACCTTGTTGGGGACATGCAAAGAAAAACAGAGAAAAAGCAGACCGCTCTGATACCACTGATCCAGATTTAAACAGGAACGCAACAAATTACAGAGATAACCATATACACAAAGATGCAGCGGAAATAATACTTCATTTCATTAATGGAAAATACTGAAATATGCTTACAACCAGAAATGGAAATAAACCAGCTAGGGCCATGGTAGCTTATCTCTGAGAAGAGATGTGATGGCTACATGCCTCTGAACTGTGTTACAATGAGGCTCGAAGGCCTATTTATTGTTGAGAAATAATGGAAAACCCTTAACATTCCAAAACCTAACCCTAGGAGATGAAACGCCAAACTGTGGGCCCCGTTTGGGGTAAATTGGTACATCAACTTACCGGGGTCGTAACTTTGGCATATGATCTCCGTTTGACGCGTACAATAGCTCATTAGAAAGATCTATCCGAGCACTATCATTGTTGGAACGGGAAACATCGGTCCAATGTTGCCCCCGGATTCCCCAAAAAACGTCGTTTAGGGCCTCAAAACGGCTCCGGAAGTTCAGGACCCGAAAAACTGCTAAAAATAGTAAGTTGTGCTACAATTAAGGAAACTGAAAATGCTGAGAAAGAAAATGGTGGGGGTCCAGGTGGACTTGGCAGGTGGCCACCAATATCCACCTGGATCACGTCTACCTCCAGCTTGTAGAGATTGTTTACTCGATTCCCGATTCGCTTGGTCTGTCTAGTGCCAATATGCCTCAGGAATACCTTTCCTTTACTAAAGACTACATCATAGCCTTTATCTTCTAGAATAGTAACGGACACAAGTTTCTTCTTCAGACCTGGTACATACTTTACATCAGTCAGGGTGAGAGGAGCTCCATGCTCCCTCTGAAACACAACTGTACCTTCACCTAAAACACAGTACTTTGCATCATCGCCCATCTCGATCCGCATCTGGAGATCCTTCTCCTCCAAGGTACTGAAAAGATTCTTGTCACCTAACATGTGGAATAAAGCTCCACTATCCAAGTACCACACACATCCCACCATGGATGAAACCATGCATGCGATAAGAGAGAAATCCAACTCAAACTGTGAGGCCACTGCCTCACCATTAGATCCCTTTGATGATCCCTTCTTGGATTTCTTCTGTGGATAATTCGTAGCACAATGGCCTACTTCATGACAATGAAGGCATCACACTTTCCATTTGTCAAACTTCTTCCCACCATGTGAAGAACCAGATTTGGGATGGGACACCTTCCCTTTCCCTTTCCTTGCTTTACTCGGTAAGGCTATATTTTCCTCATCATCCTGCTTTGATGAGGATTCGTCTCTGGTGCTTCTTCTTATCTCCTCTTGCATTAGATCTGACCAAAGTCGTTCCCAATATGGAATTTTTTATCTTCCATTAACCGAATCTTAGTAGCTATGCCAGCTCTTAGGAAGACTGAGTAGTGGAAGACTCATCATGTCATCATCAACAGTCATGATCCCTACACTTCCAAGCTCATCCCTACATGTGGTGAGCTTGTTCAGATATGTAGAGATCATGTCGCCCTTTTCATACTTGATTTTCTGAAGCTTGTCTTTCAAATCCAGCTTCCTCTGATCACTGCTATTCTGATATATATCTTTCAATGTTTTCCACATCGAAAATGGTGTCTCCTTCCCATGGAGTCTCGAGAAAATGTGGTCTCGAACTCCCTCCAGGAGGATTCTCCTTGCTCTAGCCACACATTTCTTCCATTTTTCCAATTCTGTAGCATCAAAAGCTGCCGACTTGGGGACTTCTTGATCAATGAAGTCCTTTAGACCGTTATCCTCTAATATTGCTTCCATGCGATCCTTCCAGGCTATATAATTCGAGCTGCCATCAAGGGCATAGTCGAGTCTTAACTCGTTGAACGCCATTGGTTAAATTGAGATGTGATAAGAAATAGATTTCTATATTCAGGAACCTCAAACTTCGAACTTCTCCCTTCTTGTATATTGTTCTTTGCTTTGATCACCTTTTCTCTAATATCATGTAGAAATTCCCACCATAGGTCAACAGATTATGCAATATACTAAAGAAAAATACAAGATATACTTCTACAATAAATTTTGCGGAATCTTAATCGAATATGAGCAAGATCAATAAGAACACATATAACTGAGAATGAGAAATCAATCACACATGAACACAAAAGAATAACCCAGGGAAAGCCTCAGCCTAAAACCCCAATCTTTGTATTATCATACAAGTGGAAATATGTTTAGTATTACAAAAAGAATCAACTCACAAGCTATCCTGCTCTCTCTGCAATCAAACAATACAGCTCACATATTAAATAGACACTATATATGTGTTCCCTCAGCCATCCAAGCCTCCTATTTCCTTGTACATTTTTTCTTGGGGTCCAATGATGCCACCTATGTGATTCGCCTCATCACACACTCACTAAACTGAAGAAGTAACTACGCAATCTCTAAGGAATGAATTCCTTCTACATGCAAGAGATATTCACAATGGAATATTCCTGCACTATTCCTACAACTGATAGTACATTGTCCCATCATTTGATCTCAACTCGGTCTCTTTCTGAACTAACATGCATGAGTTATTTATGAGAGAATATTCAGTTATCTGAAGTGCAGTAGTTACATGCATGCATGCACTAACTAACTGAACTCACAATTAGTTCAACAAACAATTTGAACTAATCTAACTGGACTTGACTCAATTCACTGAGCCAACTAATTACAAGTCAATATTACAACTCATCCTTATCTCTTTAACTGATGGATAAATTCCTCAATCAATGGAGAAACTATTGCATGTCCCCCCATAGACTTCATGTTTGATTTTCTTTAACTAATTAACTCAAGATGAATCAATTAATTATTTTACAAACAACTGCTAAGATCAAATTCAAATTTTTACTTCTCTATTTTAGTTCAGGGACTAACTAAAATAGGAAGGTATCTCAAAATTCTATTTATAGCAGTGCTAAATTTAGCACTTTTATATTTATCATTTCTTGTTGCTATTTTCAACAAAAGCATTACATTTTGGGCAAGGAAACAGTCATCCACACAGACCACCAACCCCTGCAATTCATACAAACACAAGGGTAAGTGCACAATGATTGCCATCAAAATTGGTCCACATACCTGCAATAGTTTCACTAAGTACAAGAAGGGAAGCACCACTAATGTTGCAGACTACCTCAGTCAACCACTAATCATGACGTTAACCACTATTCTCAACTCTTGTGGGCACGAGATTTTTGATTGGCCACTTCTCTACAAATGCAACCTAGAATTCGCCCACACATACCATATTCCCTTGGAAGGTCAATAAGTTCTATATTTTCACCTCAAGGATGCTCTATTATTCCACTTGGGACACCTTTGTGTTCCTTCAAGCAAGCATGCCAATATGATTTTGGAAGCACACTACATTCGTGTCGCTAGGCATTTTGGGGTCGAGAAAATAGTGGAAATATTGTAGAAATATTTCTATTGGGCGAATCTTCGATAGAATGTTGGGAAGCACATCAAATCCTACATTGCATGCGCTATTGCCAAATCGACCATTAAGAAGCAAGGCCTCTATACTCTGCTGCGTACCCCTAGTTGACCTTGGGAATCCATCTCCATGGATTACATGTCAGGCCTTCCTTCTACTAAGCATGGAAACGACTGTGTTTTTATGGTCGTCAAATATTCTTGAAGATGGCCACTATGGCGGCCTTCAAGAAGAATATCATAATAGAAGCCATTGCTAAACTATTCTTTGAACGAGTGTGGTTACACTTTGGTATCCCACAGTCTATCATCTCAGATAGAGACAGTAGGTTTCACAGTACTTTTTGGTCCAGTCCCTGGTCGATGCTGGACACCAAGACCATTAAGTGCACAACTTTCCATTCCCAAACTGATGGCCAGACAAAGGTCATCAACAGGATGATCGTACACATTTTTCACATGTAAAACTCAAAACATCCACGCACATGGGATGAGATCCTCGACTATGTCCAACACATCTATAACCACGCTCTCCACAACATGACTGGACACAACCCTTTTCAGGTGGGCTTGGGATTCTAGCCACTATGTCCCATTGATGTGGCCATACCATTTGTAGTGACTCACACAGATTTGGCTCATGTCCAACCTGAGGCTAATAAGGCAAATAAATTCTTTGATCACATTCAACACATCCATCATTAGGTCCATAACATATTGGACAAATCCAATGCTAAGTACAAGCAACAACATGATCAGCATCGAGTGCCACACACGTTCTAGGTGGGCGACAAAGTTTGGCTATATTTGCAGAAGGAGCATCTTACTCAGCCCCACCACAAGATTTTCCCACTTCGATATGGGAAATACACCATCACCAAGCGTGTGGGAGATAATTCTTTTGAGATCAGCATTCCCCCATTCCTTGGCTTGTACCCAGTGTTCAATGTGGATCACCTTCAACCATACCTTCCACCATTACTGGACACATCCGACGTTGCAGAACAACTCACACCAACAGAGTTAAATCCAGACTGCATGGAATAAGTTGCAATTGATCAGATCATGGACACACAAATCAAGAACACTTGACAGTAGAAGATCTAGCTGTATCAATTTGTCAAAGCCGACCAACTCTTACACCAAGGAAAATGGTTTACCAGGGACCAAGTTCAGCAGAAGTTTCCTCATCTCATGGAGGAACTCAATGCAATGGAGACCATTGCTTCCTAAGGTGGGAGGAGTGATCTAGGTGGATATTGGTGGCCGCCCTCCTATTCCACTTGGAACCTCACCATTTTTCTTTCAGTTTTTTTTTCTAGTTTCCTTAATGGTAGCACAATTTACTATTTTTGGGAGTTTTCGGCTCCTGAACTTTCAGAGCTGTTTTGAGGCCCTAAATGATGTTTTTTTTGGAAAATTTAATTTAATGATTTCAATAGAAATCACATTAACAACTTTGGTTCTCAAATATATCTTTCTAATGAGCAATTGTACGCATCAAACAAAGATAATATGAAGAAGTTATGGCCCCAGGAAGTTGGTTGCCCAACTAACCCCAACGGGGCCCATAAACTCTTGGTGTTACATCTCCTCGGGTTAGGGTTTTGGTTTTTTAGGGTTTTCATTTATTGTTCAATAATAAAAAGGCCCTTGAGCCTCATTGTAACTCAGTTCAGAGGCATGTAGCTGCCACATCTCTTTGTAGAGATAAGCTACCATTGCTTGAGCTAGTCTTAGTTCCATTCTATTTGTAAGCATATTTCAGTATTTGATATTAGTGAAATGAAGTTTTATTTATGTTGCATCACTATATTTATGGTTATCTCTATAATTTGTTGTGTTCTTGTTTAAATTCAGATCATGGTTGGTTGTGCTCCTAGAAATCATGCCACATAAGACCCTTGCGTTGGGTGGAACTCATAATTTATGGTTAAAGAAGGTTATTATATCCTAATGTTCAAATCAAGACTTCCACAAAAATCTAGAGTCTGGACTCATGTGTGTATTGGGTGTGGAGCCTGATTATCTTTGTATTCAAAGGTATCACCGCATTGGACCCTAGTTCGTAATGGGGTGGCAATGGCACCCATAAAATCTTCACTGCAGGGGGGGTCCAGGGGGTGCAGCTACAACCTTTCGGAGCCCCCCCCTAGCGGGGAGATCGGGGGCAGCACCCTCGAAGCTAAAAAATAGATGTAAAATTTCCTTGTAAACTATTGTAATTTCATAGTCAATCTGAGCCATTCATTAGCTGGAGATTTGACGGTAGAAGTTATGTTTAATTTAGGGTTTTTTGCCCTAGAAGGTAACCCCTCGCTATATATGAGGGAATTGTATTGTGTCTATGTAGATTGGTATTCTGAGTGAGGAAGAGAGAAGAGATTGAGAGTGAAGAGAGAATTACAGTGGATCTGTTGTAGGTTGTATCTCTTCAATTTGCTAGATAATATAAGAGGAAGGACTGGCAGTTTCTCCATGGACGTAGCCCAAACTTGGTGAACCACATATATATGTGCCTCTCTTGTTTTATTCATTTTCTTTGTTTATATTTCTGCAATATTTTATGGGTTCCATTGCTCTGTAATATAAAATTTTCTAACAACTGGTATCAGAGCTGAAGGTCTATTTGGTTGATAAAGTCATGGGAGAGAAGGATTACTGGTTCGAGTGGGAGCAATGGCGGAAGATGCTAGGTTTAGGGTCAAAAAATTTAACAGCCAAAACTACCAGTTGTGGAAGATGCAGATGGAATACTATTTGTATCAGAGAGATCTGTACCAACCATTGAGCAGAAAGGAAAAGAAGCCAATGAATATGATAGACACAGAATGGGATATTCTTGACAGAAAGGAACTTAGAACAATACGGTTGTGCCTAGCAGCGTCGGTAGTGTTTAATATTTCAAAGGAAATGAAAACAGAGGGTTTAATGTCGACATTAGCCAAACTATATGAAAATCCCTTAGCCTCAAATAAGGTATTTCTTATGAAGTGTTTATTTAATATGAAAATGTCAGAAGGTGGATCTGTTGTTGATTATTTAAATGAATTTAATACAGTTACCAGTTAGTTAAGTTCTGTAGGGGTAACTTTTGATGATAAAGTTAGGGCTCTGTTATTTCTGTGCTTATGCCAAAAAGTTGGAATGGTTTAGTTATGGCCATTAGTAACTCTGTCTCTAGGTCTAATACTTTAAAGTTTGACGATGTTGTTGGTGCAATCCTTAGCGAGGAAATGCAATGGAAAAAATTTGGTGAGACATCAGGTAATTCTTTGACTGTAGAGACTAGGGGAAGAAAAATGGAAAGAGGAAAGAGCCTTGTATATCACAGTAAGTCAAGAAAAGGTAGATCCAAGTTCAGATTAGGGATAGTGTGCTAGAAATGCGGGAAGAAAGGACACTTGAGGAAAGATTGCAAATCTCGGAAGGGAAAAGAAGGAGATGCGCAACAAGAAAATCATCATGAAGCGAATGTAACAGGTGATGTGTTGCAATATGCTTTGATTCTTTCTTTAGAAAATATTATTGATGCTTGGGTGGTAGATTAAGGGGCCTCATTCCACGCCACACCTGATAGGAAACATTTTCATGATTATGTTCAAGGATATTTCAGACGGGTTCGATTGGGTGACGATAAACCTTATAAAATCATTGGAATGGCTATAGTTTTCATAAAACAACAGAATGGAAATTAATGGCTATTGAAGGAGGTAAGGCATGTTCTAGATCTAAAGAAAAATCTTATTTCAGCAGGGCAGTTGGGAGGTGAAGGTTGTGTGACTACTTTTACAGATAAAACTTGGAAGGTCACTAAAGGATCCTTGGTAATAGAAAAAGGAGAAAAGGTTGGTACACTGTATTTATGCAATAGTATGTCTAATTATGTTAATGATTTAACATCTACAGGAGAAGATACAACATTGTGGCATCATAGGCTTGGGAACATGAGTGAGAAGGGAATGCATATTCTTCACTCAAGAAATTTGTTGTCAGGTTTGAAGCATGTTGATTTAAAATTATGTGAGAATTGCGTTTATGGAAAATAGAAGAGAGTCAAATTCCTCAGAGTTGGGAAAGAAAAGAAGAGCAAAAAATTAGAGCTTGTGTATACAAATGTATGGGAACCTGCTCAGTTATCATCTCTTGGTGGCTTTCATTATTATGTTACTTTTATTGATGGTGCAACCAGAAAAACCTAGATTTATTGTATTCGAAATAAATCTGATGTATTTGATACTTTCAAGAAATGGAAAGCTTTGGTTGAAAATGAGACAGGAAAAAGGTTAAAGTGTCTCAGATCAGACAATGGAGGTGGATATTGCAGAAAAGAGTTTGATAGGTACTGCTTAGAGAATGGAATTCACAGAGAGAGGATAGTTCTAGGAACACCACAAGAAAATGGTGTGTCAAGAAGGATGAACAGGACAATCATGGAGCGTGCAAGGTGCATAAGATTGCATGCAATATTTCCTTTACAGTTTTGGGTAGACACTATAGATACTATTGTTTATCTAATAAACAGAGGGCCTTCAAGTTCCTTGGATGGTGGTATTCCAGAGGAGGCATGGACAGGTAAAAAGGTAAACTACTCTTTTTTAAAGACTTTTGGTTGTGAAGCTTTTGTCCACATTAATAAAGAAAATAGAACAAGTCTTGAGGAAAAATCAAAGAAATGTACCTTTATTAGATATGGTGTTAATGATTTTGGTTATCACTTTTATGATTATGAAGAACACAAAAGCATTAGGAGTAGAGATTTCATATTCAATGAAAATGTTTTGTACAAGGATCAACTGCAGGAAAAGAAACAATAAAAAGAAAACAAAGAATACACAGTGCTTGATGAGATCACAAAAAAAGTGATGGTACCTAAAAATCATAATGATCAATGGCTAGAACAACAACCACAATAGCAACAAGCACATCAAACACCTAAAAGTGGTGTTAGAAGATCTACCCGGATAATTAGACCCCCTGAATGATACTATCCTTCATTATATTATGTACTGTTGACTGATTATGGTGAACCAAAATATTATGAAGAAGCAGTGCAGGTAGAAACCAGGAAGAAGTGGGAACAAGCCATGAAAGAAGAGATGGACTCCTCAGCACATAACTAAACTTGGGACTTAGTCAGGTTGCCTGTAGGTAAAACAACATTGCAAAATAAATGGGTTTACAAGTTGAAGGAAGAAGATGTAGGTAGAAAAAGATATAAAGCTAGACTTGTGGTGAAAGGGTTTGCACAGAAAAAGGGTATAGACTTTGATGAGATATTTTCTCCTGTTGTTAAAATGACTTCAATCAGAACTATTTTAAGTCTAGTAGCAGTTGAAGATTTGCATCTTGAGCAGTTAGATGTAAAGACAACCTTTCTCCATGGGGATTTGGAGGAAGAGATATATATGTAGTAGCCACAAGGATATGAGGTAAAAGGGAAGGAGAAACTAGTGTGCAGGTTGAAAAGAGCTTATATGGCTTAAAATAGGCTCCAAGGTAGTGGTATGTAAAATTTGATAGGTTTATGTCTGAACAAGGTTATACTAGATGTCACTTTGATCATTGTGTTTATCTCAAAAGGTAAAATGATGGCAGTGATATTATATTGTTATTGTATGTAGATGACATGCTTGTTCCAGGTTATAACATGCAGGAAATAAATGTGCTCAAAAGAAAATTGGCGAACTCATTTGCAATGAAGGATTTGGGTGCTGCAAAACAAATCCTTGGTATGAGATTAACTAGAGACAGGAAGAATCACAGATTAACATTGTCTCAAAGTGGGTACATAGAAAAGGTGTTGAAAAGGCTTAATATGCAGAATGCAAAACTAGTTAGTATACCTTTGGCTAGCCATTTCAAATTAAGTAAGGACGAGTGTCCCAAGACTCATGAAGAAATGGCTCAATGTCTAATGTTCCATACACATTAGCAGTTGGAAGCTTAATGTATGCAATGGTCTGCACAAAGCCTCATATTGCACATCCAGTGGGAGTTGTAAGCAGGTACATGAACAATCCAGGAAAAGAACATTGGATGGCGGTGAAGTGGATTCTCAGGTATTTGAGAGTACCACAAATCAAGAATTATGCTTTGGTGGTTCAAACATTGCTCTACAAGGATATGTTGATGCAGATATGGTGGGTGATAGAGATAACAGGAGGAGCATAATAGGGTATGTGTTTACTGTAGGTGGAAAAATTGTCAGTTGAGTCTCAAAACTACAAAGTGTTGTTTCACTCTCAATAAGAGAAACAAAGTATGTTGTTGCTACAGAGACTAATAAAGAAATGATTTGGTTACAAAGGTTTCTGGATGAATTGGGTAAGAAGCAAGAGTTGGGCAGGTTATATAGTGACAGCCAGAGTGCCATACATCTTTCAAAGAACTTTGCATTTCATTCCAAGAATAAACATATACAGCTCAAGTACCATTTCATACGGTCATCGTTGGGAGATGGACAGTTGAAGCTGGAAAAGATACACACTAGCCAGAATCTTGCAGATATGTTAACAAAAGTTGTAACCAGGGAGAAACTGAGAATCTGCTCAGTTTCAATTAGTCTTCAAGTATGATGAATAAGATGAGAAACAACCAGGTCCAAAGTGGAGTCATTGTCCAGCAAATGAAGTAGGGTTGGAGTTGCTATAATTAGTCTCCCAGTGGGAGATTGTTGGGTGTGGAGCCTGATTATCTTCTATATTCAAAGGTATTGTCGCATTGGACCCAATTTCGTAATGGGGTGGCAATGCCGCTCGTAAAATATTCACTGCGGGGGGGGTTCCAGGGGAGGTAGCTACGACCTTTGGGAGCCCCAACCCATGGTGGGGGGATCAGGGGCAGCGCCCTTGAAGCTAAAAATAGATGTAAAATTTCCTAGTAAAATGTTGTAATTTCATAGTCAATCTGGGTCGTTCATTAGGCAGATATCTGACTGTAGAAGTTATGTTTAATTTAGGGTTTTTTGCCCTAGAAGGCAACCCGTCACTATATATGAGGGAATTTTATTGCGTCTATGTAAATCGGTATTCTGAGTGAGAAAGAGAGAGGAGATTGAGAGAAAAGGGAGAATTACAGTGGATCTGTTGTAGGTTGTATCTCTTCAGTTTGTTGGATAATATAAAAGGAAGGACTGGTTGTTTTTCCATGGGCATAGCCCAAACTGGGTGAACCACATATATTTGTGTCTCTCTTGTTTCATGCGTTTTCTATGTTTATATTTCTACAATATTTTATATGTTCCATTGCTCTGTAGCATAAAATTTTCTAACATTGTGGTCTTAGAATAGCCCACCTAAACTTAACTCCTTTTTCTTGCACTTAATGTATGGAATTTGTTTTTACTGTAAAGAATATTTTGAGACAAGGTATTATTGACCCTTCACAATTCTCTCTCTACTTTGTTAGAAAATTATATATTACGGAGCAATGGAACACATAAATATTGTTGAAATATAAACACAGAAAATGCATAAAACAAGAGAGACACAGATATACATGGTTCACCCAGTTTGGGTTACGTCCACGGAGAAACAACCAGTCCTTCCTTTTTATTATCCAGCAAACTGAAGAGATAAAACCTACAACAGGTCCGCTGTAAAACCCTCTTCACTCTCAATCTCTTCTCTCTTCCTCACTCAGAATACCGATGTACATAGATGCAAAACAATTCCCTCATATATAGTGAGGGTTTGCCTTCTAGGGCAAAAAACCATAAATTAAACATAACTTCTACCATCAGATCATCCACCTAATGAACACCAGAGATTGACTAGAAATTACTAGACTTTTACAAGGCAATTTTACATCTATTTTTAGCTTCAAGGGCGCTGCCGCCGGGGGACCGTCGGCCCTTAGACCCCCCAGCTAGGGGGGATTGGCCCCCCCGTGACCCCCGTGGGGGGGACAAGTCCCCCCCGCGTGGAGGGGTGTACAATCTTCCTGGGGTATACATCTGGCTGAAACCTTTGAATACAGAAGATAATCAAGCTCCACCACCACATACTTGACTCATGACAAAACAATTGTCGGTCTTTTTTAACTACCCCTCTATGTATGAAGTTTGGAATCATTCTCTTTCTCCTATCTTCTCACGAATTAAATGGCTTGAAAAAATATCCATTCTCTTCTCATTGTGAGAAGAAGGTTTTATTGTTTAAATATTTCCATTCTATTAAGTCAAAGAAATTTTACATCGAAGTTTCAGCAGGGAAACTAGTTGACCATAAGATAGGTTCGACCAGTATTGCAATTTCAACCTTTTAAGATTACAAAAACTTCTGAAGACTAGCTTCTCATGCATGCATGCAGAAGGAGTTGATAGGCATTATTTGTTGCTTACTGAAAAGTTTGAGTTTCCAAGAGCTAATATAAACATGACCCCAGAAAAGATAGTAAAAACAAAAACTAATTAACAAGTGTACCATTCATTATTGAGATAGGATGTACAAGCAAAAGGAACATAGTAGTTCTAAATCTAGATTTGCATTCCTCTGCGTGTAATGAGGTTCGAACCACCCTCGAAAGTCTCCCCGAAAAGCTATCAATTTTGGAGGAAGAGAGATGCTCATGAGTCAATACCTTGCATCAAGTAGATTGTTCACCATTTTTTGATATAGAACAATTTCCTTGACATCCTGAAGCTCCTTACTAGGTATAGACATCCTCCTTATCTTGAATTCCCCCATCGGCTTGGCACTTTCACCACAAAGAATGCCCATTTCTCCCTTGATTCATACCCAATGTTGACTCGCCTTAATGCTACTAGTAATTCTTAGATATCGCTCCCAATTCCCTCCAAAAATAGAATAACCTAGTGTTGTCTTTTCCAAGAGTATGTTTTCCATGAGCATGACTACCAAAACCTTGTGAATTTTCCCCTCTGTAACTTGAATGTTATTCCTAGCATGCAAAAAATCCCCTAGGGAGGAAGAAAACATCCCTATATGTGCATGTGTACCTAATTACCCTCTCTCTAATGGAGTAGGTGTGTTGGTGAACCTCCGACCGAAAGGAATAGGAAAAAGAGAGATAAGCACTCTAATTTCCCTGGCGCAATAGACCAACAATACAAAACCTCGAGGATCCCATCATGAATCGAAAGGCATGAAGAGGCATAGTTTTAGGCTATTAACATTATCAAGAAACCACACACAAAATTCACCTCCAGTACCACATCAAATGAAGGGCTTGCATGCACCAACCCATGCATTAGGTAATCCAACCTTGATTGACAACAGATTAAAACTTGTTCTGGGGTGAATCTTGCTCTGTTGAAGGGAGATCCTACTCTCCAATATATGAATAGGACATATTGAGTTGCTATGAAATTGAATGTGGGCATATAATATATAGAATAGGAGTTGAAACCTGAAGACCATGGTTTGCCATGAGATTTTCTAACTTATTACTGGAATGACAAACATGCATTAACACAAGGGCTTATATTTGATGTAGAATTAAAGCCACTTTAGAAACATGTGCTTCAATTCTTTAGCTCTCAGGGAACTTAGATAGTGAGGAGTCATATTGCAATTTTTTGAGGATGGAAATGATAAGCATAGAGTCCCCTTCGATAACAAGTTGATTGTAACTATTCCTTAAGGCTGTGGAAAGACCCTGTTCCAAGACCCATAATTTTTCCTCATTTTTGATGTTAATCCCCAATATTCTGGCATAAATTCTGATTACTTTTCCATGGGAATCCATGAAAGGTCAACCAAAACTTGTTGGCCCTGTGTTGCCTTTCGAAGCTCCATCAATTTTAGCTTTACAAAACCTTTTGGTGTGGGGGACGAGGAGGAGGGGGAGATGAATCTCGAATTGTGAGAGATGGGAGAAAGTTGGGGGGGGGGAGAGGGGGATATACCTAGATTATGGATAATGATGCTTTCAGTTTGGGGATAATCCAACTCTTGGGGGAAATAATTCTGGGAGGTTATGGTTTCATAGAACATTTTCAAGACTTGATTTCAAGTAATGTCTTGGGAAGAAATTTTACTTTTGAAGATGTGGGAATTATGCTCTTTCCATATATTCTAGTATATGAATTTGGGAATTAGCTGTTAGGCTCTGTTGCGAATGGAATAGGTGAAAGGAGAGCCTCTCCAATTTTTCAGGGTGGAAATGATGTTGGAGTTGTGAATATTAGATTGGAAAATAGTCTAGGTTGGATTGTCTCATAGTCTCAAGGAGAAAGAGTAGGAGTTCAGAGATGGTTCAAGTGTTCCCCTTGGGAAGAGCATAAATGATAGCAAAAGGGACCAACAAAACCTATTTTCAGCAGCTTATCCCAGGTTAATTTTTTTTTTAAGAACAAGCCTTAGAAAGATTATGATTTTAGGCCTATGTTTATGCTTCGAGAGGTGTTTCTATTTCTGACTCTAATCCCCTTGCTATGGCTTTGTGAGGGTGTGATAAGTTTCTTTTAAATTAAATTTGCTTGTGAGACCATATCCCCACCTGAGCACATCTTCATCTACTTGAGATTCAAGGCTTATTTTGGCTAAAATGGTGGAAAGAATAGGAGCCTCCTCTGGGTAGGCTTGTATTTCCTATTGTCCAGGAACATTCAATTTTCTTTAGGGAGAATATGGGTCTAGATCGTACCAGTAGTGTGATACAAACCTTAGTCCTTCTTGCATGAACTTTTCTTTAATATGAACTTCATCTACTAGAGAGCATAACATGGGTCATTGGTTCCATTTATCCTCCCAAAATAGGGCTGATTGGAAATTTCGTATCTCATAGAAGCAATGGTTATGTATTAGGAATTTATTTTTCCAAGCTACATTCCAAACATGGGAGTTAGATGGTGCTACATCGATGTGTATAAGCTGAGAGATAGGGAAACCATTGGCATATTTATTGGTCCATCACCACTAGGTATTTGCACTTAGGGTCTGGCTTAAAATTGTAGAGTCTCATAAGCCAAGGTCACCCTCGGACTTCAGTAAACAATGTTTGCCCCAAGCTAAAAGGGCCCATTTTATTTCCAGCTTTTCCTCTCCCCATAGAAAATTTCATTGAATATTTATCATTTTTTTGAAGATGATTTTAGGAGAAGAAAGTGATGAAAGTAGGTAAATTGGAATGGATTGCAACATTGATTTAAGGAGAATGAAGTGCACTACTAGGTTGAGAGCCCAAAATGTCTAGTGTGGGACCCTAGCTTCTAGTTTCTTGACCAAGGGTTCTAAGACAATTTTTCACATGAGATTATGGGTAAGAGGGGCTCCAAGATAATTGATTGGAAATGAGATCTTTTGAAAGACAAAGAGCTAAGAGATATTGACCTAAATTGTTGGAGGAGTATTAAAAAAAAGAGGTATTAGATGCATCTGGGAAAGTTTAAAAAATTCTTTTGAAATCTTTGGCTTCTTTTACTATGGGAATACACATTAGTAGTGTGTCATCGAAAAAAATTTGATGAGTGGATCATTGAAGGGAATTATCGAGGGGCATTGCTTTTAGTGCACCTTGATCCAAAGAGGCTTTCAAAGAAGTGACCTGAGCCTTCCGCAAATAGGAGAAAAATGTAAGGGGAGATTGGGTAACCTTTTCTAATGCCTATGAAAGGATTGAAGGTTTGGGGTGCAGATCCATTAATAAAAACTAAAAAAAATACTTTGGTGATAAATGCCATCACCTAGAAGACCCATTTTTCACGAAAGCCAAAAGTATTGAGAATATCTGAAATAAATTTCCAACTAATTTTGTCAAAGGCTTTCGACATGTCCAACTTGATGAGCATACCTCACATTTTATTAGAGCATAGGGAGTAAAAATGATATTGGGAAAGGATAATGTTTTAAAATATCTGTCTTCCCTCCACATAGAATGTTTTCTCTCGAAAGATGAGCTCTGGTAGAAGAATCTTGACATGACTGGATATGGTTTTGGAAATGATTTTATAGATGACATTGCAAAGGGAAATGAGCCTAAAATCAACGGGGTATGAGGTTGTGCTTGATTTAGGCATGAGAGACATAAAGTTGGAGTCAAAGGAAATAAGCAAGGAAGTAGAGAATCTTGAGTCTTCTGCCACTCTTCAAGTATCGAATCCAAGAATTGGCCAACAAACTTGGAATAATTCCACTTTGAAGTTCTCCTGTCTAGATGATTTATTTTTTGGCATGCTCATGATGAATTCCTTAACTTCCTTCAGTGAAATCCCTTTGAGAAGAATATTTCTCTGATCTTTCATCACCAAGAGTGGAATATGGCTTAGAATTTTCTTTATAGCAGGACATCGATCCAGAATCAGCTTCGAAAGGATATTTTTGAAATGTTGAAGAAGAGTGTCTAAGAGTTCTTGATGATATTCCACTCGGTGATTCTACAAGTTTTTTATGTGGTGTATCATTTTTTTTGTTTGTAGCTGATCATTGAGTTCATAAGAACTTGGTATTTTTCCTCTCTCCTTCAACCACTTTACTTTATATTTTTATCTATAAAGGATCTCTTCATATTTCATTATTTTTTCCAGATGGAGGTTAATATATTTTTCCTTCGCTACCGGGTCCTCGGTCCTCCCATCATGGATGATTTTTTGTTGGCTTTCTTCCATTTACCTCTCGAGCTGCTATTTAGCTTGGAGGATGTTAGTAAAATCATTTACATTCCAATATTTTAATTTTTTTCTTGATGTACTTGAGGCGTTGTCGAAGGTTAAACACGAAGTTACCCTAGGTTTGTGTTGATTCATTCCCCCACATCCCCATATTTGAAAGAAAATTAGGATGGTGAAGCCAAAAGATTTAAAATTTAAAAGACTTGTTTTGGGGCGAGAATGACTAGTTCATGCATAGCGAGATCAACCAATGATCTAATCTGTGGCTGGGAAGACTGGTTATTTCCATGTTGAGTCATGATAAAATTATATATTGTGAGGTCAATATGTGATCTAACATTGAAGCCACCTGATCCTCACTGTCCCTTTCTATTTTTCCATGTAAAAGAGCCATTGATAGTGAATAGGCCCACTAATTTGTGGTCTACAATGAAGTATTTAAAGAGGTTCACCTCCTCTTCCAACTTATTAATACCTCCTCACTTTTCCTAAATGGATATAACTAGATTGAAGTGCCCTCCTAGGAGCCATGGAAGGGGAAGGATAAGTCAGGAAGTAGAAGCAAGATTAGAGATAAATGACCTTTTATATAAATTCAAGTTAGGACCATATACATTTGAAATGATGATAGAGTTAGCAGAACCGATGGGATGGAAGTGGGACAAAAGGATTCTATGAAAACAAAAAGAGTCTCTTAGAGTAAGAGTATAGGGGTTCCATAGTATGACTATACCACCAGAGGCACCAGATGCACATTGAGAAATTAAGTTGCAATATTTCCATAATGAAGGAATAATTTTAAAGAGGATTTCAAAAGAGCATTTGGTTTCCTGCAAAAGAAGGATATCAGGGCATTCCTTAACAATTTTGTATTTGAGGAGCTATCTCTTTGATTTTCCATTCAGGCCCGTAATGTTCCATGAGATGAATTTCATTTGTTGGATTTTGGAATAGGAGGAAATATGGTTGCCATTAGAGCAACTCTTCCCAAATTCACTAGATAGTATCCTAGGTCTTGAAGTATTTGGCCCTTGGATTTTTTACCTTTGTTCTTAGTTTCTTTAGCTATGATTGACTAATCCAAGGAAGTGTTACATTTTATTCCTTGAAAATGTAAAGACACGAAGGGGTTTGAGCAGTTACCTAAGTTATTGGCTTTGTGAATAATATGATCTTGATGTTGCAAATATTCTCTTGTAACCATATGTACTTTCTCTTCTGGAATGGATGTCAGATATTTACTTTTCAACTCCTCAAAAATTTATTGGGGATTTAGATCTTTCAAGTATAGATCTTCAAAGTCTTCTTCTGCCATTGGCACTGGAAGATCCCGTGGAAGGAGGTTTTTTTCCATGTTTTCATCTTCCAGTTAGATATCTTTGCGAGTTTTTGTTGTTGATTTCTCTCTAGCTAGAAGGAATGTTGTAGATGTTCCATTTGGATCTTCTATTTTTTGGTAATTTTATTCACTTACTTGTTGAAGAACTTTGTAAGGATCCTGATATTAGATATTAACCTTGGTGGTCTCTTAATCTTAGGTTCCTTCTTGGCAGTTTTCCCCTTTCGTTCTATTCAATCTCTTTCGGTTATTTACTACATTGAAATCCCCTTCATATGTGCTCTGATCTTCTTGCATGGATCCACCACCTTGTTTTTGCCTTCAATTTACTGGAAAATACCTGAATAGGTGACCGTATTCATGGCATTGTCTGCATCTAAATGGGATTTTGTCATATTCCAAGTGTTTCTCCCAAAACTTGTCTTTAATACTTAAAATAACGCCTGTCAATAGAGTTTTAGTCAGATAAATGTAAACATATATGTGTGCATAAGACACATATCTATATTTCTTGGTTATTTCACAGAACATCACAAAGTTTCCCAACTTATTTCCAATGTGAGCCAAAATATCAGGGTCCCAATATTCATGTGGAAGAAAGTAAAATCAGATCTAGACCAACAGGAGTGAAAAATATTCCTTCTCATGGTTAAAATGGGGAACCTAGGGTTTCATGAAGTGTCCTCCAAAATTCATAAAATAGGGATCTCCTTCAAATATTTTGTCTCGATCTTCAATGTCATAGAAAATCAATGTAAAAAATCTATGGTATCCCAACTTCAAATCCATATCACCCTTGAGAGTCCATTTTTTATGGATCTAGTTGGCTAATATTCTTTATGTTGGCCAAGGACCGGCAAACTTTGTGATGATGGTGTTTTCCCTCGTGTTCTCAATTGTATCCCCTAATTTTTCACAGGGGGATTTCCAGTAGTGGAGAATATTTTTCCAAAGGTATGCATGCACCATTGGATTGGACATAGGAGTTTGTTTATGCTAGATTCATGTCAGGAGCCTACTATTTTCCAAATTGTGAAGGGTTTTGTTGCGTTACTACTGGATCAACAATTTTGGTTTCATCTACCATTTAGAAATGCATGCATAGAGGAAGATATTTATTGCTGCTTTCTACTGAGTTTCGGTAGGAGGGGTCACCTCCCCCCTGCCCCCCATGGGGGAACCATGGATCCAAAAGATTGGTGATGAGAATTTGAAACCCTAACACAATATGAGTAACCAATTTTGTGAGAAGAATGTTACATTGTGAAATTGAGAGGTAAAAGTTCATTCATGAAAATATCGGTGGTGTTCCCAAAATATATTTGCAGGAAGGTATGGATTACCTAAAATGGAATCATTTTCAACAAGAAGAAACTACCTCCTATCTCAATTGTGATGTGGGATCATGTCTTCTGTGTTGATTTTTGGAGAAGCTCTAGCTTTCATATTGATTTGAGTGGCATGGATCCTCAAGATAAAAAGTGGATTCTCTACCCCCTTCCTACCCTACCTCAAGGAAAATAAATTTATTCAATAACTATAGACTAGTGGAAGTTAAGGATAGACCAAGAGGAATTGAAGGAATGGAATTAATATTGGGCTTCTTACATATTGAGTTTTGATGGTGCTTCAAAGCATAATATAGGGGTGGAAGGAGCAAGAGTGGTAATTCTTAAACTTGATGGAAATATAGACATGGAATATCGTTAGGGGCTAGGAAAGCTAACAAACAATACGTCAACGTCCTATGAATTATTACAAAGGCTCCATCTAGATAAGGAGGAAATATTGAAGACATAGAGGTGTTGGGAGATTCACAAGTTGTGATTCAACATCTAGTTCTTAGAACTATACCTAAAGATTACAAGTTGCAGATTATAAGAGATTGAATCCGAGAGATGAAATCAATCTTCACCAACATAAAATTCTTTCATGTTATGAGATAGAATAACTCTAAGGTTGAAATTCTCATAAACAAAGAAATGAGTTTGGACGAATCGGTTCTTGTCAGAAACAACTCCCCCTCTATGACTCCAATTCCATAGCAATGATTTGGCTAATGTTACAAAGAAATTATTGAGAGGGGCCTTATAATCTTTTTAAGCCATCTTCATCAAAGTTTAAAGTGTATTTATGGAGAGAAGTTTTCATATTAAGGAAAGGTGTAATGTAGTGGAGTTTGCAATGGAACATTGAGTAGCCACCATCGTCGTCTAGTGCATTACTCATGTTAGCCCTCAATTAATATAATGATAGAATAGATGGATTAATGCACCAAGCAGGTTTGATGTGGTCCTTTGTGCTTGGAGTAGTCATCATGGATTTTATCATTGGAACAAGATATAGGTTGTTGTTTGAGCATGATAATGGTTTTTATGGGGTTGTAAAGCAATATTAGAAGTGGAAGCATTGTTTGAGGGGTGAGTACTCATGTGTTGACTCCTATTTTTCCTTTCCAATTCAGAGACTTGGTGTTGTGATCTCTCCATAGTTGAGAGGTGAAGGTACTCTCTATTATATTTTTATTAGTGATGTCTTGGTACTGTCTACTTAGATATTTCCTTGCTCTTCACTCTATCACACATAAAATTATTCTCTCACAACTATGAGGCACAAGGGTCGAGATGCTTACAGGGATGAACTATCTTTGTTCTCATAAATCAATGCATTGTCATAATTGAGGGCAATCAGGATTTAATTTAGGAAAATTTATTAAGGTGATAGAGCTTCATATGGACATTTGAGAGAAAGTCATGGAGGATCATTTTATGTATAGAGGATGAGAAGGATGCCCTCGCGTAGCTTGTGGAAGATTTGAAGGTATCTATTTTGCAACATGTTTTTGTCAGGAAGGAACAAAGTAAAGAACATAAAAAGGATTTTGATGTGTAGGTTCCTCCATGGTAGGAGAATCGTCATGGTGCTTGGTTTATAAATACTAGATTCATTTTGACATGCAATATAACTTTTTTCAAATATTATAGGCCTTCTGGAGGTTCTATACCTCCAAAGCCCCAATGTTTTCGAGACAAGTAAGTAGGATAATATATAATGACAATAAATGTCATCATGAGGTTACAGGTACAACTGTCATCAAGGGAATATCATTTTATTCACCTATTGTACAATCCATGATCGAGGCACATATTTTTTATTAATACAATATTCTCATTATGGTAAAAATAAATAGTAATTTTGTGTTATATTTTTATAGCTTTACTTGAATGTCAAATGTAGGAAAGCATTTATATGTTCTATGAATACCCACTCTACATATTTTTAAGTATAACCAAACTAAAAAAATAAGAATACATGGAAAATAATTTGTTTCTAGACACTTT
This sequence comes from Pinus tabuliformis, assembly GCA_031772625.1. NCBI lineage: Eukaryota > Viridiplantae > Streptophyta > Pinopsida > Pinales > Pinaceae > Pinus > Pinus tabuliformis. The sequence goes on along the minus strand of CM062806.1, from coordinate 85,637,150 downwards.
TTTATAAACACACTTTTTTCCATGCATTTTTCATTTTTTTCAAGTCTAGGTTTATTGAAAAGTATGCAGAGTGGGTATAAATTTTTTGAATGTGGAATCAAATTCTCCATCAAATGGATACTTGTAGTTGACATTTGAATAAGTATATAAAATGGTACGTTGGAAATATAGTAAAAAAACATTTTATTTTAAGCATCAATATTGTCCTTAATAAATCTTTAATCACTCAAATTTTTAATTCAATTTTCTTATTCTTCTCAAGCACTGCCAATTTTTAACCATGATGGTATCCAATAGAATTGAACTTCTAACCTCCCAGTGGAAAAGTTATCTTATAAATAGGTACTTTACCAATTGAACTAGCTCACAAAGTTACCAACATGCAATACAATATAGATTAAATTAAATGTTTAATAATATAAAATTCAATTTCACAATAATAAAACTAAGTAGTAGACCTCTTGTACTCGAGTTAAAATGAAAATAAAGAGAATTTTGAAGATTTATTTAAAAGGGAAAGCTTTATAAACAATTTTATATTTATCCAAGTCCCTAATTCAAAATAACTTTCCATCTTCCTCGATCGTGGTGTGAGCCATCCTTAGTGGGCTTGTCCCAGCACAGAGATTAATGCAGATCTTAAAGATCATCATAGCCACCCTCTCCATGCAACCAAAACTTGGAGTAGTGGTGGAAAGCATGCGATGTTTAATGCTTGAAGGTGCAATATTTTTAAGGACAATTGGAGTGGGAAACATTTTGTTCGACTTGTTGAGGAAGGTAGCTTGGGTGCTCACGCTCCTATGCAACTAGTGTGTGAGAGGAATTCAGGGCAGACAGATATTTCTGATGTCCTCAACTATTGGTAGTGATTCTTGGTATGTTATCAGCCTAACCCTACAAATTTAGTTAGAATGGAGCAGTTTATTCAACCTCGAGTCAAGGAATTGAATGTGTCCAGGTTATGGGGTGACAGGAACTGGAAGGGCTAGAGGCATGGCCTCGTTGGGTTCCAGGTTAGGTCTATGTTCATTTCTCTATTCATCCCAGTGTCAGTAGAGTTTGGGATATGTCCGTCTCGCATGGGTGCAAGAAAGGTCAGGGTGGTAGAGTGGAAGAGCTGAAAGGGGGTTGGGCCTGCTGAGAATTATGGGTGGATACAAATTACCTCGAAATAGAGAGAGCCAAGGGTTCATGGAACTCCAGAAACACCTTCTTGTGGCAGAAGGGTGAAGGTGGAGAAGCCTTGTTGGCTAGTTTATGGGTCGGTCTGGTCCTGTGGACTCAAATATCTCAGGTTGGAAACCTCAGTTTGGACATGATTCAACTCGAGTTCCAGTGTTGGGTATGGCTTGATGTCGAGAAATTGAAGCAAGTCATTGTGTATGGGGTCTCGATTCCCACAACTCTAACACTTTGTATTGGGTTGTGTAGAAAGTGGTTTGATGGGCTAAGGGCTCAGTTTCGCGGCTGGGTTGAACCCCATTTCAATTATTATCACTATATTTGTTTGATGAAGTTAATTATTAGTGGAGAGTGTTTCTATAATACCGAGAGCCTGCAAATGGTTGACACGACCAGCTCAGTCAGGCTCTGCACTGGGCAGAGGAAGGCAATTGCAAACAATGGCACTATAATCTTGTTTTGGCATTCAATTACTTGCAATAAGTGGAGTGGGTTCCTTACATGTCTAGTTTCATTTGAATTTGAAGCATGTCAACAATGTGGGTATGAACTTTGGCAGCATTGAGCACCCAAACTACGGCCCTGGGCTGGTGGAAATCTAGTGGTGGTAAAAGAACAGTATTTGATAGGAAATGACAATAGAATGGCTTGAGAAAAGGGTACAAAGAAAAATGGAGGTGGAAGCCGAGGATGGGGAAATCAGAGAAAGGCAGCCTCATCATCAAGAAGCCAACCCAGGTCTTCCAGTGGGGCATTTGGGATGGGTTGAGGGCATAAGTTGACCTTTCATATAGTTGAAGAAGTGACCCAAGCTTACCATGCTAGAAGCTCCAACTTGGTTACGAAGTTGATTGCAGAATGGGAAGATGAAATCCGTCAAACTATGGAAGAATTTGATTTGGACATGGATGAGTGGAAAGCAGTGGCCCTGGATCCAAGCCACACTTGTGGAAGAGTAACCCAATACAAGTAGACAATGTTCTTATTTTGGATGGTGAAGAGAATTCTAGCGAAATCTCTAGAATATTTTCCTCCTGACATGCATGTAACCCCTCAAGGGAAATTAGATTACACCAAAGAATTACAAAAAATTTAGTTCCAACTTCAAAAACCTAGTGTTCGGTTGAGCTGAATTGAGCAGCACATCCCTTGCATACCCCACACAAAGCTGCCAAGCTCCACTGTGAAGGACCTTGCTCCGGTGGATTCAGCTGATGATGAGTAGTGAGAGTGCAACCATGTTTTCACATTTTGAATGATTCAGCCCTATAGTGATAGACTTATTATCAGTTATGTTTATAGTTACTTATAGAAGAGGAAGTATAAATACTCTAAGGTTTATATAGCATGGCTAGACAAACTTATTATTTTTTGCTTATGGATGACATATTTTGCAGTTAGGTGGCCAACAAACCTGGTTTCCCACTGGGCAGATTGAGGCCACCTAACTCTCAAACATATGAATGTAAACTGCTTTATTTCTAAAAATTAATAAAAATGTACCACCAAGCTTACAAAAAAAAATATCTTTCCATCTTAATTTTATTCAATTTTTTTAGTTTAAAATTATTAATTGGATGATCAGGATTTCACAAGGAAAAATAATATTTATGGTATTTACTGATAGATGAAAGGTGAGTTTGAAATCCAACCCTGATTTAGTTTGTTTCTTTGAGGTTTCTTCTATAATCTCATGACCAAATGTTGGTTTACTTTGCCCATGCTACCCTCCCTTTCCTCAACCCACACAGACAGAGATAGATGCATGGGCATTCCACTCACTGATGTAAGTGTTTGAATTTCATTGGTAGCATAGGATTTTTAATTTAGATTGAGCGCGTTATAATGACCCTGGCCGACCACATCTTTTGCCAACCATTTTAGTGTAAATTAAAGAAAACGATTGATATCGAGGTAGGTTTGGAGGTTGCTTTGATCATATGTATTCGATATTTTGCTTTTCTAGTATGAGACCTTATTAGACCCTGGTAATTGAATTAATTCACTTATATCTCATTTGTTTGGTGATGGGTAGGCTCTAAGAAGACATTTCTAGGGAGTAATTTCGTCTATGTGGAATGAATATGGTGATCTGAGGTTGCAAGAATTAGGAATTCATATTTCTGCCATGACTGGGCGAACTAATACAAATTATAGATACAAATTTCTTGCTTTGGATGAAAAAGATGTGGCTTCCAATCATGGCTTACGGACAATAGTAACATTGAGACTTCAAACGGCCAAGGGTTTCACCCTCTTTACTATTTTTATGCATTTTAAAAAGTTGACATATAACTTAAATCTTCGTATATTGCCAACTTTGAGTATCTTTCATTCAATGGAAACATATTGATGAAATCTATTGAGATCTTGTGTGCTTGGAGGTTGACCTCAAGAGTGTTAAGAAAATTGAACATGTTACCTCTCAAAGGTGCTTTAACCATGAGGACTTAACCAATTGAGCTTACTCTCGTATGACTACTACTATAATAATAAGAAGTTAATCATATATACATTTAAAATGGAACATTCTTAGCCATGGTAGTTTATCCATTTTATCATGGGGAATTTTAATTTATAAATAATATTTCTTATAATATTAAGGACCACTACCATGGCTTATCAATACTACATGTCAAACACTTGCTCATATAATATTTTTTCTAATCAATTTAATTAAAAGGTTAAGAAAACATCATTTCTTTATAGATAAATTTTAACCTTAATTTGTTGGTACTACTAAAAATCTTTTAGAATCTCAATGTTTGATTTGTGTATACTACTTAAAATATTTTGTGAAAGTTAAATACTTATTATCCATTTAATAATTAATAATAAATTAAAATTTAAAATATTTATTTTAAAATAAAAATATCCATTAGCTATATATCTATATATATATATATATATATAGATATATAATAGCATTAATTGATGATACACTTAATCATAAGTGTTTATGTTCAAAAACCATATATTCTATTTGACGTTACATATAGTCCTTGTATGATATGCATGTCATCGGTTTTATTTTAATTTAAGTTATTTATAATGATATAATTTTAATGATGTTACTTGTCCTTGCCACAGGTAAGACAGGGATTATAGTAATCAAAATGGTGGCCTTTAACACTAATTTAAGCTACTAATGATAACAAATAAGCAAATTTTTTAGGGCCGCACTACATATTTGACACTGCATTCTCTTTCACCATCTTATTTTACCTCTTTCTGAGGCGGGGAGGAAAAACCATATGCTATATTTATCTATTTTCTTGGCATTTTGAAGCTGGTAAACTAATGCTAGAATTAGTCAAAAGAATTAAATGTTAACTCATGAACAACCGCTAGTGGGGTATTAATATAGGTTGAAACTCACATTACATTTGTGACTGCCTAGAGACGGGTCATGTCTGTTGTGTTAAACCATGCCTGTCATGTCAAAATTGTGGTTTACATGATAGCAATGGACATTACTTGCCTTCCTGTCCAAATTTTTGTTTGTTTCATGTAAATTCATTCATTCAACTCTATTGCTCCATCGACTCTATTGTTGGATTAATATTTTCTCCAAGATTATCTCTTTATCTGTCTAACAAGATTCAATCCATCGATAGTTTTTTGGACAAGCTTTGCTCCACCGTTTGGTGGGAAACTCCATAGTGAAGCAACGTCATTAGAAGGGCAGTTATGCTCACCGCATCTCGTTTGGCATAGTGAAGAACCATCATTAGAAGGATAATTATGCTCACCACTTTGAGAGGCTCTGTAAAAATGAAAGCATCCCTAATACAAAGATTTCATTGGTATTCTTTTATTCATTACAAAAAACTATGTAGACAATTTCAATGAATCTGCAAATTTGTTTGCAAATTTTCATTCAGTTTTCAATCCGTAGCTTAGTTAATGCAAATTTGATTGTTTTCAATGAAAAAAAAATGAAAAGAAGACATGAAGACAAGCTAACTAGTTTTTTGAAATTGCTTCAGCCAAAAAAAACTGGGTATAACACTAGGATAGGATATTTACCCTTACACATTCATGTTAATGAAGCATTCACATCATTTCAGGGAGAAAACAAGAAAATTTCAATTTACTTGTTGGAAAGAAACATCTTGGCTTCAAACCTAGAAAATTGTAAAATCAAGCTCAACTCATCATCACCAGTGTGATAAACCGCTTTGTCACTGTTATTTGCAATTCAAATTATCTTGATCATTCATCTATTTGTTTTTAAACTTGTCTAAGTTAAATAAAAAATTTGCGGCGATAATTATATTTATGCACATTCCAATAAATTTTCTTTGAATAAATCATAAACTATATGCCAATTCAGATCAGTAAACCCACAGTTAACTCCCCCAAAACAAAATTTTTTATCTTGTTTATTCCATTCAAATATAAATATTCAAATTACCCTCTCCTCCTAAGAACAATAAATGCATATTTAGTTGTAAGCCACATGTACAAACAAATGAATCCAAGAACCATCCATGGATTAAGAATGAGTACAAACCGAATGGAATTTTGTCAAGACTTCTGTTTTGGACGTATTCGTAAACTGGTAACCTTTCTTAGCCTTGAACTAAGCAACCAAGAAATTTCACTAGATTCCTATGTTGAACACGACCAATGGTATTTTCTTCATTAAAAAATTCAACATCTACTTGCCTTGTAACCATATACCGTCATTTAACTACAACCTCTCTCCCATCAGGGAGAACTTCATGTAGATCGATGAACTTCAAATATATTTTACTATCCATTTTTACTAGGAATCACTATTTCCAAATATCTAATTTATTTAATCGAAAGAGTTATTAAACTCCCACCTTAAAGATGGATTTGAAACCTCCATCTCCAATTTTATTATCTAGCTTAAAATTGGAGGTAGCCTCTCTCAGGATGTTGTGCTTGAAAATGAGTTCTTGATTTACTATGCTCACCCTTAAGATAAATCTTCTTCCTCACCTGCAAAAAGAATTACAAGGTTCCTATTTATATTGCACACAAATTAATCAAGCGCATTTTAGATACTTAACACTGAATAAGTTTAGGACCTCCGATCCGAGAAATCTCTTTCTAACGTTTCAAATGAGAGAAAATATTCCACTTCCAAAGGCCTATCACAAAAATTAATAAAATCACAACCACGGCTACTCCCAGGCTTATACTCAACACCCTAGTTCTCTTGCCTTCTCCAAATATACACAAAAGACATGAGTGGCCAGTAAGCTATGTTCTACTTAACCAAAAACAAATGTTCCTCGTGTGAGAAAAAATACTGGAGGACAAATGGATTTCTCCTGGTGATGGCGAAAGAACAGAATTTTCAAAAAATTCATAAACCTCATAACGTAAATAGTAGTTCTCAAATCGAATTTGTGCCACAAGAACTCCACTTTAGCATCCAAATATACTTTCTAAGGCATCTGCTAGGTACAATCTGTAGTTCGTCTAGGACAGTTATCGCTAGCACTATGATAAGCAGTATATATTTGTCATTTGTTGAAATTGTAATTTCAACTGCGGCATTGAATGCAGCAAAACTGATGAGGAGTTCCCCACACCACCTTTCACTGAGCAGTGGTTTTTTTTCAAGTGGCAACGATAATGTACACCATTTGACACATGGATCAGCAGTTTTGGAAAACAATTTTTTCCCGGAGCATAACGTTCGGCAAGAAGTGGCTGTGCGATATTGCTGTCAGTCGTTCGATTGAAAGCAAGGTTGATGTCCGTCGATTGAAACCAAGTTGTGTACAGGCCTGCAACAAATAACATGACGTGAAGTAAAGTTTCATTTTGACCGTTGGTTTATCAAGAAACTTGTCGCAGCGAATGGAAGGAGAATTCTTCCAGCAGGTTGCATGTAATACACACAACAGTGTGGATGTAATGCAAAGAATACACAGCAGCGTAGAAGTTTGAATGCAAGGGTAATGTGCAGCAGCACGAATGTCTTTCTTGTGTGGTTGTTCATTTGAGAAATGAGTGGGAGCATGCAGCAGCGTAGAAGTGTGTGGAGTAATGAAAGTGAAGCACGCAGCAGCGCGTGAATGAAATGAAAAATACACACAGCAGTGTGAATGTTTTTTGATGTTGTTCGTTGAAGTGTAAGGGAGACGCAGCAGCGCAAATGTACACAACAGTGTGTTGATTTTTCAGCAGGAACAGAGTGTTTTGTTTTTCACATGGCAGTGAATGTAATGTAAGAAATGTTTCACACAGCAGTGTAAAAATTTCAAAGCAGAGACAGAGTAAATTTGCAAAGAGACAGAGTAATTTTTTTTGTGGAACCAAAGCGTTCTTGGAGAATCCCTCTGTGAGAGGAAGAAATTTGTAACAACTGTTGTTGTTTTTATTAATGAATACAAAGTTGTTTATGTGTGTAACAAATCTGTTCTCAGAAACAATTTTAGCTTCCCTGTGTTAAGATCTTGTGATAAAACAGAACATTGTTCTCTATTCAGTTTTTGTTTTGGAATTAAACAGAAAATTCCCAACATGGTATCAGAGCTTGTCCAGGCTCTTTGAAGGTGTAAAAGAAGCTGAAGGAAGGATTTCTTGCTGTAGCAGCTTCTCCAGCAGAGTGAAGACTCAGTCAAAAAAAATCCAAGGTATTTCTCAAGTCAGTTTTTGGTGTTACTGTTGAGGACAGTCAGTTATTTTAAATACACAGTCAACTATTTTGAAGCATAGTTCAGAGTGCAAGAATGGTTGGAGCCAGCACTAGCATGGGTATCTATAATACTTAGCTCCCACAATTTAATGGGAAAAACTATGACTATTGGGCAATAGCTATGAGAGCTTTGCTTGCTTCCCAAGACTTATGGGAATTTGTTGAAGATGGTTTTGAAGAACCAGTAGATGAAGATGAGTTTAATAATTTGACTCAGGCAGAGAAAGAACTGTTGAAGAGAAATAAGAAGAAGGATTGTAAAGCCCTCTACTTCTTATATCAAGTAGTGGATGAGAGTGTGTTTGAAAGGATAGCAGCAGCCAAGAGATCCAAAGAAGCATGAAAAACTCTCAAGATAGCCTATCAAGGCATGGAGAAAGTGAAGACTGCAAAACCACAGTTCAATGAGGAGGAAGCTTGGGATGAAAGCATAGAGAAAACACTAAATGTTAAAAACTGTTTGTCTCATGATGAAGATGATGAGGAGATGGTTGAAATACATCCCCAAATAGTAGCACCAACACAAGGGAAGCAAAAGACACCATTGAGGAGAAATGAAAGTGCTTCTCCAAGCACACCACAAGGAGGAAATTCAAGTGCTTCCTCAAGCACTTGTACACCAAATGAAAGGGGTAAGAAGTTCAGAAATTTAAGTGACATTTATGAACAAGAGGCAACAAATGAAGGTATGAATTCTTTGTTTGCTTTATATTGTCATGTTGATGACCCTGTTCATTTCGAAGAAGCAATTAAGGATAGGAAATGGATAGAACCCATGAATGGGAGAAAGGAATTGAAGTTCCTTGAAGATCTGTTTAAAGAGTATGGAGTTCGATACGTAACTCTTGCCAAGATGGCGGCTTCGGCACTAACAGCCTTGTCAATATGACAGAGGAAGAGATTGAAGATTTGATGAAGACCCTGGTAGAACTCTATCATATGGATCTTCTTATAGGGGAGAGATATGGAATTAAATCTGTCATAAGAGCAGAGAAGGAGCAGGTTGCTGATATTCTGACCAAACCATTGGGACAGAAAAGTTTTGAATTTTTGATGAAATGTCTAGGTATGACTGATAACCCAGCATTTGAAATTAAAGGGGAGTGTTGAAATTGTAATTTCAACTGCGACATTGAATGCAGCAAAACCGCTGAGGAGTTCCCCACACCGCCTTTCATCGAGCGGTGGTTTTTTCTCAAATGGCAGCGATAATGTACACCATTTGACACGTGGATCAACAGTTTTGGAAAACAACTTTTTTATCGGAGCATAACGTTCGGCAAGAAGTGGCTGTGCAATATTGCCATCAGCCGTTCGATTGAAACCAAGTTGTGTACAGGCCTATAGCAAATGACATGACGTGAAGTAAAGTTTCATTTTGACCGTCGTTTTATCAAGAAACTTTCCGCAGTGAATCTAAAGAGAATTCTTCCAGTAGGTTGAATGTAATACACACGACAGTATGGATGTAATGCAAAGAATACACAGCAGCGTAGAAGTGTGAATGCAAGGGTAATGCGCAGCAGTGCGAATGTCTTTCTTGTGTGGTTGTTCATTTGAGAAATGAGTGGGAGCACGCAGCAGTGTAGAAGTGTGTGGAGTAATGAAAGTGAAGCACACAGTAGCGCATGATTGAAATTAAAAATACACACAGCAGTGTGAATGTTTTTTGATGTTGTTCGTTGAAGTGTAAGGGATACGCAGCAGCACAAATGTACACAGCAGTGTGTTGATTTTTCAGCAAGAACAGAGTGTTTTGTTTTTCACACAGTAGTGAGTGTAATGTAAGAAATTTTTCACACAGTAGTGTAAAAATTTCAAAGCAGAGACAAAGTAAATTCGCAAAGAGACAAAGTAGTTTTTTTTGTGGAACCGAAGCGTTCTTGGAGAATCCCTCTGTGAGAGGAAGAAATTTGTAACAGCTATTGTTGTTTTTATTAATGAATACAAATTTGTTTATGTGTGTAAAAACTCTGTTCTAAAAAACATAGCATTAAGATCCTGTGTTAAGATCCTGTGATAAAACAGAGCATTGTTCTCTGTTCAGTTTTTGTTTTGGAATTAAATAGAAAATTCCCAACAAAACTAGAATGGGAAACAATTGAATCTGCAGAGAAAATCTTTGGCCTCCATTGTGCTTTAGTTGTACAATTCAAGAGCAGGGCTTTCACAATATTTATGAAATGTTGTGGCTTATTTATTTTCCTAGTGTTACAAATAATATTTTCTCCTTCACCGTCAATGTTTTCTAAAAATTATGATTATCATAACGCAAGATGCAATCATCTAGTTGAATGAATCTGGGAGTGTTGTGGCATCCGTGGACAAGCTTTGCTTTAGCCATGGATGCACATTGTTTGTAGTCAGAAGAATCTAAATCTCCTCAGCACTGGACAAGCCCGTAATTAGTATTATCATTGTTTTTCCGTTCAACAATAGAAGTATTGAATCCGCTGGCATAAACATTATTCACTAGGGAATCTAATACTACTGTTTCATAAAAATTTTAGAGTTGATCATTGAATTTAAGGTATAATAGAGTTAAATAGATGTTGATATAGTTGATTCGCTCATCGAAACTCGCCAGCAACAATTTTACAACATTACAACCATACATTCCAACCATGAATGCATGTTTTAGTAAACGGACACGTTGTATCTAAATTTTAGGTGGTCCTTACAACAATATTAATACTGGAAGTGATGTCCACAATTGAAAACCATGGTGGAAACACAATTTGAAACACATAATATTCTATCTGCATCGAGTGTGGCTCCTCTTTTGGATGATTGTCTAGATAGGTGGTATTGTCCGATGGGGTTTTGGATGTGAATAGACAATTGTATCTGCACAACGTCGTGTTATGTTTTCTTTATGGGATGGAATTATAGTTTACAAAATTTCAACTCCGACAATACACTATTATAGTACGGTTTCACCTCTTCTAAAGTGGGACATAATGAAAGAAATTGATCAATATTCATTCCATGAAAGGTTATTCCCTCTTAACTCTCTCCAATTTGGACTCACCTCCCTCTCATAGTTCTCTACTCAGGACCCCTTCCCTTCCCTCTTTGAAATGGATGGTAAATGCAATAAGAAGTTTCGTTGGTCTAGCAACGCATCCTATCAACACATCCTAGCAAGCTAAAGAAACCTGCCAACCACCTGCCATTAAGTTTATCATTGTCAATTAGAAAGTCAATGTAAAGTTCTCAATTGATATTGATAAAATTGAGAGTAAGGCTTTTGGTAATGAGTAAGGGAATTTATGAACGTTTATCTATGATCGACGAGATGCCATCAGTTACTTACAAACTTACTCCAACCTCAAAAGCTAGATTTTCTTTCATCCAAATTCCAAGTTGGTCCCACAAAAACGAACACACTAAGCTTAGTAGTAAGCCATTAAACTATCTAGCCTTGGACATAGAAACCAAATGATCCAACTAAGGAAAGAACCCACTATTGAAGAAAGACTCTCATCACTAAAGAGACTCAGAAAAGGGTCATGCATGCAAGCCTCATTGAGTCCATAGAAGTTGACAGATGCATGGTCTCCACCGATTTTCTTGTCCTATATCATGATCAAATTGATGTATGTCACTCTGTCTGTCTCTGCAAGGATGAACTAAAAGTCTTCTTCAAAATATGGATAATAAAATTCCTAACAATTTATAATCATGGTTTCTCTAACTGATAATAAGTCAGAGCTATTTAGAAATAAAGTGTGCCAGTTTGGCATGTGTTATTATGGCTTCTAGTTTCGCATGTGTTATAATCGCCTACTTCCACATTGGAGCTTCACATGATCCCAATCGATGAGTAAAGTATACCGAGATCCATTCCCATCCCATATCGATATCGATAACAAGCATCTGAGTCATCAATTCCAAATACAGATTAAGATCCAAAACCATAGCCCATTTATTCGAGACCAGAAATGTTGTTTATATAAAAGGCAGAGGCAGAGATAGATCCAATAGGAGTAAAGGTAGTTGATCACGATGTTTTGAAAACCCATATCCATTTGTATATGCTATGACCCATCTAATGGCTCAACACAAGATGAGAAGCCAAGCTTGATACCGTCACAACTTGTGTATACATATAAATTACTATTGGCCTTTGGATATAAGGTCGAGCACCATAGTTTTAGAATAGTTCATCAATCACATCTCTCACCCAGAAACATATGGAATTGTAGCCTTTGCTTATTGAAATCGGGGGCGACGACTGGTCTAGGGCTATGACTCGTTCGACGCTCAAGCCCTGCTTCCTACTCAAGGCAAGGACTAGCTGCCATGCAACCTCCCTTGTTATTTTTTCTTTTAAATGTCAGAAATATATTATTTAAATTAATGTCATACTTGTTCGATTGAATTGCAAGTTCAATCCATTTATAATTATTACTTATTCTTATTATTTTACAAACTTCTAATATTTATAAGTTTATTTTCCAATCCGAGTATTATTGAGAATGAAATGTACAGTAAGATCTCAATTGTATTCGAAAATTCTTAGTTGAGGAACTATACTAATAATAATAATAATAACTTTGCAATAACAATTAATAGGTTTAATAATTAAATAATTTAAATTCTAAAAACATATATAGTTTTTATAATTTCTTAGTTTCTTAATTTTATCATAAATATTTTAATAATAATAATAATTGTATTATAATTTAATGATAATAATTAGCATAATAATTTAATTTTTACATAATTTTAATAATTTATTTTTTTCGTAAGTCAAAACATTTCTATTAATTTATAAGAATTTTACATCATAACGGTCTCATCTGCCTACATCCTCACCCATATATGTTTTATTGTAAATAAATACAAACAAAAAAATGGATATTAACTAAACAAAACTCAAATTCCACATGTCAATGGCCCAACAAGCCCAAAAATGAGCAAAAAGCAACATACATCTAATGCTCTTCATTACACATCTACCTTGTTGGGAAGTTGAACAAAATTACCGACCTCATTAGGGCGATGAAAAGCATCATAAACATGGAATTCCATATGGGCCATGTATCCTTCAAAGTTGTCCATTTGGTCGTACAATTGCTTCTCGTTGCGACAAGAGATTCTTGATGGTCCAAAATGTGCCATTGATTGTGTTGTATATCATTAAGGAAGATAATGACTTCATTCCTATCATTGTAACGCCTTGGGCATGTTGGTCAACCAATGGTTGCACTAGATGAAGCTTCTATAGAGTCAAAAGGAGGAGGTGAAACTACTCTTCTAGGAGAGCTGCCAAGAGGATGCCCTAACTCTCCTTCATTAACTAGTGAGCCCCCTTGAGGGAATTATCTGTGGCCCCACTGGCCCTCACGACGTCGTGGTCAACTTCACTATCTCTGCATGGAAAGTCCTTGCAAGAAAATTCTTAGACACACAACAAAGAACCCCCCTATTTCTCTACAGAGAACACTTTCTCCCCACCCACACAAGCTTGGAAACGAGAGAGTATATCTGTATCTCTCTCCTTCTTAGAAGAACAATATATAGTTTCCTAGTAATCTACGCAAAACACAAATCAATGCCACACTGAGCAAGATATTCCTAAAAGAGTAACCAAAGACTAAATTTTTTCTCTCCACTCTTCTAGGCTTGCAAAATAGAACAGGGAGGTTTACCAGAAATGTAGCCCCCACACGAATTACCTTACGAAACTTAACAACACCATACCTCTTGCAGTGTGGCACACAATTCAAGTCTTGCCTATAGGTAACCACTACAATTCCAACTCCCAACACACTGTCGGGCAAAGAGAACCATGATATTCCCCAAATGAGACACACCACGGAAGGGAAGAACATACGTAACAAGACCACTCACACCAAGAATCTAATGATAGTCCAAATGATCTTACCTGACATTTAAAACATGCACCCAGTGAATTCCACACAAGAATTGCTATGCACCATATGAAAAAAGGACTTAACTGCGACAATTCGTTAAAGTCCAGCCCACTATCTCATCCTCTACGTTGCATGCCCGATAGTTAAATTTCCTCATTGAATCCTTCTACGCCATATACCACTCTCACTGAGATATTCGAATCCCAGGTGTGCATCAATCCCGTGTCCTAGATTTTCAGTTTCAAAGTAGGAGAAGACCACAATTCAATGTCCTCACACAACTGGAATACATATGAGGTTGCACACCAATCAATGTACATGCATGGCTCTTCAGAGAGGCCACCCATAAATTCGATGTAGACCGATCCTTCTACAGAGCCATTTTTCATCTTTTGAAGCCTAGAAATCCTTTAAATTTAAAAAGAGGTGCATGTCAATATTTTGGAGGGAAAATAAAAAACTACTTTTTTTAATGGTATTTTTCACTTATCTCCTTATAGATTTACTCAAATTTCAAGTGTAGACACTCGTTGGATGTATAATTAAATTTTGCATCCAATGCGTACCCATTATGCATACGTTTGAGAAGACTCACATTGATAAAAGTTGAAGATACATTAAAAAAACTTGTTCAACATGTTTTTTTAATATATCTTCAATTTTTATCAACACAGGTCTTCTCAAACGTATGCACAATGGGTACTCATTGGATGTGGAATTTAATTTCACATCCAACGAGTTTATTTACATAAAATTTGAGTAAACATATAAGGAGATATGCCAAAAAATACATATAAAAAAAAAGTAGTTTTCTTCTTTTCCCTCCAAAATTCATAACTTTTATTTTATTATTTTCTTATTATTTTATTAATTTTCCTTTGGATGCCACTGTTATGCTAAAATTTCCTCTAATTCTTCTTTGGTTTTGGCTCACACAGGTCCGAGGAAGGTCCGCAGAGAATTAGTTCGCTTCAAGTTGAAACTGCAGGGTCCGAAATTCACATTTTTGTTCTAGGGTTTTGATCCTCAGTTGCAGGCTTACCACTGTGAAATTTTGGTTGCAATCACATGCAGGTCGGCTCATCCATGTGGCTGAAGCCTTTCATCCGCACAAACATCACATATTCCCTATGGTTGGAAAGTACGTTTTTTTTAGACAATTATCGTTGTTGACTGCAGGTTACCGCAAATCACTGAAGTTGATTATAGTCTGGTGAAGTGATATATGATCAATACTTTTTCTAGGATCAACCTCTTGGATGTTGTTTAGTTTATTTTTCTGGATAGGATAATGGTTGAAGATATGGATCATTTCACTCTCTTTTTCTAAATCATTCAATGAAAATATAATAAGAAGAGGAATTTTAAAGGGTTTTCCCCATAATGGGTTTTCCCCTAGCCTCTTACAAATCCTAGTGTCTCTATGTGTGAATGATTTTATTCTATTATTCCTTTATATTTCGCTACACTGATGATGATATTTTTCTTTCTATATAGCTGCGTATGTTGTTGATATGAATAATGTTGTAAATCTGGATAATGTTATGATGATGGGTGGATTTAATATGTAAATAATTAAATGCAATTATCAAAGAAAAGATAAATATAACCCTAAGAAAATTCAACATGGTTTCAGAGTTGGGTTGAAGAAAACTCATTCAATATCACCTCTATGAAAAAACCATTGATGGAAGCAAAAGAATATGGAGGAGACCTAAAACAAGGCTAGGGTTTGAAGGAAGCCCTAGGGAATTTAGTTATTATGGTTGAATGGATTTTATGAAGTTAGGGTTTGAAAGAAACACTAGATTATGACAAAGATTTGAGATATGCAATCTAGAAACCCTAGCATGATCACTGGGAAGATGTTCAAGCACTTGTGAAAAGTTTTATGTAGAACTATATGGGATAGCCTCAATTAATCTTGGTTGCTCATCAAGTTGGTTGAAACATAATGAAGGAAATAATGGACAATGAACATTCATGATCACTCTTGAAGGTTGGTTCAAGAGGGAGATGATCACTTCTCATTGAAGTTAAGTACTTTTTTTATTGATGTTACTTCTTTATGTCTTTACCTTTGTTTAGATTTATTGATTTGATCATTTGTTATACGTCCTGCACGTATATCTGAGTATTTGGATACTTCTAACCTTTTGATGATATGTGATAAGTGGATCCTTCAAGAGGGTCATCTAAGGTGTAGGAAAAGAAAGCTTTTGCAGAAAGAGAGGGCTAGTGCTAGGAAAGGAAAGTGGAACCTTATGAAAAGTTGAAAAAGTGCTCCAACTGCCAATGTTAAGTTGCATGGGGATCTGAATACTACACGATATACATGATGCATTTTTTCAATGTTATGTTTCAACTATAATATTGAATGGAATCATAAGCCATAAGGTATGATGGGAATTTCACCTTCATGAATGACTCATATATGCATATGAAATTAGGTTTGATTTATGGTACATATTGGTGCTTTTGATATTTTATATTCTAAGTCATAGCAAAGCTACCTAGAAACATTTCTTTTTGATATATTGGTATACTTGATATTTGGTAAACCATCTCATATCTTAGACATGGTGGATTTCTTGATATCATAAAGAAGGTTACCATAATGATTCTTATATATGGTAGCTTGATACTATTGATAATGTTTGTGATAAGCATGGTAACCTTGATGATAAAAGTGTAACAATAAGATTGATGCTCAATATATTCTTGTTGATGTTGGTTAGGTTTCGATAAGAATAGTAAATTTGACAATGTGGATGTCATGACTTGTTGGATTAAGCTATGTGATAAAGAAGAAATGAGTTGATCATGATTCTTGAAGTATATTCCTATGAGTTGTTCTAATTACTTGACACTAACACATGATGAAATTTTGATGCCATGTTCATGTATGACAATGAAATAGTTGATGCCAACATGTTATGACCATGGTGAATACATGTTTTAGAACTTGATATAACTTGATTCCATGACCTAACAGTTCTATTGATGCATGGCAGTATTATAATAGAAAATTTGACGTTTTGAATAATGATGACTAAAGTGGCTTCCCCTTGAGAGAGAGAAACTCTCCCTAAGATCCCCACACCTATTAACATTTACGTTAACTGTATAGAATATTATCTATTATTAAAGTAATAATTTTTATACCTTAGTAGACAAATATTTGATGTTGTTGGTATGCAGTAAGATTTGGTCTGAGAAGATAAGGTTTCTCCTAGTCTAAGCCCCAACCACTAGGAGAAATCATTAACAATGCGACTATAGGCCTCCTAACCACACAGAACAAGGATTATGGGTGTGGTTGTGCCTGTAGGTCACAAAAACTAAATCCATATGCATAAAATCAGTGGCACACTTGGAGTATGACAGTCCTACAGATATGGAGCATACATTATCTGAACTTAAACAAGAATGAAAAAAATTACTGATATAACCATTAATACATAAATGTAGTAGAAATAACTTCATTTCATTAATATTAGAATAATGAAATATGGTTACAAACAGAATGGAAATAAACTAGCTCGGGTTATGGTAGATTATATATAAGAAGATATGTGGTGGCTACATGCCTCTGAATTGTGTTACAATGCAGCTCAAAGCCCTATTTATTATTGAGAAATAGTTGAAAACCCTAAACATCCAAAAACCTAACCCCAGGAGATGAAGCACCAAAACTGTGGGCCCCGTTTGGTTAAATCGGTACATCAACTTCTCAGGTTTGTAACTTTGACATCGATTTCCGTTTGGCTATCATATTACCTCGTTTCAAAGATCTCAAATAGTATGCTGAAATCAAAGTGGAATGTCGGTTCATGACTATTTTTATTCTCTCTGGTTTCACAAAAAAACGTCATTTAGGGCCTCAAAATGACTTCGGAAGTTCAGGCCCTGAAAAACGACCAAAAATAGTAAATTGTGCTACAATTAAGGAGACTGAAAACCAATATTATCAAGATACCATATATAAGAATAATTGTTCTAACCTTCTTTATGAGATCAGGAAATCCACCACATTTAATATATGAGATGCTTTCCCAAATATAGTGTATAACAATATATCAAATCCTGGTGTCTTTATGTGTGAATGATTTTTTTCTATTATTCCTTTATATTTATGATCTAGGTGGATATTAGTGTCCACCCACCTATTCCACTAGGACCCCCACCATTGTTATGTCATTTTTTTCAGTTTCCTTAATTATAGCACAGTTTACTATTTTTGGCAGTTTTTCAGGTCTTGAACTTCTTGAGCCGTTTTGAGACCCTAAACGACATTTCTTTGGAAATATTCATCTAGGATATTTCATTGAAATCAATTTTTGATTTTATTCCTCATAGATATCTTTCCAATGAGGTATCATGTGCGTTAAATTAAGATAATATGACCAAGTTACGACCCCGAGAAGTTGGCTGCCCAACTAACTCGAACAGGGCCCATAAACTCTTGCTTTTACATCTCCTCGGGTTAGGTTTTTGCTTGTTTAGGGTTTTATCTTATTTTTCAATAATAAAAATACCCTTGAGCCTCATTGTAACTTAGTTCAGAGGCAGGTTGCTACCACATCTCTTATCAGAGATAAGGGTCTCATTTCCATTCTGTTTGTAAGAATATTTCATTATTTGATATTAATGAAAAGAAGTTTTATTTCTGTTGCATCTCTTTATTTATGGTTATATCTGTAATTTGTTACATTCCTGTTTAAATTTGGATTAGTGGTATCAGAGCGGTCTTCTCTTTCTCTGTTTTTCTTTGCATGTCCCCAACGAGGTCGGGATATAAGGAGTTAGGGCTCGAACTGGTCGAACCTTTGCAAGACCAGACTTGTAAATCTCGACAGCTTCTCGTGGGGGAAGAAATGAAAGACGAGGGAGCAGGAGATCCTATCAAAATATTGCTTGAGGAGGCCCTCGAGAAACAAAGGAATTCGGTGATGAATAACTTTGCCAGATCCTTCAATGGTTGCCCATCGGCGATGCATCCACATCCAACAACCACTCTGGAGGCTCCACACCTCTTAAGGTACAAGTAAACTTTTACATTCCCATATTTGGGGGACAAATAGATGCAGATGCTGTAGATAAATGGTTTAATCCGATATAATGATATTTTTCTATTCATGAATTTTCCAGCCAAGAAAATATTACTTTTTCTCTTCTCAAATGCCCCCCCCCACCCCCCCCGGCCACGTCAAGGACTAGTGGGAAACCTATTGTGAGGAGAAGGATGAAAGTACGACCTCATTGTTTTCAACCACTTCCACTGGGAATCAATTCCAGGATGTCATCAAGGAGAAATACTACACTGTCAAGAGCTATGAGGAAAAATACATAAAGTGGACCATGTTGCGGCGGGGAAGGGACAAAGATATGCCGGAGTTTACCAATGTTTTTTATACCCTTCGCATGAAGCTGGGTATCAAGGATTCTGAGAAACATTTGGTACTCCAATACCGTGGATACCTACATAGATACATCCAGGATGAGATGGGGTTCCTTGAAGTCACCTCGCTCACCACGGCATACCGATACCACATCAAGATCAGTTAGAAGTTTAAATAGAAGAAGTGAGAATTTAGATCTATGAATCTGAAGCAAGGAAAATGTGACCCAAAACCACATAAAAAAGGACAAATCCAAGGAGGGAGGACCCAGGACAACCCACCAAGGAAACAAGAAAAGGACAACATTGCGAGGCAGAAGAAGGACACGAGAAAGTGGTGTGAGTTCCATAAGAGCTCCACCCACAAGACAAGTGAGTGTCGGGCCAAGCAGTCACTCGTGGCTGAGCTGAAGGCTTTAGAATTAGATGCATGTTCTGACTCTGAGTCAGAACCCGACAAGGGGAATGACAAAGGGAAGCAAATATTGATGGCGAGCCCAACACCATAATTGCCACCACAAAGATCCAAAAGGAGGAACTTGAAGATCCAGAGGAGGAGGAGCATCTCTTCCACACCCAGATGTGGGTAAAGGGTTACCTGCTATAGTTCTCTATCGAAAGAAGGAACCAAAAGAATCTCATTGCAGAAAAGTTCGTGAAGCAGCTGGGCTTACTGGCCACAACATACCCACAACTATACACCATCGAGTGGCTTCACCAAGGACAGGATCTATGCGTGAGCCACCAATGTCCCCTTCCATACAACATTAAGCCCTTCATGGATGAGTTATTATGTGACATTGCCCTCCTTGATGTTTGTGATGTATTATTAGGCCAACCATACTTGTGGAAGCGACCTGCTCTCTATGAGTCAAGGCCTCATGTTGTTATTGTTACATTGGGAAATAAGTTGTACAGGATACCAGAGGTAGCACCACCTATCATCATCTATCTAGTTACTGAAAAACAATGCAGTAAGCTCATTTCAAAAACTGGAAAATTTGTTTTCCTGATGATATGTCCTCAAGGAAAGAAAAAGTCGATTTCCACGACCTCCAGATAGAGCCCCTCCACATGACAAAAATAGATGGACAATGTCATGGAGGAGTATGAGGACATCTTCACCGTCCCCTACACGGGTGACTCTGCACTATCAGGTCAGGCACTCCATCGATTTGACACCGGGTGTGTCATTACCCAATGTAACAATCTATCAGTGCTCCGTTCTAGAAAATGATGACATCAAGAGGCAAATTCAGGAGCTTCTACAAAAAGGTCACATTCGGCCGAGTCCATCGCCCTATGGTAGCCCAATCATGTTGGCATAGAATAAGGATGGGACTTGGAGACATTGTATTTACTATCGAGCGTTGAACAAGATCACTGTCCAGAACAGGTACCCAATCCCAGAGATTGATGACCTTCTGGACTAACTCAAGGGGGGAAAATATTTCAGCAAGATCGACTTGAAGTCCGGATATCACTAGGTACGAATCGAACCCTCTGATGTGTGGAAGACTACCTTCAAAGCTATGAGGGCCTTTTCGAATGGTTGGTTTTGCCTTTCGTGTTGAAGGATGCTCCTGCAATCTTCATGAGGTTGATGGATGACATCTTGCGACCATTCACCAACTCATTTGTAGTGGTATACTTGGATTTCATCCTGAGCATCAGCCAAAGTTGGGAATAATACCTCCACCACACCCAACAGGTTCTCCAAACATTGCAGCAACACAAGTTGTGTGCCAATTTGGAGAAATTCACTTTTGGCATGACCCAGGTTCAGTGTTTAGGATATATTATTGATGAACGGGTGCATGTGGATCTAGCCAAGATCCAAGTCATTCGGGATTGGCTAGTGCCAACCACTCTGACAGAGCTCTACAGCTTTTTGGGTCTTCCCAATTTCTACCGCAAGTTCGTGTTTGGTTTCTCTTATATCACTTGGCCCTTGAGTCAAGTCACCAAAGGTGGAGCGAAAGAAAAAATCTTTTGGTCTAAATCTCAATAGAAGACATTCACAGAGTTGAAGCATCACCTTTGCTCTGCACCAGTGCTCACATTAGGAGACTTGCAACAACCATTTGAGATCAAGACAGATGCCACTTATGAAAAAAAGATGTATTCTATTGTGTAGGCCTGCCGACAATGGAAGAATTACATTTTGGGGAAGGAAACGGTCCTCCACATAGACCACTGACCCCTGCTGTTC
This sequence comes from Pinus tabuliformis, assembly GCA_031772625.1. NCBI lineage: Eukaryota > Viridiplantae > Streptophyta > Pinopsida > Pinales > Pinaceae > Pinus > Pinus tabuliformis. The sequence goes on along the minus strand of CM062806.1, from coordinate 85,615,788 downwards.
ATACAGATGCTAGGGAAGTTGCGGAATGATCGCCATTAGAATTGGTCTACATACCTGCAATAGTTCCATTTGAATATTCAGTACAAGAATGGAAGCACAAATAATGTTGCAAACTACCTCATCTGACGACCAGTCATGGCATTAACCACCGTGCTCAACATTTGTGGACACGAGACTTATGATTGGCCACTTCTCCATAAAAGCAACCCAGAATTCAACCACACATGCCATACGCTCTTGGAGGGTCAACAAGTTCCAAATTTTCACCTCTAGGATGCTCTCTTATGCCATCTGGGACACCTTTGTGTTACTTCGATTGAGCGTGCAAAGATGATTTGGGAGGCGCACTATAGTCGAGCCTCTAGGCATTTCGGGATCGAGAAAATGGTGGCAGTACTGTAGAAGTATTTCTATTGGCCAAATCTTCGACATGATGTCAGGAAGTGTCATCAGATCCTATACTCCCTCCGCCATTGCAAAACCAACCATCAAGAAGCAAGGTATCTATACTGCGCTACCTACCCCTAGTTGACCTTGCAAATCCATCCCCATGGATTAAATGTCAGGCCTTCCTTCTACTAAGCATGGTAATGACTGTCTTTTTGTGGTTTTCGACAGATTCTCGAAGATGGCCATCATGGTGGCTTGCAATAAGAGTATCACAACATAAGCAACTGATAAACTCTTCTTTGAAAGAGTGTGGGTACACTTTGGGATCCCACAATCTATCATCTCAGATTGGGACAACAGGTTCCTTAGTACATCTTAGTCCAGACTTTGGTCGATGCTGGACACCAATCTCACTAGATCCACAACTTTTGATCCAAAAGGATCTCGTCAGATCAATTGCACAGGTCATCGTCAGTGTTCATTGTCACCATCAATTCCGTTTGGTGTCGTCAGTTTTGATAGTGTTGGTTATGGTTTTTCATGGCGTTCAGTTGAGATGATTTCGCACCTTATTTTCGACATTATTTTGTCGTCAGTTCTGTCAGGATTTTATCATCGACATGTGTTTGTCATTCGACTCGTAGAATTTGGGTTTTGTAGTCCACTCGCAAGTTGATCATCGACATGGGTGAGTTGTTTATTGTAAAGGTTCTATATGGTTTGTCATCAGGTTGTCATCGCAAATGTCACTAGTGTCGACGATGTGCATTTGGTTTTATGTCACATGTTTCTAATGTCACTTTGTGAAATTTGGGGCCAAATGGGTTTTTCTCTACTTTGATGTAAATTCCTAAACCCTAACCTAATAAATTACAAATGTATTAAAACCAAAATACTTTAAAAACCTAATGCTAAAACCTAACCTAAGCCCTAAATCTAAACTTAAATCTATGCAACATGTATTGAAAACAAAACAAATCCAAAATATGTGTTAATACATAAACCTAGCTCTAAACCTAAACATATTAACTCTCGGTCTAATGTTAGTACAAACAAAAAAAATTACAATATAAATACACAGTTCAGGCCCTAATCGTCACCCTAACCACAGCGTAACTATGAAGGGGACAGACTGCATGTGATCAAGTATGAGAACTGTCGGAGTATTAACCATCAGATTAACCGCTAGTTGGAACCGCGTCGGAGAAACATGTAACTTGTGACAGGATCATGTGTGTAAACCATCAGGTTATCAAACCAATAGGATTGGGGTTAACCACCAGTTGAAACCACGTCGGAAAGTTGGCATGTGAACAAGAAGTAGTCAGGTTTGGAGTTAACTGTCAGCATGGAGAACCGCTGGAGTAGACCGTAGTAGAAACCGCCACGGGATTTCATGTGAATGTGTTGTAGCATTGACCACCAGTTCGAAACCGTCAGCGGAACCACCGGCACTCAAACCAAGGGTTCAGTCATCGCTCACATGAGCTGTCCAACCTCTGCCTGGTTAACCTGACCACCAGAGGTTTCAGGCTTATCGTAATGTTTGTTTTGGGTTTGTTGTTAATTTTTTGTTACAAACTAATTTGAGGACCTTGTAACCAACCTACCTATGTGTCCTTTCACAACAAGACTAAGACAAACCACCCCTGAATGCAGCAAATTCATGCCATCATTAGCCAAAGGTGGTTTCGATGTACCTATAGGCCTATAAGAGACAAATTTTCTTCATTGATCAAGAGGATATTGGTTTTGGTTTTTGTTTGTAGATTCTGGAGGTCATAGGCAGTTTTATTTTCAATGTTACAGGAGCATCCAGAGTCAGAATTGGGGACCGTGATAGGTGTTGGAAAGCTATTTCAGAGAGCTTCCTTTTGAAAATGATCAGAAGTGCCTGTGTGCATATTTAGTTTGATCTATTTTCTGTGTAATTGAACTCCTTGGTTTCAATCCTAATAAAGTGGTCGCACAACTTGAAAGGAGACCCGGAGACGTAGTCCATCAGGGATGAACTCCGTAATCAACTTCTCTGTCTGGTATCGCTGTGTTTTTACTGCTTTCACTTTTGTAATGCATCTTTCTTATGTTTAGTATGATGTCGTAAAGTCTTTCTTCTCAAGTAGTTTCCTCAATTTCCACACTTTCAACTAACATTCAATTCATTAATGGTTAATCAATTCTACATTAGTTTTAGTCTATGATAATTTCAGATAATATAATTTGGTATTAGAAAAGGTTGCATTTGTAGAATTTTCCATTGAATGTTAACCAGGTCAAATTCGTAAAGAGGAGAAGGAATCCTTGAGTATATCGATCCAGATATTGGAAAGCGATGGGTCATTCATAAATCGAGCATGACAGGATTTGATGCAGGTGAAAATACTGAAACTAATATGAGTGATGAACAGTTTCAGCAAGCTTCTTGACTATGCATCAAATGCTGGGAGAATTGTACGAAGGCAATAAGGTGAGATATGCAACTTCTTCTTCAAAGACATCGAAGAAGTACGAAGGTAAAGGCAAGATTGGTAAACCACCTTCACCTCCATCATCTCCATCATCGTCTTCTTCTTCTTCTTCTATTGTAGAATCTGAAATGGAAAAGAACCTAAGAAAACATCTTCTTTGAGACTTGATGTAAAATTTGAGTTACCTATTTGTGATGGCAAAATGAATCTTGAAAAGTTAGATAACTGGATTAAGAAGTTAGAAGTGTATTGTCGCATTCAGAACATTTCTAACGATAAAACTAAAATTCAGTTAACTACACTTAGAATGGGGGAAATAGCTTTAATCTGGTGGGAAAGTAAAACTCAAATAGATGTAAAGCGTAAAGGAAAAGTCATCTCTTCGTGGTCTAAGCTTTTAAAAGATCTTAGGAAATAATTCTATCCTTTAGGATACATGCAACAAATTGTTATTAATTGGCAACATCTGAGGCAAGGTAAAGGGAAGAGTGTTCAGGAGTTTACTCAGGAGTTCAGAAAGAAAGCATTGATGCTTGGTATTTCATTGGATATATGTGTTACTTTATTAAAATACATTGGCAATTTACATTCATATTTGCAGGATACATTATTTATGTTTAATCCTGATGATTTTGATGAAGTGTGCATTCAGACCATAACATATTGAATCAGGTGGAAGACCATTCAAGTCTTCATTGCAGTCATCCAAAGAGTTGGAAATCAAAGATTCTAGTGACAGTAAGGGGAAGAACATTTCGAAGAGAAAGAAATCAGTGATCATTCAAAAGGAAAGACCTACATGTTCTCATTGCAAGAGAATCTATCATGATGAATCTAAGTGTTGGAAACTTTATCCAGAACTTAAGCCCAAAAAGTTCCTTAAGGAGAAGGATGAAAAGAAGGCAATTGCAATAGTCCAACAAGATCTAGGTTCAAATTCAGGTGATGAAAGGAGGATAACTGCCACGGTTATGACATGTAAAAATTCTGACACTGGTTCAAGTTCAAAAGCTATTGCATCTTCATCAAACATAAATCCTTCAAATGAGGATAAAAGAGTTGAATTGTTTAAAATAAGGATAAATTCTAAGCATACAAGGATAGATACAATGTTTGACAGTGGATCATAGGTGAATTTAATCTTTGAATATTTAGATAAAAGTTTGGGTTTGGTAACACGAAATCATCTAAGACCTTACCCATTAGGATGGCTAAATAAATGAACTCAGATAAAAGTCACAAAATAATGTCAATTAAGATTTTCCATTACAGCTAATTACATTGATGAAGTGGAATTAGATGTGGTTCCAGGAGACATATGTGGAGTTGTCTTAGGATGTCCTTACCTTTATGATCGAGATGCAGTATTTTATAGGAGAGAACATAAATATCACCTCAAGAAAGATGGGATTGAATTTATTGCCAGGGCACATCAAAGTAAAAATCACTTGAATTTAGTTAATGCTAATCCAATGAAGAGATTAATAAGTTCAAATAAGGGATTGGTAATCATGTGTGTAAAGGAGAAACATAACAATGAACATGATGTTTTCTAAGTTATGAGACTCGGATTAAGGATGGTTTGATTAAAGAGACAAAATCTATTTTAGTTCTATGTAAAACCAAACATCTTATTCATAAGCAGGGAATACAACATGAATTACAGTTTGTGCCTAAAGCTCCTCTTCCTAATGTCAAAATGAATCAATTCAGTTCAAGTTTGGAAATTAATAGATACAGGGATATAGGTCAATATCGGGGAAAGTCAGTGTTTCATTTCTCTTGTATTGTGTCGCCATTTCATGTTTAAAACAGTTTGGAAACCTATTTTCAAGTGGAGAGGAAACCTATTTGTTTTCATATCAAAGCCTTTTCTAAAGCAGTGTCAAAGTGTCTAAGGGAAACTTATGCATAAGGGGAAAGTGCTAATCAATGGAAACATCATCTAATGAATAAGGAAAAAGTGATTCAAACAAATCAACAACGAATTCAATACTTTCAAAGACAAACTAAGTTGCAGCAAATTTCACCTTACAACATGATGGGTTCATTGCAGCAAATTCACTTAGTAACCAGGAAGTACGAAAGTATGTCAAGTCAAGTAGCTGGTTTGATGTCAAGAATATCTTTGATTGTCTCTATTTTCCGCAAACTAGATTGTTAATACATGTTGATGGTATTGAACAATATCTAGTAGAGACTGTTTTCAAAGATTGTTATGAATCACTAACTCATGGTTCTTCATGGAAAGAATTCAATTGCCATGTTCATAACAGATTGTTTTCCCATTGTCGCAAGTTTTTCATACTGCAAATGGATGAAACTAGACACCGACTCAAAAAGTGCCATGGTTAGCATCATCAGGAACATCACTTGCAAGTGATTGATCGAATCTATTGGTACATCATCAGATCAAGGTGGAAAGTGAGGGAGCTATACCCTCATTGACTATTTGTTTTTTTAAACTGTTGTGGTCCAAAATCTTTCAAGTGGAAAGATTTGATCGAGGAGGATCTTGTCAGATTAGTTGCACAGGTCATCTTCAGTGTTCAGTGTCAACGTCAATTCAGTTCGGTGTCGTCAACTTCGATAGTGTTGGTTATGGTTTTTCATGGCGTTTAGTTGAGATGGTTTAGCACCTGATTTTCGACATGAGTTTGTCATCAGTTCCATCAGGATTTGGTCATTGACTTTTTTTTGTCGTTCACCTCGCAGGATTTGGTTTTGTTGTCCACTCGTAGGTTGATCATTGACATGGGTGAGTCGTTCGTTGCAGAGGTTCGATATGGTTCATCGTCAGGTTGTCATCACAAATGCCAATTATGTAGATGGTGTGCATTTAGTTTTATGTCACATGTTTCTAATGTAACTTTGTGACATTTGGGAGCAAATGGGTTTTTCTCTACTTTGATGTAAAGTCTAAAACACTAACCTAATACATTACAAATGTATTAAAACCAAAATACTTTAAAAAACCTAATGCTAAAACCTAACCTAAGTCCTAAATCTAAACTTAAATATATGCAACATGTATTGAAAACAAAACAAATCCAAACTATGTGTTAATACATAAACCTATCTTTAAACCTAAACATATTAACTCTCGATCTAATGTTATTACAAACAAAACACATTACAATATAAATACACAATTTAGGCCCTAACCGTCACCTTAATAGCAGTGGAACTGCAAAGGGGATAGGCTACATGTGATCAATTGTGAGAACTGTCAGAGTATTAACCATCGGGTTAACTGCCAGTTGGAACTGTGTCGGAGAAACATGTATCATGTGACAGGGTCATGTGTGTAAACTGTTGGGTTATCAAACCAATAGGCTTGGGGTTAGCCGCAAGTTGAAACCACGTCATAAAGTTGGTATGTGAATGGGAAGGAGTCAGGTTTGGAGTTAACGGTTGGCTTGGAGAACCGCTGGACTAGACGATAGCAGAAACTGTTGCACGATTACATGTGAACGCGCTGTAGCATTGATTGCCAGTTCAAAACCATCAGCAGAACCACCGAAACTCAAACCACGGGTTCGGTCACCGCTCACATGAGCTGTCCAACCTCCAACCTGGTTAACCTGACTACCAGCGTTTCAGGATTATCATAATGTTTATTTTGGGTTTGTTGATAAGTTTTCGTTACAAACTAATTCGAGGACCTTGTAACCAACCTACCTAGGTGTCCTTTCACAACAAGACTGAGACAAACCACCCCTAAATGTAACAAATCCATGCCATGATTAGCTAAAGGTGGTTTTGATGTACCTACATGCCTATAAGAGGTGGATTTTCTTCATTGATAAGGAGGAGAGTGGTATTGGTTTTTTTTTGCATATTCTGGAGGTCATAAGCAGTTTTGTTTTTCGTGTTACAGGAGCATCCGGAGTCAGAATTAGGAACCGTGATAGGCATTGGAAAGCTGGTTTAGATACTTTTGACAGTGATCAGAAGTGTCTGCATGCGCATTTATTCTGGTCTATTTTCTGTGTAATCAAACTCCTTGATTTCAATCCTAATAAAGTGGTCGCTCATCTTGAAAGCGGACCTGGAGACGTAGTCCATCGGGGACGAACTCCGTAATCAACTTTGGTGTCTGGTATCATTGTGTTTTTACTGTTTTCACTTCTGTTATGCATCTTTCTTATGTTTAATCAGTCATCGTAAAGTCTTTTTTCTCAAGTAGTTTCCTCGATTTCCGCACTTTCAGCTAACATTCAATTCATTAGTGGTTAATCAATTCTACATCAATTTTAGTCTATGATCATTTCAGATCAACTTTCCATCCCCAAATGGATGTCCAGATAGAGTTTATTAACAAGATGAGCAGACACATTATGTGCATGTACAAATCAAAGAATCCATGCACATGGGATGAGAGCCTCCCCTATGTTCAACACAGCTATAGTTGAGCTCTCCACAACTCGACTCGCCATAACCTTTTTCAGGTGGGCTTGGGATTCCAGCCACTATTTCCCATTGATGTGGCCATACCATTTGTAGCAACTCAAGCATATTTAGCTCATGTCCAGTCTGAAGTTGACAAGATAAATAACTTCATTGAGCACATTCAACACATCCACCAACAAGTCCATGAAATATTGGACAAAGCCAATGCTATGTGCAAGAAGTGGCATGATCAGCATCGGGTGCAACAAAATTTCCAGGTGGGTGACAAAGTTTGGCTAGATCTGTAGAAGGAGTGCCTCATTGGGCCCCACCGCAAGATTCGCTCGCTTCGATATGGGCCATACACCATCACCAAGGTTGTGGGAGATAATTCTTTTGAGCTCAGAATTCCCCCATTATTTTGCCTACACCTAGTGTTCAATGTGGAACGCCTTCGGCTATACTTTCCACCATTACTGGACACATCCAATATTGTAGAACAACTCACACCGATAGAGTTAAATACAGACTGCATGGAAAACTATGAAAATGATCAAATCATGGACATGAAGATCAAGAACACTTGCCGTTAGAGTATCCAACTGTATCGAGTTGTCAAAGCTAACCAACTCCTGCACCAAGAAAAATGGCTCACTAGGGACCAAGTTCAGCAAAAGTTTCCTCATCTCATCGAGGAACTCAACACAATGGAGACCATTGCTTCCTAAGGGGAAAGGAATGATCTAGGTGGATATTTGTGGCCACCCACCGATTCCACTTGGGCCTGCACCATTGTTCTGTCAGTTTTTTTTCAGTTTCCTTAATTGTAGCACAATTTACTATTTATGGAATTTTTTAGAGTCTTGAACTTCCAGAATCACTTTGAGGCCCTAAATGAAATTTTTTAGGCACTATTCCTTCAAGAGATTTCATTGAAATTGAATTTTCATTTGTATTCCTCAGAGAGATATTTCCAACAAAGTATCATGCGCATCAAACATAGATAATATGACCAAGTTACAACCTCGGGAAGTTGGCTGCCCAACTAATCCCAATAGGGCCCATAAACTCTTGGTGTTACATCTCTTCGGGTTAGGGTTTTGGTTGTTTATGTCTTTCTCTTATTATTCAATAATAAAAAGGCCCTTGAGCCTTATTATAACTCAGTTCAGAGGCAAGTAGCTGCCACATCTCTTCTCAGAGATAAGCTACCATCGCCCGAGCTAGTCTCATTTCCATTCTGTTTGTAAGCATATTTCATTATTTGATATTAATGAAAAGAAGTTTTATTTCTGCTACATATCTGTATTTATGGTTATATCTATAATTTGTTTCATACCTGTTTAAATTCAGATCAATTTCGTTGCATTGATGATGATATTTTTATTTCTATATAATTGCATATGTCGTTGATCTGAATATTCTTGTAAATATGGAGAATGTTATAAGGATGGGTGAATTTAATATGTAAATAATGAAATGCAATTATCAAAGCAAAGAACAATATATTCCTAAGAAAATTCAACATGGTTTTAGAGTTGGGCTGAAGAAAAGTCATTGAAGATCACCTCTATGAAGATACCATTGATGGAAGCAAGAGAATATGGAGGAGACCTAAAAAGAGGCTAGGGTTTGAAGGAAACCCTATGGAATTTAGTTATTATGGTTTTATGGAGGTTATGAAGTTATGGTTTAAAGAAAACATGGATTATGACAAAGATTTGAGATATGCAATCTAGAAACCCTAACATGATCGATGTGAAGATGTTTGAGCACTTGTGAGAAGTTTTATGTAGCATTAGATGGGATTGTCTCAATTAAGCTTGGTTGATCATCAAGTTGGTTGAAACATAATGAAAGCAACAATGGACAATGGAAAATCATGACTTTTGAAGACTGGTTCAAGAGGGAGATGACCACTTCTCATTGAAGTTAAGTACTTTTTTTTATTTAAGATACTTCTTTATGTATTTACCTTTGTTTAGATTTATTAGTTTGATCATTAATTATACATATTGCACATCTATTTGAGTATTTGGATACTTCTAACCTCTTGAAGATATGTGATAAGTGGATCCTTCAACAGGGTCATCTAAGGTGTAGGAAAAGTAAGCTAGTGTAGGAAGAGAAGGGCGAGTGTTGGGAAAGGAAAGAGGAACCTTATGACAAGTTGAAAAAGTGCTCCAACTGCCAATGTTAAGGTGCACATGCATCTGAATACTACAAGGTATGCATGGCGTATTTTTTCAATGTTATATTTCAACTAAATATTGAATGGCATGGTAATCCATAAAGTATGATTGGAATTTCACCTTCATGAATGAATCATATATGCATGTTAAAGTAAGTTTGATTTATGGTACATATTAGTGCTCTTGATATTTTACTTTCATTTTCATAGCAAAGCTACTTAGAAACATTGATTTCTGATATATTGGTATATTGATATTTGGAAAATCATCTCATAGCTTAGACACGTGGATTTCCTTATGTTCTAAAGAAGGTTAGCATAATGATTGTTATATATGGTAGCTTGATACTATTGATAATGTTTGTGATAAGCATGGTAACTGTTATCACCCCAAGAAACTATCCTAGGTTGTATCTCGGAGATGCTCAGGAACATTACAAATTGAACAAAAAATGTTGGAAGATGGTGGATGAATGAAAGAAATGTTGCATATTCAAGCCAAATAACCACTTCTACTGTGCTTAACCCCAGACATGGGTGAACACCCCCAGACTACAAGGCTTTAGACCACTAATTACTCATAGTTTAAGGATTAAGTGGACATGGAGAATACTGACCACACCAGTAGATGCACAAGACCATGTGATGGCCAGCTACAACCAGTAAAGAGGCCTGAAAATCTATTTCCTAATGCACAGATATGATGACAGCTCTCTGGCACTAAAAAAATAGAAACCTACATACACATTCAACAATACTAACTAGATTCTAACACAGAGGTTGGATGACATCGCATCTAATGCTAAACATCAAAGCAGATTAAAAATGCATAACAGGCACAGCCTGGACAAAGAAGAAGAAGTGGAAAGTGAGCAATTAAAAACAAAAGAAGCTTGTATTAGCTGAAAATGAAGACTAGACGCTGCAGGTATCACAGTAGTTACAGTCTCCAGAAGTTGAACCTTACATCAAAATAACATTCATCAACCCCGATTACATCTCATGTCTGGGTATATATATAATCTGGTTACAAATACGCTCTGCTATCTTATACGTGGAGGGATCATAATGGACCACCAGCCGCTTTAACTCTCTGATGGAGTCTGAGTGCAATTGCTTGTTGTAGTGGATGAATTTTATCTTCTCGGATGCTCTGTTGTCCTTCTTGAGCTGGTAGAGTGTAATATGAAACAAGCTCCATAACTGATAAATGTTGTGGCCGGCTTGAGGCATGACCTTTTCCTTCTTGGCCATCCTGCTTGTTGAATGCGGTGGTTGAGGATTAATTACACAGAGTGGTGAATAATGGCCACCTTCTTCCTTGGGATGCATGGGACCGGCTATGGACGCGGACAGTATAGCGGAGGCATGAGCAAGACGGGGAAAACACCTTAGCCGTTAGATCGCGTAGATGGACAGAGAATATGACTTGGTGGGAGCATAATGGCAGGAAGACTGAGTATAGGTAAATACACTATCAGAGGCCGAAAAGCAAACATGAGACTTTATACAAAGGAATGGTGAGTCATATCAGGTCCGTCACCTAATATCGCATCGGCAAAAGACAAGGGGGGGAAGCCTGTATACATGGGTGTGATTTGTGATAGCAATCAGATCGCATCAGCGGAAGTCAAGGGCGAAACCTTAAAACACACATGGATGCGATTGGCGATAGCGATGAAATCTCATCGCAATATCGCAGCGGCAGAGGACAAGGGTGCAAAGAGGCAGGGGGGCCAATGCGCAATTACGATCAAATCGCATCCCAAGGGAAAATGGAGAAGCGAGGTGAAGGAGAAGGAGGAGGAGGAGGGCCACAAGCTTTCTTTAAGCACAAATACACCACAAGAACCGAGTTATACCTTCCAACACTGAAGCTTGTAGCAGAGCTAACACTGGCTCCTTCTGGGGATGAGATCCTCCTTGTGAGGTCTCAAGAACTGCGGACCAATGCCTTCATACAAAACTCAACTTTCAAAAACACTTGCCTAGTGTCCATTGGGCATGGAATCAACTAAGCCTACAATAGAAACCTGTAAAAGAACATAATTACTCAAAAATTGGCCAACTGATAGGCCGTCAAAATTGTTTCTCCTGCTCTTGATCAGTTCATCATAGAGCAACAAAACAGGATTTACTTGATCATCTACCTCAAACGATTTAGGAAATTTGAGCTTGATAGGTAGATATTGATCAAACTCCATCTCCCTTTTGTATATTTTCCTCCTTGGATGTACTTTATGGGAGCATTTGTACACCTGCTGAATAATCATGGTTGTTGTGTACTTCTCTGTGTCATTTGTGGTTTGCACAACTAATACGCATGATGAACCATTGTATTCTTGTGCAGGAGACACAGAGACATCATCTGCTCCAACATCTTTCATAAAACAGTCCTCATCTAAGGAGGAATCCCAAAACTGGGCATCCTCTTCCTCTGTTACCAGGCAAGCTACCCTTTCAATCTTTGTGGAGGTCAACTGAGCAGGTGTCATAATATCAAGACTGAGGTGATCAGTATCAACCTCAAGCATTGAATTCTGTCCTGCCTCAGTGTTCAAGGGGCAACTTTGAGAGCTTTCCCTTTGAGTGGACAAAAAAACAAAAGATGATGGGGAGTTTTCTTCTCCCTTAATGATCACTAGGCTGGGAACAAAAGCAGGATGGAAAAATTGCAGATTAGCACAACCATGTGAAGATGAGCAGGCTTTAAGCAGAGATTCTTGGAAGACGGTACCCACTGCTAGCTGCTTTTGCTGAAAATCTTGTTGTTCTACAGGTACAAAAAACTAATAAGCAGTGCTCTTGGATACTGCTTCTTCGTAAGTAGCTCTGGTTAGGAAAGGGGAACTGCCCTTATCTTCTAGACCGTGGACCTCCTCCTCTTCATCAAATTTTTCTTCTTCAAAATGCTACGCAGCTCTTAACTTGGAAACTTCAAAGGCAAATGACTGAATCATCCAGGCCATTTTGTCAATCCTATCATCTGAGGATGATGAGAGTCCATCCTTTAGTAAGTTCCCAAACTCAGTATGCTCATAGAGCAGATCCTCTTTGTCCCCCCAGTGATTTAGGAACACATCATCTAAGGTCTCAATATCTTCTATGGACCTAGGGGCTAATTCTTCAAACCATTTTCTAGCCTCCCCATCTAGGCTTTGGACAAAAACCCTCATCGAAACATCATTTTCACTTATATATAAATTATCAGCATAACTGTAAAAAGCTTCTAGGTGTTCTTCAGCTGTCACTCCTTTTGTACCAGTAAACTTAGGCATACACTCTCGATAATCTCCAACAGGCATGGCATTTAAAGGAACAGCCAAGACCAAGGGTCCATACCTAGCAGCAATGATTCTTTCTATCTTTGTAGGGGCTTGCTGGCCTGCCATGACTGGGGTATATGAAAAGCTACTGGTAGACTGGGTGATATGGATCAATGAAAAGGATGGCAGAGACAGAGGAATATGATGGACAGCATGGATGCTTCTTTTTGGACTGAAATCAGAAAGGAAAATGAATGGATAAGGAGCTGAATGAATCTCTGAAGGAAATACTTCACTAACAGATATACATGGGACTTTTTCGGCTTACCTGATCCTGATGCTCCTTCTACAATGTTTTCTTTTGCTTACGATCTTCTTAGGGTTAGGCACTAATTCGGTTGATGGTTTCTAAGGATTTCTCCCAGCATACCTCACCAACTGTGCCAGAACTTCAATGTGGAGTCGCCAATGGATGGTCTTCCTCCAGTGGAGTCACTAGATAGATGATTACAACCAAATTATGTGCCCAGACCTTATCTATCATCAAAATCTGGAACTATGTCATTTTCCCAGTGTAGCTAAGCTTTCATTCTCCTCTCCCCGGCAACGGCGCCAATTAATGTTATCACCCCAAGAAACTCTCCTAGGTTGTATCTCAAAGATGCCTGGGAAGATTACAAACTCAAAAAAAAATGTTGGAAGATGGTGGATGGATGAAAGAAATGTTGCATATTCAAGCCAGATAACCACTTCTACTGTGCTTAACCCCAGACAAGGGTTAACACCCCCAGACTACAAGGCTTTAGACCACCAATTACTCATAGTTTGAGGATTAAGTGGACATGGAGAATACTAATCACACCATCAGATGCACAAGACCATGTGATGGCCGACTGCAACCAGTAAAGAGGCCTGCAAATCTATTTCCTAATGCACAGACAAGATGATAGCTCTCTGGCACTAAAACAATAGAAACCTGCATACACATTCAACAATACTAACTAGATTCTAACACAGAGGTGGGATGACAGCCCCTCTAATGCTAAACATCAAAGAAGATTAAAAATGCATAACAGGCACAACTTGGACAAAGAAGAAGAAGTGGAAAGTGAGAAATTAACAGCAAAAGAAGCTTGTATTAGCTGAAAATGAAGACCAGACACTGTAGGTATCATAGTAGTTACAGTCTCCAGAAGTTGAACCTTACATCAAAATAACATTCATCAACCCCGATTACATCTCATGTCTAGGTATATATATAATCTGGTTACAAAAACGCTCTGCTATCTTATACGTAGAGGGATCATAATGGACCACCAACCGCTTTAACTCTCTGATGGAGTCTGAGTGCGATTGCTTGCTTTAGTGGATGAATTTGATCTTCTCGGATGCTCTGTTGTCCTTATTGAGACTGTAGAGTGTAATATGAAACAAGCTCCATAACTGATAAATGCTGCGGCTGGCTCGAGGCATGTCCTTTTCCTTCTCGGCCATCTTGCTTGTTGAATGCGGTGGTTAAGGATTAATTGCGCAGAATGGTGAACATTGGCCACCTTCTTCCTTGGGATGCATGGGATTGGCTATGGATGCAGACAGTATAGCAGAGGCATGAGCAAGACGGGGAAAATACATTAGCCATTGGATCGCGCAGATGGCCCAGATCTAATCGGCAGATTGCAGATCGAGAAGGCGAGGGGGCAGGGCCTTTACATATAGCAATATGCGATTGCGATCAAATCGCAATACAATATCGCATCGGTGGAGGTAAGCCGATAGGGTAAACATGGATCAAGTGCGACTGCTATTTGCAATCAGCGATGAAGGATCGCTATCGGAGCGCCCACTTCGCATCACAGGATCGCAAATCGGCAGATTGCATGCGGCGCTTCATGAAGGGCCAAAAGGCACATACATATTTGCGACACAATAGCCAGACCCGACGGTTTTATAACACTCTATTGCATGTTATTTCAGGTCCATGCTAAAGCTGTTTTCAATGGTTTTCGGTGCATTTTCGTTGTATAAACAAAATACGAAGGAACCTTGGGGCAGTGTGACATGCGACAGCGATGTGAAGGGTGGACCCGATAAAGGAATTGGTCATGTTCATGGACCTTTGAAGTTCGAAAATGACAGCGATGGGCGGGATTCAACAGTACTACAGCGTTTTCACTGTTTATGACCCGAACAGCCACACCAACAAAAGAACATTTGCGGCTATCATCTGAAAGGGACCGATACAGGGATTTCATAAGCACGATAGCCACTCCGTTGCTGGTTCAGGCAGCAAGCCATCCTTAGAGGAGTATTGCAGTCATGTTACATACCAGAAGAAGGATTCGGCAAAAAGATGGCAGCCGGCAAACAGAGCTCAGAAAGGGAAGGAGAAGGTCCGCTACATGTCTCAACCCAAATCAAACAAAATCATGGAACATTAACAGTCCTGCCAGTGCAGTAGTTGTCCTAATAAACATAATGGGGCATCTTTGGCATGAGAGAGCTCCCAGGCATCACAACAGGCTGCCCAAAATATCTAAATATGGTCATTCCTCTGCCAGAAGAGGAAAACCTCCAAGCCATGCCTACCTATTGAAGGAATCAAATGGTTAAGGGATAGACCAGAAAAGTCTAAGACTATGAGCCTTCTAGAAAGCTCAGGAGCATTGTAAAGGGCCTATAAAAGGTAGAAAAATACATGTAACAAGGGTTCAACTTTTGGAGACTCATGAGACTTTGTTACTCAAGCTTCTCATCTTCATTTTTAGTAATACAAGCTTCTTTTGTTGTTCCATGTTTAATTTCCATTTCTCTCTTGTTCTGTGCTTGCACTTGAAAAATTTGTTCACGTTTTCTGTGTGTTTAAGGCCAGATAACTGTCAGCTTATCTCTGCTCTGATACATTAGATTCGCAAGCTTCTCTGCTGCCTATGGCTAGCCATTTATATGTGTGATTATATATGCATCTGCCAGTATAGTCAGTAAGTTCATTTGCCGCCTGTAGCTAGCCATTCATATAGGTTCATGTATGCAATCTGTTGGCATAGTCAGTGTTCTCCATCTATTCATTAAATCTACAAAATATTGAGCATTAGCAGTCTAAAGCCTTGTGTTATTGGGGGTGTTCATGCATGTCTTGTGTAAAAACATAGTTGAAATGGTTATCTGGCTTGATCCAAACCATCATTTATTCCAATAGTTTAGAGAACAATATTAAAGATCATATGTTAGCAGGCATCTCCGACTTACAACCTCGGAGAGTTTCATGGAGTGATAACAGTAACCTTGATGATGAAAGTGTAACGATAAGATTGATGCTCAATATATTCTTATTGACGTTGGTTAAGTTTTGATAAGATTAGTAAATTTGACAATGTTGATGCCATGACTTGATGGATTGAGTTATGTGATAAATAAGAAATGAGTTGTTCATGAGTCTTGAAGTATACTCCTATTAGTTGTTCTAATTACTTGACACTAACCCATGATGAAATTTTGATGCCATGTTCATTTGTGATGATGAAATAGTTGATGCCAACATATTAACCATGGTGAATACATGTTTTAGAACTTGATATAGCTTGATTCCATGATCTATAGTTCTGTTGATGCATGACAGTATTATGATAGACAAGTTGATGTTTTGAACACTGATTACTGAAGTGGCTTCCCATTAAAAGAGAGAAACTCTACATAAGATCCCCAGACGTATTCACATTTATATTAAATGTATAGAATATTATTTTTTGTTAAAGTAATATTTTTTGACCTGAATAGACAAATATTTGATGTTGTTGGTATGCAATAAGTTTTGGCGTGAGAAGAGAAGGTTTCTCCTAGTCTAAGCCCCAACCACTAGGAGAGAGGATTAACAGTGCGGTTATAGGCCTCCCAACCACACATAAGAAGGATTATAGGTGTGTTTGTGCTTGTAGGTTAGAAAAACTAAATCCCTATGAATAAAATCAGGAGCACACATGGAGTATGACAGTTCTACAAATATGGAGCATACATGATCCAAACTTAAAGAAGATTGCAAGAAATTATAGATATAACCATAAATAAATAAATTCAATAGAAATAACACTTCATTTCATTAATATCAGAATACTGAAATATGCTTACAAATAGAATGGAAATAAACTAGCTCGATTGATGGTAGCTTATCTCTGAGAAGAGATGTGGCAGCTACATGCCTCTAAATTGTGTTATAATGAGGCTCAAAGGCCTATTTATTATTGAGAAACAATGGAAAACCATAAACATCCAAAAACATAACCCTAGGAGATGAAGCGCCAAAAATGTGGGCCCCATTTGGGTAAATTGGTACATCAACTTCCCGGGGTCATAACTTTGGCATACGATCTCCGTTTGGCTATCATAATACCTCGTTTCAAATATGTCAAAGAGAAGGTTGAAAACAAAGTGGCATTCCAATTTGGGACTACTCTAGTATCCCTGTTTTCTCGAAAAAACTCGTTTAGGACCTCAAAACGGCCCCATAAGTTCAGGACCCGAAAAACTCCCAAAAATAGTAAATTGTGCTATAATTAAGGAAACTAAGAAAGTGAAAGAGACAGTGTTAGGGGTCCAATTTGAATGTGAGGGTGGCCACCAATATCCACCTGGATCAATACAATAGAATGTTCAATGTGCAGGGAATTTTGAATGTTTGACTTATTATAGAGAATGTTAATGTGTTGACTAAACTTGTGTTTGTAGGGGACCAGAATATGAATATCAATATGTCACTTTTATTTTTTTATTGAAGCTAGTATAGAATAGTAATTGATAACAATTGCAAGGGTTTGACTATATTTGGGTGATTGGTATAGTTGACCAATATTGGAGTTTTGACATGATGCTTGATAGTTCATAGATATGTTCTGGCTTATGGATTGATTGAATTCACAATGATAACAAATTAAGGTTTTGACTTGATAACTGGTGATTTTCCTTGATGACAGTGCTATGTGGACATAGTGACATTCAATGAATAATATTGGTATTTAATAGTAATTATGTATTGGCATCTTGGATCTAGCACATTGGTTGAAGTATAAACAATTCTGATTCAGTATGCAGTTTTCTCAAAATGAATGCATGAAACTTATATGAATTATACTTGGTGTATGCATTTGCATGTAGTGACATAAATGAATTATATTATTATCATGAGGATGGATTTATAAAGTTTGGCTTGATATTGTTTTGTAAATAACAGTTGTTGACATGACAATAGATGAAGTCATAACTTGGAATTTGGATGTGAGCTCTACATGACACTTGGTCCGAAGAATTTGTTCGAGTGATTTTGGAATAAACTTTTATGACTTTGACATTATTTTTGATCTGATATCTAAGGATTGTTAGGTTTACTTAGTTGATTTGATTGCACAATGGTTATTTGTGTAAGGATGAGTATATTGGTTTGATCAATATAGTGTTTGAAAATAGCATTGTATGGTTTGCAGCAAGTTTCCTTAGCCTCTTATGTCCTCATTGACAGTTAGCTAGTGAAGCCTAGAAGATATTCCAATCCAAACCTATACTTCAAAGTGGTCCATGTTATGTCTTTGATTTTTGGTTTTATGTGTTGATGGTCTATTCTTGACAGGTAATGAGTATTTGATGATCAAAGTTAGAGGGATTTGGCCTCTAAAGATTTGAAATGAAGAATCATGGCATGATGAATTACTTTCTGAAGTTTCGAAAAGAAAAGATATATCTTGAAGCTCTTGAAGTGTTTTTGGAAAGTGCAAATTCAAATCCTTGGACACTCCGATTGAATTTCAAGAAGCTATGAAGAGAAATTATTGAACCTAACTTGGAGACTGATAGGTTATTGAAGATTTATGTTCCACTTGAACACCCATCCATATATGTTTTGCATAGAATCTAAGTCAAGTCATGATTGAATCACTTCATATACATTGGTTTGTTGTCAAGCTCACTTCGAGATATTTGCATGGGAAGACCGATTTTTTAGATATTCTTCCTATGATATGTGATTGAATGGACGTAGTGATGTTGTTTGGGATTTTTATTGATGAGACAAGCACATCTAGGTGTTAACTTTGTGTGATATCTACCTTGATATTTTGGATGAGAAGTCTATAGCTAAGCATGACTGAGGTTGAGTATAGTGTTTCTAGCATGGTTAGCTGTGAGATATATTTTGAACAGTTTATGGATGTCATAGTGATACATTGCAATAATAAATATTGG
This sequence comes from Pinus tabuliformis, assembly GCA_031772625.1. Classification (NCBI taxonomy): domain Eukaryota; kingdom Viridiplantae; phylum Streptophyta; class Pinopsida; order Pinales; family Pinaceae; genus Pinus; species Pinus tabuliformis. The sequence continues at coordinate 85,596,856 of CM062806.1, read as the reverse complement.
AATTAGATTGGCAGAGAATCTCTTATGTAGCTGGGACTAAAATATCTTCATATATTGAGCCAATGTTTTTGTACGAGACATTATTATGCTTGTGGTTGCTACCTTCATGAGAGGGAGTGTGAATATGGTATTATTTTTTTGATATATATTTGTTCTAATATAATATTTGATTTGGTGTCCTACATGAACAGGAGACTACTGCTATTGAGATATGTTGAAGCTAATACCAGATATGTGCATGATGATATGATTATGATCTATAAAGAGTAGTACTAATCAATGACATTAAGTGAGATCTCCCCCCTGTCTAAGTTGTAGGGGTGAAGAATTGAAATAATAGGGTGTCACCCCTATATCTTACCCATAGGGTTGGAGATGTTTCTCCCCTATCTTGGTCTATGCATAGTATACCCTTTTTGGAATCATATCCACAAGTTGGGCTTGTTGGGAATACCACTCCCCATCTAGACAACAAGTTGAGAGACTGCTTGGAGGTGTAAAACACAAGAATATTATGATGCAAGTTCTCTACCACATGAACCTTGAGGGTCATTGTTGTTGTTGTAGCTAAATCTAGCACCCTGTGGCACAAGTGTTGCATGGGAGATAGAAAGCCTCCTAGAGACAACCTCTGGGTTGATTGTAGACCAGTGCCTAGGACATCATAAATAGAGGAGTGCATGAAAGGTTATATGTGAGGAGTTTGCAACACTCCAATTGTCATGTAAAAAGGTAATAGGAGGGGCTATGTTCAATAGGCCTTCATTAAGGTAAAATCAAGCCAATACATGCATCCAAATGAGGGGGTATATCAAGCGATCTTCAAAGAGAAATGTCTTCTCCCATTGGCCGACACACAAGAATGAGACAGCTTAAAAATGAAGTTGGATTAGTGGTCGAAAGGAGGAGAAGGAGGAGGGGAATATATGCATAGGGTTGTAAACAAGCAGAATCCTTAGCAATAATGTCTCAATAGAAATATGGAAGAGGAAGTGGTGAAATGGTAGAAATAGAGGAGTGCAAAAGAAGGTCTCGGATCAAACATGACATGGCTATCATTATTTGCCAAAAGCTAATGTAGCTCTGGACTAATACAGGGCCTACGGGTTAATCAAATGCACAAGTAAATATGTAATTTTTTAGGTACTACAATGCTAGTGAATAACACATATAGGCCTGTGATACGAATAGGTATTGTCTTCTATGAGCAACTAAGATAAATCCATAGATTGAAGAGGAACCAACTGCATTCATTATATTATTTCAAATGAAGAAAAACACAGATGAAATGAGATTACCAAGAGGAACATGTTGCACATTAATCATGCTCAGAATCAATTGGGAAACATAATTTATATCAAAGGGTCCAAATAACCGAACCATACATTCAACATGATATTAGTGAATCCCCCATGAATAAACATATTAGAACCAAATGGCATCACAAACTCAGACCCTGTGGGTGAGAAATTCCAGAACTATCCAACACTTTCTTATGAATTTCATCCCTCTATTTATAAGAAGAGGGGGAGATCTTGACTTATAATAAAAAATATCATAGCCAAAGCACCAGCTGTCTGCTAGACTAGCTGTCTAGGCCAGTGTAAGGATCTGCTACCTAAAGATTACAACTGGGATAGAATCCCTTCTTGGAAATATAAAACTACAGAAGTCCAAAAGGAATCAGGAGGAAGAATGGAGGAAGGGGTCCTTTTCTATCCCTGTGAAAGCTTCAGATCACGCCTTGTCCCTGTCACATTGCGGTTCCCATGCTGCTGAGGCGGTTCACTATCCCCTCTCCCTTAAATGCCTGGAGGACTCGTTCTATGGAATAGGGAGTGGAGTTGCTATAATTTCCTGTCACTGAACTCTTTTTTGTGTGGAGGAGTGTGGTTTTGTTTTGGTTTATTTATCTATCTGAGTCCCCTATACTACTCTACAGCTACACCATGCTCTATTAACTATCACAACTGTGGCTCATCCGACCATTTAAATCTTTGAAAAACACTACCTGAGCACCATGACCACTGGACCTTATCCTTTAAGAATAATGTGAAACAGGTGTGTTCTGACCTCTCCTTAAGCCCCTTTTAATATAGCCCCTCTTATGATGTTCTTTTCATGTGACCAAGGGCTAAGACTAAGGGCTTAACCTTCAGGCGCTAAGGCCTTCAAGCCGGTGTCTGGGAGCCTTTTCCTTTATAACATGGCAATCCCTTTGATTTCCCCTTACATCGCACTGGCCGATATCCCAGATGCAAAACCCTTATATAATACACGTGAATAAATTATTGCATCCAGGGGGCTTTTCCTTTGTTACTCGGAATCTAGGATCCTAGCACTAAATGCACTTTTCTTTAATATTTTTCCCTAGGCAATTGCGATCATCGATATGCGGGATGACGTCATCATTGCCATGTTTCACCCTATGAGTGGTGACATGTGTCACCTGGAAATGGCCCCATAGGACCCAAAAAAACGTCGAAACTGAGTGACACGTGTCCCCTACCATGTCGGCATCCGCACTGCCACGTCATTTAGGACGTCAGTTGCCATGTTAGCTCTGAGGACCAATCGTATGCTGCCACGTGGTCCCTTGGAGGAGAGAGAAAAAGGATTGCCCGATCTTATTTTCATGTGCATTTCATTTGTTAATGAATTTTGGCCCTCCTTGGAACTTTTACATTGTATCACAAAATCAGCCCCTGCATGGTCTTTAGAGTGAGAAAGCCACAGATAACCGATAATGAGGGATTATGTGATGTGGGATTGCTCATCGTATATATGTTGTATCATCGTACCGCCACGTGGAGGAGAGAGAATGGGGTGGCTCGACCTTTTTCTTGTCGAGCATTTTCTTTGTTAACGAATTTTTAGCCTCCTCGATGATTTACCAATATATCGCAAGATCGATCCCCCACAAGGTTTTGGAGTGTGCAGGACTGCTGGATTTCGGGTCGCCGAGATGTGAGATGCGGGAGTGTGGGACCTGTGGGATGCGGGATCGTGGGGTCGCTAATATGTGATTTGAATTATGCGGGATTACAGGATCTGTGGGACTTGCGGGATGCGAGACTGCGGGATTACAGGGCCCTCCAATGTGATTTGCCTTTATCTTTTAGTGCTTTTTCTTGGTTTTGTTTTCTAAAGGAAACCTTCAATGGGCTCTAACTTCTTATCCAAGAGTCCTTTTTTGGACTTCTATATACCATTGGAAAGCTCTTTCCAAGCACTACGCAATGTGGAGGGTATGATTTATCGCTGAGAGCTTTTGTATTTCAAAAATTAGCACCAAAATTCACTTCTATTTGGCATTTAAAGCAAGTGATGACTGATAAAGAAATGAGTGACAAAAATCGGGAAGATCGATGGGCAATAGGATGGATGCGATATTATTGATCGACATAGAGTGGAAGATGTTTGCACCCCTATGAGATGACATGAGGCGAGAGTGTCCCAGAAGACCTTCCTTATTGTCATTGGATCTTGGGTTGAGGTTAAGCCCTGTGATGTGGTTTTAGGTTGAGTTGGGATCTTTGATGTTAAGTTATCTCATGTAACATTAAGCTCCTTGATAGCATATGATTCTAGGTGGAAGCAATGGATCCCCAATGAATAAAGGGTGGTAGCTTGGACTCCCCTCCAATGTCAAGTTCTTCTTCTTTTAGATTTGAGAATGTCCAACATATGAGCAGAGACAATCAAGAGATAAGCAGGGATAAGTAGATATGAGACGAGATGAGTTGTGATAACATTTGATGATGAGATACTCGAGATAAGACTTGATTTGATGACAAGATACTTGCGATGATTACGTGATGTAGTTGGAATTTCTCCCTAGCTAAGAGGGAGTGTTAATATGGTAGCTCAGTGACAAATTCCAATCATGGGACTAGATTCCTCTTTTTGAGAGGGTGCATTTTGAAACACTCAATTTGGACAAGGAAAAGTGTATTTTTGAAGTAAACCCCACATGTGCAAAAAAGGATAGGTCAGAACAAAAGAAAAAATGGACACCCATGCTATAAATACAAGTTAAGTGAGCCTCATTTGGACATCATCATGAATCATTTGTCTATTCTCTTCTTTGGTTTTGGTTCACATAGGTGTGAGGTAGGTCCACAAAGAATTGGTTCGCTCGAAGTTGAAATTGTAGGTCCAAAGTTTGCATTTGTATTTTAGGGTTTTAAGCCTCAATTGCAAGCTTGCCATGATGAAATTTTGGCTTCAACCACATGCAGGCCGAATCATCCATGTGGCTGAAGCCTTTCAACCGCAGACACAACATGTCTTCCCTGCGGTTGGAAAGTATGGTTTGTTTTTGTCAATTGTCGGAGTTGGTCGTAGTTGAACACATATGAATAAAATTGATTACACTTTCGAGAAGTAATATCTCATCAATACTTTTGCTGGGATCATCCTCTTGGATGTTGTTTAGTTGATTTTTCTGGTTAGGATAATGGTTGAAGATATGGATCATTGTACTATCTTTTGTTGAACCATTCAATGACAATCTAATAAGAAGAAGAATTTGAAAGGGTTTTCCCTGTAGTGGGTTTTTCCATGGTCTCTGAATCAGGGTGCCTCTATGTGTGAATGTTTTTCTTCTATTGTTCCTTTATGTTCTACTTTATTGATGACAATATTGCCTTTTGTATATAGTTGCATATGTGGTTGACCTAAGTAATGTTGTAATTTGGATAATGTTATGATGATGTGGGGTAAATTTAATATGTAAATAATAAAATGTAATTATCAAAGCAAAGTAATATATATCCCTAAGAAAATTCAACAATCAATATTGATGAAAAGGAAAAATGATGTGGGTCTGTGACAAACAAATATCAACATTGCAATACAACAAAAAAAACTCAACATCCCAATGGGACAAACAAACATGCTCACCATGGTCAAACATGATCAATAAGTTCAACCTTAATTTACCATAGTGAGGCATCGTTAAACCAAATCATCAATAGTCAACCATGACCACCATTGTCAACCACTTTGTCATGTATAATCAATATGGACAACCATATTCATCTATCGTTCAATGTTGCCATCCATAGTCGACCATATTTAACTAGTCTCTTATGAATTGATCCTTAGTTTACCATGCTAAGCATGTTGAAACATGGACAAGAAGTTAAACTATAGTCAACCATGGTCAAACTAGGTCAAAAATAGTTAACCATGGTTAACATGGTCTGCCATATTTAACTGCAGTCTGCCATGGTCAACCTTTGTCACAAATGGTTTGCCATGGTCACCAATAGTCAATCCTCATAAATCCTTAGTCAACAATGGTCTATCCTCATCAACCTTTCCAACCATGGTCAACCATCATAAATCATGGTCAACCATAGTAACACACGATCAACCGTCTTAAACTATAGTCAACCACATTTAATCCTCAATAGCCATAGTCAACCATGGTCAACTCTCGTCAACCATAACTTGACCATATTGAATGATAGTCAACCATATACAACAATGGTCAAACTCTAGTCAACAATGCTTAACCATGGCCTCCATTATCAACGATGATCGTCATGATCATCTATAGACATCTAGGACTAACATGGTCAACCATATTCATCTTTAGTTAAACATTGGCAACCATCATCACCCCTAGTCAATTGTAGTTGACCATCATCAACCATGGTTAGTCCCCATCAACCATAATTAACTGTCATCAACCATAACTTGGCCATATTTAACCATAAACAATCATAATTAACCGTGGGTTAATAATCATCCCATTCTACTATCAAATAAAATAAAAACATTTATAAAATGATAAATATAACATTAATGATAAAGTAATATCATGAACATTTTCTACCACTTATATAGGAATTTCCCATTAATTAAAAAAAAAAAATGATACAATCAACTTATATCACCTACTTTATATAAATATAGATATTAATTGCTATATCAAAAAAGCGTAAGACTTCACATCTAAGCAAGAGCATTCGTTGCCATTATGTTGTAGATTGTATCACGATTTCATTATATTTTCTGGATTAAGGAGTTGAAGGGTTATATAAGCTCACAGTAAGCTGGGCATGAGACCAGTTACACTATCACCAAATGCAAAGCGGGGCGGACTCTCGGCATGAGTTCATTCCGTCATTGGAGGTGTTTGGAAACTAAAAATCCCGAACATAAAAAATGTCACCAAGTCCAACGCTGATAACGGCCGCTGGGAATGAGTAGATGGTAGATACAGTGGCCGGTGAGCAGAGTGGACGCTTTCATACACCCAGCCTCCACGACGGCCGGTACACGTGACACGTAACGAAAATTTCATCATGAAAACGTCTTCGACCTAATAATAACGATGTATATTTTTAATTGATGAAAACGTCCTCGCCCTAATAATAACGGCGTAGTATTACGAGGCTGCAAATTGGCTTCGAAAATAATATAAATGTTGGCATTATCTTGTTAAAATTTGGCAATTTTTTTTTGGAAGTTACAGCGGTTAAGAGTTGCAACGGTTAAGTTTCAATAACCGTTTCAAAATATTGAGAATCCATTTCTACCCTCAAGAACTAAATTCAAAGAATCCTGTTATCAGACATTTTAGGAAAAATATGACAATATTCAGACCATTGGTGGCTCTCCTGGCCGCTAGTAGACAACTCCAATATATTTTTAATAGAGTTAACTTTGACAACAGACACGTAATAAGGATTGCAGATATAATTTTAGGCTATTTCCTTTGCACTGAAAACGTCTTCGAAGTAATTATAACAAAATATATTTTCAATCAATAGAGTTTCCTGATTGACACTTTCACAAAGGATTACATATATAATTGTAGACCATTTCAGCGTGTTCCAGCGTATCGCCGTTGGCAGTATATATCATAATTTACTTGGTACGCGCTGGAATCGGTAAGGATGTTGACCGACCAGAAAACTGGACTCTTTCCTATTGAGCGTAACATAAAATGCTCAGCGTATACCCTATAAGAATTCAATAGATCTAACGAATGGGCCTGGAGCCATTGAGTTAGTTGAATCTGAAACAAGAGAGAGAGGGAGAGACGGGGCCTTTATTGATGCCTCGCATCACTTTTGTAGAGCCCTTGTGTTGGCTCAACAGCAACGGTAGCAGACAGGTTTCTAAGGCATCAACAAGTATCACCGCCGCTACTATCATCAGCAGGTGCTTCTTCTTCAGGTCACGAACATGGCTTGCATAGTAGCCGGGAATTCTTCCTGCACCATGGGCTCCTGCAAGTCTCCCTCTATACAAGATTCTGATATTGAAACATGGGCCGCTACCCCCTGGAATCATGGTTTCCAGACACCCAACAGCATAGGCGACCAGGCCAGTTTTCTTGAGTCTCGTCCCAGTTCCATGTTGATCATCAGAGACAAGAATCTGCAGCGCAACAAGAATGAGAAGAGCCCGATCAAGAGGGTGCATAAGTGGGTGGTCTCTCCCTGTGTCAATGTCCCAGAGGAGAACGTTTCACTTGGCCGCAAATGCCCTTCGCCTATGCTCAAAAATAAACGCCCGCTGAGGTTGGATATTCCGCTCAAGTCGCCGGGCCTATGTGCGCCGTGCGCCACCGTGCAGCAGCGGATGGAGGTGAATGTGGAGGGTTTTCATTATGCAATTTCATGCAAACAAGGTTGGAGAGAATTCATGGATACCCACAAAGCGATTGTCAATGTTCTTGGTGATTCCAAACGCGCGTTCTTTGGTGTCTTTGATGGTCATGGCGGTGGGAAAGCTGCTGCTTTTGCTGCCGAAAATATTGGGCAGAATATTGTGGATGCTATGCTCCGCATGGGAGATGAAACAGACAATATTCTCGAGCGGGCTGTTAAAGCTGGTTACTTAACAACAGATGCAGCGTTCCTGAAGCAAGAGGTTGGCAGTGGTGCCGCTTGCGTAACTGCTCTAATTATTGATGGCAACTTGATTGTTTCCAATGTTGGGGATTGCCGAGCAGTTATTAGCAGAGATGGTGCTTCTGAAGCCCTTACATGTGATCATCGAGCTGGAAGGGAGGACGAGCGGCAACGGATAGAGAATTTGAGTGGAATTGTGGAACTCCGCAACGGTGTTTGGCGAGTTCAGGGATCTCTAGCCGTGACTAGGGCAATAGGAGATTCGCACATGAAAGAATGGATAACCGCTGAACCAGAGACCAGAAAGATTGAAATTACATCCGATTGCGAGTTTCTAATTTTGGCATCAGATGGGTTGTGGGATAAAGTCAGTAATCAAGAAGCAGTGGATATTGCTAGGCCTTTCTGCATCGAGCATCAGTTTAATTCAACAGCATTTAGCGGCGGGCCTAAAGCTGCTTGCAAAAAGCTTGTAGATCTAGCAGTAAGCAGAAAATCTCATGATGATGTTAGTGTGATGATAGTGCAACTCGGTCCTTTTGGCCTGGAATCGACTAAGAGCGGATGAGGTGAGGGAGCAATGCGAAAAAGATCTGGTCTAAAAAACCATTAGATTGTTGTGTGAAATAGAATAAGACTGAATGAGATGAGAGGGAATTATGCCATCCATACAGTCCTCGACTTCACAACCAGATAACCCAACCTGGGTGTAGGGGAAGACACCTATATCCGTTTATGTACAGCACCACAAATTGACAAGTCCAGGTCCAATGATTATTTCCACTGTTAGTTTCCAATTCTACTTCAATAATCGTGCTTAAATTTGTGATAAAAATGACGTAAGAATCAGCGTCTTTCAGTTAATTCAATGTTTTACCCAGAGTGAAACTGTGGGTGTCTTTGACATCAGGTACATGTGAAAGATGCGTTGTTAATTTGTTACATATAATATCAATTGATTCCTGAAATGATATGTTATTGGAAATTTATTAATGGTAAATTGGTTAACAATCAAATTAATAATTTTTTTTTTTAATTTCTGAAATGAAAATATTAATGGAAAGATTTTATACTATTTTATTTTATTTTATTTTATTTTATATATATATATATGTATATATATATAAAAGGTTAATGAAGATTTATTAATGATTTTTTTTCTATTTTGTTCACAGTTCCGTGAACTCAATTACGAACTGTGCAGAATATTTGTCCAGCAACTTGATTTTGAAAGTGTCCAGGAAATTCATAATGTTGTAATATGAAAATTTTCTAAAAACAAAGACTAAATTAATAAATTTATTAATATTTTTTTCTAAAATTTAAAATAAAAATATTAAAAATGAAAATTAAATTAATTGAAATAATTTTCAAATTATTAATAATAAATTTATTAATAATTTTGTTTTTATAAAATTAAAATAAAAATACTTAAAAATTTATATATTATTTAATTTAATATATATTCATTTCGGAAAAAACAATTATACATCTTTTTCGGGATGAGTATAATCTTATAATTTATTTTTTAACTACAAATTATAAAAAATAATTTATAATCAACATCGAGGATGAAAACCACTTCCTCTTAGAGTGCCCCACTTGCAACCACATTAGATCTCAGTTTCATAATCTTTGTCACAACACTGACCTTCCTAGCTTTTTACAATGTCAAAATTAAGTAAGCTCGGGAGGCTTCTCTCCAAGCTTTTTGAGCATAGGAATAAAATCTTAAATCAAAATAAATAATTTGTTTCTTTAAGTCTGATAGACCAATGTTTAGTATTAGGAGACATTAACCATCATCATATTTTTAATATAAAACAAAAATATTTCATTTGGACATGTGATGATAGGATTAGATACCATTGTCCAGGGTTATATGTAAATTAGAAATAGATATATGTTTCCATGTAATCCATTTTCCATTTCTTCGTAAATTAAAATGGATTGAATCCATATTATAGTTCAACACAATATTTATAGATATGATATATTTGTATTTTTTATTTATTTATTTTTATTTTTAAGTTTATTTTATTTTATTTATTTATTTGTTTTTAAGTTTATTTATATATATTTAAGTTTTAAGATATTTTTTAATCTTTATATATAATAAAGTAGAGATAAATCAGGTGATGTAGTAAAATTAGGTGTTGGTCAATTCCCAAAACATTGTAGGTGTGATTATATAGAAGTTGGAAATCAAACACTTTCTCTCATAAAAATTACCTTATACTAATTTAATTTTCAAAATATCTATCACACTTCAACTCAATAAAGCTATGGTGATTTTGGAGTATTTTCGTCATTTCATTTTGAGCAAAGAAATAAAATGTTAAAACATTCTATTTAATTACACAATCTAACTTATAGACTAAATGACTTTTTTTCCAGATATTTCATCCATAGACTTTCAAGTAAGATTGTGATTTTTTCTTATTTACAACACGTTTTTGAATGCATAAATGGATTTAGCACTCTGAACAACCTATGGAACTTCAAATTCTATAGATTAAACAACCTAAACTCAAGTTTTTAAAAATCTTTACTCGATTTTAGTTAAAATTAATCGTGAAAATTCCCATAAAAATGATTTCATCTATTAATCAAACCACTTAATTATAATACAATTCAAAGTTTAAAATTATATAGATAACTTAATATATATATGAATGAATGATTAATTTAAAAGTGTTTAAGCAATTTGTTTATTTTTTAAAATAACTATTAATTATTTTAATAATTATAAAATTTGGTCGATTTAAAGTTAGTTATATATATAATACTTATAAAAACTAAAATTATGATTAATTTAAAAGTGGTTATCAAATTTATTTATTTTTTAAAATAATTATCTGTAGGTCATATATATATATAATATTAGTTAAGTTATTTTTTTTTAAATAATTATTAAGTAAGTTTTTTTAATAATTATAAAATTATTTAAATTTTTCAAGGAAAAATCGTAATTTCCATTAATATGTTGAAAATTACATATTGTAGATGTTTAAAGGAGTATATGTTGTAAGTTGTATGTTCTTGTACAAAAACCCCTGTAGAGTATACTAGTAGTAATCACATAATTGCATGTCCAAAATAGATATATACATAAAATTGTTATGGAAACCAAAAGCACTAGCAATAGCTCAAAAAACCATGAAATCAGGCCCTATCAGGGCCCTGTATTCTCTTATCAATGTATGGGCAATGGTAGTACTGATAGAAGTCTGTCCTCACTGTTCCTGTATCACCCATATGCCCCTAGGCTAGATCGTGACCGCCTTGGATAACTAATCAGAAATCTAGTTGTGTCCCTTGTAGATGTGATGACAACAGATGAAGTCAAATTCCAATTTCAAATGTAGTGTATCATCCAACATATTCTCGAGTGTGTGCACATGACAAATAGACATAGTCTTGAACCAATTTATAATGATCTTAGAGTCACCAAAGATTTGTATATGCCTACACTCCTTTTCTAAAGCAAAATGAAAAAGATGTCTCAAAGTGATCAATTTTGCAAAGTTGTTAGTGGCATTTCCCAAACCCATCTGAATTTGAAAAAAATGATTATTTGATAGATGTAAGAGGGCTGCTCCCCCACAACCATGTGTTTGGGTTGATCCATCAAAATAGACCCAAGGTATGTTTTTATCAATGGCTTCTGGAATGATGGTTCGCAAGGGTGCAGGTCGATCATCATCAGGAATGCTCGAGTAAATGTATAAAACATGTGCAGAAGCTTGAGTCCAATGAGGTCCAATATCATTGAAAATGGATTTAGTGCAGATCTACCAAATAGCCCAACAAACCAATAGAGGAATATTCCTAACTTTAGGAGGATGGGTTGAGGTCCAATATGCTTGCCAGGCCTCAAGAATGGAGTTCCCCTGCCATCAAAGAGTGATAGAGAGGGAGGGGAGAACCTGAGTCCAAAAAGCCAAAATAGTGGGGCAGTGAAGGAAGAGATGTTCAATAGTCTCAGAGTCCTATCAACATAGGATGCACCAGGTAGGGCCATGGAAATATGTTTCTTTAACTTCTCTCCCGTAGGAGCTTTGTGGCGGAGGATAGTCCACATGAAGAGTCTGGTTCACGGAGGGGCATTCAATTTCCATAATACACTCCACCACCAGTCCATAACTGGAGGCTTATGTGTTGTATAAATAATAGAGTATCCATCCGTGGGTGTATAATTACAATGCTTGGCATGTGCCCAAATGAGTTCATCTTCTCCTTTGGTTAACCTAACATGTGATTCAACAAGATCATTAGTGTGGTTGAGCCAATCAGGATGCCAATTGTTAGAAACTCCAAGTTGTATAGCATATTTCTAAGCTTGTGAGAAAATGTTAAAATTCTCTGGGTTGACGATTTGTTCAAGATATGTAATACCATCATCCGTTAAGTAGTGAATGAGATCAAGAGGGATCCTAAAAGCATTATACCACATCTGGACCATGGATCCATACTAACATGAACTAAGGAGCAAAACTTAATTCTCCAAGCCAGTCCATCTCATATGTAAGAAATGGAGTTTAAGACAACACGCCAAATGGATGAGATGCACTCCCGGTTCCAAGTGGGGAGTCTGACCCAATCAAGTGTGTTAAGGGGCTAGATATATTTATGATAAACCACCTCAATTCATAGGCTTTTTGCAGTGAGAATTTTCCAGCCCATCTTGGCTACTAGTGCTTTAGAGAAGGATTCAAGGTTTTTGAGTCCCCATCCTCCCAATTTCTTAGGTAGTGCAATCAAGTCCCAACAAACCCATGCATATATGTGACCATCTTGTTTCCCTTTCCATAGAAATCTACAACACAACTATTGAATTATCAACAAGATCCCTTTTGGAATCTAGGCCATCGACATTCAGTAGACTAGAGTGGCTTCCAGAACTCATTTGATTAATAAAATTCATCCAACTCTGGAAAGGTATTTATGATGCCAAATATTTAGTCTCCTTTCAATCTTGGTGACAAGCCAGGTCCAATTAGCTATCTTGTAATGAAGATAGGGGTGAAACTTATTAAAGCGGAAAGCAACCAATTATGCCAACAACTTGATCCAACCAATTTGACCAAAATTTCAATTCAATTACCAATAATTATCAACTAGACCATAGGGATATAATGTCAAGAAGCATCCATAGAATATTTTTGAGCTCTTATTAATCCCTGTGAAAGACAAGGACTATAACAATTTTCCTAAAAAATTAGGCACCATATTTGCCTCCGAAACAATAATATGCTTGTTGAAAAAGGTCATAAATAAAAAAGAAAATACATAGAAGCCTCAAAGATACTGAAACATCCAAACAATCTCAACATATATGGTGGTCTTGTAGTAAGTAACAACCAACTCTCATTAATCTCACTACTCTCCCCACAATTCAACATTTTTTTTCTCCCTTCTCCAATTTGGTTAGTTTCTTCTTCTAGCTTTATTTGGTTGCATTTCCCTTTCTTCTTCCTTCTTCCTTCTCCTCTATCTAATCTTCCTTTCATTTATGTCTCATAGCATGTCTTTTTCCTCTTATTCCTTTTGTATTCCTTCACTCTTTCTCTTTCCCTGGCTTCTCTCTATCATTACAATTCCATTTTTTGTCCCTCAAAATTGAGTTCTCCCTTCTCCTTGTGTTGTCAATCCCTCATTTAGATCATTCCTTTATCTCTTATTATCTTCTGCCTTCTCCTTTATTTTCATTCTTTTCTTCTTTCCTCATCTCCCCCTCGTCGTATCTCCTCCTTTAGCATTTTCTTCCCTTCGATTTCCTTAGTATTTCTTCCTTTTTCTCCCATTTGCATTTCCCTCTCTATTCTATTCTACATATCCCCTCCCTACCCATATCCTTGGTTTTTATTGTCTTCATTTTCTTTATTTTACTTAAATTTATTTGCATTTTAAGTTTCTGAAATCTCTCTTTCATTTTTTGAACTTTATGTATTTGATAGACTCATATACATTAATTTATATTCTTAACGAAATATTAATTAATATATTATATTATATGTTTAACAACATTGATATATCAATGTTCCTAGCACAATGTATATTAATGTGTTAAATGTTCTCTATTAATAATATAATACACTAAATAATAAATATAATTATTTATGTGTCTAACAATAAATTGTTAATCATAATAAGAATAATAAATTCAAAAACTTAATTATCACTATTAAATTTTTTATTTATCATTTTCAATTCAAACCTTTAAGTTCGTATCATTTTCCTTTATTGCGGCTCCTTTTTCCTTTACTGCGGCTACGGCTCCTGCTCAAAACGGGTCTGCTCACGCTGCCTATCATCAAATCTCTTTTTTTACTACGACGATCTAAGTAATACTGCAGCGATCTGTCGCTGCGGCTCCTTCTTCCCTTACTGCGTCTACAACTCCTGCTCAAAATGGGTCTGCTCACGCTGTCTCAGCACTCCTGTCGGCTCTCACGTTGTCTCGGCACTACTTTAGGCTTTAATTCCCATTCATTTCAAGCGATGATGATCTCGGCACTGGAATGAATCTGCTCTTGCTCGCGTGAATGAATCTGCTCACGCTGTCTCAGCACTGGAATGAATCCTTTCTGTTTTGTTTCCCTTATCTGTCAGAGAGCAGGTTTGATGTCTTGTATTTCTTCTCGTAAAACCCACTCATATGATACGATATCCACGAGCATACTTTTCTTCGCGTGCTTAAAGCCATCAACTAAGTCGATGCTCTGTACCAATCATAGTTGGCATGCTTTTCTACCCGCGTGCTTTGCCTTAAGCGGTAGAGTGCCAACCACAGTAATACCCTTTTATATACTATATAATACTACGATGATCTAGGGTTTCTTTTGCGGCTAGTTTGACTGTAGCCCTTCTGTTTCTTCTGCAACCAGCTTATTACTGTGGCGATCTAGGGTTTCTTCTGTGGCCAGCTTGAGTAATCTATGGCTCTTTTGTTCTATGGTCAGAGGGTCTCTTCTGCGGCCCTTCTTTCTTCTTTCTTCTGCAGCCAGAGGGTTTCTTCTGCAACTTTCTGGTGTGACCTTCATCCAATAGATTGCATATTCCAGATTTATAGATCTGTACGTAGATTTGAATAGCCTATGTAGCTCCCTTTTGTAAAATCTTCAGAAACACTTTTATACTCAGCGGGAGAGCATTCTCCAAATGGCTCCCAGCTTCGCGAAAATAGCTGCTGGTTCAGATCTGTCCTCCTTTGGGAGGCAAGCTCTTGCCCATATCCTTAGTGAAGCCCCAGCTCCCACTGTCCAGGTGGACCAGGCCTCACTCGATGAGGCTTTGAAGTTTTCTGAAAGTGCCCTAATCTGTTGATTCAATGGTTTTTGGCCGCAACTAACAGCTCTCCACAGTTGGATCTTAGAGGTATGGAAGCGTGTCATTTCTGATGCAATTAATATCTACCCCTGTGTTAGGGATTTCTTTATAGTATATTTTGAAAACCATGAAAGCAGACAATGTATTCTAGATTATGGCCTTTGGTTTTAGGAAAATTTAGACCTATTTGTGAAGCCATGGCACCCATCATTCAACCCCTCAACAACAGTCATAACCTCAGCACCAGTTTGGGTGAGATTACCAAACCTACCCTTGCATCTCTGGAATTCCTCCTTGCTCAAAGCCATGGGAAATGCAATTGGAAAATTTTATTGCAGGTGCTCAGAAACAGAGGAATATTTCAGAACCACCTATGCATGCATCTATGTGGAAATGGGCTTTAGCGCTAGATTCCCAACTGAAATACACCTAACAAGTAAAGACTATGTGTGGAACCAGAAACTCGATTATGAAAGTGTCCTCTTCAAATGTTGATCCTGCTTTGAGACAGGCCATCTAGCCAAAAATTGCCCAAAGGCCTCCCAGAAAAAATCTGATAAAAAAAATCAACACAAATCTACATGGTGGGAAGGAGCACAAAAAGAACACTACACTGTCATTAAAGAAGAATACTCTCGAGAAAACTCTGAATCACAAGAAATCGACCAAGAAAGAAACAAATCTCAAAACAAGCAGGGGGCAAGCCCCGCCCAACAAAAATCTTCATTTAACAGCAAAGCAGATCTCTTAGACCAAACTCCTTCTCCGACTATCTTCAAAAGGATGAACACAATAGATTACGAAGCTAAGACACCAATGTCCCAGGAACCAGAAGAGATGAAGGAGATGAAAGATAAAGGAAGTTGGAGGACCGTAGAGAAAAAAAGAAAAGCTGCAACACCAATCTCACCAAGAAAGACGAGGAGCCAAACAATTAAAAACTAAGAAAATTATAGGTCCGATAGACCAATTTGGTCTCAGTGGACGTTAACCACCACCACCACTATCATCATCATCGTCATCAATAATTTGTCACTACATATGGTTAAAAATTTAGGTTTAGGGACTTTTATTAATTAAGTTAATAGAAACTAATTAAATGATTTAACTCTTGTCACCTTTTATTTATTTCTTTCTAGGGTTTTCCTCTCGGGTCTTTTGCGTGCTTGTTTTTTCTAGTAGTATAATAAAAATGCTTTGGCGTTTGTTTCACTATCCTCTATTTGTAGATATCCTTTATCTCTTTTCAAATCACATATTCTTTATCCTTTTTCAAATATTCTCTTGAGAACGGGTATTAACAAGTGTTGCATGCAATTGGTAGTCCCTGCCAGTAATGTTTATTTGTTTCTTTCAACGAAATGATTATGTGAATTGCTTGCTTCAGCTCATGGCTTCTGCCGATACTTGCATGCATTTTATGCATCTTCACTGCAGTTTAATTCCAATTGCCTTCTGTAATTTTGATATAAATTTGTACTATTAAGCATGCATCTTTATGACAGTTTAATTCCAATTGTCTCTTTTGTAATTTTGATATCAAAATTTATTATTAAAAATAATTGGGCATATAGAGATGATCTTTATGACGGGTAGGTTAATTCTAGCAGCCCTGTTGTTAGAAATGCAAGATTTGTTCCATTTATGTACTACTCAACTCAACTACAAGATAAGTAATTTGTAAGTTTTATTATTAAAAGGAATTGGGCATATAGAGAAGATCTCTATGACAGGTAGGTTAATTCCTGCCATACTACCCCTTTTGTCAGAAATGTGCAAATGAGTTAATATCTCAACTACAAGATAAGTAAGTAATTTGTACTTTTGATATCAAAATTTATTATTAAAAAGAATTGGGCATATATAGATGATCTCTATGACGGGTAAGTTAATTCCTACCATGCCACCCATTTTGCAAGAAATATGCAAATGAGTTAATATCACAAATATTTTATTTAATGATAATTATTTTATTTTTTATTTTTTTGGAATCTAACTACTTCTTTGATAAACATTTGCTTTTGTTCGCCTTGCATCTGCATATTATGTATATATACTTTTAACTCATAACCTTCTCTACATTATGTGTTTATCATTTCAATTCATAATCTTTGTAATTTATGATTTTAAAAAGGTTTTTTCCTAGAATCTAACTACTTCTTTGGTAAATCTTTGCTTTTGTTCGCCCTGCATCTGCCCATTATATATTTATACTTTTAACTCATAAGCTTCTCTGCATTATGTGTATATAATTTCAATTCATAATCTTTGTAATTTATTATTATAATTTATTATTTTAAAGAAGTAGAATATATTATAATTGAGTTGTGAATTGGAATTTTTGATAAATATTATAAATTTTATTATTATTTATTTTATGGAATAAAATGAGATTTCAGTTACAAACATTTGTTTGGACTGAGTGAAGATAACTTTAATATGCCTATTATAATGATGCAGCTCCATAATCCATTTACTCAAAGAGGCTTCATGAATTTAAAACAATAGAAAACCGATATTATTTTAAGATCTCACTATCTCAATTTGGGTTTATATTATTTACGTTAATATTATTTTAAAATCCGACTATATTATTTAAATTGGTTGACGTTTCATGACAACGAAACCAATAAACAGTAAAAAACTAATAACCAACGACACTAAATAAACAGTGAAAAACTAATAACCATTTAATAAATGGCTCCAATATAAACTATAATATGCATCTTATGACGCGACTCCATTTAAACTTTATTAAATATAAATTGCCTTCCACACTCTCTGGCCCCCCCTCTTCTTCCTCATCGACCTTCAATGGTGCTTGTCTTCATGCACTCAATTCAATGATTGTCCTCGCCTGGTGCTCAGATTGTGTGCAAGTAACATGGCATTCATGTCATTATTGCATTTTCCTAGACATTGCAGGGCAGCGTGGCGTTGGAGGAGGTAGCCGCTTTAACTTAGAATTGGAGTGGGGAAGAATCTCGTGGTCCTAAATCGTAAGAAAAGGGATAACTCTAGTGTTGTGCGGTGGACTGTGTCGGTAGCTGATCACACTCGTCGGATACCCTGCCCGATGAATGGTTTCCGCTTACGACCGACTGCAACGTTTCCCGGGCTGCATTTTTAAGAGAGTGCGTTGTCATGTGACTGGGAATCAAATGAACGATTCCAGGTGGTCAAATATTTGTACATGGCATTTGATTTCCACCCACATAGAAACAAAACGTACAAGACAACATACAGCGGCAAGTGTACTCTTCTGGGTGAGTGGAGAATTTGAAGCCTTGCAATGACATAGAATTGACATACAATTATTATTGGTTGTGAGGTGCATTATATGGGCAATCATGGGTGGAGGTGTAGGATCTACAAGGTGTGTGCAACTTTGGTACCAGTGAAACAAAGAGCGCATGAGGAAATTGAAGCCCTACACTTGCAGAGAATTAATGGCGGTGAGGTGGGAAGTATGAACATTATAGGCGGAGGTGCAAAAATGGGAGATTGTAACATTGGTGCACACATAAACAAAGGAAAAAAAGTGGATCCGAGTAGTAAACTCCAAGAAACTGATGGAAATTTCTGGTAATTTCAAATAAATAAACTGAACAAAGAAAATCCTCTGTTTTGCACAAAATTTTCTCGAGAAAACAGAGTTTCAACAACACACATAAAAGCTTTCTATTCATTAATAAACTGCCTGATACATATTTGGGATTCACTAAGAACTTCCACAAAAATCACTGTGTTTCTTCTTGCACAAAATTACACCGCTGTGTCTGTAAAATTTTACATTTACTGCTGTGTAGATTGCATTTCAATAACAAAAAAAAAATTACATTCGTTGGCTGCTGCGAATTTCCCTTTTTTTTCTTTGCACTGCTGTGCATAAAATTTTCATAGCGCTACTCCGCATTCCCCTTTTGCTTTCAACAAAAAAAAAACTTCACGCTGCTGGCTTCCCTTATGTTTCATATGCCATAAAAAAATAAAACAAAAACATATGACATTTACATACCCCGTGAATAAAAAACTATTAGAATTAAAACATTACCAAGGTTTACCTATATTCTACGAACCAAAATAAATTACATTAATTGTTTCACTGACAAAGTCGGTAGTCAACGAAACTTCCACTTCACGTTATGCAATTTATGGTTCTGGCTTGTACACAACAGTTGATCTTGTCCTCATTGATCGAACGGCTGATGGCAATATCAGGAGGCCCTTCCTTGCTGAAATTTACCGGCCGGGAATGGGTGGTTTTGGAACCGTACTGTGGACATGCGTCGGCAGCTGGATGTGATCGGAGCCCCTCGCAAAATACCACTCTGCGTGAAAGGTGGTGTTGGGAAAACTGTTGGTGGTTTCCGGAATTAAATGACACAGCAGTTCCAAATTACATTTCAACAGAAACACATACGCCGATCTATCGAAGTGATAGACTTACAAAAGATGGAAAGAGAGCGTTCGGAACAGAGAGATGGAAATTTAATTGTAATCTGTCACAAAGCACACACTTTGTTACTCTCATTTTGTCTTTGTTGGATATTATATATGAGAAATAGTATTTGCATATATTTTATCGTATAAATCTGTCATTGTTTTGTATACGAAGAGTTTATATATAAGTAATGTAATGGTAGGTTTGTTACCTTTCATCAGTGGTATGTTGTGATCTATTCATTTGTGAATGACCACTTTGTGCAGTGAATGAAACAGAGGGGCCTAGGTGTATGCTTTGTAAATGGATTCTATGAGCGGCTTGTGCATTGGAACATGGCTGCTATGTCAGCACTTTCATGAGCCAAGAGAGATTGACTTGATCGAACCTATTTCATTGTTCACCTATTCAGGTACTGATAATAGGTGTGAACCTCAACTCAATATCATAAGTAGTTAAGGCTCTTGTAAACAATCTATAGAGAAAAGTGAATCTATAAGTCAAGTGCAAAATGAATGGATCCACGAATATGAAAGAGGTAAGGAACATAAAGAAATCTCTAGTCAGCGAAAGACAGATCAAATTTCAAGACTGATTCATTCTAGCAACAATTTGGTTTCAGGACTGATTCTTTCTAGCAACAAAAATTTGGTGAATATTACTACGTTGTTAGATTTCATAAGGATGCCAGTATAAAATAGCACAACTAAATCTCTAGATTTCATAAGGATGCCAACATAAAATAGCACAACTAAATCTCTAAATTTCGAGATTTAGAGGCCACAAATAATATAATGATAGCATAAAATAGCACAACTAGATCGCTAAATCTGAAGATTTAGGGCCCTCAAATTAATATAATGATAACATATGTACGAACGGTTCAAAGAATATCTGTTGGTTTCATTCTTACACTGTTCACTAAAAAATTATTAATCTCTCTTTTACTTTCGCTCTTATACTTATACTTTCAGCCAATAGAAAATGCATAGGACCTCAAAGTGATACAAAGAAAATTGATAGCATCTCTTAGGCATAACATCAATACTCGTAGTTTCAGCACTTAGTTAAAATAATTCTTTGCAGGATTCCCAACACATCAATATAATACGAAGGTAGGTGAAATTTGATTGGACTTATCAAATAAAAGAATGCTTCAAACATAAAACATGATGGAAATTTCTGCTGATTTCAAACAAAATTCAACAGAGCATAACAATGCTCTGATACCACTGTTGGGGATTTTTCTGGTAAAATCCCAAAAACAAATAAACTGAACACAGAGACAATGCTCTATTTTTCTGCCACAGGATCTTTTGCACAGGGAAGCTAACTTGTTTTCTCAGAACAGAAATTTTTCACACCCAAAAAAAACTTTGCATTCATCAATATGACTGCCTGTTACAAAAAAAAGGTCTTCCTCTTAACATAGGGATTTCACCAGCACTGCTTTTACAAAAACATCTTCCTCACACAGAGGGATTCTCCAACTGCTGTTACAAAAAACATCTTCCTCACACAGCGGGATTCACCAGAGATTATGCTGAAGAGCATCTTCCTCTTGACATAGGGATTCACCAGTATATGCCATCTTCCTCTTGATAGAGGGATTCACCAAGAGACTGTGCTGAAGAGCACCTTCCTCTTTAACAGAGGGATTCACCAAAAATACATTTCAACCAATCAAGAATTTACTCTGTCTCCTTCTGAGATTTTACATTGCTGTGTGTAAAAATCTCATTTACATTTACTGCTGTAAAAACAGAGTTTTACATATACTGCTGTAATAAAAAAAATTTACTTACATTTACTGCTGTAAATGTAATTCCTTACATTTCATTACAAAAAAAATCTCCTTCACTGTCGCGCTGCTGCAACTTCATTTTATTCCCAAACAGGACATCAAAACATCCACGGTGCTCTGTTCTAGTTTCTACCTTCATCTTTGTTTTCGTCTTCACCCGCGCACTGCTGTGCGATCTATAGCTTCCATCACACACTGGTCAACGCCACTCACAAAAAACATATATTTCTTATGCACTGTTGTGCATCACACTGACCATAGACTCTGACTAATTTTTTTGTTTGCACGAGCTGTGCATTTTCCACCGTTTCATTACCAATACAATATCAAAAAAAACTGGACTGGACATTACCTACGCTGCTGCGTGCTGTCCCCATTTTCATTCAACAGAAAAATATTCACACTCTGCCATGATTTCAAATTACATGGTCTGCGTATTGCCCTCCTTCTTTTTACTCTGCCCCCTGTTCTTCTTCGTTCTACACACTGCAGTGCGTTTCATTGCATATTCAAATGAATGATTAAAAATTACATGACAATACCATTTCTTATGCCATACTGCCGTGGATAAAAAAACAATATAATTAAAAACATTTACCGACATTCTATGACCTCAATTAATTTCATTAACTATTTCAGCATGGCGGTCAATTAATTTAGTCAGCCTTGCATACGGCTTCAACAGTGATACAGAGGTCAAACTCAAAGCTTTTACGGCACGTCAAATTCTGGCAGCTTGATTGCAATCGACGGTGGATAACGAAGAACTCAATCGGGCGGTTGTGTTAAATATTGGAAGCCCTTACTTGATCAACCTTTATATTGCGATGGAGCAGTGGTTTTGCAAACGTACAGAGGACGTGTGGAGAAATCTTATTGCATCGGGCTTGTGTGTATGGAAACAGCTTCACAGCAAAAGGCGGTTCGATGAGTGTCAGGTGGTTTTGCTGAAGTGGTTTTCTTGTTGCCGTCATTGTCCCGGTCCGCGTCCGCAAACTCCGCCTGTAGTTGGAATTAATATTCCAACAGTCCCCCTTAATTTCAACTGCTGGGCGTTCAAACATACCCAAACACTTCATAAAAAAAATTCAAAGCTTTTCTACCTATTCATATCAGCTTTCCTTTCATCACTTTCACTGCTTTGCTCAGGCACTCCAATCATGTAATATCCTCTTTCTTTCTGCTTCAGGCAAGATTTCCAATCTTTGCATCTCCAAGCTATCCTGCAACCTTTCTTCTCTGCATTTATGGCAGATTTAATTTCATATCTCTCTCCTATAAGAAGATCTTCATCAAAGAATATAGTTCAACAATAATGATAAAAAAAACTTACAGGCTCCCCTTAACTGTATGCATTGTCTTCTTTCAGCAAAGTTTTCTCAAAAGAAACTTAGATCGGCTGGGGAGCT
Source organism: Pinus tabuliformis (assembly GCA_031772625.1). Lineage (NCBI taxonomy): Eukaryota > Viridiplantae > Streptophyta > Pinopsida > Pinales > Pinaceae > Pinus > Pinus tabuliformis. The sequence goes on along the minus strand of CM062806.1, from coordinate 85,573,993 downwards.
CAAGGGACTTTCAGACTGTATTTCCTTCCTTCTCCATACTTGTGTAACTTTCTTCTTTTGCATGGGTCTAGCTTGCATAGGAGCCCATGTTAAGTTACAATCACGTGCCATATGCCCAATGTTATGACACTTGAAACATTCTACATTGTTCATGAATAAGATTTCATGATTTCTTCTTGTAAAATTGTTTCTTGGAGGTTGTTGAAGACCATAACATCTATCTCTATGAAATGCTCTACAGTCTTTTGCCATATGACCAAAGTTTGAACAAGAATAACAATAACCAAAAAATGAACTTTGGTACCTGGTAGATGGTGGTTTCCTTGACGTACTTCTGAAGCTTTGCTGCCTTGAGATCCTTTGATGATAACCATTGCCTCTTGCCTCTTTGACATCATTAACATTTCCTCTTGGAGCTGGTTTTATGCTTGGAGTAGGATTTCTTCTATTGTAACCTTGATTTTTCTCCTTGCCTTTGCTGGAACTAGGAGCATCACAATTTCTTTCTGGCTTCTTCACATTTCCTTTGCTTAAATCATTTTCATTCTTGTTTGAGGGTTCACCTACATACTCGAGTCCTGATTTATCAGATGGGGATCTGTGATAGCTGAGCATGTCATCCAAGGCTTGAGAGCTCTTCATGATTTTGTTCATCCCTTCAACCTTTTTCCTGAGGAGGACTATTTCTTCTTCCAATCTTTCACACTCATTATTCTTCTTTGTAAGTTGTTCCTCTGTTTCTTCCTTGCTACGAGTAGCTTCAGCTGCTACTATTTTAAGGGCAATGATATCTGACTTCATTTTGGAGATTTCTTCATTCTTTGCTTGACTTCTCTCCATTTTCTTCTCAGCTTCTTGTGCCTGCTTCCTGGCTTCTTGTAGTTCAGACTTAAGGGATGAGACCTCTACCTTGCACTGTCCAATCTCTTCTACAAGTTTGTACACTCTCTTGTGTCTTTGTTCAAGTTGACTTGACAAGATATCTTCCTGCTTCTTTGCTTTATTCAATTGATTTGTTATGGATATGACTTCTTCATGATGCTTCCTTTTGCTTTGATCAAGTTCTTTCTTAAGCTTGGCAAGCTCTTCATCCCTTTCTTTTACTTGAAGCTTGATGAGGTCAACATTCTAATTTTCAGCTTCTATGATGGGTTCAGAATTTCCTTCTTGACTGATGGTCATGGTCAGTGCTCCCTTCGCGTGAAGGTCATGAAGTCTGTCCCATATATCCTTTGCTGATGAATATTTTCCTAGATTCTTCTTTAAAGAATCAGGCAGCCCATCCAAGATAGTCTTTGCTGCTTTTGCATTGTACTCCTTGGATTCTCTGTCCATCTTGCTATCATCCATCACTGATTCCCAAATTTCAATCCCTTCAGACTGTAAGAAAGTCCTCATTTTTATTTCCCATATATCAAAGTTCCCATCGAACCTTGGAGCCTCAAATAGAATGCTTTCAAATAGATTGTCTTCTATTTTAGTAGAAGAGGGAGACACAACCTTAGGAGGATTGGAGGCTTTCTTCCTTGACCTTGCCATTCTTAACTATGTTTAAAATACCTGACTGTGTTTTTAAAACACCTGACTGTCTTCAACAACTACACAAAAAAAATCTGAGAAATACCTCAATCCTTTTGCTGAGTCTTCACGTTGCTGGAGAAGCTTTACTACTACAGCAAAAAGCTCCTTCCTTCAGCTTCTTTGTCACCTTCAAAGAGCCTAGATTGGCTCTGATACCATGATGAAAATTTCTGCTGATTTCAAACAAAATTCAACAGAGCATGACAATGCTCTGATACCACTGTTGGGGATTTTTCTGGTAAAATCCCAAAAACAAATAAACTGAACACATAGACAATGCTATGTTTTTCTGCCACAGGATCTTTTGCACAGGGAAGCTAACTTGTTTTCTGAGAACACAAATTTTTCACACCCAAAAAAAACTTTGGATTCATCAATATGACTGCCTGTTACAAAAAAGGGTCTTTCTCTTAACAGAGGGATTTCACCAGCACTACTTTTACAAAAACATCTTCCTCACACAAAGGGATTCTCCAACTGCTGTTACAAAAAAAATCTTCCTCACACAGAGGGATTCACCAGAGATTATGCTGAAGAGTATCTTCCCCTTGACAGAGGGATTCACCAGTATATGCCATCTTCCTCTTGACAGAGGGATTCACCAAGAGACTGTGCTGAAGAGCACCTTCCTCTTTAACAAAGGGATTCACCAAAAATACATTTCAACCAATCAAGAATTTACTCTGTCTCCTTCTGAGATTTTACATTGTTGTGTGTAAAAATCTCATTTACATTTACTGCTGTAAAAACAGAGTTTTACATATACTGCTGTAATAAAAAAAATTTACTTACATTTACTGTTGTAAATGTAATTCCTTACATTTCATTACAAAAAAAATCTCCTTCACTGTCGCGCTGCTGCAACTTCATTTTATTCCCAAACAGGACATCAAAACATCCACGGTGCTCTGTTCTGGTTTCTACCTTCATCTTTGTTTTCGTCTTCACCCGCGCACAGCTGTGCGATCTATAGCTTCCATCACACACTGGTCAATGCCACTAAAAAAAAACATATATTTCTTATGCACTGATGTGCATCACACTGACCATAGACTCTGACTAATTTTTTTGTTTGCACCAGCTGTGCATTTTCCACCGTTTCATTACCAATACAATATAAAAAAAAACTGGATTGGACATTACCTACGCTGCTGCGTGCTGTCCCCATTTTCATTCAACAGAAAAATATTCACTCTGCCATGATTTCAAATTACATGGTCTGCGTATTGCCCTCCTTCTTTTTACTCTGCCCCCTGTTCTTCTTCGTTCTACACACTGCGGTGCGTTTCATTTCATATTCAAATGAATGATTGAAAATTACATGGCAATACCATTTCTTATGCCATACTGCCGTGGATAAAAAAAACAATATAATTAAAAACATTTACCGACACTCTATGACCTGAATTAATTTCATTAACTATTTTAGCATGGCGGTCAATTAATTTAGTCAGCCTTGCATACGGCTTCAACAATGATACGGAGGTCAAACTCAAAGCTTTTATGGCACGTCAAATTCTGGCAGCTTGATTGCAATCGATGGTGGATAATGAAGAACTCAATCGAACGGTTGTGTTAAATATCGGAAGCCCTTACTTGATCAACCTTTACGTTCCGATGGAGCAGTGGTTTTGCAAACGTACAGAGGACGCATGGAGAAATCTTATTGCATCGGGCTTATGTGTACGGAAACAGCTTCACAGCAAAAGGCGGTCCAATGAGTGTCAGGTGGTTTTGCTAAAGTGGTTTTCCTGTTGCCGTCGCTGTCCCGGTCCGCGTCCGCAAACTATGCCTGCAGTTGGAATTAATATTCCAACAAAACATACTTAGAGTCTTCGACCATGAATTCCCTCCACTAGCCCTTATGTAGTGCCTCCTTCTATCCAAGATCCTCACCTCTCTCATAATTCCTTTAAACACCCCTGAATTTAAAGCATTCTACTTAAAAACAAGCTAATTGTTGCCACAGGAAAATGTGAGTTTCATACATTGAGGATTTAAGTGGGCCTTGAAGGCCAATTGTTGTCTGAGAAAATCGTTCTACGCTTTGTTTCCACTACAGTGCAGAAATCCTGGATCATTCATGGAGAGAAAGAATGAAAGGTTGAAAGAATCAAACGTTGGATCATTGGTGGCACAGAATGAACCACCCTGTAGGACGATCAGAGGTGCCATGAAGGATATGACCATTAATAAACGGATCTGGCGCAAGAAAACATGGATAGTGTCAGGGAATTATTTCTAATTCGATTTAAGATTGTGGCCAAAGGTACTGAAAACACTACTGCTAGCTTCCTGACTCCACCAAAAAATTAGAAGAGATTTTCCCAAAGGTAATGGAGCCGAGGCGTAGGGAGAAGAGAGATCCATGACTAAGATAATGGCGGAGCCCAAGAGCAGGGAGAAGAGAGATATGTATTTTAAAAGAGGCACGGGCTCAGCCAACCCAGGTGCATGCAGCGTGCCACAAAGCTATGGGTTGTCATCTTGCCATGAAGTGATGGGCTGTCAAGTGTGGCAATGAGCTGTCAACTAAAATACTTTGTCTAAAGCATAGACCAAACATTTTCATAAAACTTTCAATAAAAAGTTTAGGTCGGAAATATGACCAAAATTTGGCTAACAAAAACTTGCCAACGTTGGTTTATAATACAACTTTGGATAAAGTAACTTCGCCGAGATAAAATAACCTCGAGGCAAGTGAAGATTGTAATAAGAGGGTAAACTAAAAACATTGGTTAAAATTTGTAGGGAAGGAAATTGTTAATACTGACCTTTGGTTAAAGAGTAAATTTGAGCAAAAGTTTTGGTCAAATGATAAATTAATCTTCGGTCAATATGTGAGCGATCGTTATCGTCCCTGCATGGCCATAGGCACTAATAATGAGTCTTATTTTATTTAAAACATTAATTATAACATAATGAAAACCTGTAAATTACTTTCTCATTTTAAAATCCAAAAATTTTATATTAATAAACTTTTATATTAATTATATTTTTTTACACTAACAAAATATATATATAATTATTGAATTTCATTTATAACTATGTTATCGGTGAATAGAGTTGAAGTGGTAATTCCCAATTGAATGTTTGAATTTAGTTTTTTGGTGAGTGTCCTAGTATTTCTAATTTGTTACTTTATAAAGATAGATTAGTAAATTTTTAGAGCCAAATTTTTGTTGAGAATTTTTAAATAAATAAAAAGCATAGAAACATTCAGTCTATCACTATGACATTTAATATAGTTAGATTTAACTAACTTAGATCAGAAATATATATTTATAATAAATCATGATATATTATTATCTATTAACAGTTAATATATATCTTTATTATATAATTTTAATTAATTAATATTAAAATATTTCCCAGATAACAAGTGTTATATGTGAGAGAGGAGAAGGATGGAAAATCGTCATCCCACCAAGACCCATACTGGGGTGTGGCATCATGCCTCAATTGTGGTTTGTAAATCCCATACAATGGGCATGGGCTTGTATCACACACTAAGAGCTCATCCTCAATTCTTCCATCTAGTGGTCGATGTGATGCCCAACATTCCAGCCCAATTTCATATTGTTAATGGAACATAAATCATTTGTGAACCTTGTCATGTCACTTTACCCCATTAATTTGATATTGATCACTGTGAAATCCAATGAAATTAGCTCTTTCACTTTGCTCCAAGTATTTATTACACTTTTCTTTTTGTAAGCATGGGGGGACTACATCTTCATCACGTCCAATATATCACCCCGATCGGGGCAAGGAATTGAACTGGTGACTTCATAATAAGGAATGCCTTAACAAAGCACCCGATCACCGTCTATCCAAGACCCTGTAGATATTTATTACACATTTTTTATTAGGTGACATTTGGGTAATTCTCAACTCTTAGGATGAATATTAGGCAAATGCTCCTCTTTGACTCTATTATCTTATTACTACGGAGAAATATTATAGGATTATGGTGTTATCTATGTCATGTGGCCATTTTGGAATTATGTAATATTTGATAATGGATTTGGATACACAGGTTGGAGTCATTTTCCATCCTTTATGGTTTCTTGCCAATTTCCTTATTTGTGGTTGACACCTCCTGCTTCACATCTGTGTTATCGAAGAAAATAGTCAAGCCTCAAGGCTCATTCCTCCCTCAATATTTCACTCGTTGTGCCATAGGTGGAATGCATTCACACTACTCAATGTAATTTTATTGTCTATTTTTTGGAAATTTTCTTCTAACTCTTATTATGATCATTTTTGTGCGGTATATAGTTCTTTGTAGTGGGGCTAACATATGGATTTCCCTAGGTGTGCATCAAATAGTTCCCCATCATTCTATAATACAAATTTTAAGGGTCGGAGCCTTAACCCCTTGTCCAATCCATTAGATTCATCACTCTCTCCCTCATGTTTCTCCAGGTGGTATACCCTACGCAAGCCATTTTTTTTTTTTTTTTTTTAATGTAGCCTCCCATTCTCATTTTGAGTAGCAATCTATGTCACATAAATGAACATGGATTTGCCAAGGTGCAACTAATTACCAAGAGCGTGGATGAACTAAGGCCCAATTGAGAGTAGAAATCTCAATGACTATTGGAATTGACCCTACAACCAATTCGAGGTGAATTGACATGGGTGGAAGGAGAATTGGTAGATGACCTATGAACCATTACCAACTCTAAATTTCTTGCTGAAGTTGTAGATTTGGTTTCCGACATTGGTCACATTAAATGAAGATGCAAAAAATATAAATACCCTTTGGACATCCACTGGAATCTTAAATTCCTTCTTGGAAGGGCTTTCCTAATATAAATGCAACGAGAGAAGACATGATGCTATCCTTAGATAATTTGTAAAGGAAATTGGCAACCAGTGAGAAAAGCCTTCGGAAAATTGAAAGACACATGGGCCTCCCTCCATAACTAGGTTTTTCTCTAGGTAGTAACAAGGAGCTCATCCAGGTAGAAGCCACTAGCTATGATCACTCATACTCATGGTTTTCTCTATTATTTTGTTAGTCTTTATGCATCATTTTTATATGTATGAGATTATTACAAGCCCGTCGGGGCCTTCTACTATTTTTATACTTCTAGGTATAACTGACGTGGTCCTAATATTATATCTGAAATAATAAAATAATATTAATTGTAAATATATATTACCTTAATTAATAAAAACACATATATAATATAATAATAATAATTATAATATATTGTAGGTATTAGTAATTTTATACCGTTAAGTAATTACTATTAGCTATATAATGTAATGTAGTCGTAATATAATATAATATCTTAATATTATATTAACTAAACGTTATAATTATATGTTAATATGGACGAACTATGGTGATCTTTATGCGACTTAGAGTTTCACATGTTCGAAATATCAACAATATTGAGAGGGGATGAATTTGTATTGAGCACTTTTAGAATTTTTTATTTCACAAGCAATTAGAAACTAATATGTAAGAGGCCATCAACATGAGAACATCGAAAATACATGGAAACTTATTTATATAATTTCAATTTATTTACAAGCTACAATTTCAAGAATGCTACAACCTTTTGGTTTACCAACACCCATTGGAAGGAGGCAAAAACCTTCTAAAAGAGGCTACAACTTCCTTGCTTAACACCACCTTGCCATACTAAAAATCTTGACACACTTACAATAGCTATTCATCAATGTCAAAAATACACTTTAGTACTGCTTTTGCTAATACATATTCTTGGAAATATTTGAAAGTGTTTAACCATACCATAAAAGAATAGGAGGCTTGAACTAACCATCCACTGAGTATACCTTCTATTGTCACTATTTTCCACCACAATATGCCTTAGATATTAAGTTCTCAAATCTGTTTTTGGAAGGATGTCAAACAAGCCTAGATCTGCCCCATATAATCTACCCTTTTTATAACATACCTCATGCACACCCTCTTTTTTTTATTGTTAAAAATAACCATTGAGGTATTACTTCCGAATACTATACAATATATCACTTCATCCTCTTAACCGATTTGTACTTATGGTTTTCATTATTTTTTCTTTTGTAACTCACTGTGACAAAGATATTTGTTAGAATTTATTTTATAGTGCTTTCACGCATTTTCTCTAACACGACATTTATTAATCCTTTAGAATCTCAACTATGGATTACCATAGCATGATATAATTCAAGTATTTATGCGTTTCCCACTTATAGACACCTTATCTAATTCGTTCAAGAGTGACAGACACGCACTCCAATATTTTGAACTATACTTAACACAAGAGAATAACACAAGAGAATTGGGATTATGCATGAATCACGGGGCTTCAATTTTCGATGCACTCGTTTACATACCATTATTATATTTGCATAACTTAAGATTCATGGTCTAATGTATTCACTCTATTCTTCAACCTTGGTTAATATACAAGACAATATACTCTAACCATATGAATGAAGAGTTTTTATTTTTAGCACATTGTCATATTGTATTTCATTTGTCCCTTACAATTAGGTTGCATTAACGTTTATGTATATACAAAGTGAACAAGGATTTATGCCTTCCAATCTAATTCCATTTGACGATATGCATATATGCTATGTTTTATTATAAGGACCTAATGTATATATCTTCTTACATGGTATTTGAGATTCTTTGCTCTTTATAAAGCACGGGCATCCGATGGGCCATTCAATGCCCACATGGCTTGTAGAATGGGCTACAAGCGAACCACATAAGAAAAACCCACACACTCATGACGTGTTTGTATTTTTTCTTGCGAGTTGTATCTCTAGATTGAAAGTGTTGTTTTATCTTAGAGATCCGATGGCGGGGATCGAAAGGGATTATTATTTTGGATAAGAAACCCTAACTATTGTTCATTTAAATCTTTTTGTTTTGTTCTCTATTGCTAGAGTGTCGCTCTACGCTACTACGTATTCATACAACAAATTATTCTCTTAACCATATAAATGTAGAGTTTTTATATTTAACACATTTTCATATTGTATTTCATTTGTGCGTTACACTTAGGTTGCATTAACCTTTATGTATATACAATGTCAAAAAGGATTTGCGCCTCCCAATATAGTTCCATTTGAGCATACATATATGTGTTATATTTTATTATAAGGACCTAATATATATATCTCTATACATAATATTTGAGACTCTTTTCTCTTCATAAATCATGGGAAGCCTATGGGCTATCTAACATGCAAAAATAGGTTACAAGTGAACCACATAATAATAACCCACACATTCATCACATGTTTGTATTTTTTCTTACCAACTGTATCTCTAGATCATTAGTGGTGTAAATTTATCCTAGAGATCCGATAGTGGGGATTGAAAGAGATTATTATTTGGGATAAGAAAACCTAATTGTTGTTCATTTGGATATTTTTGTTGTTTTCTCTATGGCCGTAGTGCCACTCTGTGCTGCTATGTGTATTCTGGGTATCTCATCACCACTTAACATATACCTACTTATTTAGAAGACACTTGTCAATTCATGGGCTTAATGGTAACTCGTTTAGCTTGCATTTTTGCTTGAATTCTTTCAATGTAATCTCATTTAATTTGCTACTCTTTCCATGTATCTTTGATGTGCAATGCATAGATTAGGAGCTTATTTTCTACACAAAGTCAAGACCTGCATTTATAGTTGTTTCTTTCAATGGCCATCACTGGAAATTTTGGTTTGGTAAGCTATTTCTTGATATAAAAAATGTGACGAGTTCCATTAGGGGAATTTTGAGGTCTAAAATGGGCCTCCTAAGGATATTATAAAATAATAGTGGAATAATAAAAAAAAGATTAAATTACCTTAGAGGGAAAAAAGAAAAAAAAACTATTTTTTTCAACTCATATTTTCAACTTATCTTCTTATGGGTTTAGTCAAATTTTGAGCAGACACATTGGATGCAAAATTTGATTCCTCATCTAATGCGTACCCATGTTCCATACTTTTGATGGACCCTAATACATGAAAAAGGACAAATACATGAAAAACATGATTGTAATCACATTTTTTCATGTATTTCTCATCTTTTGTGTAGCAGGATCCATCGAAAGTATACAACGTGGGTATTCCATGGATGATGAATTGAATTTTTCATCCAACAAGTACTCCTGCTCGAAATTTGAGTAAGACCTTCGGAAGATAAGTTGAAAATACGAGTTGAAAAAGTAATTTTATTATTTTATTGTTTTTTAATCTTTTTAATTTTTTACTCCCAAAATGGTGAATCACCCCCCATGGTTGACATCATCATCTTGAATCCTACTGGTTCTTATAAAGTTTATTTTGGTTGTACACTTTTCTTAGGAGGCCCACTTTAGACCTCAAAATTCCCCTAATGTTCATGGTTTCTCGTATGAGGTGTTTAAGTGTTTTCTTAACCCTTTCTGTTCAATCTTCAGGGGTTTCATTCGACAACCATGGTCTTTGGCTCCCTTCGAGTGTTTGCAAGTTATTTTCTTAAAGGAAACTTACACTTATCCTCATTAATTTGTTTCAAGGTTACCTCTTATGATTACCTATTGTGGCCACAACATCCCCCTTAAATTCTTTAGATTTAAGGGGCCCTTCGAATGAAATTTGACAATGTACTTTAACATCTCTTTTTTTGTTGTGGTATATTGGTATGCTTATAGTTCCATTGCTCTTATTACCTCAGCGGTTCTTCAAGAAGCCTCCTTAGTGAGAGTTTGGTCCATTTTCAAAACCTATGCTTAGGCCTCCTCGACCCTAACCCTGAAAGCTTTATCACATTCTCTCTAGGGATAATGACAATGATAACCATACATAGAAGGTTTCATCACCGACATACCTATATTGCATGGGTAATGCAAAAGTAAATATTGTCACTCTTTGTCACATGATTTGAAAATTACTACCTCTCACAATTTGGCACTGCTTTCACTACCTTTTAGGTGGCTTAATAACTTCACATCATGACAAGCTATATCTCTTATCTCCAAATAATTCCTTTCTAAACCTTCCTCTCAACTTGAGAACATGTAAACAAATTTTATCAATAACAAAATACATATACATATATGAATGGTTAAATAATATTGAACATTTAACAAATATTACATTAATAAAACCTAAAACATGATACAAAAATACATTTGTATGTATATATTACAAAATACATATAAAATAAAAATAAAAAAATCTTAATGTATCCATTACAAAGTTCATATTTATTTGATACCTTATTTTAATCTCCTTGTAAATTATGATAATAAAGCGAAACTAAATATATAACATAAACATTGTACTATATTATAATACCTATTCTAATAAACATACATGACATACCATGTATGAGGTTTTAAATATTAAAAGTGTTGTAGGTTAGTCATGTCCTACGTATAAGGCTTATCATAAGTACTTTATAGTATAAACATAAACACCATAAACCAAAGAGGATAGGTTAATGCACATTGGGAAGAGTAATACAAAACAAAGTATTAATAAGTTGCTACGAGGTTTCACTTCCCAAGAATGCGAGTTTCTCATATCGCAATAATTATGTTTTATGTTTCAAAGTTCAATATAATCTCTTTCCAGGTCCTGAAATTCTTACAACTTCAATTTTGTTTAACACGAGGGGTATATTTATACATCGTTGATGACAGCCTTTGAAAATAAGGCATCAAAACATTTTATTAATCCGCAGATTCACGAAGGAAGAGACACGTCATGACTCACTCAAAATATACGCCAAAATCGCAAATTTAATCCTACCACATGTGATGGCGAATAACGAAGCCTTAACAGTCGTATATTACTTCTCTTTACGCATTCATACTTACCTTTCCACAACGCACTCCTCATATTCGAAACTGCGATAACTTGTCAATCATACATCACGGTTACCACATGTTAACACGCTATAAGACAAAAATGTTATGAATACCAAACTGTGAGGATAATAAAACAAACTTTTCATTACAGTTGCTACATGGTAGTTTGTGATAATGAACACTCCTAACAAATTCGAGGTTTGCGAAGGTTAATTGGGATGATTTCTGAAACAATATATGCGATATGGCATAAACGATGTGTCAACATGATGATGAATCTTTAACATAGGCCATATCTTGATGGATTTTTATATTGGCGTTATTTGCAGGAATATGCCTATGCCACGCTGTGCAAGTGGAGAATATACGCTGATTTTAGTCCCTATGGCGTACATGTGCAACTTGGACGACATCTACAATAGATAAGCTCAACTGTGTTCTATAACAAAGAGGATCACACAAATTTGGGTCCTCTTTGAAAACATGTTCAACAACAGAGCATTCTCATGGGAAATACTCATAGTTAGTTGTTAAAACAGCCCTAGATTGATCTATAATTTTGCATATTTGAAAATTAGTTTTTACTCTGTTTTGAAGGAATCTCTCACAAAGGGACCGTAGATCTCATAGCTTTGTATTAACTAAGTATTGTCTTGGAAAAAGGGGGTGAACCCAATACAAAAGTCGACTGTAGATTAGACCTAAATCAATATTTTCCATCTCTCCACTGGACAAAGGGGAAATTTCTACAAATGAAACAATTTCTGCAGATTGTTTCCTCTGTTGCACTATTGTGTAGGAGGAGGCTTTTTATAGAATTATTGAAACTTTAAGTTTTGTAAGAGAGTGGTTGAGCATTATTGGTTTCAAGGACTGATATACATGTATATGTACAATGTTGGTATAGGGGCTTACAGTAATTGATTTTATTTTCAACACACTAGTGTAGTAATTGAATTTATTTTCAACACACTATTGTAGATTATTTCTAAATTTATTCTTTTAGATTTATATGGTTTTAGGTATTAATCCTAGGGTTTATTATTCCCTTTATTTTATAATATCAACCATGGTCAACTATGTTCTAATATTAATTCCATTGTCTCAAAATTGAAAATCAACCATTGTCAACCATGGTCAACTATGTTTATTTTAGCGTTTATAATATTAGTCCGTAGGGTTTAATATTATTCCCTTGGGTTAATAATTCCTTGGGTTGTTAGTAATAATCCCTTGGGTTTATTATCCTTTGGGTTAATATTATTCCCTTTGGTTCATAATCCCTTGGGGTTTTAGTATTAAGCCTACGAATATGAACTCTTACATTAGTAAACTGAAGGGGTTGATATTATAAACCTAAGAGAGTACGAAAACCCAAGGGTTAATACTAAAACCCCAAGGTACTATAAACCCAATGGACTAATATTATTAAACCCGAGGAACCTAAGGTATTAATATTATAAACCTATGAATAATATTATACCCCAGGAATATGAGCACATAGATTAATATACCCAAGGGATTGATATTATAAACCCAAGGGAATAATAAACCCAAGAGATGAGTACTATAAACCCAAGAGAATATACCTAAGGTTTTCAGTAATAATCCCTTGGGTTTAATATCCATTGGGTTAATATTATTCCCTTGGGTTTATAATCCCTTGGGGTTTTAGTATTAACCCCTTGGGTTTATAATATCAATTGTTATAGACATTTTTGTGCCTTACAGCATTGAGCATGAAATGTCCATAATCCAAGGGATCCAAAGTCCCTAAACATGTTGTTCCTACCCCTAGAGGAACAAGGCTAACAAACCACAGCAATTCACAGAAGTTCTCCACCAGAAACTGCTAAAAAACAAGTCAATTCAGAAGCTCCACTAGCTGTCTGCGCTGAAATGCAAAGTCTGCACTGGCTACCTGCACTGCAACGCAGGTAGAAGCACTACCAGGGTGCGCTGAGCGGGAATTGACAAATGGCAAGTTCATTCAACAAGGTGTCAAGACCCTGGAAGCTTCCAGAATCTTCCTCAATGACACTTGCCTCAGTGAATTCGACTAGTGATGAGTAAGAGGTTCTCAATCTCCAAGTGGAAGCAAGAACCTCCAAGTGGAAGCAAGAACTGACAGAGGGAGAGGACACTAGTCAGATCTCAAGCTGACTCATCCTCTCTCCAAACATCTATATATGGATCTCTCCTCCATGAGATCTGAAGGTTGGAATTTTGTGATTGCAAAGAATTGCTATTGGTTTGAGGTTGGAATCATTGGGTGCTTAATGCTTTGAAGGAAGGGGAAGATAGGAATTTCATTTGCTGGGAAGGAGATGCTGGATTGGAGCCCTCTGAGTTGTATCTCTTCCTGAACCTTGTTATTCACCAATAAAGCTATCTTGGTTTCTCCTATATACTGATGTATCTTTGATGTATGATTGCATTAGTATGTTTAGTTTATTTCTAATCCTGAACTAGTTATGAATATGAATCTATGTCTTTGTGTAGTGTTCTCTTCTTGTGATCTTGCAGAAACCTCTTGAAGCTGGGCGAGCGAGAAGGCAAGTAGCTGGGAACTCCCAAAGAGAAGAGAAACCGGATCGAGGGACAAACGGAAGACACCGGTTAGTCCATCCATCTCTCTTCATTCTTAATTCATAAAGGAAGAATACTAGAATAACTGTCTCTGTTTGTTGCTAAGGCACTGTCACACCTTAGGTGGATAGGATCGTCTTGCATAGGCATTTTTCCACACAACAAATTGGCAACTCCATTGGGGAGATCTGTTTAGTCATTTTATTTGTGTCTCTATCATTGGTTGTTTCATAGACTCAACAGCAACAATCGAACTGCATCTGCTATTCTCAGATGCAAAGTAGACAGTTGTTGCTTTGATCCAATCACTGGATTTGTCTATGATCTGAACAATGGACTCACAAATGATTTGATGATCCTTTGTGATAGATCTTAGCCCTTCCTCAAAGCATCCCTTTGATTGTACCTTGCTTGTTGCTTTGATTTGGCCTGAAACTGTAGATTAAATAGCAAACTATGACCCAGAACCCAATGAGAAACTCTCGTTTCTCCTTCAGCGCAGACCCTGTGAAGAGGTTCTGCATTTCAACGCAGGTCCCGTGAAGGCTACCTCCGCTGAATGTCAAAGCCCCTGTGTTGAGGGTGCGCAGATCCAGTTAGGCCTTGTGCAGCTGGGGTTCTCTGCTCTGTTTTGCCTTGTTTTGATCTTTGATTTTTGCAGCCTGTAACCAGCATAGGTACCTGTCTGATAACTCCTTTTCTCTGCTTAAATTCCGCCTCCTTTTGTACAAAAAGACTGTGAGTGTTTTTATGTGTTTGTGGCGTCATTTACAGTTTTCCTTTGCAAGAGTGAAATAGTCATCCTGTAGCCCTTGATTCAGATCTGTTGATTGTGATCTTAGGAGAGAGTTCATTGGCTGTTTACAGTTGATTATACATTTACTTTTGCTTTTGGTTTGAGTTTTGTCTCTTTTAAGTGTCGAAACAAGTGTTCATTTCGAAAGTCGTAAAGTGTTGTATTCTCTTCTACCCTTTCTGGTTTCGAAAAAGTAAATTTGTTTGTATTTGTCATTTAAAAGCAAATTCAAAGTTGTGCAAAAGGCTTTCTTTTTAGGCATCAATACTAAGAAAGCGGAAAACAAACACCTGCATTGTGCATTTGCATCTTGATAGTTTGCATGCTTGATTTAGGGAAAGTGCATTAGGGTGTGCTGATTGCTCTTTGAGAAAAGATGGTGTCTTTCTTTTCCCTTTGTAGCTAGGATTTTCATGGTTGAAAAGATATAAAAAGCTTGCTTATCATCTTTAGACTGCATTTAGGAATTGTTTCATACATCTCGTGGTGAACCTCAAAAGGCAAACTTCTAAAAAGATCAACCTAAAATAAATTGAATGAACTTAACAACGCTTTGCAACATAACGCACAACATAGAGGTCTAGGCTAGAGACGTGTTCTGGCGTCGTAAAGCCTGGTGACTGTCGATATCGCTGATGGTGGTTGATTCCTCCTAAGGGACGATAGCGCCAGTACGGATTGTGCTCCCACGTACCGTCGCGTATATATTGGGAGACCCCTATAGGCATAAAACCTTTATCCTTAGGAAGCCGTGTCGGCCGCCCTACTGATCGCAATGCACTGAACACAACATTCAGGAAGATCGACCGCCCGTACCTTAAAAAGTATTCTGCGGTTTTGCGAAAAGTTTGGCACACCCTCTACCTAGAACTCCAGAGCAGTTCCTTTTGGCCTTTTTCAGACTCTATAACGGAAAAAGTCCATCCGAGCATTTGTCACTTCAGGCTCGTTAAAACATCGAAGGAGATTAGAGTCATCTTTAGCTTTTTCTCGACTCTTTAAAAGTGAAAAAGCAAGTTGTGTCTAAAAGCGTCTAAAAAATTCATTTAATTCGGAAACACACTTTCCCCTTTTGTATTTTGGTTGATCGAGTAATCCGCAATCGTGGAAGAAAGTCAATTGAAACCCCGTCGTTCGCGGAGGCTTACGAGTCAACCATCTTTGTCTCCGGAATCGAAAACAGTACGGACAAAGCGAACTCGTTTAACCGGTTCGAAATCTCCTATCAAAGTTAGAACAAGTGTTCCAACGACATCTGAGATTCCAGTTACTCCAAACATTTCTGGAAACCCTGCCTCTATAGAAGAAGTTCAACAGCCACAGAGGGACAGTAACACTGATCCTAGTCTGAGAGCAAATACTTGCGTTACTGAACCAGTTCCATCTGTGACCGGTTCAGAGAGTCTTGCTCCTCAAACAACTGTCGCTGTCGATTCAACCCCTTCTTCGGCACTAGAAATATTTTACGGACCTGACGGTCTTCCCCTTCCACCTGGTTTGATTGTGATAGAGGAAATTGTAGAGGATCCGCAAGCAAGTACTCCAACACATTTTGGAGTCGGGGTCACTCTATTTCCTTCGACATTAGAAGTTAGTCTACCACCAGTGGAAGTTCCTGTAGAATCGCTAGGTAATCTCTTGGATAGACTTAAAATGTCTGAACAACCGTCAACATCTAGGACTGTGTCGAATGACATAGCAACAACAGAACTCCCTGCTGTCACTCCGACAATGTTTGCCGGCATACCATCTGTCCCGACTAGCTCACAACCGCTAGAAGGAGTCCACCCAGGGACTATTTCGACAGTGTGGTCCGTTCCAGTTTGTTCCTCCGGAATAATATCCGGCAACTCTTATGTTGAAACTCGCCAGATTGATCCATTTGGAGGTCAATTTGGGCAATCCAGTCCCCAAGGACAAACAATCCCCTTGAGTTCCGGATTGCCACTGTATGGGGGGTAGTATGCCCTTTCATTACCCCCTCCGGGAGGATATCCATACGGGAGTTCACAACAGTATTCAGGTTATACTGGAGTTACATCAAGTGGTTGGGTACCTATGCTACCTCAACAACCAAGGGTTGTGTATTCTATGCAACAATGTGTACCTATGTCGAACATCCCGACCACACCGGCTATTGTGACAGTGTCACAAGTTCAAACGTTGCCTGTTGTATGTCAACCTCAGATTTCTCAGGTTGTAATGCAACAGCCCCTTGACCCTGTGACTCAACCACAATCGCCTACTAGTGGGGCGACACAGGTCCAAACGGGTACAATCACCCCACACCTTGGTCCAACGATTAGTATAGCACAACAGAACATGGCTTCGCAACCGTGGCTGGTGCAATATCAACAACCACAATTACAACAAGTATACCAAGGTTCTGAACAACAGATCTTTGCGAACAGTGGACAACCGTACATTCAAAACGGTCAAAATCAACCACTTTACGGTGGTCATGTCCACCAACCGTATCAGTCATACCAACATCAATTACATTATGCTGGTATGCAAAGGCCAACTGCTCAGGCGATCCCATCGTATCCTGGGTATGCTTCACCTAACCTGAATCAACAGTTACCATTCGTGGCAACTTTAGAGTTACCCGATTTACACCGGTTAACAAACGATCCAATTGCTTACGCCCCTTGGTGGCCAGCGATTCCTCACAAACTTCCTTCAGACATTCCTAAATTTAATGGAAATCCGGGTGAAGATCCATCGAATCACGTGATGACCTTTCATCTATGGTGTTCATCAAACACCTTAAACGATGATTCGATAAGGCTTCGCCTCTTTCAGAGGACGTTAACGGGTCCAGCGGCTAAATGGTATATTGAATTACCTAGAGCTTCGTTCGACAATTTCAGCACCTTAGCCACGACATTCTTAACCCATTTTCAATTACCGATAAGGTATGAAACGGGAACGGAAATCTTAACCAACTTCAAACAGACAACGGCCACTCACATATCTGATCATATACATGAGTGGCGACGTCGTCGTAGGATGGTAAAAACGTACATTCCCGATCAGTTATTAGCTGAATGGTTTATCAAGTCGTTACTTCCTGCTATAACGGAAGATGTGGCAAAGGGGGGAGTCGTAACGGAAGAGAAAGTTATCGCTCGTGCGCAGTATCTAGACTTAGTCTATACTCAGTCTGGCATGCTCTATGACAAAATACCTAACGCCCCTAGACCGGAATTTTCAATTCCTCCTCCTCCTAAATCAAACAATGACTCTCATGCCGGCGATGGCGTGATTGGCACGACAAACACGAAATCGACAAAGGTCAACTCCAAAAAGGCCCATAAGATTTCAGATCAAAATGCAAAAGAAGAAATTCTTGCTTCGGAAGTAAATGCTGTATCGGCAGATAAAGGCAAAGAAACCAAACAACCAGGGAGCAAGAAAAAGCAAAACAAAGGGAAGAAGAAGAAACAGGGTGAATCATCCCCTGAAAAAACTTCTTCAAACCCTCCTGGAAATAGGAAATATCCATGTCAAATATGTGATGAGGATCATCGGACAGGAGAATGTCCGTACAAAGCTGAGATTAAAAGATTCTTTAAGAGTCCGAAAACTTCAGCTGTGTTAACTGATCCGTTTCCAAATCCAGGTCAAAATCTGGTTGATAGTGGAAATGCTTCCCCGTCGCAAGTGCTTATGTTGTCGATCTCCAAGCAACAAAATGATGCTTTGATTTCGACAAGGAACAAAGATTATGGGAATCCGCAGCTGTCGAACGACAAAGGTAAAGATCAACCAAGTAGTTCGACAACAACTTCGACAGAGGTTGTACCACCTATCATTCCTGAATTAACAATAAAACCGCCAAAGGGAGTAGTACACAAGTCGACATTTAATCCTTGCGCCAGAGCAGCGCAACATTATAACATAGTGGAAGATTTGGCCCAATCACCATCCGCTATGTCGACTCTTGAAGTACTACAAAATTGCCCATCCCAAAGGCAGGCTTTGTTATCAGCCATTGGTGGGGTTGATCCTAAGGATTCCAATCTTGTATCCTTTGACCACAAAGGATACGATCCTCAGTTACCAGCTCAACTAGCTTTCCTTATCCAAGTGAAAGCCCTCAACAAAACTGTTCACCGAACAATTATTGATGAGGGGGCATCTACATGTATTATGTCGATGAGTTGCTGGAAAACTTTAGGATCTCCAACCTTGTCGCGATCTTCGACAACATTAAAAGCATTCGACGGAAGGACATATACCCCATATGGTATCCTAAATAACTTGAAGGTTGAACTAGGGGGAAAAACGGTAGAAATAGATGTTGAAGTCATTAATGGGAATCTTGATTACAACATCCTACTAGGAAGACCGTGGATCTATGCCATGGCAGCTGTTGTGTCGACCTATTTTAGAAAGATCGCATTCCCCTTTCAAGGAGGGATTACGATCGTCGACCAACAAAACTTCCTCCCTAATGGTTCTCAAGTTACGGGAAGCATTCCAATGATCCATGGGAGCAACCATTCGCTTCAAGATATTGGAGTAGGTCTACTGAAAGACCCCACATTAATGGGAACTTTCGCACTTCCACCTCCAATCTATATAGGAGAAGTAGCATTGGTAAGAGCCTGCAACATGATATCTTCCACGAAGATCTCAGAAGACGATATCAACATGGATCATGAAATGGTTTTGCCCCCAAGCCCTATAGAAATATTGTAGCAATCAATGTTTCGGGCATGGGAAGCGAACCCAAATCAACGCTCATCAAGTGTTTGGGTAGATAGGTCTAGAGAATATGGTACCCCATTAGATCCTTGGTCAAGAGTGCATGGAACCGATGAAGGAATCCTACAATCAATGTTGATTGAGGGGGCACCATGGAATGATTGCCACCATCGTTCCCTTCTTCCGGATTGTGAAGAAGATACTCAACATGACCTTTACCACCCTTCAGTTTTTGAATTCCTATCAAACACTGTAAATACGGTGGATTCCGAGCGAAACTTATCCAATATTGAAGAGACTATAGCCATAAATATCTCGACTAAAACAAATGTTGTAGAGAATATTTATGTCGGCAAAGGTTGTTCTCCTTCAAAACTGGAAATATATAACGCTATTTTTTGCGAGTTCAGAGATGTCTTTGCTTGGTCATATGATGAAATGCCAGGCATTGACTCGAGTATCGTTGAACATGAAATTAAGATGTATCTAGATGTCAAACCGGTAAGACAACGGCTCAGGCAGGTGCACCCCAAGAAAGCCGCTGCCATTAAGGCAGAAGTTGAAAAGCTTCTCCATGCTGGTTTCATCTACCCGGTTCCTCTAACCGATTGGGTATCGAATATTGTCCCTGTTATGAAGAAACAAGGGACAATTAGAGTGTGTGTCGATTATAGGGATGTAAACCAAGCTTGTCCGAAAGACAACTACCCTACACCCTTCATCGACCAGATAATTGATGAATGCGCCAGATGTGAAATCTTTTCATTCATGGATGGATTTTCTGGGTATAATCAAATAAATATCTGCCCACAGGACCAGTCAAAGACTGCATTCATTTGTCCGTGGGGCACATTCGCTTATCGAAAATTACCCTTTGGTTTAAAGAACGCAGGGGCGACGTTTCAGAGGGCAATGAATTATGCCTTCCATGACATCAAGAACATCGTTCAACCATACCTCGACGACCTTCTGGCTCATTCGCGAAAGCGGACTGATCATCTGCAGCATTTAAGAGCGATATTTCTACGTTGCCGACACTACAAGATAAGACTCAATCCGCACAAATGTGTATTTTGCATCGGTTCTGGTCGTTTACTTGGCTTTATAGTCTCTAAGGATGGGATTCGTCTCGACCCTTGCAAGGTTCAGGCAATCATTAATTTGCCTCCACCTTCAAATTTGCTTCAGATTCAGAAACTCCAAGGGAAAGCAAAATTTCTGAGGAGGTTCATTCCAAATTACGCAGAACTTGCTAAAGGTTATACTCATCTTTTGAAAAAGGATGTACCTTTTGTCTGGGATCAGGTGGCGCAAGCTTCTTTTGACGCTCTGAAAGATTCTCTAGTAAAAGCATCATTAATGTATGCCCTAGACTATCAAAGAGATTTTAACCTGTATCTGGCTGCAGCGGATACGACCGTTGCAATGGTTTTAGTTCAAGAAGTCGATGGAATTGAACATCCTATATATTATTTAAGTAAAAACTTGAATGATACAGAAAGCAAATATTCTTATGTTGAAAAGCTAGCACTCGTTGCTGTTCAAGCGATACAAAGATTTCGACATTACGTACTCTTTCGGAAAACTACCATTCTATCAGATTGCAACCCCATGACTTATATATTGTCGCGACAGTTACTGGGGGGAAAATATTCAAAATGGATAGCGGTCCTTCAAGAGTTTGATCTGGAATTTGTAAAATCCAAATCAAAGAAAGCTTTAGTTTTCGCAGAATTATTGTGCGATCTCCCATCGTCGTCCAACGATGAAACATCCGAAGAATCAATCGTGGACGAGAATTTGTTTCTGATATCTACAAGCAATGAGTGGTATGGAGATATAATAATTTATCTCCAAACCCAAAAATTCAGGCCTAACACCTCTCACTCAGAACATAAACGTATACAATACCAAGCAAAAGACTACATGATCGTCGGTGATACGCTTTACCGTCGTGGTATCAATACAGTTCTGAGGAGGTGCCTCACCCATGAGGAGGCCGAAAAAGCCCTGAATGAGTGTCATTCAGGCGCGTGTGGGGGGCATCAATCTGGATATGCTACAGCACAGAAAATGTTATGAGCAAGATACTTCTGGCCAACCATGTTCAAAGATTGCATAACCGCAGTCAGAAGTTGCCATGCTTGTCAAATTTTTGATAGCAAAACCAGAAGACCACCCGCACCTTTACAGCCAATAGTTGTTGTTGGGCCTTTCGCCAAATGGGGCATCGATTTCATGACATGTAACCCCACCTTGACCGGGGGGCATGGATATATTATAGTCGCCGTTGACTATTTTACCAAATGGGCTGAGGCGATGCCTACATTAGATAACACTGGTGAAACAGCTGCCCTTTTCTTTTTCAATCATGTAGTCGCCAGGTTCGGCGTACCACAGGCTATAGTTACAGATCATGGATCGCATTTTCGCAATCACATGATGGTTGAATTAGCTGCCAAGCTAGGGCTATCTCACAACAGCTCTACCCCGTATTATCCACAAGCCAACGGACAAGTTGAAGCGATCAACAAGGTCCTGAAGCGTATGTTGCAAAGGATGATCGGAGTTCACAAAAGAAGGTGGCACCTAATCCTGTACTCAGCCTTGTGGGCTTACCGAACATCGGTAAGGAATGCGACCGGGTTCACACCTTTCCAACTGGTGTATGGCTTGGAAGCAGTCTTGCCAATCCAGTGTGAAATCTCGTCTCTCAAACTCGCAATTGCTCTCCTCCCCGGAACTTCAGAAGAAGAGGCCCATTTCTTGGAATTAATCCAATTGGATGAAACCCGTCGTGATGCCACTTTGGCTAACGAAGCCCATAAGAAACGAGTCAAGGTGCAGTTCGACAAAAATGTCAAACCCCGTGTCTTCTCAGAAGGTGACTTGGTCTTGCTTTATGACCAAGAATCCGATAAATGGGGAGCAGGTAAATTTAATTCTTTATGGATGGGCCCCTATATTGTTAAACGAGTGTTAGCAAAAGGAGCCTACGAGTTGATGGATTATGACGGAATTCCACTGGCGCAACCCCGTAATGGGTTGTACCTCAAGCGTTACTATGCTTAAATAGTAACCTGTATGCTTTTGTTGTATTTTGTTTTCGCTAAAGTGTTTGTTTTGGTCGAGTAATCCACCTTTTTACATTTATTGCAGATGTCAAACCTTCTGGAGACATGTGTTGGATATGCCGACGGAGCAAGTCGTAGTTCGCGGAACCTGTCCTCCACAGCCTGGGCCATTTTTGATCCAAGCGGCGAGTTAGTAAGTTTCAGAGGTGTATGTATCAGGCAATCAACGAATAACATCGCTGAGTATAGCGCGTTGATAGAACTACTCTCTGATGCCATCACCCATGGTATACGCCGACTAATCGTCAGGCTAGACTCACAACTCGTAATACTACAACTCAATGGTATATATTCCGTCCGCAACCCAGCTATTTATCACATGTTCCTAAGGGTTAAGATTTTGGAAAGACAATTTGATTTAATTCAATACCAACATATTTCCAGAAACTTAAACACATTAACCGACTCATTAGCAAACTATGTGTTAGATAGACATTTGTGACATTTATAAAAAGAGACACATCATCAATGTTGTACATATGGATCATATAACTCAACCAGAATAAACCCCGAAAATCAAAATATATATATAAGCTGTTTATCGTTTATACATAATGTTCTGTAACCAAGACAAAAATCGGTCGCATGACCCAAACACTCAAAATTCTAGGGGGCACCCTAGCCTAGTGATGCTCATGATAGCACGTCATGGCCTGTGCAATCATGCGTAAGAGATGAGTCCATCGTCTAGGCACACCAGTAGTATGCCGCTGCAACTGTAGAGGTAACTCATCGATCCTCACATCCGGAATGCCAAGAGTAAGGCTCTCAACCTGCTCCTGCATAGCTGTAAGGGTCTCGGCCACATCAAGGTCGCGAAGAATAACCCTCCCAGTAGTCTCCCCTGCTGGGGCAGCGACTGGCGCTCTCGGGCGAACTGCTGGACGAACAGGACCAACATCTGCATGCACACATGAGTTTGATTAAAGTCTTGATAGAATAAAGCACAAGGACATTACAAATAAAAAGAGTAAACAGTGATATGGTCGAAGATTTTACCGATAGCGCTCCACTGTTCGCCATCCGGCAGTACCAAATCCGGATCACCTCGGAAATCCATGCCAACATATGGATACTCGGAATAGACCATCTCCTGACGCTCGAACCACCTAAAGAAGGTATCAGTGAAAGAAATCTGAGAATGACCAGCATGCCTAGACATGTGATCAACCCATCTCTGCATGCGTGGCTCGGTAGGAGAAGGCAAATCGAGTGCAATGTACTGAGGCTGCATCAGTGGTATCTTCTCCAAGGCAAAGGCAGTCAAAATAGAACCAAATCCAAAGTTCTTCAACTTCCCGTCCTTTACCTTGGTCAACTGAATTTTCATCTGAAGAAGTACTGCATCACACCAGTTGAATATTTTCGGTTGGAGGCACTCCAAGGCGTGCTGCACATAGGATCTATTGGCAACATGAAGAGATGCACTACCGGCCATCCTACCAATAATATACAGAATGGACCTGAGAGACCTGTCAGCAATCTCACGGATAACTATCTTGCCGTCTCTGCTCGGCTGAGATCCTTCCCTGCAATACTGGCGGACATAATCTCTCACAGAGTCACTCCCTCGGGCCGAACCTGACAAAGAAATGGGGGCACCCCGCCTCGACAAGCCAGTCAAGAAGTAAATGTCTACCACGGTCAAAGGGATAGATTTGCTCCTAATCTGAAATACTTGGTTGATAGGATCCCAAGCATCAAGCATATACTGCAATAAGGAGATCTAATGTCTCATACTAGAGATACAGAAGAACTTCAGCAGACCACAGTTCCGCAGCGCGTTCACCGTGACAGGGTCATGTAAGGCAATCATGTCCTCTTCTTCATGTTCTCGTTCTCGCCATGTAAGGGTCATTTTGCTCCAATAATCTCTGAAAAACAAACATGAGAGGAGTTAGATCCTAGATTTGATGAGAAATTGGCAAAATTTTCATCAAAAACTGTGCAACAAAACTATTTTTCTATGCCCAGCGCAACTAGCCAGTGTTCCACCTGCGTTGAAGGTCAAACTGCCTTCATGCAGCTTGACATTCAGCGCAGGTTTCGAATGAACCAGGTGTGTTGATGGCAGAGTGACCCAATAAAACCCCAGGAGCTCAGGAAAACAAGCACAGAATGCAGAAAAGAAACCATGAAATGAAAGAGCTCAAGTTTAGCTCCTACCTGGTCCAGACGGCGCCGAAAATCATCCGCAGAATCTCCCGGAATCAGCTGATGAAAATCAAGGGGAAAGAGGCACCTCCAAAGCTCCAACAAACCAAGTTCAAATGAAATGGTAAAATGAGAGGTAAAAACACTTTTTAATTGCTTTTTACGTAGTTCAAAGCGAAATATTAGGGTTTAATCTCATTTTCAAGCAAATGTTATTCATTTCTAACTAGTTTGATGCAGCAATTGAGGATACAGTACTATCTTTGAAAAGGGCAAAGCTAGCCATGGTAAAAAATCAAAATTTGACCATATAATCGAGCAGTTTTAGCACACAGTTCATGCTCGTTAAAAAATAAACGCAAGATCCGAGCAGTTTTAGCGCATAGTTCATGCTCGTTAAAAAATAAACATAAGAATGAGCAGTTTTAGCACACAGTTCGTGCTCGTTAAAAAATAAACGCAAGATCCGAGCAGTTTTAGCGCATAGTTCATGCTCGTTAAAAAATAAACATAAGATCGAGCAAGTGTTTCAATCCGCGTTTAAGTTCGTTAAAAAATGAACTACCCGGTAAATAACCATAGTGAATGTAATATCATCAGCCATTAAAGCCTTGGTCGTGTTTGCACCGTCACCTCCACTTTTCCATTGGCCGATCATTCACCTCCATTTGATTGTTTACCCATTTTGAGGAACAGCTGCGAAGAGTGATTTCACTTAGCCATCCTTGTGACACTACCGTGATTTGAAAATTCCAAGCCTTACCTGGAATCAGCTGCTAACCCGTTTCATCACTCGTTCCTCAAAAGACGAGTCTTCTTTAAGCTCTTTTCATCTGACTCATAAAATATGAAAAGATTGCCGAGTTTTGGCCTTCCAACTCGTTAAAGCGACCAGAAGAGCTATCCCTCCTCTAGATTTTAATCTTTTTGGACCTGAGGGATTATTGCACAAAAAGATCGAGCGCTTGTTTTGTTCGGCTCGTTAAAACTATCGAAAACTCATCCCTTCTGTATTGTTTTATACTTTTTCGGACTTAAGGGATTAGATGACGAAAAAGGACTTTCGGAGTTGACTTTACGTACCTTTTCAGACTCTCTAAAAATGAAAAGGACCGAGTTATCTTTGTCGCTAGACTCGTTAAAATCATTAAATAGCGACAAACTTGTCTTTAGACGAGAACGAGTTTCACTATCGCTAGGCTCGTTAAAACATAGCGATGGGCTTTCCCGAAGGGCAAGTTATAGAACAAGCATATGTTATCCTCCTCAAGGTTGACAAAAACAAAGAGGTACTGGTCAGCAATGACTGGGGAAAAATTGGGAGAAACTCAAGAAAACTTTGATGGTAGCAAGTCGCTATTGAACATGACACTTTTCCTCCGTACCACAGTCGGGTTGGGTTGTTTCATTCACCGATCACATCACCATGGTCTCGCCATACCATCCATATTTGAGGTAATGCTACCGATCCATCACATAAGTGTCACCATATGTTCAAGAGAAGTCGTTCAGAGAAGTCAACCGTGTCCCATCCACTGCCGTACATTATCCTTCATCCTTTCATGACCGCCACCCTGAATCATATGTCATCAGATCGTTTTCACCTCCATCAAAATCATTAGCTCCGTTCCGTGTCATTGATGTGGGATTCATTAAGGCCCTCCTTTGATGGATCGCTTCTTGTCGACATCAGCTCATTATCCAAGAAGTTGATCTAGGAACAACCCCTTCAGTACTTTGAAGCTTGCATGCCTCAATGGCAAATTTCTCACTTCCGGCGACAGGTATACATCAATGACCTTCGACCGAAAGATTTTGCGTGGTGTTTGACGCCAAGTCCTTTATTCACACCACGTGAATTGTACTGCAGTACCTTGAGGGTCATTATCATTATCGGTGATTCCTCTCGCGCTTGTTAACGGTTTACCTCATTGACCGGTAATCAAGCGATGTCTCTCCATGTTCGACTTCAGAACATTCCTCACATGGATCGACTTGTACTTAGAGTGAAGATCGAACGAGTTTGAAGACCCCGGATCTAGTTTCTTCCATCCGGGCTGCGATATATATTCAGGAAAGATAAAGACATTGACATGTACATCATTGCAACAGATAATCATCCTACCCAAAGGATGATAATTTCATCAAAAATATCAGTCTACAATCAGACGATTGTCTGTTCTATGTACAGAAAAATCAATTTATAAAGCTGAGCATGGGAATGCCCGCCTCAGCTAGATCATGAAAGCAGTATGAAAAATAATGTATTGTATTGTATTACAGGTCTCCTCCCAGCAATGAAAGAACTTCGGATCCTCCTGATAAAGAATTTCACCCGATAAACGGCCTCATACTTTGGGGGGAACTGTTATAGACATTTTTGTGCCTTACAGCATTGAGCATGAAATGTCCATAATCCAAGGGATCTAAAGTCCCTAAACATGTTGTTCCTACCCCTAGAGAAACAAGGCTAACAAACCACAGCAATTCACAGAAGTTCTCCACCAGAAACTGCTCAAAAACAAGTCAATTTAGGATCAATTCAGAGGCTCCACTAGCTGTCTGCGCTGAAATGCAAAGTCTGCACTGGCTACCTGCACTGCAACGCAGGTAGAAGCACTACCAGGGTGCGCTGAGCGGGAATTGACAAATGGCAAGTTCATTCAACAGGGTGTCAAGACCCTGGAATCTTCCAGAATCTTCCTCAATGACACTTGCCTTAGTGAATTCGACTAGTGATGAGTAAGAGGTTCTCAATCTCCAAGTGGAAGCAAGAACCTCCAAGTGGAAGCAAGAACTAACAGAGGGAGAGGACACTAGTCAGATCTCAAGCTGACTCATCCTCTCTCCAAACATCTATATATGGATCTCTCCTCCATGAGATCTGAAGGCTGGAATTTTGTGATTGCAAAGAATTGCTGTTGGTTTGAGGTTGGAATCATTGGGTGCTTAATGCTTTGAAGGAAGGGGAAGATAGGAATTTCATTTGCTGGGAAGGAGATGCTGGATTGGAGCCCTCTGGGTTGTATCTCTTCCTGAACCTTGTTATTCATCAATAAAGCTATCTTGGTTTCTCCTATATAGTGGTGTATATTTGATGTATGATTGCATTAGTATGTTTAGTTTATTTCTAATCCTGAACTAGTTATGAATATGAATCTATGTCTTTGTGTAGTGTTCTCTTCTTGTGATCTTGCAGAAACCTCTTGAAGTTGGGCGAGCGAGAAGGCAAGTAGCTGGGAACTCCCAAAGAGAAGAGAAACCGGATCGAGGGACAAACGGAAGACACCGGTTAGTCCATCCATCTCTCTTCATTCTTAATTCATAAAGGAAGAATACTAGAATAGTTGTCTCTGTTTGTTGCTAAGGCACTGTCACACCTTAGGTGGATAGGATCGTCCTGCATAGGCATTTTTCCCCACAACATCAATCGATAGATTTTATTAATCTAAGGGTTCATATTTATGTTACATAATTTCAAATTAAATAATAATAAATAACATTTAACATTAAATAATAATTATTAAAAAGAAATAACTATTATTATTTATAATGATAATAATAATATTTTGATTGCAATAGTGTTTTTTTGGTAGATACAAATGGTATATTTATCAATGGTATATACAAATGAAGCCTTCCGTTTATATCAACCATGGTCAACCATGTTTATTTTAGGGTTTATAATATTTTTCTTAGGGTTTATATATCTTGAGTTTATAATATTGATCCCTAAGGTTTAATATTATTCCCTTGGGTTAATACTTCCATGGGTTTTTAGTATTAATCCCTTGGGTTTATTATCCTTTGGGTTAATATTATTTCCTTTGGTTCATAATCCCTTGGGGTTTTAGTATTAAATCCTAGGAGTATGAACCCTTACATTAGTAAACTTAAGGGATTGATCTTATAAACGTAAGGGATTAATACTATTAACCAAAAAGAATATAAACTCTGTGGGTTTTAGTAATAATACCTTGGCTTTATAATCCCTTGGGGTTTTAGTATTAACCCTTTGGGTTTATTATTCTCTTGAGTTTATAATATCAATCCCTAGAGCTTATTAATCTAAGGGTTCATATTTATATTACATAACTTCAAATTAAATAATAATAATTAACATTTAATATTAAATAATAATTATTATAAGGAAATAATAATTATTAATTATAATGATAATCATAATATTTTTAATGGAATAGTGATTTTTTTGAAATGATTTATTACTTAATAATATATCATTAACAATATTTAATTAACTATATTTAATTAAAAATATTTTTAGTAATGTGGTTGTGGATGTGATTGTTATAAGCCTCCAACTTATATTAACCACATTTACTATGTGGTTGCGCTAGTTATAAATTCTCATTGTCTCGTTTATACTAATTGTAATTCTGTTCTAATTGGTATATTAACACTTGATATTTGCACTATTATTTACTTCATTTCTTATATGCTAATGAATGTTACGTGTTGGTATTTTCTATAGCACTACGGAGGATTAGAATAAGGATTTAATGAATCCATGTAGGCTTGCTTATGTATGCTAATAACTATTTACTAGTAAATCATAACCTTATCTTGTGCCATTTTATGTTAAAATAAAGAACTAATTCTTTAATTTAATATAAATCTTGAAGCGAATTCATTTTGAGTAAGGGTTTATAGTGAATTCATGGAGGCTTTCTTTCGTATGCTAATACCAATATTTAATAGTCAATCATAACCTTGTCTTGTGCCATTTTATGTTAAAATAAATAACTAATTCTTTATTTTAATATAAATCTTGAAGTGAATTCATTTTGAGTGATTGGAGACTTCCATAATTATTCATATTGTTGGAGATTCCTGAAATAACACAAGGATCTCTTTGGTCTCTGATGATGGATGAAGTTACTATCCAAAACGTTAGATAGATCACAAATATTACACAATGCTATTCCAGAAATTTCCAACAATATGAATTCATTTTTTACAAGTTTGAATTTCGTTATATTGTGTGAAGTTATTTTTAATAACTATTTATTGAATAATTTCATTACACATATGCTTTAAAAACTTATTGATAATCAAACTATTTTGATGACTCACAGGTCTATCTTAATCCCAGATTTAATACACAGTCTATTCCCCTTATTGTTATATAATTAGTTCTTGAATAGGAGTAAGGCTATCCTTCTCTTGTTTAAGATAGGACTCCTTCTCTATCACATAGAATGGGTTACATTTTCATTTTTGCATTTGAATTCTTTCATTCTTTTAAGCCTCCTTACGTAGGAGCAAGCTTGACTGTGATTAGACTAAGCCCTAGTTTCATTCTCATGAAAATGGATCATCTCATCTAAAGCAATATAATACAGATGATTCTATTTGCCCTTAATTGTTAATCAAAAGTATTGTTTCTTACAAACAAACTAAAGGTTGTCATTGTGCATATTACACATAGTAGTTAGTGTAGGCTAGATGAACCTTAGTGTAATATCTCTCTGTTCTTTACGTTAATGATTTTCTATTTTTGGATTGGAACTATTTTTAGGTTTGATTTCTAATGAAGCCATGTTGAATTTGTGAAATAGTATGATCAAATAGAAACTAATGTAATGTGACAATTTTTTTTAATAAATAAACTATTTGAAATTACTCAAGAGAAGCGTACTAGAGTCAAAATATTTCTTTCCAATTGTATGTTGGAAATGTGCTCATTATTGCGGGTGGGGGGGTGAATCAATAGTGATTGTGTTTCTTAAATTTTGCATTTCTTTTGAATTTGCTGAAACACATTCACACATTATTCCATTAGTATAATAACCAGTAAATGAGTTAAAAAATATCATATCATCATATGAAAGCCATAAAATAATACACAAAGTCACATGCACAAAGGACACAAGGATCTCTGGTGGAAAACCCCCCTCCATAGATAAAACCACCCTTTGATGTTGTTGCTACTCTGCTTCAAATTTTATTAATCATGTAAATCAATTGACATCATCATAGTTTGCTATGTCCAGCAAGGAAGCTTCTCATATGACATCGACTGAGTGCACACTCATCCACTAGAGACACCGATCCCTTGAAAGCCTCACCCAAAAATCATTGGACTATGATAATGCTAATTCCTCTTACTGAACCGACCTACACCCATAGGCAAGGAACACCCATCCCTTCTTCACCAATCTATCTTGATCTGATGATCAATAGGGCCACATCTCAGAATATTTCATCTGGACCCCTACACAAGACAACAACATATTTCACTCTTTGATAAGGTCAAAACATCAACACACCCTCCAATACATCAACATTATACAATCTCTCAACAACCAACTAGCAACACATGTAAGCTCTGGCTCTTATAAGAGATCAATTCAACATGCAACAACTCACTCACACAATTCTACAATATGCAATGACCTCCAATATTCTACAAACCAACTCTCATTGAAATATTATGAAAAATATAAAGCATTACTCATTTATGCAATTAATAGAAGAAATTCTTCAGTCCTGCACATTAAAATCTTTCTCTTTGCAATCACAAATAATAAACATATGAAAATGCTATATTTTCCTGCAATACACCATTAGTCCAGCATGATAACAACTCAATGGGAAAGGTAATCACATGCAACTCTCCACTGGATATTCTGCTACAAACAACACAATGTTCTACCTCTAAAACCCCTTTGTTGCAGGTCCTCCAAATCTCCGTCACAATCAACAGAACAAATTTTGCCTTACTACAACAATAGGAGCCTTCTCAATGAGTCTCCTCACTCCATAATATTATAAGGGTATATGTTTTGTGTTCCTATTTATAAATTTGACCTCTGCATAATTATGTTCTATAGGAGGTCACCCTCTACACTCTACACAAAGCTCTGCTTAGTTCCCTCACATACAATGGTCACTTTGATCTATTTTTTAAACAATTTTTTCCACTATATCCACTCCTCACTTCATTAATGTATTCACACTTTAAAAAAAATTAGGAAGTGTAGATTTAGTCAATTGGAATCTTCCATGAAAATTCCCAAAGAAGATACATCAATAAAACAACCTAAATCATCTGAGGTGCACGAGAAAGCCAGAGAAACTTCATCTACAGGCATAATCACTTGCACAACATGGTATTCCATGCTACTGGAATCCATAGTCTCTCCCATAGGTTTCTCTCCATGCGACTAGAGCCTGAAACCTCTCCCTTGACCTATCATCCATGTCACTGGGAAGAGGATGAAGGAAAACCACTGGATCTTCAACTCAAAACTACTTTCAACTTGTTGCTCAACATCTCTGGAATTTGTAAAGGTAGTCTAAGCAATAACAAGTCTTAAAACCTTCTCTACAACCTCTTAATGAGTTTATACATGATGTAGTCATAATAGGTACAAGAACCAACTCATGAGTGCATAAATGATATCAAGTGGCATGAAACATGAAGCTCAATTGTAGATGGGATCATGACAACCTCTTCAATACCTTCAAAAATCATCATAATTCCAAACCATAACTCAAGGACACATATTAAGGGAAATACTAGAATAACTCAAAGCACCTGCAACATAAACATTTTCTGTAGAAACCATAGAGACCAATATCATCAAAACAATCAATCATATGTGTAACATCTCCAAACCATGTCCAAGGTTGACATCAATGCCAACCATTAATCACTAGAATATTCATCAACTATCACGTCATCACAACATCAATGTAGCCTCTAACACCATGCTAATAAGTTGACATCAATGCCAACATTGTAAAAAACTGTGGATGGATAAAATGAAGTTGTTCCTTCGCTAAAAAAATCTCCTAAAATCCGGAGGAGAAAAAATTAGAAAATAGTAAATTTATTATGATGGGAGAAATATCATAACAAACCATTTAGTATAGGAAGTTATGAGTTGAGGGTGAAATAAAACACTGCGAGATAAAAGGGAAAGATTTAAAGAAAAAGAAAAGTACCTTTTTTCAGAAAAAAAAAAGAAGAAAAAATTAAAAAGAAAAAGAAAAAGAAAAAAAAAAAAACACAAAGGCCTAGGCATGTGTTGGCAGACTCAAAAGGCAGGACGTTGCCAAAATTCTGCTGTGAAGGAAACTTATAACATATACCATTCAGGAATCAATGGGGTTGTTGATTATGATGGTGGGAATATCTTAGCTCAGGAGAGAACTGGAGGATTCAATTCGTGGTTGGGAGGAACATGCCTCGTTTCTGAGTAATTATCCAAGCAACATTTGAGGTTAGGAATTTTGGTACTTTATCCTTTCAGTTACATGGATTAAGTATTTGATTGATCCCGGTAGCTCCAAAAAACCTCAAAAATAAAAGTGTTAAAAAAATTATGAAACCAACACCAAGTCACAGAACTTGGTGAGATATTTTCAACGACACAAATGATGCCTTAATCTGAGTTTGTATGAGAAAGTTATTACAGTTTGAATTTTGTACCAAACAACAAAAAAAGTCAGAGTCAAAGTCAACCTTCTGGCACGTGGCAGGACATAAATATGAAATGTGGTAGTGAATTTAGCAAGCCGAGTGGGACCAACCAAGCTAATGTGGTAGTCGAGTTAGCGAACCAGGTGGACCCACAAGAAGATAATGTGGTAGCACCACAAGTCGATACATGGCAAGTAGGTGACAAAAGTGGAATATGATGTGGACCATTAAGAACCTGCCACATGGCCAAATATGTTGGTTCCACACTGCACCTCAAATTAGGCCCAAGTAGCCTTGGCATGGTGCAACCTCCATTTTTGTCTTATTCTCATGGTTTGGGAGTCATTTCAATATGGAAATACGATTTCCATATATTATATCATTTGAAAACTATATTAAAGCCAAAATTGGGCTTTAAAACAATATTAAAGAAAAATTAGGAATCCATGCGTTTTGAACCCAAAACCTCCCCATCAAAAAGTAACTTAATATTACTATGTCAACCATTGTGCCAACCACACACTTTGTCTTATTCATCCTCACACTTTCATATAAAATGCCATTCAAATGGTTCAAAGGGAGCCATGGAGAATACATGAGAGATGAGGGCATAGGTAGGGCAATTAAGACATGAATCTCACTAAGATTATAGGAATATTGTTCAAGAATATGTTATCGAATATTTCAAAGAATATTCTCTGTGAGGAATCTTTAATGAATCTTTAAGATTCCCTAGGGGAAAAATTTTGAAGGTGTTAAAATTATGTCGACTTTGTACTCATTTTCTCAATTTTTGCAGAAACACAATAGTGTAATTAGTTTTTTCATTTGAGTAGCGAAATTTCAGTCAGCCTGCAAAAGAGAATGTTTGAGATACCCGAGGAGCCCAATTTTGACCGAGTCAGAAGGGGGTCAAGTTTACAATCATATTTTAGAATTTTTCACTAGGAATTCAACCGTGAAGTTTGTTTCTTTAGCAGAGGTGTGCATTTGCAAGCCATCCATGAAAGTGGAGGTATAATATTCATAAATTCCATGTCTTCTTTGATTTTTGATGAGATGATGATTTGATGGTAAGATCCTTGTTTGTTATTTTGTTAGAGGATCAGTGTATTCTATTTCATGTGAGAGTTTGATATTTTGTCGTGATGAAGGAGAGATTATAAGTGTGAGACTTCTTATAGAAGAGGGTCTCATGGAGAGACATGCAACTCTAGTTAAGGAAGTTTATCCTTGTATTGATAAATAACACATCATACATTGATCATCATCTTGCAACAATTAATGAAATGACCTCCCCAGTCTTGAAATTGGGCCTAGAGACGTAGCCCACATTGGGTGAAATCCGTTATCAAGTTGTGTGTTCTTTGATTTGATGGTTGCATTATTTCTCATCTTCTTTAAAGTATGCACATGTGGGTTTTCATACTCTTTCACATTCAATTATGCTAACATCACATAAATAAAAGATTTTGGTTAATTTTGGTAGTTGAGAGAATCTAGATCAAGTTTGGTATCAGAGTAGTCTTCTTGCTGATAGGAATTGTGAGTGTGAATGATAACCAGAGATTTAACATGCAGCAAGAATGAAAATGGAGGATCACAAAGATCTCTATGAGGCCTCCTATAGAATGGAAAGCATGGTAGATATAATTTATGCAGTTTATGAGAAAATGGAAAAAGAGGAAAAAGAGAAAAAGAGAGCACAAGAAAATGCTCCATCTCCATATTCAAGTGAATATTCTTCTTCTTCACATTCTTCTCATCATTTAAATGAGGAGATCAATGAAATGCTTCAAGCATAGAATGTTGAATTAAAGAGACTTCTACAAGAAGCAGAAGAGGAGAAGCAACAATTTCAGCTTCAATTATGAGCCATGGAAGAGGCCTTGGAAAAGTTGAAGTGCAATGAAGGCTTGGCAAAGCCATCATCACCTACTTTAGAATAAAAAACTGAGGTAAATAGTGTTGGTAATTCTTATGTTTCATTTTCACATGATGTTATTTCTATTGGAAGCCTTGCGGTACCTATTTTAGGAACCGCCATGAGACACCTTACCAAGATGGGGTATAAAGGAGGAAGACTTGGTGTTAATGGCCAAGGAATGACTCAGCTATTGAAGTTTTTACAAAGACCTCAATTTGTAGGATTGGAGTACATTGAAGGATAGTTCTCAAAGGAAATGGAAGCTTCAAATCCATTATCGAAACCATCGAGGAGAGAGGATGTTGTAAGAATAACACAATCTTCCCATGACAATGCACATTGCAAAAGAAGAGTTAAGGAAATCTCTCATCACTAGGCATGTACCAGGGAAAATCAAGTGAGGTATAAAAATTCTCAGTATGCTAATGTTCCTTTTGATTATAGACAGATTGCTAATGATGAGCGAAGTGTATTGCATAAAAGACCATGTAGCTTTTGTGGCTTGTATAAGCATGTTGTTGTCGAGTGTTGGAAAAGTATGCTAGAAAGAAAGAGGACAAGACATGAAATGCCTTATCCACATCAAGGAAGGAATC
This sequence comes from Pinus tabuliformis, assembly GCA_031772625.1. Lineage (NCBI taxonomy): Eukaryota > Viridiplantae > Streptophyta > Pinopsida > Pinales > Pinaceae > Pinus > Pinus tabuliformis. The sequence goes on along the minus strand of CM062806.1, from coordinate 85,538,231 downwards.
AGGTTAATCAAGTCTATATGAAGAAGAATTTTTGTAGTCATTCCAGCAAAGGTAGACATCAGAGATCCACATGTTGGGAGCTTCATTCAGAGCCGTGTCTCAAGAAGGAAAAAGCGTCTGTGCAGGAGCCAGTGAATAAAGCTTTTCGATAAAAGAATCAACTCCTGAATGAATACCCATTCACTTTGATGTGTGAGAGATGGTTTTATTAGATATAGTAGCTTGTCATAGCCACATTTTTGTAAATCATATGTTGTGAAATGATTATAAAAGTGATGATGTGTTTTCCATCACTTATTAAAGCAACATGATGATGTTTTTAGCTTCTTCTTTTTTATAGCTAGGGTTTTGGTTTCTCATATGATTATGACATAAACTATACCAAAGAGTGTGTTATAAACTTTTGGGAAGTATGGGGTTTGCTTGGGTCATGATAGGTCATGTAACTGAACATGTATTATGCAAATTGTACTACATGTTTGCACAAGATACAAGTTTTGGTTCATCACTTATGGCTCTGAAGTACAAAGGTGAATGAGAAGGAAGTGTGGCCTAATAGGTAACTTGTGGTGCATATGAGGGAGAATACATGATGAGGGCATAGGTAGGCCAATGAAGAGATGAATCTCAAGAAAATTCAAGGAATATTGTTAGAGCATATGTTAGGGAATATTTCAAAGAATATTCTTTATGAGGAATATTTGAGGAATCTTTAAGATTCCATAAGGGAATAATTTTGAAGATGTCAGAATTATGCTGAATTTATACTCATTTTTCTGAGTTTTTTGTGAGGAACACAATGGTGTGATCAATTTCCTTATATAAGATGCCAAATTTTAGTCAGCCTGCATATGAGAAGCTTTGAGATTCCCGGGGAGCCTGAATTTGACCGTTCCAGAAAGGGGTAAAGTTTACAGTCATATTTCAGGATTTGTTTTCCAGGAATTCAACTGTTCAGTTCATTTCTTCAGTAGAGGTGTGCATTTTCAGGCCATACCCGAAAGTGGAGGTATAAGATGCATTGATTCCATGTCTTGTTTGATTTTTGCTAAGATGATGATTTGATGTTGAGATCCTTGTTTGTCATTTTGTTGGAGGATCTTTGTATGCCACTTCATGTGAGAGTTTGATATTATTTCATGTTGAAGGAGAGCTTATATGAGTGAGAGTTCTTATATAAGAGAATCTCATGGAGAGACATTCCACTATAGTTAAGGAAGTTCATCCTTGTATTGACTAAGAACACATCATGTATTAATCATCGTCTTGCAACAACTAATAAAGTGGCGTCCCCACTCTTGATACCGAGCCTGGAGACATAGCCCACATTCGGTGAACTTTGTTATCAAGTTGTGTATGTTATTTTATTTGATGGTTTCCTTTATGTTTCCTATTTGTTAAAGTATTGACATGTTGTTTTTCATACTATTTCACATGCAATTCTGTTAACATCATAAAAGTAAAAGATCTTGGTTAGTTCCAGCAGTTGAGAGAATCCAAATCACTGATGTTTATGTTGAAATATGGATGATCGAGGAAGGTTGTGATAAACTATGTGTATGGTTTTTATTTCTGCACAAGTTAGGTAGTAATTTTTAAAGGACAAGGTTGGTCGTATAAGTATGCATGTCTAAAAGCATGAGAAATTCTTAACTTAGTATGCCTTTAATAGATAGGAATGTCATATCAAAGTAGGTTAGCAATTTCTCTTCTTCCGTACTTAAGGTGAAACACCTAAGTTAACATTGAGATTCATTTTTTTAAATCTCGATATGTATATAATAGGAGCATGCTATTCTTTTCTTGTTTTTCTTAAGGACATTTGATTTTTATATTCATCAGAAGGGAAGAATTAGTGTACATATATTAAGAGACTGAAAAAGTACATAAATACATGTCAGGATATGTAGATAGGAGGAAATTTTTTATAGGAATGGATAAGATACTTTATATCAGATAAATAGGTATATTATGCTTGTATATTATAAATATTACGAAGGAAACAAAAATAAATTGGAAACGATACATGAGGGCACGTAATTATAGAAGAAATTATTTTGAGATAACTTGTGGAAGTCCAACCTAATAAAGGGAAAATTTCCTTTCGAAAATGAAATTACAACGCTACAGATTTGTATGCACAATACTAGGACCTAGACAAAAACAATTTATTTGAAGAATTAGGAATATCCATTTTGGTGATACGTGTGAAAGTAGTATATTAATTTTAAGTAAAACCAAACCAAAAGAGCTCCCATGATAACTTTCACTCATTCTTCTTAATTACAAAGAAAGCAATAAATTACATGTAGATTAGGTCAAATAGAATGATTGGAAGTAGTCCTTGAACTGAAGCTTAGCATCATGTCTAAGTAGATTACTCAAACTAGGTAGTTAACAATTATGAGTAGAAGTCCAAACATAAATAATTTGACACATAGTGATATTGTGAAGTTAAACACAAATAAAGTATATTTCTATAACAAACACTAATGCAACGATTAACCAAGTCATTTTGGGAATAAGGCCCTAGAAAATCGTGCTACCTATTTGCCGAGAAGGTTTTCAAAAGTATAGGCTCGTCTATAAATAATTTACATTTGTATGAAGTAGCCCTATATATGGATATAAACCAAAATTCATGAAGAGGAAATAAAAAAAAACTGAGGCTATGCTGGAAGCAATTCAGTTAACAGAGTATCTACTAATTTTAGATAAATAAAACCAAATACTTCTGAAATCGTATTGTAACACAACCATTTCCCACGATCAGTGATTACTTCTGAAACCGTATCGTAACACAACCATTTCCCACGATTTGTGATACGCGATAAATCGCATCGCAACAGGGATTCGTCGGGGGTCGATTCCTATCCACCTGTGATATGCAATTGTGATTAGATTGCACCGCAACCTTTCTATGCCAAAGATTTGTGAAATGTATGGGACAATGACATCCTTCCACTTGTCGCATCCTCATTCGTTGAAGACCTTGCCACATCATCCCAATCATGCCATGTAGACAAGTCAAACTTGAATATTTGACTTGCTCTAACTCTTGCATACGAGATTGGATTTGAGCGTTGTTCACACCATTGGATTCAGAATGACGAGCTCTTCGATTTGAAGATGATTTTCTCAAGATTCTGACACTTTGTTTTTTGAGCATAAACTTGAGCACCTGATCACTCCTCCCCACTTGAAGCCTTTTGGACCCCAAAATATCACTTTCAATTGATCAAAAAGTGAGGGTACAATTCCTTCACCTTCCCCTCTTCAATCCATTTGGCCTCTGATGGATTTGTACTTTGAGCGTTGTTCACACCATTGGATTCAGAATGACGAGCTCTTCGATCTGAAGATGAGTTTTTCAAGATTCTGACACTTTGGTTTTTGAGCATAAACTTGAGCACCTGATCACTCCTCCCCACTTGAAGCCTTTTGGACCCAAAAATATCACTTTCAATTGATCAGAAAGTGAGGGTACAATTCCTTCACCTTCCCCTCTTCAATCCATTTGGCCTTTGATGGATTTGTACCTTTGAGACCCACTCAAAGATAATCAAAATTTTCCCTCTTTGATGAACTCGTTCTTCTGTCAAGTATGGTATCTTGTTGAAGCTCATCAGGAAATTCTGGAGAAAAATCTTCAATTGATGGAATCTGTACACTTTCTCCTTGATCGTCAGTCAAAGGAGGCTCATACAATCTCAAATTTTGAACATTAATAACAAAATAAATTTGCATATATGAAGGTAAATCAAGCTTGAAAACATTATTAACAATCTTTTCCAAAATTTTAAATGGACCATAATGGATTGGTTTTATCTTTTTACCTTCACCTTGAAGCTTTTCCTTGCTAATGTATAACCAAACTTCATCACCTCCTTGAAAATGATGATCCACATGATGCTTATCATGCCTTGCCTTATACTTGCCTTGACACTTTTCTAGTTGTTCTAGTTGTTCTTGAACTCTTTGGTGAATCAAATAAATTTTCTTAATGAATTTCTTTTCTCTCTCTATGTTGATATGTCCATCTACAACTACATATTTCTCAAAGACGAAATCCAAAGGCGATTTAGGAAAATAACCAAGACATGCCTCAAGAGGTGAAGTTAAAGTAGAAGAGTGCTTTGCTTGGTTGTAAGGATGATGAATATAATGCAACTATTCATCCCACAACTTAGGATGTTCTCTGCAATATCCTCTTAGAAAATGAATAATTGTCACGTTAACCACTTTAGTTTGGCATTCTGTTTGTGGATGGAAGGTTGTACTTTTCTTCAACTTGGTGTCCATCAAGTTCCATAAATTTGACCAAAAATTCCCAAGAAATCAGGAATCACAAACACTTATAATAGAAGTAGGTAATCCAAAATGAACCCATACATTTTGCAAGAAAAGTTGAGTTGTTTGTTTGGTTGTAATTTGTCTTTTACAAGGCATTAATATGCACATCTTTCTCAAACTATCCACAACTACGTACAAATAATCATGACCTTTTCTTGATAAAGAAAGACCTCCTACATAATCCATAGAAAAACTCTCCCATGGACTTGAAGGCATTGGAAGTGGTGTGTACAATCCTAGTTTCCTATTACTAGGCTTACTGAGTATACATAATGAAAAACCCCTACTAAAATGTGACACACTTTCAAGAATATGAGGCTAGTGAAAATACCTCTGAAGATTTGCCACTGTTCTACTTACATCGAAATTTCCAGCAATAAGAGAAGTGTGTGCTTCCCTTATGACATTTACTCTCTCTCCCTATATAACAAAATGTTTTCCCGAATGATACAACAAATTATAATGTACATGGTAGTCTAATTCCTCAACTTAGTGGCCTTGACTCAAGTTTGAATATACCTCCTTAAATTCAGCATCATGTGCGTATTGTTCAACATAACTTTCAGGAAAAATATAATTATTCTTGAGTAAAATGGATACATTAACAACCGGTCTAGAAAGCATATTAGCAACTCTATTATAAATACCTTTCTTACACCTACTTACCAAGTGGAATTGTTGTAAGAATCCCATCCAACAAAAGTTCCTTGATTGCTAAAATTTTGTTTGAGATTGGAGATATTGCAAAGGTTGAGAATTGATGTGAATAATGGTTTATTTTCCCATCAAGTAATTCTTCCATTTCTTCACACTTTTCACCCATACGTAAAGCTCTTGATCATAGGTAGGATAGTTAATAACAATACTATTAAAAATCTTAGAATGAAAGGAAATGGGATTACCATGACGTAAAATAACTACACCCATGGCATAGTCACCTGCATCTGTTTGTATTTCGAATGGTTGTTTCAAATATGACAATGCTAAAACTGGGTTTGAACTGATCTTTTGTTTTAAGGCATCGAATTCTTTTTTTTGTTTTTCTCCCCACTAGAAGACAACCTTCATGCTGGTCGAAGCATGTAGTGGAGATACTATGGAAGAGAAATTGGAAATGAACTTCCTCGAGTACTACGTTGCTCCCAGGAAACTCCTTACTTCTTTGACTAATTTGGGTATTGGCCAATTCAAAATGACTGAAACTTTAGAGGGGTCAATATTCATCTCACCTCCTCCAACTATGTGGCCCAAATACACTAAGGAAGTTTTCACGAATTCACATTTAGACATCTTCAGAAATAGTTGTTCTTTTCTCAAGACATCCAACACTTTCCTCACATGCATGACATTCTCTTCTCGTGCTTTGTTGAATATTAAAATATCATCTAAATAGACAATTACAAACTCATCAAGAAAGGATCTTAAAACATCATTCATAACTCTCATGAATGTAGCTGGATCATTGCAAAGACTGAAAAGCATAACCAACCACTCAAATAATCCCTCTTTGGTCTTAAAAGAAGTCTTCCAAATATCCTCCTCAGTTATTCTAACTTGATGATATCCACTTCTCAAGTCTAATTTAGTGAAATATTTTTCATTCTTCAACTGATCTAGCAAATCATCTATTCTGGGCAGTGGTTATCGATTCGTTATGGTAATTTTATTCAAAGCTCGATATTCTACACACATGCATCAGGTTCCATCTTTCTTGGGTACCAAAACAATTGGTGAACTACATGGCAAAGTAGAGGGATGAATTACACCTTTATCTAGCAATTCCTAAACTTGTTTCTTAATTTATAAACTTTCCAGAGTTTACATTCGATACATACCAATGTTTAGGAGTGGACAATCTTGCTGTAGATGAATTTTAGGTTGAACTCCCCATTTTGGTGGAAATCCCTTTGGTTCTTGAAACATGTCTCCATATTCCACATCAACCAATTCAACTCTCATCTTCATGTCATAGCCTGCAAAATATTCACATTCCATTTCGTTCTTCTACCTTATCATAAGGAGCATGAGACTCTTGCAGGAATTGACCAGTCGCTTCATTTGCCCTGCGCTTGCCAAAGACAGATTAAGCTTCTTGTGATGGGATCTCACAATATAATTGATCTAAACTGGGGCACTAAAGGCTTCTTGTCAACATACAAGAACCTCTCCCAATCCAAAGCTTAAACAATTTCCAAGATCTATGCTTATGATTGATAGTTTGCGGAAATAAGCACTTGAAATAGGTGTATGCTTGTGTTTTCCTTTAAATGCTTAATTTCCTTAAGTTTATTTGCTTAAACTGATATATAAACACACATAACATTAAAATGTAGCAAATAAACAAACACATAAGACAACAATATAATATGGAGTTCACCCTGATATCTTGGGCTACGTCTCCTTGAGCTCTAATCAACTCGACTAGGCTCTTTGGGATTATGGTAATGCTTCTTTTACAAGTTACACACTTAACTCCATTGGTTTACAATTGCAGCTATTTATAATACCATCTTATCCCGCTGGTTGTCCATACTCTACATATAGATCTAGGCTTCTCTAGACTAGATTCCTTCAATCAGCGCTCCAGGCTATCTTGAGCTCCTGGCTTGCACCAACCCCCTCAGAATTCTTTTACTGTCTCTGGAATTCCTTGTTTTGTCTTCAGCACACATCAGAAACCAGCAACAGCTTGATCATTTGATCTCTTTGTTGTTCTAAACTTCATTACAGCTCCATGGCTCTTAGAAGTCTGCTTTGAGCTCTTTGGCTCTGAGGCTCTACCTCCAACTTCTGGTGGCTCTTTCACTGTCCTCCCAACCTCTGGTGGCCCTCTACAAATCCTAGGATTCTATGGCCCTCTGCGCTCTTTGGCCTTCTATGCTCTGCTTTTTCCGACTCTCCAAGCATTCACTGGTCCTTCCTATGGATTCCTTAGTATCTTTGCTCTGCCCAAGCACTCACTGAGAATTACGGACCTCTATGAGCTTCTCGGGGCTTCTCTAGAGCATCATGTTGTCGTTGCCTCTAAGAATTCACCACTCTTTGTTTTTCTGTGTTTCTCTCGGCATTCGTGCGATTCTGGTTTCGCTCGACCTCCAAGTGACCCTCTGTCAATTGTGCTCTTTATGTATTTATCGTGCATAGGTTTTTGCCTATGCAAGCATGGAAGATCAATCGATTCATTAAAGAATCAGTTTTCCCATTGAAACACATCGACGGGTACAGGAAACTCGGTCGTTTGGCCTCCTCCTGCAATCATCCTAAATTCCAACACGTCATGGTCACACACAGAGAAACGCATGAAAAACACATTGTTAGTTGTTCAGCTGGACTTAAAATAATACAGAATCGCATCTATATCCCTCTCGGGTCCATGTTCTTCTTCGCTCTTCGCAAATCACATTGCCTATGGCCAAACACCAAATACACAGAAATACATTGAAAATTCTGAAATCCGGATTTCAAAATTTATGCAATCTCATTCATAAACCTCATCGAGTTCGTGCCTTGATCACATATCGCAATCGCAATAGGCATATGTCAACGACCCTTTATATGGTTGCAATCCCTATCGTCGTTCGCCGATATCGGCACATCGCATATCGTAATCGCAATGGCCTGGGGGTCTATACCACTTTCCAATATAATGTACTGACCGATATATATATTGCCAATGTCGATCTGCTGATCCAATCATCGCAATTGCAAGTCACCCATCACAATTGCTGATCGACTCATTGATTTAATTGCAATTGGCTCTGCCTGGGGTTCCGACATTTGATGAAGGCTTTCCTTCGATGTGATATATCGGAGATCGCAATTGAGGAGTCCTTCCCCCCTTGCATTAAGTCCTCCTTTGGATTTTTCCAATGCAATTTCCTTAGAGGGCCTTAAGTCCATTTTTACAAGGAAATGCCTCTTTTTTAAAGGACATTGGGCCAACTTCTTTCTGCAATAAATCCTTCATCTGGAGTCCATTCTAGTCCATTCAAGTTGTAGTAGATTCAGATTGAAAAGATTTACACAATGAGACTATTTCCAAGAGAATCCTTTGACTTTCATTTTTGATCATTAAAAGTCATCAAGAATCTTTCTCTGATCACTCCTCCACATTGGAAATAATTTGGACCCCAAAAGAATAATATACTGATCTGAACAGTAGATGAGAGTAACAACACCCTCTTCTTTCAGCCTCCATACACTTGCCTTGCATAGCTAGTGCCTCTGAACCAAAGCCTTTGAACACTTTCCTTCCTTGATGTGCTGGTTCTCCTGGGAAGAACTGTCTTCTTCCTTGACTTCATTGGAGAAATCCTACTGAGAAGGTTACAGAAGGTAGTTTGAACTTCTCTCCCTCGATCATTGATCCAAGGTGGCTCAAACAAATGTGATGTTACATCTTCTTCACAACAATTTACATTTGTATCTGTTTTACATATTGTCAACAACAACTGGATGGTCTAAACTCTTGCTTCATCAAAATAAATAGATTTCACATCTTACGAACACCTCCATGTCTTTACATCTGCATACAAATGATTGACTAGATATCAAGCCAACAAAACATGCCTTTAAAACAATTGACCCTTCAAGTCAAGCATGCAGAAAAATAACTTTAGGATTATTTTTCAAAGATGAAACACTTCATCATTATCTCCATCTTGGAGACCAAATCAACTTTTTCCAAGTCAGAATTAACATTACATGCATGCTTAAAAACAAAGCAATCAACCCTTCAAGTTAATTACACATACATGTTTAAATACAAGAAAATCATCAACATCCCTGTGTTCATGCACATCATTCTCATGCATGCATTTCATCCTTCAACTTTTGCTTAAGTACACTATAATTTCGAAGCTGAAATGAACATAATGTTGCAGCAATAAAGTGAGTCTCCTACTCAACTTTTCCATTCACCTTCTTGGTAAAACCCTGCAACTTGCATTCCATTAACAAAGAAATGCAAATAGATGCATTATATCAATAGACATGCAATCCTAATTGGATAAGAATTCTAACCATTCCTTACCAATCCATTTCAAAGGTGCTACCTTTGTCTACACATCAGCATCAACATGTGAATCATCCTGAAGCATGTCAATCATGGAATCTTTCTTTCCATTCGTGCCATTCTCTCTTTCCACCCTCTTCAAGTTTTGTGAAAGCATTGTTGGATTCAGAGTCCAACATTCTGCAGCAATATGTCCTTGCTTATGGCAGTAAGTGCAACACATGTGCATCTTCTTGAAAGCATGATTTGCCTTGTCCAGTGGTCCTTTGGATTTTTGCTTCCTTTCCTTCAAAAGTTTCCTGTATGTGGCTATTCTCTTCCAACATCTAGAAACATTATGGTTATCCAAACCACAAAAGGAACATGCAATTCCTTTCCCATGCTTATATGGAAATTTATCATTCTTTACATAATCAAAAGGAATATGATTAGAACGAGACTTATACCTTTATTTTTCACCTTTATTACCTTCATGAGGAGGCGAATTGCATGAAGAAGTAGCTCCCTTTGGAACACCATCAACCTCTTCAATGGTTTCATATTTTACACAACTCTCTGGTTCAAGTGTATGCTTATGAACACCTTCTTCCTGAAAATGATGTCTCAAGCTATTGCATTCACCATGAATACAATCTTTACACTTTTGAGGTAGAAGACGTTAAATGAAACTCCTTCTTGGAACTATTTCAATTGTCTTCATGGCAGCTTTGGAACTTTCTCCATAAGGTTGTCCATAGCCAAGACCCAAATACTTAGGCCTTTCCTCAACCATTATTGGCTCAACTATGCCCTATGCATGTTTGCTAAATCCTTTTTCTTCATAGCCCATTTTTAAAATTAACTTGGACCCTATACCTCTTGTATGTTTTTCAAAAGAACCAACATAATCATTCTTAGAGGAATTTGAAGAAAAACTAGAATTTTTTACCTCTTCTTCAAGATGATACTTGACTAAGGCTTCTTTGGAAACAAGGAGCTGTATCTCTAACTCATGCATCCTTTCTAGGTTCATATTTGCAATATGAAGTTGTCTCTTCATTTCCTGCAATTTGTCAAAAAGCAGCAACTTCTCTTGCTTTATGGAATTCAACTACTCTCGTAGTATGATGCTCTTCCTTCCATCCTCGTACATTTCTCTCACCATATCCATCAAGATGAACAAGTCTTGCTTCATGTCTTCATCACAAAATCTTGTGAAGAAAGAAGAATTTGAGGAATCACTTGTAGAAGTTGTCATTATCAAAATGAACAAAAGAACTTCAAACAAGATTAACAAAGAGCTTATTCAAGCAACCTTTTGCAACAAACCTCTTGTGCTTCAAGGATTGCTTTGAGGTCCTTTGGGATAAGAAGAATGCCTTCAGCCCTTCTTCCTTCTTGTCCTCTCCTGGACTTAGCTATCAGTAGCTTTCCCTTCACCTCTGCAAACTCAAACAATAGTCAGTTTACAAACAATCAAACAATCAATCCTTGACTGTTTAAACACCTTTCAAGTTAAACAAGAAAATAGATTGCTCTGTCAATCAAGCATCCTGATCTGATACCACTTGCATCATGATACCATCTGCTTCATGATACCACCTGCTCCATGATACCACCTACTCTAGTATAACTTGGGCACTGATACCACTTGATCTGAAATGGGGCACTAAAGGCTTCTTGTCATCTTACAAGAACCCCTGCCACTCCAAAGCTTAAACAATTTCTAGGATCTATTCTTATGATTGATAATTTGTGGAAATAAGCACTTCAAATAGGTGTATGCTCTTGTTTTCCTTTAACTACTTAATTGCCTTAAGTTTATTTTCTTAAATTGATATATAAACACACATAACAGAAAAATGCAGTAAATAAACAAACACATAAGCCAACAAAATAATATGGAGTTCACCCTGATATCTTGGGCTACGTCTCCTTGAGCTCTAATCAACTCTACTAGGCTCTTTGGGGTTATGGTAATGCTTCTTTTACAAGTTCCACACTTAACTCCATTGGTTTAAGACTGCACCTATGGGTTTAGAATACCATCTTGTCTCGCTGGTTGTCCATACTCTGTAGACAGATCTAGGCTTCTCAGGACTATATTCCTTCAATCAGCACTCCAGGCTATCTTGAGCTCCTAGCTTGCACCAACCCCCTCAGAATTCTTTTACTATCTCTGGAATTCCTTCTTCTCTCTTCAACACACATCAGACATCGACAAAAACTTAATCATTTGATCTCTTTGTTGTTCTGAACTTCATTCCAACCCCATGGCTCTTAGAAGTCTGCTTTGAGCTCTTTGTCTTTGAGGCTTTGCCACCAACCTCTGCTCGCTCTTTCGCTATCCTCCCAACCTCTGGTGTCCCTCTGTGAATCATGGGACTCTATGGCCCTCTGCACTCTCTGGCCTTTTGCGCTCTGCTTTTTTCAACTCTTCAAGCATTCACTGGGCCTTCCAATGGATTCCCTAGTATCTTTGCTCTCCCCAAGCACTCATTGAGCATTACGGGCCTCTATGAGCTTCTCGAGGTTTCTCCTGAGCATCATGTTGCCTCTGCCTTTGAGATTTCACCACTCTATGTTTGTTAGTGTTTCTCCCGGCATTCACGCGATTCTGCTTTGCTCGACCTCCAAGTGACCCTCTGTCAATTGCGCTCTCTATGTATTTATCATGCATCGGTTTTCACCTCTACAAGCATGGAATACTGATCGATTCATTAAAGAATCAGTTTTCCCATTGAAACGCACCAACAAATACAGGAAACCCAGTCATTTGGCCTCCTCCTACAATCATCCCGAATTCCAACATGTCATGGCCATAAATAGAGAAACGCCCAAAAAACACATTATTAGCCATTCAGTTGGACTTCAAATAATATAGAATCGCATCTATATCCCTCTCGGGTCCGTGTTCTTCATCCCTCATCACAAATCACATTGTCTATGGCCAAACACCAAATACACATAAATACACTGAAAATCCTGAAATCTAGATTTCAAAATTTATGAAATCACATTTATAAGCCTCATGGGGTCCGTGCCTCGATCGCATATCACAATCAAAACAGGCATATGCCAACAACCCTTTATATGGTTGTGATCCTGATCGCCGATCGCCGATATTGGCGAATCGCATATCGCAATCGCAATGGCCTGGGGGTCTATACCACTTTCCAATAGACTTTTCCTACCAATATATATATCGCCGATGTTGATCTGCCGATTCGATCATCGCAATCACAAGTCACCCATCGCAATCGTTGATTGGCTCATCGCTTTAATCGCAATCAACTTTACCTGGGGTTTTGACATTTGATGAAGGCTTTCCTCTGATGCGATATATCAGAGATCTCAATCGGGGAGTCCTTCTGCCTTGCTTTAAGTCCTCCTTTGGCTTTTTCCGATGCGATTTCCTTAGAGGGCCTTAAGTCCATTTTTATAAGGAAATGCCTCCTTTTTTAAGGACATTGGGCCAACTTCTTTCTGCAATAAATCCTTCATCCGGAGTCCATTCTGGTCCATTCAAATTGCAATAGATTCATATTGAGAAGATCTACGCAATGAGACTATTTCAAAGAGCATCCTTTGACTTTAATTTTTTATCGTTAAAAGTCATCAAGGATCATTTTTTGATCAATACTGCACTCCGTCTTTGAAAAAATGATATTTTTTCTCAAATCTATGGAAAATGAGTTCATGTCATACAGATACGAGCTTCTCAACACAATTCCAGAAATATCCAGTGGCACCACATCTAATTCGACTTCATCAACGAAATTAACAATAGGTGCAAACTTGAAAACACATTTTTGTGTGACCTGAATATTGGCATCCTTGGTTATCTAACCTAATGGATATGGTTTATGATGATGCATAGTTTCCAATTTCAATTTCTTGACCAAATTTGTAGAAATTAAATTTTCCTAGGATCCATTGTCAAACAACGTATCAATGTTGTTGTGTTTGGAAATAACTCAGATTTGGAACAACTCAATTCTGTTTTCCTCATTCGAAATGTTGTTGGAGCTATTTGATGCACTGGTTCTTACAATGACTTCCTCATTTCTTTCTTTTGCCATGACTTTTCCTTTAGTGACTGTGGCTACAATTTTTGCTTCATCACCTGAGTTGGAAACCAAGTCTTGTTGTACATCAACATTTGTCTTCCATTTCCCTTTATTATTAAATTTCTTTAGTCTTAATTTAGGATGAAGCTTCCAGTAATGTGCTTCATCATGACCCTCTTTGGAGCAATTCTTGCACACAGGTTTCTCCCCTTATTTCTAAACATAAGCATTTTTCTTCTGCTTTCCTTTAGATTTCTTTCCTTTTTCACCACTATGGAATGGCTTCTTCTTACCTTCTTCTTGTACATTTTTCCCTCTTTCTTCAAAGTGTGTAGCTTGAACATAGACCTCATTAAGATTCATAGTATTAAACATAAGAATGGTATGTCGAAGATAGCTATGCAAACCTCCTATATATTTCAGCAAAGTATCTTATCACTGCAAGTCTACTCCTAGCATAAGATCTCTTCTCCTAAACTCTTGAGTATACTCTTGCACATTTTGACCTTTTAACTCTCTAAATTTTTTCCAATTCATGATAACTTTATGCATATGGGCTAAAGGGTAGAATTTTCTTTCTATAGCACCAATGAAATCAGACCAAGTAATAGAGATTTTTCCATGTTTTGTAATCTCCTCCTGGGTCTTTAATTCCCACCATACAAGTGTTGCACCCTCCATTCTCAAGGAAGCTAATTGAATCTTTATGTCACCCTCTTGAAGGTTTTGAATCCTACAATACACCTCCAACTGACGAATCCAATTATCCAACTTTTCTGCATTCACTTCACTATTATACATGGGCAACTCGAATTTAACATCAAGTTTTAGAAAAGGTGATTTACCAGTTCCTTTTGAAGAATGATGATGAGTATGAGTAAGGGTTGTATTAGTGGAAGAGTGTGAAGATGCTTGTGAAGTAGAACCTTAACTCCTTTTCCATTACCTCCTCCTAAAGAAACTTTCCTTGCAATCTTCTATTCCTCTCTTCATAGAGGACCTTCGCCATCTCTGTCATAATAAAGAAATCATTTATGAAGGTCTTCTCATCTTTTGTCATGATAGGTTCTCCTTCATGAGACATGGTCTTTGAAAACTCAATTGCAACTTCTGCAGCTTGAGGATATACTCGTGTAGAAGACTTTGGCAGCCTTGCTCTTCTTCCACTTGACCCAACTTCAGGGCTTCCAAACAGCTTTTCTTCACCTCTTTTGAGTTTTAACTTTGTAAGCATGACAAAAACTTTCAAATAATTAAATCCTTTTTTCACAAAGAAAATATAGTAAGAAAAAACTAGTGCTCTGATACCAACTTGCTCTGAAATGGAGCAGATTAGTAATGTTGTGGTAATTCCCCATTCAGAACAAATCCAAAGATTATTATCATTTTATTATAAAGTGCTTAAGGATTCACCATGTTTGCTTACTTAACTAATTCCCGTGAGGGTTTCATATGTAAATGTTATAAACAATTTGACATAAAACATATTCTGAACAACAAAAAAATAGCAATAAAGAACATCAAAATACAACACACAACACAAAGATTTTATGAGGAGTTCGCCCCTCCTAGGCTACGTCTCCTTGGTCCAGCATCCAATGCTTGAGCCTCTCTATTATGCTCAAAATTAAAACAAAAGTGTGTTTACAATGCTCAAATGCCTTTGAAACATGTCTCAATGACTTCAGAATACTAAAAAATGGCCATATAGCCTCTTTTAACATCCAATTTGGATAAGAACTAAAGAATTTATGACTTCTCCTAGTTCTCCCACTATTTGTTCCACAAATTGCTCCAAAATCGACATAACCCCACAAATTCATTCCAAAATCCGCTAACTGAGAGAGAATTTGGTCGCAGCGTGGGCCATAACCTGTCGGTCGTATCGCAAATCACAATCGGTGTAAAAACCCGGCAAATGGTCTTGTAAATGAAGTGGCTATTGTGCGATGCAGTATTGGTGGACCTGACGAGAACTTAAACTGTGCCTCATAAATGTATCTTGTCCGCGAACTTATCGCTCATCACAATTTGTGAGGTTTGGCGGGCTGAAGGTCTTGTTAACACATTAGAATGTTGTGATAGCAATATTGTGGACTCAACGAGAGTATAATATGTAATTCATAACATCTCGCATCCTGGAAGTCTATCGCTCATCGCAATCGGCGATTACTGCCGGAACCATATCGCAACACAACCATTCCATGCAATTTGCGATATGCGATAAATTGCATGGCAACTGGGCTTCGTCTGGGTTCAATTCTTATCCACCTGTGATATGCGATTGTGATTAGATCACATTGCAGCATGTCTGCTCCGACAATTTGCGAAATATGGGGGCCAATGATAGCTTGCCACTTGGTCCCTCCTCGTTTACTGAAGACCTTGCGCATCATAACAATCCTGCCATGTAGACAAGTCAAACTTGAGTCTTTGACTTGATCTAACTTCTGCATATGAGCTCAGATTTCAGTGTCGCTCATACCATTGGATTCATAATAATGAGCTCTTTGATCTGAGGCCGACTTTAACAAGATTCTGACACTTTTATTTTTTAACATAAACTTGAGCACTTGATCACAGGACTACATCTTCATCATGTCCAATATATCACCCCGATCGGGGCGTGGAATTGAATCGACGACTTTACATCAAGGAGTGCCTTAACACAATGCTCGATCACTATCTATCGAAAAGCCCATGGATTATTTTATAATTTTATAATTTTTATTATTTATTTGTGTTTTTTATCTTGAATACTCATAAAAAATTAATTACTTTATTTTCTTCATTTTTGATTTATTGATTTAGTTATTTATTTACTTTAATTAGTTAATTTATTTATTTATTTTTAAGCTTGATCATTTATTTTTTTATTATTTACTTTTAAGTTTTTAGAATTAATTGTTTTGATAATTTAGTTTGAGGTTTAGCCCAAATATTTTTATTTAAGTTTCACCATTTATTAATTTTATTTTATTTTAAAGTTTTTATTATTATTTAAGTTTGACTCAAATATTGTTTTTATTTTATTTATAGTTTTTTTTTTTGTTTAAATTTGACCTAAGTATTATTTTAATTTAAGATACTCATTTCATTAAATAAAATCTTTTTGATTAACTATTTTCCTTAATTCAATATTAACAACTATATTCAAACAATTAATTTATTATATTAAAATACTATTTATTTAGTCAAATCTAATTGTTATATTATAACGACTAAATTTGTTTTCTATTTAACTTGATGCCAAGATCTAGATCTTCATCTTGTCCCGACGATGAACCACACTGGATGGTTTGAAACATGTAGACAAATGTGTCAAAAAAACTCAGATGATGTGTCAACATTATAGGAGGGCCAACCTATCTTTTGACAAAGTATTTAGCCCAAAAGCTAAAAGCTCCTTGTTGGCCTTACATAGTTCTTTGTCAATTACTCTTCATCATTTGATAATGAGTTAAAGGGTATAAGGTTTGATCCTGGGGATTTTATTTCAAGTTTCGACATGGTCTCCCTTTACACTAATATCCCCATAAATAAGGCCATTGTGGTCATCAATTGCATCACGGATCCTCATAATGCTAAATTGGTTGAGATTTGTCTTAGCTCTACTTTCTTCAGCTTTGAAGGGGAATTCTATGAACAAACGTGTTTTGCTTCCATGAGCTCCCCCCATTCCCCTATTATATCTAATATGTTCATGGAGGACTTTGAATCTAAAGCTTTGTCCTCAGCTCAATACAAACTAAAGATTTGTAACAGATTTGTGGATGACACCTACGCCATCTGGACTTATGGTCATGATAAGTTGGATCTCTTTCTCCAACATATTAATAATTAATCTAGCTCTATAAAATTTACTATGGAATGTGAAATCAATGGCAGCCTGCCTTTTCTTGATGTCCTTATTCCAAATAAGGACGATGGATCATTCTCACACTAGGTATTTTGGAAAAAACTCACACGGAGCAGTATATTCACACTAAGTCCCATCATTTCCAAGCGACTCAAAAGCTGGGTTTTCTCAATACTTTAGCCACTCATGCATTTAGAGTATCTGATGAAAGTCACCTTGAAGATGAGAAAACTCATCTCCTCAAGGTTTTCAAAAATAATGGTTACAATAAGCTCTGGTGTCTTAAGGCTTTACTTAAAGTTGGAAGGGGTTTCAAGATTAAAAAAGAG
Source organism: Pinus tabuliformis (assembly GCA_031772625.1). Classification (NCBI taxonomy): domain Eukaryota; kingdom Viridiplantae; phylum Streptophyta; class Pinopsida; order Pinales; family Pinaceae; genus Pinus; species Pinus tabuliformis. The sequence goes on along the minus strand of CM062806.1, from coordinate 85,520,627 downwards.
CCCAATGATTGATTTTCTGGGGTGCACCTTCCTTTTATATAAGGGCCAATGACAAGATAATTGCAAGGATCCCAAGAAATCACAAGGTTCCCTTAACCTTTAGGCCCTTTAACACCATTCAAAGTTCTCTAAGATCTATAGAAGACCTAGTGGACCCTAAGAATATGAAAGGTGTTTATGTGTCCATTGTTCATGTCGGACAAGATATGTTGGTGAAACTAGTCATTCAATAAATCAGAGGACTCAGGAACATGTGGAAAGGAGAAAACACCACATGTGCATTGAAGACGCTCGGTTCATTGCCACAATAGATCATTTCTATCACTGTAAGTTTAGGAAGGCTATAGAGATTGAAAGGAGGCCAAGCAATTTGAATAGAGATGATGGCTGGAAAATTAGCAGTTGTTAGATCCGTGTCATTTCCTCTTAAGATTTTATTAATTTCATTTATATTTATTTATTTATTTTCTAATTTTTGTTTTTTTGTAAGCTTGGCATGACTACATCTTCATCATTTCCAATATATCACCCTGATTGGGGTGAGGAATTGAACTAGTGACTTTACATCAATGAGTGCCTTAACGCAACACCCGATCACTTTCTATCAAAGACCCCATGGATTATTTTATAATTTCCTAATTTTTATTATTCATTTGTGTGTTTTATCTTGAATACTAATACACGATTAATACTTTATTTTCTTAATTATTGATTTATTGATATAGTTACTTATTTACTCTAATTAATTAATTAATTTTTTAGTTTGATCATTTATTATTTTTTTTTTTATGTTTTTAAAATTATTTGTTTTGATTATTTAGTTTGAGGTTTGACTCAAATATTTTTATTTAAGTTTCACCATTTATTATTTTTATTTATTTTTTTAAGTTTTATTATTATTAAGTTTGACCCAAATGTTATTTTTATTTTATTAGTTGTTTTATTGTTTTGATTATTTAAATTTGACCTAAATATTTTTAATTTTTTTTAGATATTTATTTCATTAAAAAAATCTTTTTGATTAATTATTTTCCTTAATTGAATATTAACAACTATATTCTAAGAATTATTTCCTTATATTAAAATTTTATTTATCAATAAATATTATTTATGTAGTGAAATCTCACTGACTAATTTTTTTTCTATTTAACTTGATGCCAAGATTTAGTTCTTCATCTTGTCTAACGATCTTTGATGATGTATGTCTAAGTTATAGGTGTATGAAATAGTCCCTTTAACTTATATTGTAATAAAAATATAACTAATTATTTATATATTACTCTAATATTTATATAATAACTTTTACACCAAACTACTAATCACTGTATTACTTATGGTAACCTTGATAACTAACTATTAATTTAAATTAATTTATTTAATAATTTCTTTATTAATTTATTTTATAATTTAGTTTTTTTATTATTTTAAATTATATTTATAATTATAAGTTTATTAAATGGTCCATTTACTTTTATTTTAATAAAACCAATTGAATGAACTTATTTAATTAAATAAACGTTATACTCCTAATCAAACTAACCGTTCTCCTGTCAAATTTAGCCGTTAGTCATTATAGGCATTAGATGGTCAAGAAATTTAGCCAAGCGAGATCTGTACATTCAACTAGTCCTGACGATGAACAATGAACCACACTGGTTGGTTCGAAACGGGTCGACAAAAGCATCCCGATGTGATGAATCTTCTCTCAAATACATATCTTATTGTAAAATGGACCATTTCGCTAAATAAAATTTACTTATATATAAATGAATGTATAAATAATAATAATGAATATATCATGGAGGAACTTATTAGAATGAATAATCTCAAATCCCTAGTAAATTGGTGGGTGGGGAGCCACGTGGCATGAATCTAATGTTTTAAATTTATTAAAAATAATGGACCATTCTGCTAAATAAAATTTGCTTATATATAAATGAAAGTTATAAATAATAATGATGAACTTATCATGGAGGAACTTATTAAAATTAGAATAATCTCAAATCTCTAGGAAATTGGTGGGCATGATGCAGCGTAACAAACTTTGTAATACACAAACTTTGTAACGCACTACACGTGTTGATAAATATTAAGACTAAGTATATGCTAAGCATATTCCCTTGAGAATCAATCTAAACCCTGAATTAAAAAATAAAGTCAACAGATCTTTATCTACCTTAAATTGAAATAAAAAACCTTTGACAATTACCCTGCACTGCCCATTATTTTTCTTTAGATATTTCAAAATAACTATTTATAACTTGAAATTAAAAAACCTTCTACAATTAACAGGAAATATGCATTATTTATCTGTAAATATTTCAAAATCGCTAGCTATTATTTCTGAGATCATTAAAACTTTATTCACTAAGCTCGAGTTGAGAAACGATCCACATAGATTAGAAAATTGTATACTGTAGAAGAACCGTGTTTCTGCGCTTTTCCGGAGAAACAAGTAGGGAAAAGATTTAGTAGGTTCCATATGAAGACACGGACATCACAGCGTGGAAGATTTGAAACAAGACACCATGTATATACAGAAGCAAAAAGTTTAAAATAAGTAGGCATTAATTTAGACAAAGAAGCCTTACCAAAGTTGAAGAAGGAAAAAAAAGGGATGAAAAGGTGGATGCTTCAGATATGGATGATGTTAAGAAAAAACCTTTTTTTTAGTAGAAAATAATAATAAAGAGGTTGGCAATTCAAAGATGGACTATGGAAAGAAAATTGAATAAGCAGAATTTGGTAAGTCTTTTTTAGTAGAAAATAATAATAAAGAGGTTGGCAATTCAAAGATGGACTATGTAAAGGAAATTGAATAAGCAAAATTTGGTAAGTCCGCCTGATATCAGGCAGTGTTGACGTTGAAAAATAAGCCTACATAATATAGATAAATTAAATCAGATTAAAAGGAAGGGGCCAAAACATAACATGATGTACATAAATTACAATAGAGTTGGAAAAACTTAATAAATACGTGAAAAGAAAAAATGGAGTTGCCTTTGCAACGGTAGCAGTCAAAGAAAAACTTCGCTCAGCAGTAATTCGAAGGAACGTAATCGATATATCATATAACAATAAACATAGATACGACTATAATATATAAAACATGGCATTGCCATTACTTTGTTTCATTTCAATAGGAATGAAGTGTAATTTTTTTCCAAAACATCCAAGTGACGCGTAATATTCTTTAAAAGAATATTAACTAAGCAACAAATAAAATATTTAATAAATATTTTTATGTTTTATTGTTCAATCTGAAATTTATATTTAAATATTAAATAAATACGTGAGTTATAAATAAAATTATAGTTTAATTTTGTTTTTAAATTTAGGAGAGAAATTGTTTGTATGTTTGAGTAGTTTAGTTTGCAAAATCAGAGTGTTTTTTATTTTTTGAGTGTTAAATCTATTTTTTATTCAAAATGCAATTTAAATAAAGAAAAATTATTATTATGAGACTCCCTTGTTTGTTGGACAAGAGACCCACCTCTGCTTAGACCCAAATTGGTGTATGAGACCCCCTTGTTTGTCGGACGACCCCCTTGTGCAAACCCAAATTGGTGTATGAAACCCCCTTGTTTGTCGGACGACCCCCTTGTTTGTCGAACAAGAGACCCACCTATGCTCAGTGATTTGATTGCTAAGTCTACGAAGGCATACATACTCTACCACCTTCTGGTTTTGAACAAGTGACCTCTTAAGAGGAAACACATGTTCTTAACCATTAGGCCCACTCAAACAACCAAGATAAATTTTAATTATGAAGTAAGATCCAAAAGGATAAAAAAAGTCAAAGTGGAAAGTGAAACTTGAAACAAAAAAATATATTCACATTCATTAACTCTAAAACAACTAATAATACTAAAATGGTGATGTTATCCCAGAGTAAATATTTTTGAAAGAAAAAAAAGGAACCCCTTTAATAGTATTTTTGTGTTGAAGTAAGTGGTCTCGAATATGAAAATTTTTACTCTTTTCAACTCTGCATATCTCAAACATGCTCATTTTTGGCACATGATCCCCCTTGTCATGCCCAACGATCTATTGAAGATGGATATGGGTTTGGATGGGCCCCATTTCCCCCCTCTACCCCCTTCCCACCCCGACCACCTCCCCTAGACATAATGGCCTTCAATGCTCTAGTTGCAAGAGGGATATGCTTTCAGAAGGTAAAATCCTCCAAGTTAGTGAGAAAAATTGATGATATCTTGAAAGTGGAGGTTCACGTCTCTCAATCCGAAACCATAGAAGCAAAACTTGCATATCAGGGGCTCATAGGTCAGTTTATGGGCTCATGTCCCCCATCAAGATCCCTATATGCTTGAATTGACAACAATTTTAAAACCATGATAAAAAAACAAGGTTTTTCCTTTTTTACATGGACAAGTGTCTTGCACATTTTTGTTTGAAGATACAGAAAATCATGATCTTTCCTTCAAGAGTTGCCCCTACTTCATGTGACCCCAAAGGTTGTATCTGGGACATTGACGCTCATATTTCAACCTAGAAGGTGATATCCCATTTAATGTTCTAGTATGGGTTAGACTCTCCTTCTTCCCACTCCATTGTTAGAACAAGGAAACATTTTTAAGCACTGGAAATTCCCTCAACAAATAAATCAAACAAGTAGAGGCACAATACCATTTCAAGGCTTGTACTGGGATTTTTGTTGAGGTGGATCTAGACAAGGATGTACTTGCAGTAATAAACCTTAGTTTGGATAATTGGTCAAAAATATAGGAATGTGATTATCATAAAATTTCATTTAAATGCATTACTTCCATGAATATGGCCACTTCATGTGCAATGGCAAATAGAGCGTAGAAGAATAACAAAATTAGCATCGAGATGGTGAGAAATTGCAATGACAAAAAGGAGAAGAGGCCCAATAAGGAATAATAATAAAGATCCTCCTCAAGAAAATATAGGATCGAAAGGGAGAGGCCCTATGTCACCTAAAAGGAATAAATATGGACTAGGAGAGGGTACTCCTACATGAAATAATAAGCGTTCTACAAATCCAAATAATATCTTGCAATTCTAAATAAACTTCCATAAGAAGGAGAAATTCTAGGTAATGAAGCAACAATAGTGAATCCTCCAATCTCTGTTAAGCCCACTTCACTTGTTGTGCAAGACAGAATGTCTACCCTTGAGGAATTTCCTATGGAAAATCTAGGGGAAAGATCTAATAGAGATGAAGAAGAATTTCACTTCCTAAGGGTTGTTAAGGCTTAGGCTAGAGGGATTTCAACAATCTCTGCAGATAAAATATTAGATGTAGATAGAGAAAGGGATATATAATTATCGCAAAGAAAATCTAGAGAAAATAAAAACAGATAGATTCAAAATGAAAATAATTGAGAAGGACAAGGAGACGAGGAATCAAATGATAATCAACCCATCCAAAATGGTTACCAGGAATGCTAAGATGCATGGATCAAGCCTCCATTATGGAGGTAAGAAATCTCATAGTAAATAGTCAAATTTCTCTCCTAGAACTACAGAAGGTTGAGATCAAATAAAGGAGTGTCTAAAGTACACTCCCTTGTATAAAAGGAAATGTCATCCATCCTCCTTCTCTAGGAGATGAAGTTCAAGAAAATGGGATGCCTCTGAAAGTTGTCAAATCTATGGAAAAATTCTAAGTTGAAGGAAATAACATCGCATGATGTTTCATGGGGTTTTTATATGATTTGATCCACATCGGTGTTTAAGCTAGTTATCTCATTCTCAGCACCTCATTTGGCTCACGATTAGTTTATTGTGTTTTCCGATAAACAAGGTTTGCAGTGTCATTAATGTTTATGTCCTTGCTCATTTTCAGAAAAGGTCTATTGTTTTTCCTCCCTTCTTGGCCTTAATGACACATCTTGGCATCAAGATTAAATTATAGGGGAATACTTTAATACAACCCTCTAACTGTAGGAAAATATGGAGACTCTATTGTGAGATCAGTTTTAAGAGAGCATGGAGGATCTCATTTATTTTCTATATCTAATAGATATTATGCTCGTAATTAGTAAATTTACATTAAACAATCACAGTTTGGGACTAGGGCATATCACAACCTCCCTTTATCATTTATTAGTTATGTTTTCCTTTATATCAAAAGATTTTTAAGTCACTTCAATGATTCTTTCTTTGGGAGAGATCTAATCAGTAACCAAAATTTCTTGAGGTGTCTGAAATAGTTGACTATGGACTGCTTCCATCCCACTTTTCTCCTCTTTTAATTCACATGGAAGACTTCAAGATGGTAAAGTTCACTTAGAGTAGGTGGGAAAAAAGATCTCCAATTTCAATATGGGAAAAAAAATAATATAAAGATATTTATCAAGAAGTAGATACAGGCTAATGATGAAGATACGAGAGAAAAAATAAAGTCTCAAAACAAATGTGGAAGAGGTGTAACAAAGAATGGAGCAAGGAGAAGTTACTAAGGAGCTATTAATTTATGAGAAAGATAAATTTCAAACCTTTCACCGAGTGCTCAAATCTGAGGAGAAAGTATTGCATCTCAAGTCTCATAGCCTATGGCTGATGTCTAGAGATTGTAACAAAAATTTCTTTCATAATCATGCAAAGGCAAGGGTTTGGAGAAACAAAACAAAATAAAATAATGTGAATGGAGTGAAGATAAAGAGTTTAACGGAATCCAATAGGTGGTTGTAGCACTTTTCAATGGGTTATCCTTGGCCCAGAATGTTCCCAATTCAAAGGTTATCCAATACATGCTAGATAAAATTCCAAGTATAGTAACAAATGAAGAAAATCAATCCCTATTCCATGGAATCACTAAAGATGAGATTAAAAAAATAGTACTCTCTAAGCCTGGATAAATACCCTAGTCTAGATGGGTTTTTCACTCATTTTTATCAAGCTCATTGGGAGGTAATCAATTTTGATTTGATTCATCTAGTGGACTACATCTTCAAGCACAATTGTATTTGGAGAAGGATAAGCTCATCCTTCATTACCTTGATTCCAAAATAATTTAACCAATATTCCTTTCCCTTGCATAGATCAATTTCTGTATGCAATGTCTCATATAAGATCATTTCCAAAGTGTTATCTCAGTGCTTAAAGCCTATCCTCCCCAAACAAATTTTTGAAAATTAGGTGGGTTTTGTGGGACAAAGGAATATCATTGACAATATTGTTTTATTTCAAGAGGTTGTTCACTTAAGCAGTGTGAGAAAAGATAAAGGCATGCTCATAAAAATTGACATAGAAAGTTCATTTAACTTTGTCAATCAATCATTAAGGTAATTTTTAGGTCTAAATAGGCCTCCCAAGGAAATTATAAAATAGTAGTGGAAATAATAAAATAAGATTAGATTACATCATCAAATTATACAGGGAAAGAAGAAAAAACTATTTTTTTCAACTCGTATTTTCAACTTATCTCCCTGTGCGTTAACTCAAATTTCAAGCGTAAACACTCGTTGGATGCAAAATTTGATTCCTCATCCAAGGAATACCTATTATGAAACCAACTCACAAAAAGATATAAAAGATAGTTCAATGCCTTGGAATTCAACCTCTTCGATGGGGCAACCTCCTTTACATTACACAAATGAACAATTCTTGGATGATTCAATGACAAAACCTCCTTTCTATATATAGGAGTCTAAGGGGTCACAATATAACCTAGCCGCCCTAACAATAATAATATAAAGGCACAAAAATAATAATAGAGGGACTCTATGGGGCACAATAATAACAATATGGGGACAATAGGGGCACAACAATAACAATAAGGGATACAAAGACAATAGTAATGGGGGAATCACTAGTATTATAGGGACCTAACATGCCCCTTTCCTTCAAAAAAGTGTTGTCCTCAATGCTTGAGTAGTTTTGGATGCTTCTGTATAAAATTCTCATCCTCCCATGTGGAATCTTCAACGGCTAAGTTCTTCCACTTGATGAGATACTCTGAAATTGATCAATTTCATAGTTGTCGAGTTCTTGTTTCTTTGACTTCTTCAGGTTCCAATATTATTTTTCCTTCCTCATCAAGTTTTGGCAATATTGTTTGAACTGGAATCTTGTCACCTATAACCTTCCTTAAGCATGAAACATGGAAAACTGGGTGCACTCAGGAAGATGCAGGAAGCTCCAATTTGTATGCCATAGTACCTATCTTTTGCAACACCTTGTACAGACCATAATACTTTGGTGATAATTTATTATCCTTCTTAGCTTGCTTGAGGGACATTTTTTTATATGATTGTAGCCATAGGAATACCCAATCACCTACATCAAAACTTCTTTCGCTGCAATGTTGATCTACCTACTATTTCATTCTATTCTACGCCAAGGTGAGGTTATCCTTTAAGAGTTGGAGAACTCGTTGTTGATGCTCGATGTGATATTCCACTGCTTGAACCTTACAATTTTCTCTTAAATATGATGTGATGGATGGCGGATGATATCCATAAACTGCCATAAATGGGGTCATTTTTGTTGCAGTATGGAAGGAAGTGTTATACCACCATTCAGCCAGAGGCAACCATTTGACCCATTGTGTGTGTTTATCAGATACAAAAAAACGAAGATATCCTTCCAAACATTTTTTTACTATCTCAGTTTGCCCATCCGATTGAGGATGATAAGATGAGCTATGAGCTAACTGAGTACCAAGACAAGAAAATAGCTCTGTCCAAAAATTTCCAGTGAAAATGGGATCTCTGTCACTTACAATAATCTTTTGGTTTCCATGTAGCTTTTGAATTGCTTCCATAAATGCAGTAGAAACTGTACTTGCTTTAAATGGATGAGATAATGCACAAAAGTGTGCATACTTGGTAAGTTTGTCAACTACCACCATGATAACACTCTTTCCGTTGGACATGGGTAAACTTGTGATAAAATCCATTGAAACTTCCTCCCAACATTGGCTTGGAATCGATAAATGTTGTAAATGTCCTGGGGTCTTAATTGTTTCAACGTTATTTTGTTGGCAAACCAAACATTCCGACACAAACTTTTCAATATCCGATTTAAGGCCATCCCCAAAAAAAAAGCCTTCTTAAACCTATGGTAGTTGCTTATAAATCCCGAGTTCCCTCCTAAGGGAGAGGTGTGCAATTCCTTAAGAATCTTTTGTTTGAGTTGGGAATTCTTACATAGGTATAACTGATCCTTGTACCCTAAGGAATCATTTTTCTAGCTAAATGTATCACATGTATTGGGATCTTATTGTATCTTTTGAATGAGTGCCCACACTTCCTCGTCATTCTTCCATTCATCCCTTGCTGCAGTTATCCAATCTGGTTGGATAATAGAAATGGCGCAAAGAAATGCTTCCACATCCTAATCCTTTCTTGAGAGAGTATCTGCCACAACATTTTGCTTCCCTTTTTTGTAGACGATTTCAAACTCGTAACCCAACATCTTTGTGACCCATTTTTGTTGCTCTTCTGAAGATAATATTTGTTCTAAAAAGTATTTAAGACTATCATGATCTGTTTTTACCTTGAAGCATCTTCCCATTAGGTAGGGTTGCCATTTCTTAAGTGAATTTAGTATTGCCAACATTTCCTTCTCATAAATAGCTTTGTGTAAATACTTTCCTTTGATTGGATGACTTTCAAAAGCAATGGGTCCTTCTTCTTGCATTAAAAAACACCAATTCCATTTCTTGAGGCTTCACATTCCACAATAAAGGTTTTTGTGAAGTCCGATGTAGCTAAGGTTGGTGCTTGGCACATTGCCTCTTTCAGATGTTCAAAGGCCTTCGTTGCTTCTGGAGTCCATGAAAATTCATCTTTCTTTAGTAATGTTGTTAGAGGTGGTGCTATTCTCCCATAATTCTTAATAAACTTGCGATAATACCTTGTCAACCCGACAAATCCTCGTAGACGTTTTATGGCTGTGGGGATTTTCCATTCCTTAATGGTTTTAATTTTGCTAGGGTCTACCTTAACACCTTCATGAGATACAATATGACCCAGATATTCCACCTCTTGCGCTCCAAAGAAACATTTGGAGATTTCTTCATATAATTGTTTCTCCTCCAATAGTTTGAGCACCATGTCAACTTGTTGGACATGATCCTTCCAAGACTTGTTGTAGAATAGTATATCATCAAAAAATACTAACACAAATTTTCTAAGGGTGGGTTTGAAAATGGAATTCATCAAACCTTGAAATGTAGAAGGTGCATTAGTAAGGCCAAAAGGCATGACCAAAAATTCATAATGACCCCCATGAGTTCTAAATGTTCTCTTTGGAATGTCTTTTGTCTTCATTTTGATTTGATGATATCCTAAATAAAGATCCAACTTGGTGAAGTAAATTGATCCATGCAATTCATCCAATAATTCATTAATTGGGAAATTTATCTTTAATAGTGAGCTTGTTGAGCTCCCTATAATCTGGACACATGCGCCATGATCCATCCTTCTTGTGAACCAATACTACTGGAGCAGAGAAAGAACATTGACTAGGTTGAATTATACCAGCCTCTAGCATTTTTGCAACCATACATTCAATTTCACTCTTTTGGACATAGGGATATCTGTAAGGTTTGATGTTTGGAGGAACACTTATTGGAATCAGGTTAATAGCATTATAATGATCACGAATAGGTGGGAGGCCTTTGGGAGTCTCAAATAACTTGGAATGATTGTCTGAGACCTTTGGGAGATCTAGAGAAATGGGTGATTTTGATGTGGGAACCTATAGTGAACATAATTGTGCAATTATGCCTCATTGTTATTTCTTTATAAGGTTTGTCATTCTGTTAGAGTTGATTATCTTTCCTAGTTTCCCTGCGATACCCCTTAATTCAACTTCCTTTCCTTCTAAAGAGAATTTCATGAAAAGTTCTTGAAAATTAAAAGCTATTGTACCCAAGGATTGCAGCCATTGGACTCCTAGTACAACATTAGCATCACCCATTGGAATGAAAAGCATTGGGCTATTCAATACATATTCTCCCATGGATAGCTTGATATTATGGCACTTTCCTGAGAAATTTATGGTTCCTCCACTTGCAACCATCACTTGACACTCTGGTGCTGGATATAGGAAGAAATTCAATTCCTTGGCTATCTTACAATGAATAAAATTATGGGTACTTCCCGAATCAGTAAACACTATTATCTTTTTCTTCTTGATATGCCCTTCTATCTTGATAGTTTTAGGAGTGCTAATTCCAGTCAATGAATTACAAGATATGGTCAGATTCATTTCTTCTTTTTCAAGGGTTTGTTCCTGGTGTATATTCTCTTCTTTTGACGTTTCTTGTTCCTTTTCTTCCTCCTCTTCACAATCTATGTAAAATAATTTCTTCTCAGCACCCTTATGACCTTTAGTGTATTTGTTATCACAATGTAACAAAGCCCTTTTGTTCTTTTTTCTTCCAATTTCTGTGGTGTCAACCTTGTAGGTTGTGGATGACTAGGGGCAGCAACACTTCCATCATTATGATTGTGAGTGGCAGCCTTCCTTGATGGCATAATTTTTCTTTCCATTTTTCTTGCCAACCTGAATGCCTTCTCCAATGAATCTGGTTTCCAAACGTGAACCTCATGTTGGATGTTATATTTTAAAGTCCCTATGAACACATCAATCTTATGCTCCTTTGGAATATATTTTACCCTTATATTCAATTTTTTGAAGTCCTCAATGTGCTCCATCATTGACCCCTTTTGTTTGAGATTTATCAATTGGCTAAAAAAAGTGTTGTTTTTTGTATCCTCATAATGTTCTATCATTTGATCCATAAAAATAGCCCAAGTGACAATTTTTTTACGAGAGAAAAGCATCGATAATATACAAACTGATTTGGTTCCAAATATAAAGTTGCAATGCGTACCTTTTGTGTGTTTTGCACATTATGGAGATCGAAAAAATCCTCCATTTGTAGTATCCATGTTCCAGGATCTTTTCCATCAAACTTCCTCATATCGATCTTTGGAACATGGTGGTTCTTCGATTCAACGTTAGAGTCCATGAAATCATGATTAACATTTATTTTGCTCTCATCACGAGTTTCCTTTACTACCCTTTCGCCATTAGTAAGCATTTCTTGTAGAAACTTTGTCAAACTGTCTTCAGATTTGTTTGCAAATCTTCCATGCCTTTCTTTAAATTATCCATCTTAGCTTCTACGCCATCCACCTTAGCTTCCACGCCGTCCATATTAGCTTCCACGTTGTTCATCTTAGTTTCCATCTTAGCTTCCACGTCATTCATCTTAGCTTCTACGCCTTTCTTTAAACCATCCATATTTGCTTCCACGCCTTTCTCTAAACCATCCGTCTTAGCCTCTACATCTTTCTTTAAACCAGCGACCTTATTTTCTGTTACTTTTTGTGCGAGTGACATTTGTTGCACTTGGTGTCGTAATTTTGATATATCATGTTGCATTTCTTCCTCTTCTTCATAAGTCATGCTAGAGCTTTCAAGTTGCTTACTAGGTGTTTCCATTTTGTTTCTTCAGGGCATAAATTATCAATAACAATGCTTCACTATTCCCTTTGAATTCCTTCAAACTAATTTTCCAAACCAAGCTTACGCAAAAAGTTAAAAAAAAACTACACACATTTTCTTTTTTTAACTTTGTAGGAGCTCGATATTGAATCTGATGTAGATCTGTAATTTTGGATCTCCAAGGTCTGAAATTTCTTCCTACTGTAACCCTCTAAGTAATATTTCTAACCTCGCAAGTCTGATCAAGATTGGATTCTCCAATTAAGATTTATGTCAAATATCCCATGATGACCTGAGTATAGACTGGTTCAGTAGAGCGAACTTGTACAATGTGTCGCGGGTCACTGTTTCAACCTTAGTTTCTACAAATGATACCCAAAAAAACTACAGTCCATCCTCTTTCTGTAACTTCTTACGAAAATTCAATTTGATGTTCGGAGCAGAAGTTAGGATGATTTTCCCAAGGTGACTTGTTCGGAATGTAATTCGGGGGTCTGTGAAAACCCTAACTTCCTCAGATTATATCTCCAAAACTATAGCGCGACAGGATCTGAAAATCGGAGTCTACGTTTAAAATGATTTCTTATCAAATGGTTTTTTGTTTTAGATTCTGAAACATGATAGAAAAACGTTGTAGTGAAAATTCCACAATGACCTATTTGGAGCAGTGAAACCCTAGAATCCAAAGCTATGATACCAAATGTTATGAAACCATCTCACAAAAAGATAGAAAAGATAGATCAACGCCTTAGAATTCAGCCTCTTCGAGGGGGAAACCTACTTTAAATTACACAAATGAACAATTTTTGAATGATTCAAATGAAAAAACCTCCATTCTATATATAGGAGTCTAAGGGGTCACAATATAACCAAGCTGACCTAACAATAATAATATAAAAGAACAAAAATAATAATAGAGGGATTCTATGGGGCACAATAATAACAATATGGGGACAATAGGGGCGCAACAATAACAATAAGGGATACAAAGATAATAGTAATGGGGTAATCACTAGTATTATAGGGACTTAACAATACCCATGTTGCATACTTTCAATGGACCCTACTACAAGAAAAATTAGAAATACATGAAAAATGTTATTGCAATCACGTTTTTTCATGTATTTCTCATTATTTTTATAGCACGATCCATCAAAAGTATTAAACATGGGTACTCTTAGGATGAGGAAATAAATTTTTCATCCAACGAGTACTCTCGCTTGAAAATTGAGTAAACTCTTAGGGAGATATGTTGAAAATATGATTTGAAAAGTAGTTTTTTTTAGTCTTTTTACTTTTTTACTCCAAAAATGGTGAATCATCCCCCATGGTTGGCATCATCATCTTGAATCCTATTGGTTCTCATAAAGTTTATTTTTGTTGTAAATTTTTCTTAGGAGGCCCATTTTAGAGCTCAAAATTCCCTTAATGATTTCTTGCTTAAATTTCTCTTTCAATTTGGGCTTGATGAGAAATTTATAAAATGGGTAATGGTTTACATTTCCTCTCCTTGGATGTTCCCCATGGTAAATGGTCACTCCTATGGATTCTTCAAATTGTTTAGAGGAATGTGTCAAGGCTGTGAATTGTCCCCTTTTTTATACATTTTGGATGGAAGACTCCTTTAGCAGGCATCTCGAATATGAGAGACAAAATGGAAATATATTGGGAATAAGATATGTCTCAACTGTTAAGAGCACAAATCACTACCAATTCATAAATGACATGATTTTTTAGGGAGTATCCTCTCTTACCATTGCAGGTCACTTCAAGGTAGTCATGGATTAATTTATCTTGGCCTTTGGTGCTCTCATTAGCCGCAAAATGTCACAGATCTATTCTCGGAGTATTAGTTCCCTTTTTCTAAGACATATGGGTCTCCTCCTTGGCTTCCATACAATTTTCTATTGGAAGGATTTCTGATACTTGGGAATTCCATTTTATTTAAATTATCATTCCTCCTTAACCTAGTTGAGCATCATCATCAAATCTCAATCCAAGCTACAACAATGGAGATTGTTTTAGTTAAATTTAGTTGGACATTAGGTCGTCATTAAGGAAGCCTTATCTACCCTCGCTCTTTACCAAATTACAAAACTTCTTGCTCTAGCTGAAATTTTATATGAAATGGATAAAATACTTAGGAAATTTTTATTAAAAGGAGGTAAGCACAACAATATGAGATACCACTTAATCAAATTGGCAATGGTTAAGAACCCAAAAATTCAAGGCAAATTGGAAATTTGTGGCCCCTCCTTAATTAATGTTGCTTTAGTTGCTATGAAGGCATGGCCATATATTTCTAATAGACCTTGTTGGTGGAAATAAGTCCCGAGGATTAAATACTTCCCTTAATGTTGAAAATTCAATCTTAATGCTCCTTTGGCACTAAGAGGAAGATTACTAATTTGGAAACTCTTTCTCTCCTATATGGATTTGATCAGAGATCACATCTCCAGATTTCAAGGAAGTGGGAAGCAAGTAATTTTGTGGTCTAATAAGATTCTCAATAAAATGAATCTGGATGTTACAAGGATCTCACCCCTCTGATGGTTGTGTTCTAAATTGAAAGCCACACTTGTTGACATCTCAAATTAGGACAATACATGTTCGCGGTTCGGCCAGAACTTGGAAAAACATTCATTAGCAACACTTCACTTAGGTTTGTAAGTTGAAATTGTAGTTGGTTTGATTCAGGTGGATAGTGGTGGCAACTCGCCTATTCCACTTGGACCCTCACCATCGTTCTTTCAGTTGTTGTTGTTCTTTTTTTTTTTTCAGTTTCCTTCATTGTAGCACAATTTACTATTTTTGGCATTTTTTTGGGTCGTGAAGTTTTGGAGCTATTTTGAGGCCCTAAATGACGTTTTTTTGACAAAATTCCTCAAGTGATTTCAAATTAATTTGTGGCAGCAATTTTATTCCTTGGAGAGATATTTCTAATGAGGTATCATACACATCAAACATAGATAATATGACCAAGTTACGACCCCAAGAAGTTGGTTGCCCAACTAACCCCAACAGGGCCCATAAACTCTTTGTGTTACATCTCCTCGGGTTAGGTTTTTGGTTGTTTAGGGTTTTCTCTTATTATTTAATAATGGAAAGGCCATTGAGCCTCATTGTAACTCAGTTCAGAGGCATGTAGCTGCCACATCCCTTCTCAGAGATAAGCTACCATAGCACGAGCTAGTCTTATTTCCATTTTGTTTGTAAGCATATTTCAGTATTTGATATTAATGAAATGAAGTGTTAATTCTACTGCATCTCACTATTTATGATTATCTCTGTAATTTGTTTCATTTCTATTTAAATCTGGATCAGTGGTATTAGAGCAATATTCTCTTTCTCCGATTTTCTTTGCATGTCCCCAGCATGGTCGTGATATAAGGAGTTGGGCTCCATCTAGTTGAACCTTTGCAAGATCAACCTCGCAAACCCCGACACCCACCCACGGGGGAAGAAAAGAAAGAGGAGTTAGCAAGAGATCCTGTCAAAATATAGCTCAAGGAGGCCCTCGAGAAACAAAGGAATGCAATGATGGATAACCTTGCCCACATCCTTCAACGGTTGCGAGACTTTGGATCTGCGAATCTGAAGCACAGGAAAAGGTGCCCCCAAACCATAGAACAAAGGAAAAAGCTAAGCAAAGGAAAACACTCTGAAGCTGAAGAAGGACACAGGAAAGTGGTATGACTTCCATAAGAGGTCCACTCACAACCCAAGTGAGTATCAGGCCAAGAAGTCACTAGTGGTCAAGATGAAGGCTTCAGAATCATATGCATGCTCCGAATCTGTGTCAGAACCCAACAAGGAGAATGAAAAAGGGAAGCAGATTATCGATGCAGAGGCCAACGCCACTATTTCCACCATAAAGATCCAGAAGGAGGAGCCCGGAGATCCAGAGGAGGAGGAGCCTCTCTTCCACTCCCAAATGTGGGTAAAGGGTTCCCCACTACAATTCATTATCAACAACAGGAGCCAAAAGAACCTCATTGCAGCAGAGGTTGTGAAGCGGTCAGGCTTACAGACCACAACACACCCACAACCATACACCATTGGGTAGCTTCACCAAGGACAAGATCTTCACGTGAGAAAATAGTGTCACGTTCCATACAACATCAAGCCCTTCATGGATGAGGTATTATGTGACATTGCTACCCTTGATGTTTCTGATGTATTATTAGGCCAACCATACTTGTGGAAATGAAATGATGTGTATGAGTCAGGTCCTCACACTGTTATTGTTACCTTGGGAAATAAGTTGTACAGGATAACGGAGGTAGCACTGCCTATCACCATCTCTCTGGTTACTACAAAACAATGCAGTAAGCTCATTTCCAAACTGGGAAATTTGTTTTCCTCATGATACGCCCTCAAGGAAAGAAGAAGATGGTGGTCGCGACCTCCAAACAGGGTCCCTCTGCATGACAACAATAGATGGACAAGGTCATGGACGAGTACAAGGACATCTTCACCTCCCCTGCAGGGGTGCCTCTACACTGTCATTTTGTTAGAAAATTATATATTACGGAGCAATGGAACACATAAAATATTGCAGAAATATAAACACAAACAACAAATAAAACAAGAGAGACCCAACTATATGTGGTTCACCCAGTTTGGGCTACATCCACGAAGAAACAGCCAATCCTTCTTTTATTATATTATCCAGCAAACTGAAGAGATACAACCTACATCAGATATGATGTAACACCCTCTTCGCTCTCAATCTCCTCTCTCTTCCTCACTCAGAATACAGATCTACATAGACGCAATACAATTCCATCATATATAGTGAGGGGTTTCCTTCTAGGGCAAAAAACCCTAAATTAAACATAACTTCTACTGTCAGAACATCCGCCTAATGAATGGCCTAGATTGACTAGAAATTACTAGACTTTTACAGAGAAATTTTACATATATTTTAGCTTCGGGGGCTGCCCCCGAACCCCTGCCGGGGGACTGCTGGCCCTTGAACCCCCCAGCAGGGGGGGATTTACCCCCGCAGACCCCTGCAGGGGGGACAAGTCCCCGCTGCACCCCCCCCGTGTGGAGGGGTGTATAATTTTCCTGGGGTATACATCCAACTGAAACCTTTGAATACAGAAGATAATCAAGCTCCACACCCAACAATCTCCCACTTGGAGACTGATTGTAACAACTCCACCACTGCTTCATTTGATAGACAATGACTCCACTTTGGACCTGATTGTTTCTCATCTTCTTCATCATACTTGAAGACCAATTGAAACTAAGCAGATTATCAGTTTCTCCCTGGTTACAACTTTTGTTAGGATATCTGAAGGATTCTGGCTAGTTTGTATCTTTTCCAGCTTCAACTATCCATCTTCCAATGTTGATCGTATGAAATGGTACTTGAGTTGTATATGTTTAGTCTTGGAATGAAATGCAGAGTTCTTTGCAAGATGTATGGCACTTTGGCTATCACTGTATAACCTGTCCAACTCCTGCTTCTTACCCAATTCATCCAAAAGCCTTTGTAACCAAATCATTTCCTTACTAGCCTCTGTAGCAGCAACATACTCTGCTTCTGTTGTTGAAAGTGCAACAACACTTTGGATTTTTGAAACCCAACTGACAACTATTCCACCTATAGTAAATACATATCCTGTAGTGCTCCTCCTGTTATCTTTGTCACCTAGCATATCTGCATTAACATATCCCTATAGAGTAATGTTTGAACCACCAAAGCATAATGCTTGATTTGTGGTACCTCCCAAATACCTAAGAATCCACTTTACTGCCATCCAATGTTCTTTTCCTAGATTGTTCATGTACCTGCTTACAACTCCCACTGCATGTGCAATATCAGGCCTTGTGTAGACCAATGCATACATTAAGCTTCCAACTACTGATGCATATGGAACTTTAGACATATGAGCCATTTCTTCTTGAGTCTTGGGGCACGCCTCCTTACTTAATTTGAAATGGCTAGCCAAAGGTATACTAACTGGTTTTGCATTCTGCATATTAAACCTTTTCAACACCCTTTCTATGTACTCACTTTGAGACAATGTTAATTTGTGATTCTTCCTGTCTCTAGTTATTCTCATACCAAGAATTTGTTTTGCAGCACCTAAATCCTTCATTGCAAATGAGTTTAACAATTTCATTTTGAGCACATTTATTTCCTGCATGTTAGAACCTGCAACAAGCATGTCATCTACATACAATAAAAATATAATATAGCTTCCATCATTTTGCCTTTTGAGATAAACACAATGATCAGAGTGACATCTAGTATAACCTTGTTCAGACATAAACCTGTCAAATTTTAGATACCACTACCTTGGAGCCTGTTTTAAGCCATACAAGCTCTTATTTAACCTACACACTAGTTTCTCCTTCCCTTTTACCTCATATCCTTGTGGCTATTGCATATATATCTCTTCCTCCAAATCCCCATGGAGAAAGGTTGTCTTTACATCTAACTACTCAAGATGCAAATCTTCAACCACTACTACACTTAAAATAGTTCTGATTGAAGTCATTTTAACAATAGGAGAAAATATTTCATCAAAATCAATACCTTTCTTCTGCGCAAACACCTTCACTGCAAGTCTAGCTTTGTACCTCTGTTTTCCTCCATCTTCTTCCTTCAGCCTGTAAACCCATTTATTCTGCAATGCTATTTTACCTACAGGAAACCTGAATAATTCCCAAGTCTGGTTATGTGCTAAGGAATCCATCTCTTCTTTCATGGCTTGCTCCCACTTCTTCCTGGTTTCTACCTACACTGCTTCTTCATAACATTCTCGTTCACTAGAATCAGTCAACAATACATAATATATTGAAGGAGAGTCTCATTCAGGGGGTCTACCTATCCTGGTAGATCTTCTAACACCACTTTCAGGTGTTTGAAATGCTTGTTAATGTTGTGGTTGTTGTTCTGGCTGTTGATCATTATGATTTTCAGGCACCATCACTTTTCATGTGATATCGTTAAGCACTGTGTATTCTCTGTTTTCTTTTTCCTGTTTCTTTTCTTGCAACTGATTCTTATACAAGACCTTTTCATTGAATATTACATCTCTACTCTTAATGATTTTGTGATTTTCATAATCATATAAGTGATAACCAAAATCATTAACACCATATCCAATAAAGGTACATTTCTTTGATTTTGCCTCAAGCTTTGTTCTATTTTCTTTGTTAATGTGGACAAAAGATTCACAACCAAAAGTCTTTAAAAATGAGTAGTTTACCTTTTTACCTGTCCATGCCTCCTCTGGAATACCACCATCCAAGGAACTTGAAGGCCCTCTATTTATCAAATAAATAGCAGTATCTACAGCATCTGCCCAAAATTGTAAAGGCAATCCTGCATGTAATCTCATGCACCTTGCACGCTCCATGATTGTCCTGTTCATCCTTTCTGACACACCATTTTCTTGTGGTGTTCCTGGAACTGTCTTCTCTCTATGAATTCCATTCTCTGAACAGTACCTATCAAACTCTTTGCTGCAATATTCACCTCCATTATCTGATCTGAGACACTTCAACCTTTTCCTTGTCTCATTTTCAATCAAAGCTTTCCAGTTCTTGAAAGTATCAAATACATCAGATTTATTTTGAATACAATAAATCCAGGTTTTTCTAGTTGCATCATCAATAAAAGTAATATAATAACGAGAGCCACCAAGAGATGATACCTGAGCAGGTCCCCATACATATGTATGCACAAGCTCTAATTTTTCTCTCTTCTTTTCTTTCCCAACTCTAAGGAATCTGACTCTCTTATGTTTTCCATAAACATAATTCTCACAGAATTTTAAAACAACATGCTTCAAACCTGGCAACAAATTTCTTGAGTGAAGAATCTACATTCCCTTCTCACTCATGTGCCCAAGCCTATGATGCCACAATGCCATATCATCTCCTGTAGAGGTTAAATCATTAACATGATTAGAAATACCATTGCATAAATACAATGTACCAACCTTTTCTCCTTTCGCTATTACCAAGGATCCTTTAGTGACCTTCTAGGTTTTATCTGTGAAAGTAGTTATGCCACCTTCACCTCCCAACTGCCCTGTCAAAATTAGATTTATTTTCAGATTTGGAACATGCCTTACCTCCTTCAATAGCCATTGATTTCCATTATGTTGTTTTATGAAAATTGTACCCATTCCAACAATTTTACAGGGTTTATCATCACCCAACTAAACCTGTCCAAAATCGCCTTGAACATAATCATGAAAATGTTTCCTATCAGGTGTGGCATGGAATGAGGCCCCTAAATCTACCACTTAGGCATCAATAATATTTTTTAATGAAAGAATCAAAGCATCTTGCAACACATCACCTTTTATATTCGCTTCATGTTTTTTTCTTGCTGCGTGTCTCATTCTTTTCCCTTCCGAGACTTGCAATCTTTCTTCGGGTGTCCTTGCTTCCCACATTTCCAGCACACTATCCCCAATCTGGACTTGGATTTTCCTTTTCTTGACTTACTGCGATATCCTAAGCTCTTTCCTCTTTCCATTTTTCTTCCCCTAGTCTCTGCAGTCAAAGCATTACCTGATGTCACACTGGAGCTTTTCCATTGCATTTCCTCGCTAAGGATTGCACCGACAACATCATCAAACTTTAAAGTACTAGATCTAGAGACAGAGTTACTAATGGACATAACTAAACCATTCCAACTTTCTGGCAATGAGCGTAGAAATAATAGAGCCCTCACTTCATCATCAAAATTTACCCCTATAGAACTTAACTGACTTGTAACCGTATTAAAATCATTTAAATGGTCTGCAACAAATCCACCTTTTGACATCTTCATATTAAATAAATGCTTCATAAGAAATTCCTTATTTGAGGCTGAGGGTTTTTCATATAGTTTGGCCAATGCCGACATTAAACCCTATATTGTCGTTTCCTTTGAAATATTAAATGCTACTGACGCTGCTAGGCACAACCATATTGTTCCAAGTGCCTTTCTGTCGAGAATATCCCATTCTGTGTCTGTCATACTCGTCGGCTTCTTTGTCTTTCTGCTCAATCGTAGGTACAAATCTTTCTGATATAGATAATCTTCCATCTGCATCTTCCACAGCTAGTAGTTTTGGCCGTTGAATTTTTCGACCCTAAACCTACCATCTTCCACCATTGCTCCCACTCAAACTAGGAACCCTTCTCTCCTGCGAGTTTATCAGAAAAATATACCTTCGACTTTGATACCAGTTGTTAGAAAATTATATATTACGAAGCAATGGAACACATAAAATATTGCAGAAATATGAACACAAAAAATGCATAAACCAAGAGAGACACAGATATACGTGGTTCACCCAGTTTGGGCTACATCCACAGAGAAATAGCGAGTCCTTCTTTTATTATATTATCCAGCAAACTGAAGAAATACAACCTACAATAGATCCACTATAACACCCTCTTCGCTCTCAATCTCCTCTCTCTTCCTCACTGAGAATACAGATCTACATAGACGCAATAAAATTCCCCCATATATAGTGAGGGGTTGCCTTCTAGGGCAAAAAACCCTAAATTAAACATAACTTCTACCGTCAGATCATCCGCCTAATGAACGGCTCAGATTGACTAGAAGTTACTAGACTTTTACAAGGCAATTTTAAATCTATTTTTAGCTTTTAGGGCGCTGCCCTTGAACCCTCGCCGGGGACCGCTGGCCCTCGGTCCCCCGAGCCGGGGGGGATTTACCCCCCCATAGCCCCCCTGCGTGGAGGGGTGTACAGGCTTCCTGGGGTATACATCCAGCTGAAACCTTTGAATACAGATGATAATCAGGCTCCACACCCAACACATTTCAAACACTCCATCGATTTAACCCCAGGTGTGTCATTTCCCAATGGACCAATCTATCGACACTCCATTATGGAGAAAAACGAAATCAAGATGCAAATTTAGGAGCTGCTGCAGAAGGTCACATCCGTCCGATTTCAACACCCTGTGGGAGCCTGATCGTGTTGGTACAGAAGAAGGATGGGGCTTGGAGACTTTGTATTGACTATCGGGAGCTAAACAAGATCATTGTCTAGAATAAGTACTCGATCCCATGGATAGATGACCTTCTCGACCAATTCAAGGGGGGAAATATTTCAGCAAGATCGACTTGAAGTCCGGATATCACCAGGTACCAATCAAACCCTCTGATGTGTGGAATACTACCTTCAAAGCCATGGATGGCCTTTTCGAATGGTTTGTTATGCCTTTCAGATTGATGAATTCTCCTGCAACCTTCATGAGGCTAATGGATGACATCTTGTGGCCATTCACCAACTGAATTTTAGTGGTATAATTGGATGATATCTTGATCTCCAACTAGAGTTAGGAAGAGCACCTCCACCACATCCAACAGGTACTCCAAACACTACGGCAACACAAGGTGTGTGCCAATTCAGAGAAATGCACTTTTGGCATGACCCAGGTTCAATATACGGCATACATTATTGATGAATGGGTCTTGCATGTGGATCCATCGAAGATCCAAGCCATTCGTGATTCTCTAGCCCCAACTTCTTTGACAGAGCTTCGCAACTTTCTGGGTCTTTCCAATTTCTACCGCAAGTTCGTTTTTGGGTTCTCTCTTATCCCTTGGACTTTGAGTCAAGTCACCAAGGGAGGAGCGAAAGAAAATTTCTTTTGGTCTGAATCTCAAAAGAAGGCATTCGTAGAGTTGAAACATCGCCTCTACTCTGCACCTGTGCTCACATTACTAGACTTGCAACAACCCTTTGACATCGAGACAGATGCCCCAGACTATGCTATTGGGGTAGGCCTTACTCAATAGGGGCATCCAGTGGCATATCACAATGAGACACTTTCAGACACAGTTTGAAAGTATCCCACTTATGAGAAATAGATGTATTCCATTGTGCAGACCTGCCGACAATGGAAGCATTACATTTTGGGTAAGGAAACGATCATCCACACAGACCACCAACCCTTGAATTTTATATAGACGCAAGGGTAGTTGCAGAATGATTGCCATCAAAATTGGTCCACATACCTACAACAATTTCACTTGAATATAAAGTATAAGAAGGGAAGCACCAATAATGTTGCAGACTACCTCAGCTGACCAGCGATCATGACGTTAGCCACTGTGCTCAAATCTTGTGGGCACGAGACTTTTGATTGGCCACTTCTTTACAAATGCAACCTAGAATTCGGCCACACATACCATACACCCTTGGAAGGTTAGCAAGTTCTAGATTTTCACCTCAAGGATGCTCTATTACTCCACTTGGGACAACTTTGTGTTCCTTCAAGCGAGCATGCCAAGATGATTTGGGAACCGCACTACAGTCAGGCCGCTAGGAATTTTGGGCTCGAGAAAATAGTGGAAATACTGCAGAAATATTTCCATTGGCCGAATCTTTGACAGGATGTCAGGAAATACATCAAATCCTACATTGCATGCGCTATTTCCAAACCAACCATCAAGAATCAAGGCCTCAATACTCTGCTGCGTACCCCTAGTTGACCTTAGGAATCCATCTCCATGGATTACATGTCAGACCTTCCTTCTACTAAGCATGGAAACGACTGTGTTTTTATGGTCATCAATATAACTCGATGATGGCCACTATGGCGCCCTGCAAGAAGAATATCATAATAGAAGCCACTGCTAAACTATTCTTTGAACGAGTGTGGTTACACTTGGGATCCCATAGTCTATCATCTTAGATTGAGATAGTAGGTTTCAAAATAAATTTTGGTCCAGTCTCTAGTCGATGATGGACACCAAGCTCACTAAGTGCACAACTTTCCATCCCCAAATTGATGGCGAGACAGAGGTCATCAATAGGATGATCATACACATTTTGCGCATGTACAACTCAAAACATCCACACACATGGGATGAGATCTTTGCCTATGTCCATCACAACTATAACTCGGCTCTCCACAACACGACTGGCCACATCCCTTTTTAGATGGGCTTGGGATTCCAGCCACTATGTCCCATTGATGTGGCCATATCATTTGTAGTGACTCACATAGATTCGGCTCATGTCCAATCTGAAGCTGATAAGGCAAATAAATTCTTTGATCACATTCAACACATCCACCATTAGTTCCATGACATATTAGACAAATCCAATGCTAAGTACAAGTAGCAGCATGATCAGCATTGGGTGCCACACAAGTTCTAGGTGGGTGACAAAGTTTGGCCACATTTGCAGAAGGAGCACCTCACTCGGCCCCACCGCAAGATTTTCCCGCTTTGACATGGGAAATACACCATCACCAAGGCTATGGGAGATAATGCTTTTGAGATTAGCATTCCCCCATTCCTTGGCTTGTACCTAGTGTTCAATGTGGATCACCTTCGGCCATACTTTCCACCATTAATAGACACATCTGACGTTGTAGAACAACTCACACCAACAGAGTTAAATCCAAACTGCATGGAATAAACTGCAACCGATCGATCATGGACATGCAAATCAAGAACACTTGATAGCAGAAGATCCAGCTGTATCGATTTTTCAAAGCTGACCAACTCTTACAGTAAGGAAAATGGTCAACCAGGGACCAAGTTCAGCAGAAGTTTTCTCATCTCATGGAGGAACTCAATGCGATGGAGACCATTGCTTCCTAAGGGGGGAGGAGTGATCCAGGAGGATATTGGTGGCCGCTTGCTTATTCCACTTGGAAACTCACCATTTTTCTTTCAGTTTATTTTTTTCCAGTTTCTTTAATTGTAGGACAGTTTACTATTTTTGGGAGTTTTTCGGCTCCTAAACTTTCAGAGCTGTTTTGAGGCCCTAAACGATGTTTTTTTGAAAAAATGCCTTTAATTATTTCAATAGAAATCACATTAACAACTATAGTCCTCGGAGATATCTTTCTAACGAGCAATCATACGCGTCAAACGAAGATGATATGACTAAGTTACGACCCTGGGAAGTTGGTTGCCCAACTAACCCCAACGGGGCCCATAAACTCTTGGTGTTACATCTCCTCGGGTTAGGGTTTTGGTTTTTTAGGGTTTTCTCTTATTGTTCAATAATAAAAAATCCTTTGAGCCTCATTGTACCTCAGTTCATAGGCATGTAGCCACCACATCTCTTCTCAGAGATATGCTATCATTGCCTGAGCTAGTCTTAGTTCTATTCTATTTGTAAGCATATTTCAGTATTTGATATTAGTGAAATGAAGTGTTATTTATATTGCATCTCTATATTTATGGTTATCTCTATAATTTGTTGTTTTATTGTTTAAAGTCGGATCATAGTTGGTTGTGCTCCTAGAAATCATGCCATATAAGACCATTGCATTGGGTGGAACTCAGAATTTATGGTAAAAGAAGGTTATTCTATCCTAATGTTCAAATCAAGGCTTCCACCAAAATCTAGAGTCTAGATTCATGTGTGTGCTGGATGTGGAGCCTGATTATCTTTTGTATTCAAAGGTATCACCGCATTAGACCCTAGTTTGTAATGGGGTGGCAACATTGCTCATAAAATATTCGCTATAGGGGGGGTATGGAGGGGGAGGCTACGACCTTTGGGAGCCCCCCCCTGGTGGGGGAATCGAGGGCAGCACCCACGAAGCTAAAAAATAGATGTAAAATATCCTTGTAAAATGTTGTAATTTCGTAGTCAATGTGGGCCATTCATTAGGCGGAGATATGACGGTAGAAGTTATGTTTAATTTAGGTTTTTTTGCCCTAGAAGGAAACCCCTCGCTATATATGAGGGAATTGTATTACGTCTATGTAGATCAGTATTCTGAGTGAGGAAGAGAGAGGAGATTGAGAGCGAAGAGAGAATTACAGTGGTTCTATTGTACCTCTTCAATTTACTGGATAATATAAAAGGAAGGACTAGTTGTTTCTCTGTGGATGTAACCCAAACTGGGTGAACCATGTATATCTATGTCTCTCTTGTTTTATGCATTTTCTATGTTTATATTTCTGCAATATTTTATGTGTTCCATTTGTCTATAATATAAAATTTTCTAACAACTGGTATTAGAGCTGAAGGTCTATTTGGCTGATAAACTCGCAGGAGAGAATGGTTCTTTGTTCGAGTGCGAGCAATGGTGGAAGATGGTGGGTTTAGGGTTGAAAAATTTAACGGCAAAAACTACCAGTTGTGGAAGATGCAGATGGAAGATTATCTGTATCAGAGAGATTTGTACCAACCATTGAGTGGAAAGGCAAAGAAGCTGACGAGTATGACAGACACAGAAACAGAATGGGATATTCTCGACAGAAAGGCACTTGGAACAATACGGCTGTGCCTAGCGGCATCAATAGTGTTTAATATTTCAAAGGAAATGACAATAGAGGGTTTAATGTCGAAATTGGCCAAACTATATGAAAATCCCTTAGCCTCAAATAAGGTATTTCTTATGAAGAGTTTTTTTTTAATATGAAAATGTGAGAAGATGGATTTGTTTTTGATCATTTAAATGAATTTAATACAGATACCAGTCAGTTAAGTTCTGTAGGGGTAAATTTTGATGATAAAGTTAGGGTTATGTTATTTCTGTCCTCATTGCCAGAAAGTTGGAATGGTTTAGTTATGGACATTAGTAACTCTGTCTCTAGATCTAGTATTTTAAAGTTTGATGATGTTGTAGGTGCAATCCTTAGCGAGGAAATGTGATGGAAAAGCTTCGATGAGACATCATGTAATGCTTTGACTATAGAGACTAGGGGAAGAAAAATGGAAAGAGGAAAGAGCCCTAGATATCACAGTAAGTCAAGAAAAGGCAGATCCAAGTTCAGATCGAGGATAGTGTGCTAGAAATGCGGGAAGAAAGGGCACCTGAAGAAATATTGCAAGTCTCAGAAGGGAAAAGAAGGAGACACCCAACAAGAAAATAATCATGAAGTGAATGTAATAGGTGATGTGTTGCAATATGATTTGATTCTTTCTTTAGAAAATATTATTGATGCTTGGGTGGTAGATTCACGGTCATTCCTTGCCACACCTGATAGGAAACATTTTCATGATTATGTTCAAGGATATCTTGGATGGGTTCGATTGGGTGATGATAAACCTTATAAAATCATTGTAATGGGTATAGTTTTCATAAAACAGCAGAATGGAAATCAATGGCTATTGAAGGAGGTAAGGCATGTTCTAGATCTGAAGAAAAATCTTATTTCAACAGGGCAGTTGGGAGGTGAAGGTTGTGTGACTACCTTTACAGATAAAACTTGGAAGGTCACTAAAGGATCCCTAGTAATAGAAAAAGGAGAAAAGGTTAGTACATTGTATTTATGCAATGATATTTCTAATTCTGTTAATTTCGTAGCCTCTACAGGAGAATATACAGCATTGTGGCATCATAGGCTTGGGCACATGAGTGAGAAGGTGATGCATATTCTTCACTCAAGAAATTTGTTGCAAGGTTTGAAGCATGTTGATTTAAAATTCTGTAAGAATTGCGTTTATAGAAAAAAGAAGAGAGTCAAATTCCTCAGAGTTGGGAAATAAAAGAAGAGCGAAAAATTAGATCTTGTGCATACAAATGTATGGGGACCTACTCAAGTATCATCTCTTGGTGGCTCTCGTTATTATGTTACTTTTATTGATGATGCAACCAGAAAAACCTGGATTTATTGTATTCGAAATAAATATGATGTATTTGATACTTTCAAGAAATGGAAAGCTTTGGTTGAAAATGAGATAGGAAAAAGGTTGAAGTGTCTTAGATCAGACAATGGAGGTGAATATTGCAGCAAAGAGTTTGATAGGAACTGTTCAGATAATGGAATTCGCAGAGAGGAGACAGTTCCAGGAACACCACAAGAAAATGGTGTGTTAGAAAGGATGAACAGGGCAATCATGGAGCATGCAAGGTGTGTGAGATTGCATGTAGGATTGCCTTTACAATTTTGGGCAGATGTTGTAGATATTGTTTATTATCTAATAAATAGAGGGCCTTGAAGTTCCTTAGAAGGTGGTATTCCAGAGGAAGCATGGACAGGTATAAAGGTAAACTACTCTTTTTTAAATACTTTTGGTTGTGAAGCCTTTGTGCACATTAATAAAGAAAATAGAACAAATCTTGAGGTCAAATCAAAGAATGTACCTTTATTGGATATGGTGTTAATGATTTTGGTTATCACTTTTATGATTATGAAAAGCACAAAATCTTTAGGAGTAGAGATGTTATATTCAATGAAAAGTTTTTCTATAAGGATCAACTGTAGGAAAAGAAACAAGAAAAATAAAACAGAGAATACACAATGCTTGATGAGATCACAGAAAAAGTGATGGTGCCTGAAAATCATAATGATCAATGGCCAGAAAAAAAACACAACAACAACAAGCACATCAAACACCTGAAAGTGGTGTTAGAATATCTACCTGGATAAGAAGACCCCTTGAACGATACTCTCCTCCATTATATCATGTACTATTGACTGATTCTGGTGAACTAGAATGTTATGAAGAAGCAGTGCAGGTAGAAACTAGGAAGAAGTGGGAGCAAGCCATGAAAGAAGAGATGGACTCCTTAGCACATAACTAGACTTGGGACTTAGTCAAGTTGCCTGCAGGTAAAACAATATTGCAGAATAAATGAGTTTACAATTTGAAAGAAGAAGATGGAGGTAGAAAAAGGTATAAAGCTAGACTTGTGGCGAAAGGGTTTGCATAGAAAAAGCGTATAGAATTTGATGAGATATTTTCTCCTATTGTTAAAATGACTTCAATTAGAACTATTTTAAGTCTACTAGTAGCTGAAGATTTTCATCTTGAGCAGTTAGATGTAAAGACAACCTTTCTCCATGGGGATTCTGAGGAAGAGATATATATGCAACAACCACAAGGAAATGAGGTAAAAGGGAAGGAGAAATTAGTGTGCAGGTTGAAGAAGAGCTTGTATGGCTTAAAATAGGCTCCAAGGCAATGGTATCTAAAATTTGACAGGTTTATGTCTGAACAAGGTTATACTAGGTGTCCTCTGATCATTGTGTTTATCTCAAAAGGTAAAATGATGGCAGCTATATTATATTGTTATTGTATGTAGATGACATGCTTGTTCCAAGTTCTGACATGCATGAAATAAATGTGCTCAAAAGAAAATTGGCGAACTCATTTGCAATGAAGGATTTGGGTGTTGCAAAGCAAATCCTTGGTATGAGAATAACTAGAGACAGGAAGAATCACACATTAACATTGTCTCAAAGTGAGTACGTAGAAAAGGTGCTGAAAAGGTTTAATATGCAAAATTAAAAACCAGTTAGTATACGTTTGGCTAGCCATTTCAAATTAAGTAAGGATGAGTGTCCCAAGACTCAGGAAGAAATGGCTCATATGTCTAAAGTTCCATATGCATCAGCAGTTGGAAGCTTAATGTATGCAATGGTCTGCACAAGGCCTGATATTGCACATGCAATGGGAGTTGTATGTACGTACATGAACAATCCAAGAAAAGAAAATTGGATGGAGGTGAAGTGGATTCTCAGGTATTTGAGAGGTACCACAAATCAAGCATTATGGTTTGGTGGTTCAAACATTGCTCTACAGGGATATGTTGATGCAGATATGGCAGGTGATATAGATAACAGGAGGAGCACAACAGGGTATGTGTTTACTGTAGGTGGAACAATTGTCAGTTGGGTCTCAAAACTACAAAGTGTTGTTACACTCTCAACAACAGAAGCAGAGTATGCTGCTGCTATAGAGGCTAGTAAAGAAATGATTTGGTTACAAAGGTTTCTGGATGAACTAGGTAAGGAGCAGGAATTGGGCAGGTTATACAGTGACAACCAGAGTGCCATACATCTTGTAAAGAACTGTACATTTAATTCCAAGACTAAACATATATAGCTCAAGTACCATTTCATACGGTCAGTGTTGGAAGATGGACAGTTGAAGCTGGAAATGATACACACTAACCAAAATCTTGCAAATATGTTAACAAAAGTTGTAACTGGGGAGAAACTGAGAATTTGATCAGTTTCAATTGGTCTTCAAGTATAATGAAGAAGATGAGAAACAACCAGGTCCAAAGTGGAGTCATTGTCCAACAAATGAAGCAACGGTGGAGTTGCTATAATCAGTCTCCAAGTGGGAGATTGTTGGGTATGGAGCCTGATTATCTTTTGTATTCAAAGGTATCGCTACATTAGACCCCATTTCATAATGGGGCGACAACTCCACCCGTAAAATATTCACTGCAGGGGGGTCCCGGGGGGAGGGGTAGTTGCGACCTTTGGGAGCCCCCCCCCCCCCCCCCATGGTGGGGGGATCGGGGGTAGTGCCCCTGACGCTACAAAATAGATGTAAAATTTCCTAGTAAAATGTTGTAATTTCATAGTCAATCTGGGTTCTTCATTAGGTGGGGATCTGACAGTAGAAGTTATGTTTAATTTAGGGTTTTTTCCCTAAAAGGAAATCGCTCGCTATATATCTGGGAATTGTATTGTGTCTATGTAGATTGGTATTCTAAGTGAGGAAGAGAGAGGAGATTGAGAGCGAAGAGAGAATTACAGTGGATTTGTTGTAAGTTGTATCTCTTCAGTTTGCTGGATAATATAAAAGGAAGGACTGGCTGTTTCTCCGTGGACGTAGCCCAAACTGGGTGAACCACATATATTTGTGTCTCTCTTGTTTTATGTGTTTTCTATGTTTATATTTCGGCAATATTTTATGTGTTCCATTGCTCTGTAATATAAAATATTATAATAGTGTGGTCTTAGAATAGTCCACCTAAACTTAACTCCTTTTGCTTGCACTTAATGTATGGAATTTTTTTTACTGTAAAGAATATTTTGAGACAAGGTATTATTGGCCCTTCACAATTCTCTCTCTACTTGACTCATCACGAAACAATTGTCAACCATTTTTAACTACCCCTCTATGTATGAAGTTTGGAAGCATTCTCTTTCTCCTATCTTCTCTTGAATTAAATGGCCTGAAAAAATATCCATTCTCTTCTCATTGTGAGAAGAGGGTTTTATTGTTTAAATATTTCCATTCTATTAAGTCAAAGAAATTTTACATCGAAGTTTCAGTGGGGAAAATAGTTGACCATAAGATAGGCTTGACCAATATTGCAATTTCAACTTTTTAAGATTATAAAAACTCCTGAAGACTAGTTTCTCATGCATGCATGCAGAAGGAGCTGATAGGTATTATTTGTTGCTTACTAAAAATTTTGAGCTTCCAAGAGATAATATAAACATGACCCTAGAAAATATAGTAAAAATAAAAACTAATTAACAAGTATTCCATTCATTATTGAGATAGGATGTACCAGCAAAAGGAACGTAGTAGTTCTAAATCTAGATTTGCATTCTTCTGCATGTAATGAGGTTTGAACCACACTCGAAAGTCTCCCAGAAAAGCTATCAATTTTGGAGGAAGAGAGATGCTCACGAGCCAATAACTTGTAGCGAGTATATTGTTCACCAATTTCTGATATAGAACAATTTCCTTGACTTCCTGAAGCTCCTTAGTAGGTATAGACATCCTCATTATCTTGAATTCCCCTACTAGCTTGGCTCTTTCACCACAAGGAATGCCCATTTCTCCCTTTATTCATACCCAATGTTGACTCACCTTAATGCTACTAGTAATTCTTAGATATGGCTCCCAATTCCCTCCAAAAATAGAATAACCTAGGGTTTTCTTTTCCAAGAGTATGTTTTCCATGAGCATGACTACCAAAACCTTGTGAGTTTTCCCCTCTGGGGCTTGAATGTTATTCCCAGCACGCACAAAATCCCCTAGGGAGGAAAAAAACATCCCTATAAGTGCATGTGTAGCTAATTCCCCTCTCTCTAACAGAGTAGGTGTGCTGGTGAACCATTGACCAAAAGGAATAGGAAAAAGAGAGACAAGCACTCTAATTTCTTTGGTGCAATAGACCAACAATACACAACCTTGAGGATCCCATCATGAAGCGAAAGGCATGAAGAGGCATAGTTGCAGGCTATTAACATTATTAGGAAACCACACACAAAATTCACCTCCAGTACTACATCAAATGAAGGGCTTGCATGCGCCATCCCATGCGTCAGGTAATCCAACCTTGATTGACAACAAATTAAAAGTTGTTGTAGGGTGAATCTTGGTCTGTTGAAGGGAGATCCTACTCTGCAATATCTGAATAGGACATATTGAGTTGTTATGAGATTGAATGTGGCCATATAATAATATCTAGAATAGGAATTGAAACCTGAATACCATGGTTTGCCATGAGATCTTCTAACTTATTACCGAAACAACGAACATGCATTAACACGGGGGCTTAGATTTGATGTAGAATTAAAGCCACATTAGAAACATGTGCTTCAATTCTTTAGCTATCAGGGACCTTAGATAGTGAGGGGTCATATTACAATTTTTTTAGGATGGAAATGATAAGCATAAAGTCCCCTTGGATAACAAGTT
Organism: Pinus tabuliformis; assembly: GCA_031772625.1. Classification (NCBI taxonomy): domain Eukaryota; kingdom Viridiplantae; phylum Streptophyta; class Pinopsida; order Pinales; family Pinaceae; genus Pinus; species Pinus tabuliformis. Next base: position 85,487,805 of record CM062806.1, on the reverse strand, counting down.
GATTGTAACTATTCTTTAAGGCTATGGAAATACCTTGTTCCAAGCCCCATAATTTTTCCTCATTGTTGATGTTAATCCCAAATATTCTGGCATAGATTCTGATTACTTTTCCATGGGAATCCAAGAAAGGTCAACCAAAACTTGTTGGCCCTGTGTTGCCTTTCAAAGCTCCATTAATTTTAGCTTTACAAAACCCTTTGGTGGGGGGGACAAGGAGGAGGGGGAGATGAATCTCAAATTGTGAGAGATGGGAGAAAGTTGGGGGGGAGAGGGGGATATACCTAGATTATGGATAATGATGCTTTTAGTTTGGGGATAATCCAAATATTGGGGGAAATAATTCTGAGAGGTTATGGTTTCATACAACATTTTCAAGACTTGATTTCGAGTAACGTCTTGGGAAGAAATTTTACTTTTGAAGATGTGGGAATTATGCTCTTTCCATATATTCTAGGATATGAATTTGGGTATTGGCTGTCAGGCTCTGTTGAGAATGGATTAGGTGAAAGGAGAGCCTCTCCAATTTTCCAGGGTGGAAATAATTTTGGAGTTATGAAAATCAGATTAGCAAATAGTCTAGGTTGGATTGTCTCATAGTCTCGAGGAGAAATAGTAGGAGTTCAAGAGATGGTTCAATTATTCCCTTGGGAAGAGCATAAATGATAGTAAAAGGGACCAACAAAGCCTCTTTTTAGAAGCTTATCCCAGGTTAATTTTTTTATTTTTTTAAGAACAAGCCTTAGAAATATTGTGACTTTAGGCATATGTTTATGCTTCCAAAGGTGTTTCCATTTCTGACTCTGATCCCCTTGCTATGGCTTTGTGAGGGTGTGATAAGTTTCTTTTAAATTAAAATTATCCTGTCAGACCATATCCCCACATGAGTACATCTTCCTCTACTTGAGATTCAAGACTTCTTTTGGCTAAATGGTGGAAAGAATAGGAGCCTCCTCTGGCTAGACTTGTATTTCCTGTTGTCAGGGAATATTCCATTTTCTCTAGGGAGAAGATGGGTCTAGATCATCCTAGTAATGTGATACAAACCATAATACGTCTTGCATGCACTTTTCTTTAATATGAACTTCATCTACTAGAGAACATAACTTGGGTTGTTGGTTCCATGAATCCTCCCGAAATAGGGATGATTGGAAATTTTGTATCTCACAGAAGCAATGGTTATGTATTAGAAATTTATTTTTCCAAGCTACATTCCATACATGGGAGTTAGATGGTGCTACATTGATGTGTATAAGCTGAGAGATAGGGACACCATTGGCATATTTATTAGTCCATCACCACTAGGTATTTTCACTTAGGGTCTTGCTTAAAATTGCAGAGTCTCTTAAGCCAAGGTCACCCTTGGACTTAGGTAAACAATGTTTGTCCCAAGATAAAAGCACCCATTTTATTTCTAGCTTTTCCTCTCCCCATAGAAAATTACATTGAATATTTATGATTTTTTTGAGGATGATTTTAGGAGAAAAAACGATGAAAGTAGGTAAATTGGAATGGATTGCAACATTGATCTAAGGAGAATGAAGTGCACTACTAGGTTGAGAGCCCAAAACATCTAGTGTGAGACCTTAGCTTCTGGTTTCCTGACCAAGAGTTCTAAGACAGAATTTCACATGGGATTATGGGTAAGAGGGGCTCCAAGGTAATTGATTGGAAAGGAGATCTTTTGAAAGACAAAGAGCTAAGAGATATTGACCTAAATTGTTGGAGGAGTATTCAAAAAAATAAATTTTAGATTTAGAATTGTTTATGGAGGTGTTAGATGCATCTGGGAAAGTTTAAAAAATTCTCTTGAACTCCTTGACTTCTTTTAGTATGGGAATACACATTAGTAGTGTGTCATTGAAAAAATGTTGATGAGTGGATCTTTGAAGGGCATTATCGAGGGGCAGTCATTTTAGTGCACCTTGATCTAGAGAGGCTTTCGAAAAAGTGACCTGAGCCTTCCGAAACTAGGAGAAAAATGTAAGGGGAGATTGGGTCATCCTGTCTTATGCCTCTTAAAGGATTGAAGGTCTGGGATGCAGATCTATTAATTAAAACTGCAAAAAATACTTTGGTGATCAAGGCCATCACCTAGAAGACACATTTTTCACGAAAGCCCAAAGTATTGAGAATATGTGAAACAAATTTCCAACTAATTTTGTCGAAGGCTTTCGACATGTCCAACTTGATGAGCATACCTCACATTTTAGTAGAGCATAGGGAGTAAAAATGATCTTTGGAAAGGATAATTTTTTCAAATATCTGGCTTCCCTCCACATAGAATGTTTTCTCTCGAGAGCTGAGCTCTGGTAGAAGAATCTTGAGATGACTGGAAATGTTTTTGGAAATGATTTTATAGATGACATTGCAAAGGGAGATGAGTCTAAAATCAACGAGGGATGAGGTTTTGCTTGATTTAGGCATGAGAGACATAAAGTTGGAGTCAAAGGAAATACTTAAGGAAGTAGAGAATCTCGAGTCTTCCACCACTCTTCAAGTATCGAATCTAAGAATTGGCCGACAAACTTGGAAGAATTCCGCTTTGAAGTTGTGTTGTCTAGGTGCTTTATTTTTTGGCATGCTCATGATGACTTCCTTAACTTCCTTCAGTGAAATCCCTTTGAGAAGAAGATTTCTCTGATCTTTCATCACCAAGAGTGGAATATGGTTTAGAATTTCCTTTATAGTAGGACATCGATCTGGAATCAGCTTCGAAAGGATATTTTGGAAATGTTGAAGAAGAGTGTCTAATATTTCTTGATGATATTCCACTAGGTGATTCTGCAAGTTTTTGATGTGGTGTATCATTTTTTTTTGTTTGCAGCTAATCATTGAGTTCATAAGAACTTGGTATTTTTTCTTCCTCCTTCAACCACTTTGCTCTAGATTTTTATCTATAAAGGATCTCTTCCTACTTCAATATTTCTTCTAGCTGAAGGTTAATATATTTTTCCTTCGCTACTAGGTCCTCAGTCGTCCCATCATGGATGATTTTTTGTTGGGCTTCTTCCATTTACTTCTCAAGCTGCTATTTAGCTTGGAGTATGTTACCAAAATAATTTACATTCCAATATTTTAATTTTTTCTTGATGTGCTTGAGGTGTTGTTGAAGGTGAAACACGATGTTACCCTAGATTTGTGTCGATTCATTCCCCCACATCTCCATATTTGAAAGAAAACTAGGATGGCGAAGCTAAAAGATTTAAAATTTGAAAGGCTTGTTTTGGGTGGAGAATGACTAGTTCATGCACAGTGAGATCAACCAATGATCTGATATGTGGCTGGGAAGATTGGTTATTTCCATGTTTAGTCATGATAAAATTATATATTTTGAGGTCAATATGTGATCTAACATTGAAGCCACCTGATCCTCATTGCTCCTTCTATTTTTCCATGTAAAAGAACCATTGATAGTGAATAGGTTCACTAATTTGTGGTCTTCAATGAAGGATTTAAAGAGGTTCACCTCCTCTTCCAACTTATTAATACCTCCTCACTTTTCCTAAATGGATATAACTAGATTGAAGTGCCCTCCTAGGAGCCATGGAAGGGGAAGTATAAGTCAGGAAGTAGAAGCAAGATTAGAGATAAATGAGATTTTATATAAATTCAAGTTGGGACCATATACATTTGAAATGATGATATAGTTAGCAGAACTGATGGGCTAGAAGTGGGACAAAAGGATTCTAGGGAAAGAAAAAGAGTCTCTTAGAGTAAGAGTGGAGGGGTTCCATAGTATGAATAGACTATCAGAGGCTCCAGATGCACATTGAGAAATTTAATTGCAATATTTCCATAATGAAGGAATAATTTTAAAAAGGATTTCAAAAGATCATTTGGTTTCCTGCAAAAGAAGGATATCAGGGTGTTCCTTAACAATTTTGTATATGAGGAGTTGTATCTTTGATTTTCCATTCAGGCCCGTAATGTTCCATGAGATGACTTTCATTTGTTGGATTTGGGAATAGGAGGAAATATGGTTTCCATTAGAGCAACTCTTCTTGAATTCACTAGATAGTCTCCTAGGTCTTGAAGTATTTGGCCCTTGGATTTTTTACCTTTGTTCTTAGGTTCTTTAGCTATGATTGACTAATCCAAGGAAGTGTTACATTTGATTCATTGAAAATGTAAAGACGTGAAGGGGTTTGAGGAGTTACCTAAGTTATTGGATTTGTGAAGAATATGATCTTGATGTTGCAAATATGCTCTTGTAACCATTTGTACTTTCTCTTCTAGAATGCATGTCAGATATTTAATTTTCCACTCCTCAAAAATTTATTGGGGATTTAAATCTTGCAACTCTAGATCTTCAAAGTCTTCTTCTGCCATTGGCACTGGAAGATCCTATGGAAGGAGGTTTGTTTCCATGTTTTCATCTTCTAGTTGGATATCTTCCTGAGTTTTTGTTGTTGATTTCTCTCTAGCTAAAAGGAAGGTTGTAGATGTTCCATTTGGATCTTCTATTTTTTGGGAATTTTATTCGCTTACTTGTTGAAGAACTTTGTAAGGATTCTGATCTTAGATATTAACCCTGCTTGTCTTCGAATACTGGGTTCCCTCTTGGAGGTTTTCCATTTCCTTCTATTCAATCTCTTTCGGTTGTTTACTACAATGAAATCCCCTTCATATGTTCTCTGATATTCTTGCATGGATCCACCACCTTGTTGTTGCCTTTGATTTACTGGAAAATACTTGAACATGTGACTATATTCGTGGCATTGTCTGCATCTAAATATGATTTTGTCATATTCCAAGTGTTTCTCCCAACCCTTGTCTTTAAGTACTTAAAATAATGCTTGTCAATAGAGTTTTAGTCAGATACATGTAAAAATATATGTGTGCATAGGACACGTATCTATATTTCTTGGTTATTTCACAGAATGTCACAAACTTTCCCAACTTATTTCCAATGTGAGCCAAAATATCAAGGTCCCAATATTCATGTGGAAGAGAGTAAAATCAAATCCAGACCGAAAAGAGCGAAAAATATTCCTTCTCATGGTTAAAATGGGGAACCCAAGGTTTCTTGAGGAGGCCTCCAAAATTCATAAAATAGGGACCTCCTTCAAATATTTTGTCTCGATCTTCAATGTCATTGAAAATGAATGTAAAAAATCTACAGGATCCCAGCTTTAAATCCATATCACCCTTGAGAGTCCATTTTTTTATGGATCTAGTGGACTAACATTCTTTCTGCTAGCCAAGGACTTGCAAATTTTGAGATGATGGTGTTTTCCCTCATGTTCTCAATTGTATCCCCTAATTTTTTAGAGGGGATTTCCAGGAGTGGAGAATATTTTTCCAAAGGTATGCATGCACCATTGGATTGGACATAGGAGTTTGTTTATGATAGATTCGTGACAGGAGCCTACTATTTTTCAAATCCTGAAGGGTTTTGTTGCGTTACTACTAGATTAACAATTTTGGTTTGAGCTACTCTTGAAAAATGCATGCACAAAGAAAGAGATTTATTGATGCTTGCTACCGAGTTTCGGTAGGAGGGGTCACCTCCCCCCACACCCACCTCCCATGGGGGAACCATGGATCCAAAAGATTGGTGATGAGAATTTGAAACCCTAACACAAGATGAGTAACCAATTTTGTAAGAAGAATGTTACATTGTGATATTGAGAGGTAAAAGTTCCTTCAAGAAAATATGGGTCGCATTCCCAAAATATATTTGCAGGAAGGTATGGATTACCTAAAATGGAATCATTTTCAACAAGAAGAAAATACATTCTCTCTCAGTTGTGATGCAGGATCGTGTATTATGCACTAATTTTTGGAGAAGCTCTAGCTTTCATATTGATTTCGGTGGCATGGATCCTCAAGATAAAAAGTGGATTCTCTACCTCCTTCCTACCCTGCCTCAAGGAAAATAAATTTATTGAATACATATAGACTCGTGGAAGTTGAGCATAGACCAATAGGAATTGAAGGAATGGAATTAGTATTAGGCTTCTTACATATTGAGTTTTGTTGGTGCTTCAAAGCATAATCTAGGGGTGGAAGGAGCAAGAGTGGTCATTCTTAACCTTGATGGAAATATAGACATGGACTATAGTTAGGGGCTAGGAAAGCTCACAAACAATACATCAACATCGTATGACTTATTACAAAGGCTCAATCTAGATAAGGAGGAAAATATTGAAGACCTAGAGGTGTTGGGAGATTCACAAGTTGTGATTCAACATCTAGTTCTTAGAACTATAGCTAAAGATTACAAGTTGTAGATTATAATAGAATGAATCCGAGAGATGAAATAAACCTTCATCAACATAAAATTATTTCATGTTATGAGATATAATAACTCTAAGGTTGAAATTCTCATAAACAAAGAAATGAGTTTGGACGAATTGGTTCTTGTCAGAAATAGATCCCCCTCTATGACTCCAATTCCATAGCAATTTTTTGGCTAATGTTTCAAAGAAATTATTGAGAGGGGCCTTATATATTTTTTAAGCCATCTTCATCAAAGTTTAAAGCATATTTATGGAGAGATGATTTCATGTTAAGGAAAGGTGTAATGTAGTGGAGTTGGCAATGGAACATTGAGTAGACACCATCATTGTCTAGTGCATTACTCATGTTAGACCTCAGTTAATATAATGATAGAATAGATGGATTAATGCACCAAGCAGGTTTGATGTGGTCCTTTGTGCTTGGAGTAGTCATCGTCGATTTTATCATTGGAACAAAATATAGGTTGCTGTTTGAGCATGATAATGGTTTCTATGGGATTGTAAAGCAATATTAGAAGTGGAAGCATTGTTTGAGGGGTGAGTACTCATGTGTCGACTCCTATTTTTCCTTTCCAGGTCAAAAACTTGGTGTTGTTATCTCTCCACAGTTGATAGGTGAAGGTACTCTCTATTAGATCTTTATTACTGATGTCTTGGTACCGTCTACTCAGATATTTCCTTTCTCCTCACTCTATCAGACATAAAATTATTCTCTCACAACTATGAAGCACAAGGGTCGAGATGCTTACATGGATGAACTATCTTTGTTCTCATAAATCATTGCATTGTCATAATTGAGGGCAATTAGGATTTAATTTAGGAAAAATTTATTAAGGTGATAGAGCTTGATATGGATATTTGAGAGAAAGTCATGGAGGATCATTTTAAGTATAGAGGATGAGAAGGATGCCCTCAGGTAGCTTGTGGAAGATTTGAAGGTATCTCTTTTGCAACATGTTTTTGTCAGGAAGGAACAAAGTAAAGAACATAAAAAGGATTTTTATGTGTAGGTTCCTCCATGGTAGGAGAATTGTCATGGTGATTGGTTTATAAATACTAGTTTCATTTATACATGCAATATAAGTTTTTTCAAATATTATAGGCCTTCTGGAGGTTCTATACCTCCAAAGACCCAATGCTTTCGAGACAAGTAGGATAGATATTATGACAATAAATATCATCATGAGGTTACAGGTACAACTGTCATCAAAGGAATATCATTTTATTCACCTATTGTACAATCCATGATCGAGGCACATATTTTTTATTAATACAATATTCTCATTATGTTAAAAAAAATAGTAATTTTGTGTTATATCTTTACAACTTTACTTGAATTTCAAATGTAGGAAAGCATTTATGTGTTCTATGAATACCCACTCTACATATTTTTAAGTAGAACCAAACTAAAAAAATAAGAATACATGGAAAAATATGTGTTTCTAGACACTTTTTTATAAACATGCTTTTTTCCATTCATTTTTCATTTTTTTCAAGTCTAGGTTTATTGAAAAGTATGCAGAGTGGGTATAAATTTGTTGAATGTGGAATCAAATTCTCCATCCAATGGATACTTGTAGTTGACATTTGAATAAGTATATAAAATGGTACATTGGAAATATAGTAAGAAAACATTTTATTTTAAGCATCAATATTGTCCTTAATAAATCTTTAATCACTCAAATTTTTAATTCAATTTTCTTATTCTTCTTAAGCACTTCCAATTTTTAACCATGATGGTATCCAATATAAGTGACCTTCTGACCTCCTAGTGGAAAAGTTCTCTTAGAAATAGGTACTTTACCAATTGAACTAGCTCACAAAGTTACCAACATGCAATACAATATAGATTAAATTAAATGTTTAATAATATAAAATTCAATTTCACAATAATAAAACTAAGTAGTAAACCTCTTGTACTTGAGTTACAATGAAAATAAAGAGTATTTTGAAGATTTATTTAAAAGGGAAAGTTTTACATACAATTTTATATTTATCCAGGTCCCTAATTCAAAATAGCTTTCCATCTTCCTCGATCATGGTGTGAGCCGTTCCTAGTGGGCTTGTCCCAGCCCAGAGATTAATGCATATCTTAAAGATCATCATAGCCACCCTTTGCATGCAACCAACAGTTGGAGTAGTGGTGGCAATCATGCGATGTTTAGTGCTTGAAGGTGGCATAGTTTTAAGGACAATTGGAGTGGGAAACATTTTGTTCGGCTTGTTGAGGAAGGTAGCTTGGGTGCTCACGCTCCTATGGAACTAGTGTGTGAGGGGAATTCGGGGCAGACAAAGATTTATGATGTTCTCAACTATTGGTAGTGATTCCTGGTATGTTATTAGCCTTAACCCTGCAAATTTAGTTAGAATGGAGCAGTTTATTCAACCTCGAGTTGGGGAATTAAATGTGTCTAGGTTATGGGGTGACAAGAACTGAAGGGATAGAGGCATGGCCTATTTGGGTTCCAAGTCAGGTCTATGTCAATTTTTATGCTCCTCCCACTGTCAATAGAGTTTCGGATATGTCTGTCTCGCATGGGTGCAAGAAAGGTCAGGGTGGTAAAGAGTAGGGTGTGTGGACACTCTGCTCACAAGGGTCTGGAAGAGCTGAAAGGGGGTTGGGCCTGTTGAGAATTATGGGTGGATACAAATTACCTCTGCATAGAGAGAGACAAGGGTTCAGGGAACATCATAAACACCCTCCCGTGGCAGAGGGGCGAAGGTGGAGAAGCCTTGTTGGCTAGTTTATGGGTCGGTCCGGTCTTGTGGACTCAAGTATCTTAGGTCAGAAACCTCGGTTTGGACATAATTCAACTCAAGTTCTAGTGTTGGGTATGGCTTGATGTCGAGTAATTGAATCCGGTCATTTTATATGTGGTCTTGATTCCCACAACTCTAACACTCTGTATCGGGTTGTGTAGAAAGTGGTTTGATGGTCTATGGGCTTAGTTTCGCGGCTGGGTTGAAACCCCTTTCAATTATTGTCACTATATTTGTTTGACAAAGTTAATTATTGTTTGAGAGCGTTGCTATAATACCGAGAGCTTGGAAATGGTTGACACGGTCAGCTCACTCAGGCTCTGCACTGGGCAGAGGAAGTCAATTGCAAACAATGGCACTATAATTCTTTGTTGGCATTCAATTACTTGCAATAAATGGAGTGGGTTCCTTACTTGGCTGGTTTCGTTTGAATTTGAAGCAAGTATACAATGTGGGTGCACCCTTTGGCAGTGTTGAGCACCCAAACTACGGCCTTGGGCTGGTGGAAATCTAGTAGTGGGAAAAGAATAGTATTTGATAGGAAACGAAAATATAATGGCTTGAGAAAAAGGTACAAAGAAAACTGGAGGTGGAAGCCGAGGACGGGGAAGGCAAAGAAAGGTAGCCTCATCATTGGGAAGCCCACCCAAGTCTTCCAGTGGGGCATTTAGGATGGGTTGAGGGCATAAGTTGACCTTGCATATAATTGAAGAAGTGACCCAAGATTACCATGCTAGAAGCTCCAACCTAGTTACGAAGCTGATTGCAGAATGGGAAGATGAAATCCGTCAAACTATTGAAGAATTTGATTTGAACATGGATGAGTGGAAATCAGTGGCCCGAGATCCAAGCCACACTTTTGGAAGGGTAGCCCAATACAAGCAAACAATGTTCCTATTCTGGATGTTGAATAGAATTCTGGCAAAATCTCTAGAATATTTTCCTCGTGACATGCATTTAACCCCTCGGGGGAAATTAGATTACACCAAAGAATTACAAAAAATCTAGTTCCAATTGCAACAAAATAATGGTCAGTTGAGCCAAATTGAGCAGCACATCCCTTGCATACCACACATGGAGCTGCCAGGCTCCACTGTGAAGGACTTTGTTGTGGTGGATTCAACTGATGATGAGTAGTGAAAGTGCACCCATGTTTTTAAATTTTGAATGGTTTAGTCCTATAGTGTTAGATTTATTATAAGTTATGTTTATAGTTACTTAGAGAAAAGGAAGTATAAATAATCTCAGGTTTATACAGCATGGCTGGACAAACTTATTAATTTTTTCTTATGGATGACATATTTTGCAGTTAGGTGGCCAATAGACCTGGTTTCCCACTAGGCAGATTGAGGCCACCTAACTCTCAAACATATGGATGTAACCTGCTTTATTACTAAAAATTAATAGAAATGTACCACCAAGCTTACAAAAAAAAATATCCTTCCATCTTAATTTTATTCAATTTTTCCAGTTTCAAATTATTAAATGGATGATTGGAATTCCACCAGGAAAAATAATATTTATGGTATTTACTAATAGATGAAAGGTGAGTTTGAAATCCAACCTTGATTTAGTTTGTTTCTTTGAGGTTTCTTCTATAATAGCATGACCAAATGTTGGTTTACTCTGCCCATGTTACCCTCCCTTTCCTCAACCCACACAGACAGAGATAGATGCATGTGCATTCCACTCATTGATGTAAGCATTTGAATTTCACTTGTAGCATAGGATTTTTAATTTAGATTGAGGGAGTTACAATGACCCTGGCTGGCCACATCTTTTGCGAACCATTTTAGTGTAAATTAAAGAAAAAGATTGATATTGAGGCAGGTTTGGAGGCTTCTTTGATCATCTGTATTCGATATTTTGCTTTTCCATTATGCGACATTATTAGAACCTGGTAATTGAATTAATTCACTTATATCTCATTTTTTGGTGATGGGTAGGCTCTAAGAAGACATTTCTAGGGAGTAATTTCGTCTATGTGGAATGAATATGGTGATCCAAGGTTGCAAGAATGAGGAATTCATATTTCTGTCGTGACTAAGTGAACTAATACAAATTATAGATACAAATTTCTTCCTCTGGATGAAAAAGACGTGGCTTCCAATCATGGCTTATGGACAATAGTAACACTGAGACTTCACATGGTCAAGGGTTTCACCCTCTTTACTTATTCATTTTAAAAAGTTGACGTATAACTTAAATCTTTGTATATTGCCAACTTTGAGTATCTTTCATTCAGTGGAAAAATGTTGATGAAATCTATTGAGATATTGTGTGCTTGGAGGTTGACCTCAAGGGTGTTAATAAAATTGAACATGTGACCTCTCAAAGGTGCTTTAACCATGAGGACTTAACCAATTGAGCTTACTCTTGTATGACTACTACTATAATAATAATAAGTTAAACATATATACATTTAAAATGGAACATTCTTAACCATGCAAATTTATCGACTTTATCATGGGGACTTTTAATTTATAAATAAGATTTCTTATAATATTATGGGCCACTACCATGGCTTATCAATACTACATGTCAAACACTTGCTCATATAATATTTTTTCTAACCAATTTAATTAAAAGGTAAAAAAAACATCATTTCTTTATAGATAAATTTTAACCTTAATTTGTGTTGGAAATAATACTGAGAGGGGGGGTGAATCAGTATTATCAGAACTATAAAACTTTTTCAATGCTCAAAAACATATACGCTACTTTCGTTAAGTGAACCAGCGTGTACACACAACTGTGTCTAAGGAAAAAGGCGTATAACCAGAAATCTTATAATTCAGTCAGTTTATCTTCAGTTAAGTGCATAAGGACATTATTCACCATATTAAGAGTAAACAGATGCAGTAGAACAGATCACACAAAAACCACACACATGAACACCATGATATAAGGTGGAAACCCAAAGTGGGTGAAAACCACCTGCTGCAAGTCGTCTCTATCTTTATTTAATATGAAACTTCAGTTTACAATCTTTTTGTACTGGTGCAGCCTTATACCAGTACGCAGGCTACAACCTGTAGAAGGCTACAACCTTCTCTCATTCTCCAAACTTCCTTGGAAGGGAGCTCCAACCCCCTTTGCTCTTGTACTAGCCAAGATACTAGTACGTAGGTGCTGGCCTACAATCTTCTTTCTTTCAGGTACCACCTTTCATACATTTTCAGACTGGATATTCCTGAAGCACAACATTACAATCTAAAGACCACAATTCATTCAACTTTCACAATAGATCATTGAAGCACAAAACATCCAATACTAGCATCATCAATCACTGAACCACTGAAACCCTGTCAAACACCAGTTACCAGAACACAGAGCAGACTACAGAACTCTGCAATAACAGTCAGACCCAACTGTAACCCAAAAATCAAGCTCCAAAAGATATACGCTACTTCAATGAGAGAAACCCGCGTATACACGCGCTTTTACCGAAGCCAACCTGCGTACAGATCTAAAAATAAATTCTCTCAACTTGCAGCTGTACCAGACATCAGTTAGACCCAGAACATAACATTGCGTCAGTATGCAGATCTAGAAATATGCATAATCAACCATATCATAATAGTGCATTTCAAATCATTAGATCCCGATCTATCCTTAGATCTAGTCTTCCATCAACCGAAGTGATCTCTCCTTAGCTTAGATCAAGCAACCTAGAACCTGCATACCAGATCTCTTTCTTTTTCAGATATTCAAGCCTTTTCAAAAGATGTTTTTGCCTAATGATCTTCTTCTCCTTATATAGCCTTAGGCCTTGCTCAATACCAAGGGCCAAACCATAGAAATCCAATACCATCAACTTAGAAACTAGGGATCAACACGTCTGTCGAGATACTTTGGTCCAAATACATAGGCTCAAGTACCGAGGACTAACTACCACGGACCAAAGGGAAGCTTCCCGACATATACGCCCTTTTCTGTTCATGCATATGCGTGTATACGCGCCTTAGTATATAGCTCTCCTGCGTATACGCGACTTAGTATGCAGATCACTTGCGTGTATACGCAACTTCGACTTAATTAACCTGCGTATATGAGATTTTTCTTCATTCTGTAATCTGAACAGAGATCTGTCATCAAAGAGAGTTGCCATCAAGGACAACACCTGTATCATAGCGCCACACCTGTGCCAAAATGCCAACAATCTCCCCCTTTGGACTTGATGGCAACCTCAAGATCCTTAGAATCATTCTCCCCCTTTGTCATCAAGGGCAAAGGGCTGTGCTCCCCCTGAGTACATGCTGATACCTTTGCTTGGCTGTGCTGAATCATGCTCCCCCTGACTGTAGGCCAGATCTGCAAAAGATGTTCTTCAACAAGAACCAAGACTTAGACACCATAAGGGACCTTCCTATCACCAAAGGACTCAATACATACATCCATACTCCCTACCAAGAGGGGACACATCAGAAACAACCAATTATATTACATCATTCATCCCAGGCATAGTGGGGAAACCAACATAGGCCGTTACATGACCTTGACACCATAAAAGAGATATCACAAAAGAGATACATGACATAGAGACAACAGATCTAGACCAAGACTTATGAAAGTCACCAGCAGCATCTGATAAACATCTTTTAGATCAGCAACCAGGATTTCTTTCTGAGCTCCTTCTCCTGAAACCAACAACCAAAACATCTAAATGCCAACAATAATGCTTTATGAGACTTTTAAGCTACTCCCCCTGAACCTGTGCCTGCTGCACCCCCTGAAACTGTGTCTGAAGGATTCAGACCTTTTCAAACCAGAGTTTGCCCTTGCTGTTCAGAACTCCATATACGCGATTTATCCTGCACAAACCAGCGTATGTACGCGGATATACTCCTGCAACAAGCGTACACCATACATGCGACTTTCCCAGCATAAATCGGCGTACATACGCGTATATCCCTTACGTAACTTGCGTATACCAACTTTTCTGTAGAACAGACAAGCTTCAACAGCAGGATGAAGCATCAACTACTCCCAGCATTTGTCTGAGATATTCAAAAGTTTCCCTGGGCAGTGGTTTTGTGAGAATATTAGCAACTTGTTCCTTAGAAGGAACATACTCCAACTTGACCTTCTGCTCAAGCACTTGTTCCCGAAGAAAATGGTACTTGATTGGTATGTGCTTGGTCTTTGAGTGCATGACTGGATTCTTTGAAATGCTGATTGCACTTGTATTATCACATAAGATAGAGACTGGTGAAGTGCAAGTGATTTGAAAGTCCTGCAAGGTCTGCATCATCCAAAGAAGTTGTGTGCAACAAGATGCCGCAGCCACATATTCTGCTTCAGCTGTAGATAAGGCAATCGAACTCTGTTTCTTGCTGAACCAAGATACTAATCTGGAACCCATGAAGAAAGCACCACCACTTGTGCTTTTCCTATCATCCACACTTCCAGCCCAATCTGCATCTGTGTAAGCATGAAGAGTGAGATCTGTATTTCTAGGATACCATAAGCCATAGTTTTGGGTCCCTTGAAGATACTTGAAGATTCTTTTGACTGCCTGAAGATGAGTTTCCTTTGGGTTGGCTTGAAATCTTCCAACAATTCCTACTGCATGTGTAATATCTGGTCGGGTACCTGTCAAATAGAGCAAACTCCCAATCATGGATCTATAAGTGGGTTGGTGAACTGCTGCTGATTCATCATTTGCACTGAGGCTGCATCCTGTAACCATGGGTGTACATACTGGCTTTGACTCTTCCATGCCATACTTCTTCAAGATCTGCTTGAGGTATTTGGTTTGAGACAAGAAGATACCTCCTTCATTTTGTTGAATTTGCAATCCAAGAAAATATGTCAATTCTCCAAGTAGTGACATTTCGAATTCTTTCTGCATAACCGAGGCAAAGTTTTGACTCATAGTCTCTTCATTGCTGCCAAAGATAATATCATCTACATAAACAACAAGAATTAGCAATTTGTTATTTTCAACTTTTATATAGAGATTGCTATCTGTTGATCCTTTTGAAAAGCCTTGTTGGTGAAGATATTTGTCCAACCGATAGTACCAAGCCATTGGAGCTTGTTTGAGTCCATAGAGAGCCTTTTTCAATCTGCATACAAGGTTTGGATCATTCCCAAGAATGAAACCATCTGGCTGCTCAATATATACTTCTTCTTCTAAGTCTCCATTCAGAAAGGCTGATTTCACGTCCATTTGAAATACCTTGAAGTTTTGAAAGCTTGAGAGAGCAAGGAACATTCAGATGGCCTCAAGTCTTGCTACAGGAGCAAAGGTCTCTTCAAAATCTATTCCTTCTTGCTGTGCATACCCTTTACAAACAAGTCTGGCCTTGTTCCTAGTTACTTCTCCATTTTCATTCAATTTATTCTTGAAGACCCATTTTGTTCCTATTACATTCTTATCTTTTGGTCTAGGAACTAATTCCCAAGTGTTGTTCTTTTCGATCTGCTCAAGTTCTTCATCCATTGCTTTGACCCAACATTCATCTTTGCATGCCTCTTTCACATTTTGTGGTTCAGTGGAGGAGAGTAATGCCAAATAGCTTGAAGCTTCTGCAAGTGTCCTTCTTGTTTGTACTCCTGCTTCTTTCTGCCCCACAATCTGAGATTCCAGATGATTCTTTTGAACATATCTGGATGGAGTCTTCTCTTCTATTCTTGTCTGCTCTTCTGGTTCTTCTTGAGGTTCTTCTTCTTCTTGAGGTTCTTCTTCTTCATCATTCCGTCTTTGAGGGTAGCCTTCATCTTCTTCAATGTCTTCATGATGAACTTGCCTAGGAATATATCCCTTCTCATCAACCACTACATCAATGCTGTCAACAATTTTGCCAAGTCTTTTATTGTAGCACTTGTATGCTTTGCTATGTGGAGAATAACCAAGAAGAATGCCCTCATCTGCTCTTGGTTCAAGTTTCCCAAGTTGCTCATCAGTATTCTTAATATAACATTTGCTCCCAAAGATTTTGAAGTGCTTCACCGAAGGAGTCTCACCACTCCAGAGCTCATGAGGTGTTTGAGTGCTGTTTACTCGGACATTTTTTTTGTTAAGAATAATAACCGCAGCATGTGCAGCTTCACCCCAGAAGGTTGCGGGAGTACCTGATTCATCAAGCATAGCACGAGCCATTTGTTGGATTGTTCTGTTCATTCTTTCCACAACCCCATTTTGTTGAGGAGTTCTAGCTGTAGAGAATTCTCTTCTTATCCCATGTTCTTCACAGAAATCAAAAAATTCGTTTGAGGTAAACTCCCCACCTCTGTCAGATCTGAGGCACTTAATTTTGTGTCCTGATTCATTTTCAACCAAGGCTTTGAAGGATTTGAATTTTTCGAATGCTTCATCTTTGTGCTTCATGAGCCCTAACCAAACAAATCTGGAGAAATCATCAATGAATAATATCAGATATTCTTCTCCTCGAGGTGTCCTCTTCCTAAATGGACCACATACATCTGTGTGGACTAGCTCGAGAGGCATGCTAGCTGATCCTTCCTTCTCTGGAAAGTTAGTTCTGGTTTGCTTTCCAAACTGACAAGATTTGCATATGGTATTGTCTGGAATTTTGATATCTGGAAGACCACGAACTGCCTGATATTTGCATGCTTTCCTTATTTGTGAAAAGCTTAGATGCCCCAACCTCCGATGCCATAGCCAATGTTCATCATCCTTGCTTAAGTAGCATTGTTGTCTTTCCTCAAAGATATATATATTATTTGGAGTCCTTCTTCCTTTGATCACTGTTTTACCTGTATCAAGATCGCGAACACAACATCCATTTGATCTAAATATTACCTCAGTTCCTTGATCGCACATCTGACTGACACTCAGAAGATTATGCTTCAATCCATCAACATATAAAACATTTCCTGCTTTGACATCCTCTTTCAACGGAGCAACACCTTTTCCTTTTATGGCTGCAGAGATATCGTTCCCGAAAGAAACTTTCTTCCCCTTTTCTAATGCGGTATATGACTCAAGCTTTTCTTTGTCCCCTGTCATATGCTTCGAACATCCGCTGTCAATGTACCATAGACTTTCTTGACCTTCTGCATAAAAGGATATCCCACATCTTTCTGGTTGTGATTCTTTTATTCTCCATGTTCTAACATTTGAGGTTTGTTCCTTCTGAGTTGTCTTCCGGAACCTGCTCCTGCATTCAGAGTCTTCATGACCAAAGTTATTACAAATAGAGCATTCAACTTCATTTTCAAGAACCGAAAAGTTGTTATAAGTCCTTTTCATGGTTCCAGTCATTCTCCCTTGTTTTTGAGCTTCTCTAGTCATGATCGTTTTGTAGGCAACACATTGAGCTGCTTTGTGACCGAAGTTATGGCAAGAAAAGCATTGGCCATTAAAGAAACTTCTGCGATAATCAGATCTATCATCCAACCGATTGTAGCTTCTATTCATTCTTGGAGCAAATTGGGAAGATTTTACCTGTGGCTGATTGTAGCTTCTGTTTAAGGCAGTTTGTCCCCGAATTTCTTGATGGTCTTTATTTGTTCTTGAGGTAAACTGTCCCTGATTCACCTGATGACTTTTATTTGGCCTTTGCTCGCTTCTCCTTGCTGCATCAAGATAACGTTTAGAGGTAGAGGCTTGAGATGTTTCTCCATTATATCCAAGACCTGTCTTGATCAGAGGAGATCGCTGCACATTGATAATCTCATCCAAGGTTTCAGATCCTTTAACAAACTTAAGATTAATTGCTTTGGTTTTCTCAATCTCCTTTCTAAGACAAACAATCTCACATTCCAATTTTTCAAGATGTTTTTCCTTTTCAGCTAGTTGACATTGTAGAGAATCAATAATAGCACTCTTCTCTTCTAAACAAACTTTGAGATCTTTCATTTCTTCATAAAAGCCTTCTACATCTATAGCATCCATGTAGTCATCATCTTCAAAGGCCATTAAAAGTTTATATCTATTACCTTGTTCATCTTCATCACTATTTGAAAGTCCATCACTATCTTCATGAGTGTAGTAGCTTTTCTTCTTTTCATATTGTTTCTTGTTCCATTTAACAGGTTCCTTTCCCTTGTCATTCTTATCTTTGTGAGGACATTTGGCAGCATAATGACCTACTCTTCCACAAGCAAAGCATTTAAAAGGTAACTTACCTCTGAACCTTCCAGAACCCCTTTGAAGATTTCTGACGAAATTTGATTCCTCTTCTTCATCTTCTGGCAGGTGACTTGCTTCATAATAATCTTCTTTGCCTGAAGCCTTGAAGGCAGCTTCTCTTCTGTCTGATGGACCTCCCTTTCTCATTTCATAAGCGGTTAGAATTCCGTGAAGCTGAGACATAGTAAGAATTTGCAAATTTTCCTTTTCTTCTATGGCAGATACTTTAGATTCAAACTTGGGGGAAAAAGATCTTAGAATCTTTTCAACCACAATAGCCTCTTTTATTTCTTCACCCAAGTTTTGCATGCAATTGACAATCTCATCTACCCTAAGGAAGTAGTTAGCCACACTTTCATCATTATACATTCTGAGAGTCTCATACTTAATCCTGAGAGTTTGAAGTTTAGCACGCTTTACCTGATCGTCTCCTTCATAGCTCGTGACCATTTTATCCCATATTTCTTTTGCAGATTTATAGTGCATTACCTTCATGAATTCTGATTGAGAGATGCATCCCAATAGAGTATTGACTGCTTTCGCATTTGTTTCATATTTCTTTTTCTCGGCTGGATCTGTAGGAGTAGCTGAAGGAAAAGTGTAGCCTGTCTCTATGATGTTCCAAACTTCTATACCAAGAGATTGAAGATATGCAGTAACTCTTACCTTCCAATAATTGAAGTTTGTCCCATCAAAAACCGGTGGCCTGATTGATGCTTCTTTCTCGTAGTTGCTCATGATGATCGATCTACCTTCAAGCGGTCAAGCTTCTCTGAAGGACCTGCTCTGATACCAATTGTTGGAAATAATACTGAGAGGGGGGGTGAATCAGTATTATCAGAACTATAAAACTTTTTCAATGCTCAAAAACATATACGCTACTTTCGTTAAGTGAACCAGCGTGTACACGCAACTGTGTCTAAGGAAAAAGGCGTATAACCAGAAATCTTATAATTCAGTCAGTTTATCTTCAGTTAAGTGCATAAGGACATTATTCACCATATTAAGAGTAAACAGATGCAGTAGAACAGATCACACAAAAACCACACACATGAACACCATGATATAAGGCGGAAACCCAATGTGGGTGAAAACCACCTGCTGCAAGTCGTCTCTATCTTTCTTTAATATGAAACTTCAGTTTACAATCTTTTTGTACTGGTGCAGCCTTATACCAGTACGCAGGCTACAACCTGCAGAAGGCTACAACCTTCTCTCGTTCTCCAAACTTCCTTGGAAGGGAGCTCCAACCCCCTTTGCTCTTGTACTAGCCAAGATACTAGTACGTAGGTGCTGGCCTACAATCTTCTTTCTTTCAGGTACCACCTTTCATACATTTTCAGGCTGGATATTCCTGAAGCACAACATTACAATCTGAAGACCACAATTCATTCAACTTTCACAACAGATCATTGAAGCACAAAACATCCAATACTAGCATCATCAATCACTGAACCACTGAAACCCTGTCAAACACCAGTTACCAGAACACAGAGCAGACTACAGAACTCTGCAATAACAGTCAGACCCAACTGTAACCCAAAAATCAAGCTCCAAAAGATATACGCTACTTCAATGAGAGAAACCCGCGTATACACGCGCTTTTACCGAAGCCAACCTGCGTACAGATCTAAAAATAAATTCTCTCAACTTGCAGCTGTACCAGACATCAGTTAGACCCAGAACATAACATTGCGTCAGTATGCAGATCTAGAAATATGCATAATCAACCATATCATAATAGTGCATTTCAAATCATTAGATCCCGATCTATCCTTAGATCTAGTCTTCCATCAACCGAAGTGATCTCTCCTTAGCTTAGATCAAGCAACCCAGAACCTGCATACCAGATCTCTTTCTTTTTCAGATATTCAAGCCTTTTCAAGATGTTTTTGCCTAATGATCTTCTTCTCCTTATATAGCCTTAGGCCTTGCTCAATACCAAGGGCCAAACCATAGAAATCCAATACCATCAACTTAGAAACTAGGGATCAACACGTCTGTCGAGATACTTTGGTCCAAATACATAGGCTCAAGTACCGAGGACTAACTACCACGGACCAAAGGGAAGCTTCCCGACATATACGCCCTTTTCTGTTCATGCATATGCGTGTATACGCGCCTTAGTATATAGCTCTCCTGCGTATACGCGACTTAGTATGCAGATCAATTGCGTGTATACGCAACTTCGACTTAATTAACCTGCGTATATGAGATTTTTCTTCATTATGTAATCTGAACAGAGATCTGTCGTCAAAGAGAGTTGCCATCAAGGACAACACCTGTATCATAGCGCCACACCTGTGCCAAAATGCCAACAATTTGTTTGTACTAGTAAAAATATTTTAGAATCTCAATGTTTGATTTGTGTATACTACTTAAAATATTTTGTGAAAGTTAAATACTTATTATCCATTTAATAATTATTAATAATAAATTAAAATTTAAAATCTTTATTTTAAAGTAAATATATATATTAGTCATACATATATATTAAAAAAATAGCATTAATTGATAATACACTTAATCATAAGTGTTTATGTTCAAAAACCATATATTCTATTTGGCGTTGCATATAGTCCTTGTATGATGTGCATGTCATTGGTTTTATTTTAATTTAAGTTATTTATAATGATATAACTCTAATGATGTTATTAGTCCCTAGCACAGGTAAGACAGGGACTACAGTAATCAAAATGGTGGCCTTTAACACTAATTTAAGCTACTAATGATAACAAATAAGCAAATTTTTTAGGGTTCACTACATATTTGACACTGCATTCTCTTTCACCATCTTATTTTGCCTCTTCTTGAGGTGGGGAGGAAAAACAATATGCTATATTTATCTATTTTCTTGGCATTCTGAAGCTGGTAAACTAATGATATCATTAGTCAAAAGAGTTAAATGTTAACTCATGAACAACAGCTAGTGGGTTATTAATATAGGCTGAAATTCACATTACATTTATGACTGCCCGGAGACAGGTCATGCCTATCGTGTCAAAATTATGGTTTGAATGACAACAATGGACATTACTTGCCTGCCTATCCAAATTTTTGTTTGTTGCATGTAAATTCATTCATTCAACTTTGTCGCTCCATCAACTCTATTGTTGGATTAATATTTTCTCCAAGATTATCTCTTTATGTGTCTGAACAAGATTCAATCCATCGATAACTGTTTGGACAAGCTTTGCTCCAGCGTTTGGTGGGAAACTCCATAGTGAAGCAATGTCATCAGAAGGCAGTTCTGCTCACCACATCTCGTTTGACATAGTGAAGCACCAACATCAGAAGGCCAATTATGCTCACCACTTTGAGAGGCTTTGTAAAAATGAAAGCATCTACAATACAAAGACTTCATTGGTATTTTTTTATTCAATAGAAAAAAACTATGTAGACAAATCTATGTAGACAATTTCAATGAATCTGCACATTTGTTTGCAAATTTTCATTCAATTTTTACTCCGTAGCTTAGCTAATGAAAATTTGATTGTTTTCAATGACATCAAAAATGAAAAAAAGACATGAAGATGAGCTAACTAGTTTTTTGAAACTGCTTCAGCCATGAAAAACTGGTATAACACTAGGATAGGATATTTACCCTTACACATTCATGTTAATGAAGCGTTCCCATCATTTCACACATGATTTCAGAAAGAGAACAAGAAATTTCAATTTACTTGTTGAAAAGAAACAACATCCTGGTTTCAAACCTAGAAAATTGTAAAATCAATCTCAACTCATCATGACCAGTGTGGTAAACCGCTTTGTCACTGTTATTTGCAATTTAAATCATCTTGATCATTCATCTATTTGTTTTTAAAGTTTTCTAGGGTAAATAAAAAATTTGTGGTGACAATTATAATTATGCACATTCCAATCAGTTTTCTTTGAATAAATCATAAACTATATGTCAATAAAGCATAGACTATATGCCAATTCAGATCAGTAAACCCATAGTTAGCTGCCCCAAACCAAAAAAAATTATCTTGTTTATTCCATTCAAATATAAATATTCAAATTACCCTCTCTTCCTAAGAAAAATAAATGCATATTAGTTGTAGGCCACATGTACAAACAAATGAATCCAAGAACCATCCATGGATTAAGAATGAGTGCAAACTGAATGGAATTTTGTCAAGACTACTGTTTTGGAAGTATTCATAAACTCGTAACCTTTCTAAGCCTTCAACTGAGCAACCAAGCAATTTCACTAGATTCCTGTTTTGAACACAACCAATGGTATTTGCTTCATTCATAAATTCAACATTTACTTGCCTTGTACCCATATACCGTCGTTTAAGTACAATCTCTCTACCATCAGGGAGAACTCCTTGTAGATCAATGAACTTCAAAATCTATTTTACTATCCACTTTTACAAGGAATCACTATTTCCAAATATCTAATTTATTTAATCGAAAGAGTTATTAAACTCTCACCTTAAAGACGGATCCAAAACCTCCATCTCTAAGTTTATTATCTAGTTTAAAATTGGAGGTAGCCTCTCTCAGGATGTCATGCTTGAAAATGAGTTCTTGATTTACTATGCTCAGCCTTAAGATAAAATCTTCTTCCTCACTTGCAGAAACAATTACAAGGTTCCTATTTATATTGCACACAAATTAATCAAGCGCATGATCTTAGATACTTAACACTGAATAAGTTTAGGACCTCAGGTCTAGGAAATCTCTTTCTAACATTTCAAATGAGAGAAAATATTCCACTTCCAAAGGACTATGACAACAATTAAAAAAACCACAACCACGCTACTCCCAGGCTTATAATCAACACCCTAGTTCTCTTGCCTTGTCGAAATATACACAAAAATCATGAGTGATGAGTAATCTATGTTCTACTTAACCAGAAATAAATGTTCCTCATGTGAGAAAAAATACTAGAGGACAAAGGGATTTCTCTTGGTGATGGTGCAAGAACAAAATTATCGAAAAATTCATAAACCTCATAACGTAAATAGCAGTTCTCAGATCAAAATTGTGCCCCAAGAAGTCCACTTTAGCATCCAAATATACTTTCTAAGGCATCTGCTAGGTACAATTTGTAGTTCATCTAGGAAAGTTATCGCCAACACTATGATAAGTAGTATATATTTGTCATTAAACTAGAAGGGGAAATAATTGAATTTGCAGAGAAAATCTTTGGGCTCCATTGAGCTTTAGTTGTAAAATTCAAGAGTAGGGCTTTCACAATATTTATGAAATATTGTGGTTTATTTATTTTCCTAGTGTTACAAATAATATTTTCTCCGTCACTGTCAATGTTTTTGTAAGAATTATGATTATCATAACGGAAGATGAAACTGTCTAGTTGAATGAATCTAAGAGTATTGTGGCATCCTTGGACAAGATTTTTTTAGCTGTGGATGCACATTGTTTGTAGTTAGAAGAATCTAAATCTCCTATGCACTAGACAAGCCCGTAAATAGCATTATGATTGTTTTTCCATTCAACAATAGAAGTATTGAATCAACTGGCATAAACATTATTCACCAGGGAATCTAATACTGTTGTCTCATAAAAATTTCAGAGTTGGTCATTGAATTTAAGGTATAATAGAGTGAAATATATGTTGATATAGTTGATTCGCTCATCGAAACTCGCCAGCATCATTTCTGCAACATTACAACCATACATTCCAACCATGAATGCATGTTTCAGTAAACGGACACACTGTATCTAAGTTTCAGGTGGTCCTTACAACAATATTGATAGTAGAAGTGATGTCCACAATTGAAAACCATGGTGGAAACACAATTTGAAACACATAATATTCTGTCGACGCATTTCGAACCAACCAGTGTGGTTCTTCGTCATGACAAGTTGAAGAAACAGATCCAGCTTAGCATGTTATATAGACCGAGCAGAGCCTCCAACGGCTAGTTTGGCCAACTGCTAATATTGACCAAAGGACCAGGATCAAAATAATAGTTTATCAGTAAATAACCAAAAAATAAAGGTCAATTATTATTAATAATAATTGACCTTTATTTTTTGATTATTTACTGATAAACTATTATTTTGATCCCGGTCCTTTGGTCAATATTAGCGGTTGGCCAAACTAGCCGTTGGAGGCTCTGCTCGGTCTATATAACATGCTAAGCTGGATCTGTTTCTTCAACTTGTCCTGACGATGAACCACACTGGTTGGTTCGAAACGCGTCGACAAATGACATTCCATGTGATTTTCGCCGAAATCTTTCTCTAACTTAATATGGATCACAGAAGCCTAAACTCTATTACATAATATTCTATCTGCATCGAGTGTGGCTCCTCTCTTGGACGATTGTCTAGATAGGTGGTGTTCTCCCGTGGGGTTTTGGATGTGAATAGATAGTTGTATCTGCACGACACCATGTTATGTTTTCTTTATGGGATGGAATTATAGTTTAAAAAATTTCAAATCCAGCAATAAACTATTATAGTATGGTTTCACCTCTTCTAAAGTGGGACATAATGAAAGAAATTGATCAATATTCATTCCATGAAAGGTTATTCCCTCTTAACTCTCTCCAACCTGGACTCACCTCCCTCTCATAGTTCCTACTCAGGATCCCTTCCTTTCCCTCTATGAAATGGATGGTAAATGAAGTAAGGAGTTTCTTTGGTCTAGAAATGCATCCTATCAACACATCCTATCAAGCTAAAGAAACCTGCCAACCACCTGCCATTAAGTTTATCATTGTCAATTAGAAAGTCAATGTAAAGTTCTCAATTGATATTGATAAAATTGAAAGTAAGGCTTCTGGTAATGAGTAAGGGAATTTATGAATGTTTCTCTATGATCAACGGGATGCCATCAATTTCTTACAAACTTACTCCAACCTCAAAAGCTAGATTTGCTTTCATCCAAATTCCAGGTTGGTCCCACAAAAACGAACAGAATGACATTAGTAGTAACCCATTGAACTACCTAACCTTGGAAATAGAAACCAAATGATCCAACCAAGGAAAGAACCCACTATTGAAGAAAGACTCTCATCACTAAAGATACTCAGAAAAGGGTCATGCATGCAGGCCTCATTGAGTCCATAGAAGTTGAGAAATGTATGGTCTCCACTGATTTTCTTGTCCTATATCATGATCAAACTGATGTATGTCAGTTTGTTCGTCTCTACAGATGGCTCTACAAGGAGGAACTAAAAGTCTTCTTCAAAATATGGATAATAAAATTCCTAACAATTTATAATGATGGTTTCTCTAAGTGGTAATAAGTTAGAGCTATTTAGAAATAGAGCGTGCCAGTTTGGCATGTGTTATTATGGCCTACTTCCACATTGGAGCTTCACATGAACCCAATCAATGAGTAAAGTATACCAAGATCCATTCCTATACCATATCGATATCGATAACAAGCATTTGAGTCATCAATTCCAAATACGGATTAAGATCCAAAACCATAGCCCATTTATTCGGGACAAGAAATGTTGTTGATATAAAAGGAAGAGGCAGAGGTAGATCTAATAGGAGTAAAGGGAGCTAATCATGATGTTTTGAAAACCCATATCCATTTGTATATGCTATGACCCGTCTAATGGCTATATTATCACCCCAAGAAACTCTCCTAGGTTGTATCTCAGAGATGCTTGGGAACATTACAAACTCAACAAAAATGTCGGAAATAAATGGATGAATGGAAGGAATGATGCATATTCAAGCCAGATAACCACTTCTACTATGCTTAACCCTAGAAATGGGTGAACACCCCCAGACTACAAGGCTTTAGACCACCAATTACTCACAGTTTGAGGATTAAGTGAACATGGAGAATACTAACCACACCTGCAGATGCACAAGACCATGTGATGGCTGGCTGCAACCAGTAAAAGGTCTGCAAATCTATTTCCTAATGCACAGACAGGATGATATCTCTCTGGCACTAAGTAAACAGAAACCTACATACACATTCAATGATACATTCTAGATTCTAACACAGAGGTGGGATGAGAGCCCCTCTAATGCTAAAGATCAAGAGCACATGAAAAATGCATAACAGGCACAGCCTAGAACAGAATAGAAGTGGAAAGTGAGAAATTAATAGCAAAAGAAGCTTGTATTAGCTAAAAATGAAGACCAAATGTTGCTGGTATCACAGTAGTTACAGTCTCCAGAAGTTGAACTCTACATCAAAACTACAACCATCAACCCTCATTACATCGTGTTTCTGGGTATATATAGAGGTTGATTACAAAAATATCTGCTATCCTATGGGTGGAGGGGTCATAATGGACCACCAACCACATTAACTATCTAATATGGGTCTCTGCTACAAACTGCATGCTTTAATGAACAAAATTGGCCTTTTGAGATATTATGTTGTCCTTCTCGAGCAGGTGGAGTGTTGACTGAAAGAAGTTCCATAACTGATAAATGGCTTCAATTTCCTGAGGTTGTCCTTTTATTCTTGGCCATTCTTCCTTGTTAAATGTAGTTGCTGAGGATTTAGTGTGCAGGAATTGGATTCTGGCCTCCTTCCTCCTTCGGGTACACTGGACAGGCTAAGGACATGGGCAGCATGGCGGAAGCATGGTGGATAAAGATCAACCTTTGGATCGCGTGGATCGAGGTGGGAAACAGTTTGCAGTGGCTATCGAGAGACATGAGATCAGGACAAACGAGGGCCATCAAATCGCGGTTGGGTAGATCCGACGGTGATCGGGAGGCGAAAGCACACGGGAGATAACACGCGGGGACAACGGTATTGGTGGCGGGCAGTATTCCCCGCACCACTTATGGGAGGATGGCGGTATTCGTACAGACCCACGCGATCCCATTCATCGCTTGACGTGTGGCTAATGGGACAAGCGGAAAACCACTTTCCCAGCTAGCTAACGTGCGTGCAGCTTACGGGCGCGGGACGAGCGATTACTATTGGATCAGGTGATGGACAATTAGATGGCAGGAAATAACGCACGTTTTATGTGACTATTGTGATAGGGAAAGCATTGGATGGTCAGATAACATTTGTTTTGGGGCACGCGGTCATATAGGTTTAAACCCTTAGCGCCGAGGGTTTTACATAGGAGAGGGGCTTACACAGGATTTTGGTAGAAAAACAGAGATGAAGGGGTTAAGGGAGAATAAGGAGAATGAAGGGAAAGTGAGGAAAAGAATTGATGTGAGCCTCCTTCAAGCACAAAACACATGGCCAAGCTGCCATTGAGACTTAACAGTTGAATTAAATAGCAAAGCTAACACTGGCTCCTTTTGGGGATGAGATCCTCCCTGTAAGGTCTCAAGAACCTGCAGATCAATGCCTTTCGAGATGAAAATGAATTAGCCAAAATTCCTAGTGTTCCATTGGGCATGGATTCTAATTGAACCTACACTAAAACTAATAAAGCAAAAAATTTACAACTTTTAAGGACAAAGACCTTAAATCACATAAATTTTCAGAAAACGCCCATTGACTGGGCCATCAAAAACTTCTTCTCCTCCCATACTTTTCAATATGAAGGTGTTGTTCCCTTGAATCTGAGAAATGATAAAAGGCCTTGTCCAGAAAGCATCAAACTTCCCATGATTTCCCTTCTTTTCTTTAAGTGCATCCCATTTCAGAACAAAGTCTCCAACCTGAAAATTATCTATCTTTGTCTTCCTGTCAAAAGCATCCTTGATCTTTTTTTGATGTGTTGCAGCCATTTCAAACAGCTATTCTCTAATCTGATGTACCTCTGCTAAATCAGTGATCCTTTTTGCCATGTCTTCTTCTTCATTCTGTTCTATTTGAAGGAATTTTTCCACAGGGAGAATTAACTGAATTGGGAATATAGCTTCAGTGCCATATACCAGCTTGAAAGGAGAATTCCCTGTAGATTTCTTAATGGTCACTATGTCAGCCCAAAGTACATACTTGAGCTTGGAATCCCAATTCTTTTTGTTGCCCTCTAACAGCTTTTTGATTATCCTTATCAGGCTTTTATTAGAGGATTCTACTAGACCATTGTCTTGCGGATAATACGAGGTGGAATGAACCAGTTTAATACCCATTGAATCACACATATCCACCAATTCCTTTGCCTTGAAGGCTACTGCATTATCCGTGACTAATTTATGTGGACAACCAAACCTGGTAAAGATATTTCAATTGAAAACTTCATGATCACATTATGATCAACCCTCCTGGTAGGGATTGCTTCAATCCACCTAGTAAAATAATCAGTGGCTACTAATATCCATTTGTGCTGGCCACTGGAATGTGGATTGATTTCTCAAATGAAATCCAAGCCCCACTACTGAAAAGGTCCTTTTGCATGTATTGGTTTTAAGGGCAGGGACTTCAATTGCTATTTTCCTTCAAATCTTTGGCACCTGTCACAAGATTTAACAAATGAAAATACATCCGAAAATAAGGAGGGCCAGTAGTACCCAACTCTGAGGATCTTATGGGCAGTGGTTTTCTAATAATGGTGCCCTCCACACATGCTAGAATGAAACTACTGCATGACTTCTATTGACTGTTGTTTGTCCAGACACCTCAAAAGCATTCTAGATGGATCCCTCCAATAGAGTAGATTTTTATGGATACAATATTTTGCTACCCTAAGCTTTATAGTTATGGCCTAACTTTGAGCAAGGTCTGGGGGAATTTCTAGCTTCAGCAAGAAATTAATTATTGTCGAATACCAATCACATGAAACTATATTTTCTACCACTGGCTGCCTTTTCTCTGGTTCAGCTGCTTCCTCTTCTTTTGTCTGACCAATTTTTGCAATTGTGCACAGGAAATCAATATCTAATGATCTACAATTTTCTTCAACTGACAATCTGGCAAGACCCTGACCTCTAACCAGCTTAGTAGGCTTCAGTTTTATATTAAATTCAATCATCTTTGCAATTCATTTGGCCCTTCTTCCATCAGCATCAGGTTGTGTTAAGACATCTTTTATTGCAGCAGAGGGTACATATGCAATTATCTTGGAGTGCAGAATGTAAACTCTGAAAGATTTCAAGGATTTGATGAGAGCATATGCTTGTTTTTCAATAATGTCATACCTCAGTTTAGCATCCCTTAAGTTTTTGCTGAAAAATGCCACTGTATGCTCTAAACCTTCTTCATCTGCTTGTAATAACACTGCTACAATGGTGTCTCCAGAGGAAAATGAAACTATCTGGAACTCCTTGCTATAATCTGGACTACTTAGAGTGGGAGCTTCCATAATGGTTTTTTTAATAGACTCAAATGATTTTCTTGCTGCATCAGTCCATCTGACCTTTGACCCTTTCTTCAACATGGAGGTAACATGCTTCACCAATTCTCCAAAATTTGGTATAAACCTCCTCACAAAATTTATTTTTCCCAGAAAGGATTGGAAAGCCTTCTTTGATCTCAGGATAGACAAAGTATGTATTGCTTTTACTCTTTCTGGGTCAATTTAGACACCTGCAGCAGAAGCAACATGTCCCAACAACTTGCCCTCTTCTAAAGCAAATTGTGATTTTTTAGGATTGACTGAAATTCCAAACTTTCTGCACTTCATAAAAACTTTCTTTAAATGCGGCAAATGATCTTGATGGCTACTGGAGTATATTGTTATATCATCTAGGTAGATAAGGACAAACTTATCCTTCTCTCCCACAAATGCTATATCCATAGCTCTCTGAAAGGTAGCTCCAGCATTCATCAATCCAAAATGCATCTTGACATACATAAAAGTGCCCAAGGAGTGGTGAATGCAGTCTTCTCTTCATCATTTGGATGCACAACAATCTGATTAAACCCTGAAAATCCATCCAGGAAAGACATTACTTTGGCTCCTGAGACCTTCTGCAGCAAATGCTCCATCTTGGGTAGAGGATAGTTGTCTTTCTTAGAGCATTTGTTTAAATTTCCGAAATCAACACACAGTCTGATTTCTCCACTTTTCTTCCTCACTACCACCAAATTGGCTAACAATTTTGAATATCTGAGAGGGACTATGATCTTGGCAGCGAGCAATTTTTTAATTTATTTTTCAATCAGAGGAAGAAGCATAGGATTTATTGGTCTTAGCTTCTGTTTGAAAGGAATGGTGTCTTTATCCAGAGGTATTTTATGCTGAATAATCTTTTTATCATAAGTTTTCAAGTCACTATACTCCCAGGCAAAGACATCAGCAAATTGCTTCATTAAATTGCAGTATTCAAAACTTTGGCCAGTAGACAAATGAGTGGACAAATTTATGTATCTAGGTTGACCTGGACTCCCTATATCATGCTTACAGATTGCAGATTGATCTTCCTTTTGGACAGCCTTGTAAGGCACATCATTTTGGTCAAAAAATCTTTCTAAAGGAATTAAACCCTTAGGAACATGATTGCTGGGAAGATGGACAATGTTATCGTTGCCAATTTTGTTTCTAAGCTGGGACTGGGGTTTTTCTTCCAAGGCTTCATTTTCTTGGTCAATTTGCATTTCGGAAAACTCATCAATGACTTGCAAAAACCTATTTATTTCATCATCCTCATAAAAAACTTTCCAATGCTGGACATTATCAGGCAAGGATAGTCTATACTTCATTTGGACTTCATAAGCTAGTTTGGGAGGCATGGGAGGAATAAACAGGCTAGCAGAGACAACAAGAGAATCAGCAAGCTGATTTTTGGCTCTAGGGATATATGAAATACAGAAATTATCAAAGGAATATTTGAGTCGCCATACCTCATCTCTGTATGCTTTCAGCCTTGGGTGCTTTGCCCGAAATGTTTTATTTACTTGCTGAATGATCAAATCAGCATCTCCAAACACCTTTATGTTCCTAATTCCTCTATCTTTTGCTGCATTAAGGCCCAATAGCGGAGCCTCATACTCTGCTATATTGTTTGTGACTTGAAAAACTAGTTTAAAAGACAATTGTGTGCTTTTTTGCTCCGGAGATACCAGCACCACCCCTGCTCTTGCAGTCTCCTTGGAACATGCTCCATCAAAGAACATCTCCCAAACTCGACTTCCTTGCTTTTCCTCGGCTTGATTTTTTGGTTTCTTGAGTTGCATTGAGGCCTTCTGAGATTCTTCTATTTGGAGGATACGTGCTCCAAAATCTGTGTCCACAGCATATATGGGATGATTAGTAGGATTCTTCTCATCACTGATGATGTATGCCAGTTGTTCTTCTCTGTACAATCTCCTGCTTTCTCCTCCAAAAACTGGGACAGTGGCATAAGATAGATCATTTTGTAATGTCCCACCTAGTCTCTTAATCCATAGTCTGGACAACAGCATGCCAAACTTAGGAGGGACATCTGCTACCACAATATCCATCGTCAAACTCTTCATGGGTAGCTAAGTTAGGGTAATGGCCAGGTCTCTGATTAATCCTAGGCATTTCACTTTCCTTGAATCAAAAGAGAATAAATCATGATATGGTCTAGTGATATCAAGGCCTAACTCTTCCATGACAGCTTTAGGCATCAAATTGTGGCTGGCCACTGTATCTAGTAGGCAGGTGTGGAGGATTTTGTCATGAATGGTCAAGGAGACATAGAAAGATGGAGAATTATTATCAGCAGGTTCAATCATGGGGCTAAGCACAATGGGAGGCTCGTCATATTGCAAATTGACAGAGTTAGTGGAGGTTTGTGTGATTTCCATCTTAAGGGCTTCAAGGATAGGCTTTCTAAATACTTCACTTTTTACCAACTCTACCAGAGGCATAGATATTTTTAATTTCTGGACTTCTAACTCAAAGCTAAAAGAGGAAGGTAACTTATCAGAACCTCTTACCTCTTGGACTGGTGCTTTGAGGATGACTGGATCAGGTGCTGGTCTTCTCTATCTAATATTCTGTGACTCTGTTTGGACAACAGCTCTTTGGGAAAGATTCTCCTTGACATTTTTTTCATTTGACCTCGGATTATATCTTTGTTGTTCACCAATTTGCAGAACAGCTTCTCTGTCCCATTCTTGACTTATTTGGTCATGCAGCAGTGATTCTTTATACATAGCCAATGTTAAAAAGGCAGCACTTCCTTTATCTTCCATGCAATGAATTTCATCCTCATCTTCAAACTGTCCCTCCTCCAAGACTACATTTTGGAAAGGATCTTTAACCTTTTTTTCTTCATTTATTTTTTACCCCTCTGAATTATTTGCAACTGTTCATTTGCTCTTCTGAAAGGATTTGGGTTTCTTGGAACAAATGTGTTCTACTGCCTTGTTTTTCCTTAATTATGCTCAACCTTTAGCTTAGATATTTCAGCAGCCAATGACTCTATCATCTTAGTCACTTTATCTAATTTGGGTTCTGAAGATGAGGCAGAGGAAGTAGAAGCCTGACCTCTCCGCCTCCTTCTATTAGCATGACTCTTTAGATTTTTTGCAGCCATAATGCTGGATTCTACTTCTAGGGCTGCATCCTGCATGTCTGCCAGTGTAGCACATCTTCTTTCTC
Source organism: Pinus tabuliformis (assembly GCA_031772625.1). Classification (NCBI taxonomy): domain Eukaryota; kingdom Viridiplantae; phylum Streptophyta; class Pinopsida; order Pinales; family Pinaceae; genus Pinus; species Pinus tabuliformis. Next base: position 85,455,313 of record CM062806.1, on the reverse strand, counting down.
TCAATAATAGGCAGAAATCCGAGTCAAAAGCATTGGCATAAGTGAGCTTGGCAGAGGTGGGGGTAGGCTTTACCTCAGCTGGTATCTTACTATACATACGATTGAATCTCTTATTAGAATCAGGCAATGATTCCCCATTTTCCCTCTTCATGTTACCAAACTCAATATGATAATATAGCAAATCTTTTTTATCTCCCCAGTGCTTCAAAAATACTTCATCTAAGGCTTCAATATCAGCAATAGATCTAGGGGCTAGTTCTCTGAACCACTTTCTCGCCTCTCCATCAAGGCTCTGTACAAAAACTCTCATCCACACATCATTTTCACTTATATCTATGTTATTAGCATAACTATAAAAAGCTTCAATGTGTTCTTTAGCTATTACTCCCTCTGTACCAGTGAACTTGGGCATATATTTATGATATTCTCCTGCTCGCATAGCATTTAAACGAACAGGCAAGACCAGAGGTCCATACCTGGCAGCTACAATCCTTTCTATCTTCGTAGGAGCTTGCTGGCCTGCCATGACTGGGATATGTGGAAGAGCACTTGTAGATTGAGCAATATGAAACAATGAAATGGATGGCAGAGATAAGGGAATATGATGCACTGTATGGGAGACTTTCTTTGGAATGAAATCCAAAGGGGAACTAGATGGACAAGGAGCTTTACGAATCTCTGCAGGTGTTTGTTTACTAGCAACACTAGGCTCTAAGTCTTCAAATTGTGTATTCTAAACTAAAAACTCCTCATGAAGAGACAAATAAGATTTCTTGGGCTTACCTAATCCTGATGCTCCTTTCTGTGATGTTTTCTTCGGTTTAACAATCCTCTTGGGGTCAATCACTAGAACAGCTGGTGATTTCTGAGGATTTCTTTGAGTGTGTCTCACAAATTGAGTCAGGAATAAACTGTGGAGTCGCCAAAGGTTGGTCTTCCTCCAGTGGAGTCGCCAAATAGATGATTACAACCAAAAATGTGCCCAGACCTTGTCTATCATCAAAGTCTAGAACTGTGTCGTTCTCCTAGGGAAGCTCAGCTTCAATCTCCTCTCCCTGGCAATGGCGCCAATTAATGTTATCACCCCAAGAAACTCTCCTAGGTTGTATCTCAGAGATGCTCGGGAACATTAAAAACTCAACAAAAATGTTGGAAATAGATGGATGAATGGAAAGAATGATGCATATTCAAGCTAGATAACCACTTCTACCATGCTTAACCCCAGACATGGGTGAACACCTCCAGACTACAAGGCTTTAGACCACCAATTACTCACAGTTTGAGGATTAAGTGAACATGGAGAACACTGACCACACTAGAAAATGCACAAGACCATGTGATGGCTGGCTGCAACCAGTAAAAGGTCTGCAAATCTATTTCCTAATGCAGAGATAGGATGACAGCTCTCTGGCACTAAGTAAACAGAAACCGGCATACACATTCAATGATACATACAAGATTCTAACGCAGAGGTGGGATGATAGCCCCTCTAATGCTAAACATCAAGAGCACATGAAAAATGCATAACAGGCACAACCTAGAACAGAATAGAATTGGAAAGTGAGCAATTAACAGCAAAAGAAGCTTGTATTAGCTGAAAATGAAGACCAGACACTGCTGGTATCATAGTAGTTACAGTTTCCAGAAGTTGAACTCTACATCAAAACTACAACCATCAACCCTCATTACATCATGTTTCTGGGTATATATAGAGGTTGATTACAAAAATATTTGCTATCCTATGCACGAAGGGGTCATAATGGACCACCAACCACATTAACTGTCTGATATGGGTCTCTACTACAAACTGCATGCTTTAATGAACAAAATTGGCCTTTTGAGATATTCTGTTGTCCTTCTCGAGCAGGTGGAGTGTTGACTGAAAGAAGTTCCATAACTGATAAATGCCTCCAACTACCCGAGGTTGTCCTTTTCTTCTTGGCCATTCTTCCTTGTTAAATGCAGTTGCTAAGGATTTAGTGCGCCAGGTACTGGATTCTGGCCTCCTTCCTCCTTCGGGTACACTGGACAGGCTATGGGCATGGGCAACATGGTGGAAGCATGGTGGATAAAGATCAACCGTCGGATCACATGTATTGACGACGGGAAATGGTTTGCAGTGGCTATTGGGAGACGTGACATTAGGACAAACGAGGGTTTTCGGATCGCAGTTGGGCAGATCCGATGGTGATTGGGAGGCAAAAGCACATGGGAGATAACATGTGGGGACGACGGATTTGGTGGCGGGCGGTATTCCCCGCACCACTTACGGGAGGATGGTGGTATTCGTACAGACCCGCGCGATCCCATTCACCGGTTGACGCGTGGCCAATGGGACAGGCGGAAACCGCTTTCCCCGCTGGCTAACGCGCGTGCAGCTTACGGGCACGGGATGAGCGATTACCGTTGGATCGGGAGATGGATGATCAGACGGCGGGAAATAACGCATGTTTTATGTGACTGATGTGACAGGGAAAGCGTCGGATGGTCGGATAACGTTTGTTTTGGGGCATGCAGTCATATAGGTTTAAAACCTTAGCGCCAAGGGTTTTACACAGGAGAGGGGCTTACACAGGATTTTGGTAGAAAAATAGAGATGAAGGGGTTAAGGGAGAATAAGGCGAATGAAGGGAAAGTGAGGAAACGAACTGATGCGAGCCTCCTTCAAGCACAAAACACACATCCAAGCTGCCATTGAGCCTTAACAATTGAATTAAATAGCATAGCTAACAGCCTCAACACAAGATGAGAAGCCAAGCCTAATACCGTCACAACTTGTGTATACATATAAATTACTATCGGCCTTTGGATATAAGGTTGAGCACCATAGTTTTGGAATAGTTCATCAATCACATGGAATAGTTCATCAATCACATCTCTCACCTAGAGACATATGGAACCGTAGCCTTTTCTTATTGAAATCAGGGGCGATGACTTGTTTAGGGCTATGAATCTTTTGACGCTCAAGCCCGCTTCCTGCTCAAGGCAGGGACTAGCTGCCATGCAACCTCCCTTGTTTTTTTTTCTTTTAAATCTCAGAAATATATTATTTAAATTAACGTCATACTTGTTTGATTGAATTGCAAGTTCAATCCATTTATAATTATTACTTATTCTTATTATTTTACAAACTTCTAATATTTATAAGTTTATTTTCTAATCTGAGTATTGTCGAGAATGAAATGTACGACAGAATGTCAACTGTATTCGAAAATGCTTAGTTGAGGAACCATAATAATAATAATAACTTTACAGTAACAATTACTAGGTTTAATAATTAAATAATTTAAATTTTAAAAACATATATATTTTTTATAATTTCTTAATTTCTTAATTCTATAATAAATATTTTAATAATAATAATTGTATTATAATTTAATTTTTACATAATTTTAATAATTTATTTTTTTCGTAAGTCAAAACATTTCTAGTAATTTATAAGAATTTTACATCGTAACGGTCGCATCTGCCTACATCCTCACCCATATACGCTTTATTGTCCATAAATACAAACAAAAAAATGGATATTAACTAAACAAAACTCAAAGTCCACATGCCAATGGCCCAACAAGCCCAAAAATGAGCAAGAAACAACATACATCTAATGCTCTTCATTACACATCTCCCTTTTTGGGACCTTGAACAAAATTACCACCATCATTAGGGTGATGAAAAGCATCATAAACATGGAGTTGCATACGGGCCATGTGTCCTTCAAAGTTGTCCATTTGGTCGTACAATCTCTTCTCGTTGCGACAAAGAGATTCTTGATGGTCCAGAAAGTGCCATTGATTGTGTTGTATATCATTGAGGAAGATAATGACTTCATTCCTATCATTGTCACAGCTTGGGCATGTTGGTCAACCAATGGTTGCACCAGATGAAGCTTCTATAGAGTCAAAAGGAGGAGGTGAAACTACTCTTCTAGGAGAGCTGCCAAGAGGATGCCCTAACTCTCCTTCATTAACTAGTGAGCCCCCTTGAGGGAATTCTCTATGGCCCCATTGGCCCTCACGACGTCGTGGTCAACTTCACTATCTCTGCATGGAAAGTCCTTGCAAGCAACTTCTTAGACACACAACAAAGAACCCCCCTATTTCTCTACAGAGAACACTTTATCACCACCCACACACAAGCTTGGAAACAAGAGAGTATATATGTATCTCTCTCCTTCTTAGAAAAATAATATATAGTTTCCTAGTAATATACACAAAACCCAAATCAATGCCACACTGAGAAAAATATTTCTAAAAGAGTACCCAAAGACTACATTTTTTCTCTCCACCCTCCTGGGCTTGCAAAATAGAACAGGGAGGTTGACCAGAAATGTAGCCCCCACACGAATTAGCTTCTAAAACTCAACAACACCATACCTCTTGCAGTGTGGCACACACTTCAAGTCTTGGCTATAGGTAACCACTACCAACGCCAACTCCCTACACACTTTTGGGCAAAGAGAACCGTGATATTCCCCAAATGAGACACACCATGGAAGGGAAGAACATACATAACAAGACCACTCACACCAGGAATATAATGATAGTCAAAATGAGCTTACTTGACATTTAAAACATGCACTCAGTGAATTCCACAAAAGAATTGCTATGGACCAGACGAAAAACATACTTACAACACATATTTCATTAAATTTGGAATTAAATAGTGGATCTAGAATAATTTCAAAATAACCAAAAAGCTCAATTATATTAATGTCCTTGTAATAAAAATTTTCCAATTTTAACGAAATATGTGTTTTACCCGCAACAATTTGTTAGTGGCCAGCGCACTATCTCCTCCACTAAGTTGCACGCCTGATAGTCAAATTTCCTGATTGAATTCTTTTACGCCATAGACCACTCTCACAGAGATATTCGAATCCCATGTGTGCATCAATCCCGTGTCCTAGATTTTCAGTTGCAAAGTAGGGGAAGACCACACTTCAATGTCCTCACACCACTGGAATACATATGAGGTTGCACACCAATCAATGTAAATGCATGGCTCTTCAGAGAGGTCACCCATAAATTCGATGTAGACTGATCCTTCTACGGAGCCAGTTTTCATCTTTTGAAGCCTAGAAATCCTTTAAATTTAAAAAGAGGTGCATGTCAATATTTTGGAGGGAAAATAAAAAAACTAATTTTTTCAATTGTATTTTTTACTTATCTCCTTATAGATTTACTCAAATTTCAAGTGTAGACACTCGTTGGATGCATAATTAAATTCCGCATCCAACGTGTGCCCATTATGCATACGTTTGAGAAGACTCAAATTAATAAAAAATGAATATACATTAAAAACACTTGTTCAACATGTTTTTTCTAATGTATCTTCAATTTTTATCAATGTGGGTCTTCTCAAACATATGCATAATGGGTGGCCGTTGGATGTGGAATTTAATTTCACATCTAACGAGTGCCTTTTCTTGAAATTTGAGTAAACCTATAAGGAGATATGCCAAAAAAATCCATATAAAAAAAAAGTAGTTTTCTTCTTTTCCCTCCAAAATTCATAGCTTTTATTTTATTATTTTTCCTTTGGAGGCCACTGTTAGGCTAAAATTTCCTCCAATGCTTCTTTGGTTTTGGTTCACACAAGTCTAAGGAAGGTCTATAGAGAATTGGCCTGCTTGAAGTTGAAATTTTAGGGTCCGAAGTTCACATTTTTGTTTTAGGGTTTTAATCCTCAGTTTCAGGCTTACCACTGTGAAATTTTGGTTGCAATCACATGGAGGTTAGCTCATCCATGTGTCTGAAGCCTTTCAGCCGTATGAACATCACATATTACCTATGGTTGGAAAGTAGGTTTTTTTTTGGACAATTATCGTTGTTGACTGCAGTTGATCGCAAATCACTAAAGTTGATTATAGTCTGGTGAAGTGATATATGATCAATACCTTTTCTAGGATCAACCTCTTGGATGTTGTTTAGTTTATTTTTCTAGATAGGATAATGGTTGAAGATATGGATCATTTCACTCTCATTTTTCTAAATCATTCAATGAAAATATAATAAGAGGAATTTGAAAGGGTTTTCCCCATAATAGGTTTTCCCCTAGCCTCTTACCAATCCCAGTGTCTCTATGTGTGAAAGATTTTATTCTATTATTCCTTTATATTTTGCTGCATTGATGATGATATCTTTCTTTCTATATAGCTGCATATGTTATTGATATGAATAATGTTGTAAATATGGATAATGTTATGATGATGGGTGAATTTAATATGTAAATAATTAAATGCAATTATAAGACAAAAGATAAATATAGCCCTAAGAAAATTCAACATGGTTTCAGAGCTGGGTTGAAGAAAAGTCATTGAATTCACTTCTATGAAAAAACCATTGATGGAAGAAAAATAATATGAAGGAGACCTAAAACAAGGCTAGAGTTTGAAGGAAGCCCTAGGGAATTTAGTTATTATGGTTTAATGGATTTTATGAAGTTAGGGTTTGAAGAAACCCTGTATGATGAAAAAGATTTGAGATATGCAATCTAGAAACCTTGGCATGACCAATGTGAAGATGTTCAAGCACTTGTGATAGGTTTTATGTAGCACTATATGGGATAGCCTCAATTAATCCCAGTTTCTCATCAAGTTGGTTGAAACATAATGAAGGAAACAATGGACAATGGACAATCATGATCACTCTTGAAGGCTGGTTCAAGAGGGAGATGATCACTTCTCATTGAAGTTAAGTACATTTTTTTATTTACGTTACTTCTTTATGTCTTTACCTTTGTTTAGATTTATTGATTTGATCATTGATTATACGTCCTGCATGTATATTTGAGTATTTGGATACTTATAACCTCTTGATGATATGTGATAAGTGGATCCTTCAAGAGGGTCATCTAAGGTGTAGGAAAAGAAATATTTTGTAGAAAGAGAAGGGCTAGTGCTAGGAAAGGAAAGTGGAACCTTATGAAAATTTGACAAAGTTCTCCAAATGTCAATGTTAAGGTGCATAGGGATCTGAATACTACACAATATGCATGGTGAATTTTTTCAATTTTATGTTTTAGCTATAATATTGAATGGCATCATAAGCCATAAGGTATGATGGGAATTTCACCTTCATGAATGACTCATATATGTATATGAAAGTAGGTTTGGTTTATGGTACATATTGGTGATCTTGATATTTTATATTCTAAGTCATAGCAAAGCTACTTAGAAACATTTCTTTTTGATATATTGGTATACTTGATATTTGGTAAATCATCTCATATCTTAGACATGGTGGATTTATTGATCTCATAAAGAAGGTTATCATAATGATTCTTATATATGGTAGCTTGATACTATTGATAATGTTTGCGATAATCATGGTAACCTTGATGATAAAAGTGTAACGATAAGATTGATGCTCAATATATTCTTTTTGACGTTGGTTAGGTTTCGATAAGCATAGTAAATTTGACAATGTGAATGCCATGACTTGTTGGATTGAGTTATGTGATAAAGAAGAAATGAGTTGATCATGATTCTTGAAGTATACTCCTATGAGTTGTTCTAATTACTTGACACTAACCCATGATGAAATTTTTATGACAGGTTCATGTGTGATGATGAAATAGCTGATGCCAACATGTTATGACCATGGTGAATACATGTTTTAGAACTTGATATAGCTTGATTCCATGATCTAACATTTCTATTGATGCATGACAGTATTATGATAGAAAATTTAATGTTTTGAATAATGATGACCAAATTGGATTCCCATTTAGAGAGAGAAACTCTCCCTAAGATCCCCACGCCTATTAACATTTACATTAAATGTATAGAATATTATTTATTGTTAAAGTAATAGTTTTTTAACCTGAATAGACAAATATTTGATGTTGTTGGTATGTAGTAAGATTTGGTTTGAGAAGATAAGGTTTCTCCTAGTCTAAGCCCCAACCACACAAAAGAAGGATTATGGGTGCGGTTGTGCCTGTAGGTCACAAAAACTAAATCCCTAAGTAGAAATAACACTTCATTTCATTAATATCAGAATAATGAAATACGCTTACAAACAGAATGGAAATAAACTAGCTCAGGCTATGGTAGATTATGTATAGGAAGAGATGCGGTGGTCACATGCCTCTGAATTGTGTTAAAATGCAGCTCAAATCCATATTTATTATTGAGAAATAGTGGAAAACCCTATACATCCAAAAACCTAGCCCTAGTAGATGAAGCACCAAAATTGTGGGCCCTGTTTGGGTAAATCAGTACATCACCTTATCAGGGTTGTAACTTTGGCATACGATTTCTGTTTGTGTATTGTATTACCTCGTTTCAAAGGTCTCAAATAATATGTTGAAATAAAAGTGGAATGTTGGTTCATGACTATTTTTATTCTCCCCGTTTTCACAAAAAAATCGTTTAGGGCCTCAAAACGACTCCGGAAGTTCAGGTGTTAGGCCCCTATACTACTAGTGTAACCCCATGTTGTTATTAGTACAACACCCTTATTATATTTTTGTGCCCATGTAGTCCCCATATTGTTATTATTTTTTCCCATAGAAGCCCACTATTGTTATTATTGTGCCCTTACATTATTATTGTTATGTAGGCTCTGATTATATTATGACCCCTCAGACTCCTATATATAGAAAGGAGGTCTTGTTAGTTGTATCATCCAAGAATTGTTCATTTGTGTGATGTAAAGGAGGTTGTCCCCTCGAAGAGGCTTATTTCTAAGGCATTTATCTATCTTTTCTACCATTTAGTGAGCTGGTTTCATAACATTTGGTATCGAAGCTTTGGATTCTAGGGTTTCGCTGCTCCAAATAGGTCATCGTGGGAGTTTCACTATAAATTTATTTTTGTGACGTTTCAGAAGTGAAAAAAAAAACCATTTGAGAAGGACTCATGCTAAACCTCAGGTTTGAATTTCAGAGCTTATCTCGCTATATTTTCAGAGATATGATATGAGGAAGTTAGGGTTTTTGCAAGCTCTAGAATTTCAACTAAAACAGGTCATCGTGGGATTTTCGCTATAACTCTTTCACTATAAAGTTTCAGAAGCTAAAAAAAAAAGATGTAAGAAATCGGTCTGAACCTCAGCTCCAAATTTCAGATCCTATCTCACTACAGTTTCAGAGATATAGGCTAAGGAAGTTAGGGTTTTTCTAGACCCCCAAATTACATTCCAAATAGGTTACCTTGGGAAAATCGTCATAACTGTCTCTCTGAGCATCAGATTGAAATTTCATAAGAAGTTACAGAAAGAGGATAGACTTTATTTTATTTACTATATTTTTCAGATCCAAAGGTCAAAATAGTGACACGTGGCACTTCATACAATTTCTCTCTTCTGAAAAGGTATATAATTAGGTCATCTTGGGAGATTGTGGATAACTCTTTCTTGGAGAATCAAATTTTGATCAGGTGATTATCTCAAGCAAGCTATTTATGAGAAGGAAATGTTGGCAATACTACATGAACTTAAGAAATGGCGAGCTTATCCAATGGGAAGACACTTCAAGGTAAAAATGGATCATGATAGTCTTAAATACTTTATAGGACAAATATTATCTTTAGAAGAACAGAAAAAACGGGTCACAAATATCTTGGGTTATGACTTTGACATCATTTACAGAAAAGGGAAGAAAATGTTTGTTGCAGATGCACTGTCAAGAAAGGATGAGGATGCGAAAGCATTGTTTTGTGTTATTTCTATTATCCAACCAGATTGAATAAAAAAATCAAGGGATTAATGGAAGAAGGGCAAAGAAGGCAACTCATTCAAAAGTTGCAGAATATCCCAATTCAAACAATATTGCCAGAACTTGAAGAGGAAGGAAAAATCGTATTGGAACCTAGAGCCGCCACAGAAACAAGAACCTGAAAACTACAAAATTGATCAATTTCAGAGCATCTCATCAAGTGGAAGAACTTACCCATTGAAGATTCCACATGGGAGGACAAGAATTTTATACAGAAGCATCAATAACTATTGGGTTGTGTTATATTCTTTCCACAACTAGTCCACATAGTTAACTGGGGGTTTCCGCCCCCCTTTGTTGCGTCGATTGCGTAGCGGGGAATTCACAGGGGGTTTGAGGGGTGTAGGTAACCCCACTCTATGGGGTCCAAGGTAGCACCCCAGAAAATTTTGGTTTTGGAACCCATGTTAGGTTGGGCGAACCCACTTATGGTTTTGTGCATGATTTTCGCACATGTTTTTGGACGCAATAGTTTTCAGTCCATGGTTTTGGACGCGATGGTTTTTGGTCCACGGTATTGGATGCTTCGACACGTATAAATATTTATTGTAATATTGAAAGTAACATAATGAAAAATTAATCTGGTAGTCTCGGTTTTGGGATCCAGGGGAAAATATCTGTGTATATGTGTTTTATGTGTTATGCTATCGCATTGTTTATTTTTTGTGTTTTAGAATTCATATGCAGTTAATTTCTGTACAAGGTTAAAACCTACATTTGGCATCAGAGCTATTTTGGCTTCAAGGGGATGCCTTTGTTGGTGAGGGGTTTCGCTCGGGTCTGTGGTAGACCCTGTTTAGTGGGAGATCTGCGAGACCGATTCTGGTGGTGAAAGAAGATGGCAAGCAGTGGAAAGATAGAGATCGAGAAATTTAATGGTCAGAGTTTTGAGTTGTGGAAACTCAAGATGGAGGATCTGTTGGTGGATAAAGATCAGTGGATCATGGTAGATCCCGGTACTAAACCAATGGGAGTGTCCGATGAAGAATGGAAGAAGTTGGATCAGAAGGCAAAGAGCACAATACAATTGTGTGTCGCAGATTCAATATTGTGGAATGTATCAGGGGAAGCTACGACAAAGGCTTTGTGGGAAAAGTTAGGGACTTTGTAGCAATCTAAGTCTCTGGTGAATAAATTGTTCCTATGGAAAAAGTTGTATAACCTGAGGATGAAAGATGGAGACTCAGTGACAAAGAATTTGAATGCATTTAATATTGTGGTAAGTCAGTTAGCATCTGTTGATATTGATATTTGAGATGAAGATAAGTGCGTCAGTTTGTTGTGTTCTCTACCAGATTCGTGAGATAGTCTGGTTATTGCGATAGGTAGCAATGCAACTACCTTGCAGTTTGATGAAATAGTCTCATCCTTGTTGACGGAGGAGATGAGATGGAAAAACATGGAGAGCTAGAGTGGTGATGCCTTGTTTGTATGAGGATGGTCCCAGAACAGAAACAAAAATAATTCATCGAGTGGGAGATCTAAACATAGAGGGAGATCTAAAACTCTAGGAAAACCTATAAAGGTGGTTATGCTGAAAGGAAGGGCACTACAAAAGGGACTGTAAATCTAAAGCTCCTGATAAAGGAAAAGGATCTAATGATGCTCCTTCTGCAGAGGCGAAAACCACCTTAGACGAAGGTGGGGATGTGTACTTGGCTTCTTCAAGTACACATGTAGATCATGAGGCATGGTTGATTGACTCAGGTGCATCCTTTCACTTCACTCCCCATAGAGAGTGGTTCTGCGAGTATGAGAAATACGATGGTGGTGGTGTCTTCTTAGGGGATGATAGGAAGGCTAGAATCATTGGTCGTCGAAAAATAAAGTTGAAGCTACAAGGTGCAAGGGTTAGAACACTTCCAGGTATTCTGCATATTCCTGCATTGGCGCGAAATCTAATTTCTATAAGCAAATTGGATGATGAAAGTGAAAAAATAGTGTTCGAGAAGGATACTTGCGAGATGGTTTGCGAAGAACTAGTATTGATGCGAGGAGTTGGGATTGGAATTTGTACAAGCTGCAAGGTAGCATGGTTGTTTATGGGTGCAACAATTCTGTGGTTCCTGAAAGTGGAGCAGAAAATCTAGTGGTCTCTGGACAAAATACCATGTTGTGGCATCAAAAGCTTGGACATATTGGAGAGAAGGGCCTTCGAATACTTCATGGTAAAGGTATGGTAGAAGGTATGAATAATAGCTCTCTAGATTTTGATTTCTGTGAAAATTGTGTATATGGGAAGCAGAATCGGGTGAGTTTCCCCTCTGGTGGTAAGAGGGCGGAACATATATTAGAGCTTGTGCATAGTGATGTGTTTGGACCTGTGAAGGTACCATCACTGGGTAAGTTTGTGTACTATGTATCATTTATAGATGACTTCTCAAGGAATACATGGATATATTTCGTTAAGAAGAAATTTGAAGTCTTTGACAAGTTTAAAGAATTCAATTTTTTGGTCGAAAACCAGACAGAGAAGAAAATAAAGGCGTTGAGGACTGATAACAGTTGAGAGTTTTGCAGTAAGGAATTTGAAGAATTCTATAAGAAGTGTGGTATAGCACAATAGAAGACTACTCCATATATACCTCAGTAAAATGGAGTCGCAGAAAGAATGAACAAGATGTTGAGGGAAAGGGCAAGAAGCATGCTCAGTGGTGCTGGGTTAGGACAACAATTCTAGGCAGAGGCAGTGGAGACAGCATGTTACCTGGTCAACAGATCACATTCATCAGCGTTGGAGGATAAAAAACCATAAGAGGTATGGACTGGTAAGAAACCCTCTCTTTCACATCTGAGGGTATTTGGATGTGATGCATATGTACATGTTCCAAAGGAGAAACAAACCAAGTTGGATAGTAAATCTGAAAAGTGCATCTTTATTGGGTATAAGGATGGTTTAAAGGGTTATAAGCTTTGGAACCTAGTAACAAGGAAGCTTGTGTACATATGAGATGTCGTGTTCAGAGAGGTGAAATATGTTATTAAACATGAAGTCCAAGAAAAGGAACCTGAGAAGATAGAGTTTGAGCTAAAGGAGGAAGAATCAGACTCTACAGCAGAGGAGGAATCAGAAGATGAAGAGCCACAAACTCAAGGTGTGAGAAGATTAGTTCGAGAAAGAAGGCAGCCAGAAAGATATAGTCCATCTTCTTTCTGTTCAAATTTTTCTTTATCTATTACTAATGATGATCCCAGGACTTTGAAGGAAGTGGTAGATTCAGAGGATGGAAAACTTTGGAAAGAGGCCATGGTTGATGAAGTGGCATATTTGCACAAAAATGAGGCTTGGGATCTGGTGGAGTTTCTGGCTAGAAGGAAACCCATTGGCAGCAAATGGGTGTTCAAGAAGAAGACAAATGCAGAAGGAAAGGTAGAGAAATACAAAGCTTGGTTGGTAGCAAAAGGTTATTCCCAGGTGCCGGGAATTGATCTTGGGGATTTTTTTCTCCTGTGCCAAGGTAACTTCTATTATATTACTTTTATCTATTGCTGCTACTTTTGATTTTGAAGTAGAATAGATGGATGTGAAGACAACATTTCTTCACGGGGATCTGGAAGAGGAAATCTACATGAAGCAACCTAAAGGCTTTCCAGTGAAGGGTAAGAAAGAACTCGTATGCAAGTTAAAGAAGTCTCTCTGTGGCTTAAAATAGTCACCAAGGATGTGGTATCAAAAATTTGATACATTTATATGGGGACTTGGCTTCACCAGAAGCAAAGCAAATCACTGTGTGTATTTTAAATTAATTGGTGATCGTGTTATTTATTTGGTCTTGTATGTGGATGATATGTTGCTAGTTGGAAATGACAAAGAAATTATCCAAGATTTGAAGACCCAACTGTCCTCCAAATTCGACATGAAAGATCTTGGTGCTACAAACTATATTTTGGGCATGGAAATTAAAAGAGATCGGGTAAAGAGGAAGCTCTAGTTAAACTAGAGGAAGTATGTTGAGACAATATTGTAGAGATTTAATATGCAAGATAGTAAACCAGTGAAGGTTCATATTCCTGTAGCTGTAAAGTTATCTGTTGAACAATGTCCCAAGACATAAGAAGAGGAAAAGGACATGTCCCGTGTTCCATATGCAAGTGCAGTCGATAGCATAATGTATGCAATGGTATTTACTAAATCAGACATTGCACATGCAGTGGGAATATTGAGCAGGTTCATGTCAAAACCAGGAAAGGAGCATTGGACAAGAGTGAAGCGAGTTTTTAGGTATTTGCGTGGTACTAGTGATTATGGTTTGTGCTACCAAGGAAGACCAGGATTGGACAGAGTGTTGGATATTCATGGCTTTGTTGATGTAGACTGGGCTAGAGATCTAGATTAGAGAAGATGGACAAGTGGGTATGTGTTTAACCTATTTGGAGGTGTAGTCAGTTGGATAAGTAAGAAACAATATGTAGTGGCACTATCAACTACAGAGGTAGAATACATGACAACCACTCATGCAAGAAAGGAAGGAATTTGGTTGTAGAGATTGTGTTCAAGTATGGGGTTAGTAGAGGGAGCTATAAGGATAGACTGTGACAGCCAAAGTGCAATTTTCTTAGCAAAGAACCCTACATATCATTCAAAGACAAAGCGCATTGATGTTCAGTATCACTTTGTAAGGGATATGATAGAAGACAAAAAGGTGTTGCTGGTAAAGGTGGACACTTTGGAGAATACCGAAAATGCATTGAAAAAATCTGTGAGCTCTGAGAATTTCTCTTGGTGTAGAGAAATAATGGGCATTGCAGGGATGGATAAATGACGAAACTCTCTTGTGGCCCCCTGTGGAAAGAAAACAAAAGTTGGGAGAATGTTGGGTTGTGTTATATTCTTTCCATGATTAGCCCATGTAGTTAACTCAGGGATTAGAGAGGGGGGCAGAGCCCCCCCTTCATTGCATCAATTGCGTAGCGGGGGGTCACAGGGGATTTGAGGGGAGCAGGTAACCCCACTCTATGGGGTTCGGGACAGTACCTCAGAAAATTTTGGTTTTGGAACCTATGTTAGGTTGGGGAAACCCACTTATGGTTTTGTGCATGATTTTCGCACATGTTTTTGGACGCGATGGTTTTCGGTCCATGGTTTTGGACGCAATGGTTTTCGGTCCATGGTATTGGATGCTTCGACATGTATAAATATGTATTGTAATATTAAAAGGAACATAACAAAAAATCAATCTGGTAGTCCCAGTTTTGGGATCGAGGGGAAAATATATGTGTATATGTGTTTTATGTGTTATGCTCTCGCATTGTTTATTTTTTGTGTTTTAGAATTCATATGCATGTAATTTCTGTACGGGGTTAAAACCTACAAGAACTACTCAAGCATTGAGGACAACACATTTTGAAGGAGAGGGGCATGTTAGGCCCCTATACTACTAGTGTGTCCCCATAATTTTATTAGTACAACCCCCTTATTATATTGTTGTACCCATGCAGTCCCCATATTGTTATTATTGTGCCCCATAGAAGCCCACTATTGTTATTATTGTGCCCTTACATTATTATTGTTATGTCGCTCTGATTACATTATGACCCCTTAGACTCCTATATATAGAAAGGAGGTCTTGTCATTTGTATCATCCAAGAATTGTTCATTTCTGTAATGTAAAGGAGGTTTCCCCCTCAAAGAGGCTTATTTCTAAGGCATTTATCTATCTTTTCTATCATTTTTTGAACTGGTTTCATAACATCAAGCCCTGAAAAAAGACCAAAAATAGTAAATTGTGCTACAATTAAGGAAATTGAAAATCAATAGTGTCAAGCTACCATATATAAGAATAATTGTTCTAACCTTCTTTATGACAGGAAATCCACCATGTCTAAGATATGAGATGCTTTCCCAAATATAGTGTATAACAATATACCAAATCTTGGTGTCTCTATGTGTGAATGATTTTTTTCAATTATTCCTTTATATTTCTAATCCAGGTGGATATTAGTGTCCACCCGTCTATCCCACTCAGACCCCCACCATTGTTATGTCATTTTTTTTTCAATTTCCTTAATTATAGCACAGTTTACTATTTTTGGTAGTTTTTCGGGTCTTGAACTTCCGGAGCCGTTTTGAGGCTCTAAACGACATTGCTTTGGAAATATTCATCTAGGAGATTTCATTGAAATCAAATTTTCAGTTTTAGTCCTCAGAGAGATCTTTCCAACGAGGTATCATGCACGTCAAATGAAGATAATATGACCATTTTACGACCCCAGGAAGTTGGCTGCCCAACTAACCCGAACGGGGCCCATAAACGCTTGCTTTTACATCTCCTCAGGTTAGGGTTTTGCTTGTTTAGGGTTTTATCTTTTTGTTCAATAAGAAAAACACCCTTGAACCTCATTGTAACTCAGTTCAGAGGCAAGCAGTTGCCACATCTCTTATTAGAGATAAGGGTCTCATTTCCATTCTGTTTGTAAGCATATTTCATTATTTGATATTAATGAAAATAAGTGTTATTTTTGCTGCATCTCTGTATTTATGGTTATATTTGTAATTTTTTACATTCTTGTTTAAATTTGGATCAGTGGTGTCAAAGCAGTCTTCTCTTTCTCTGTTTTTCTTTGCATGTCCCCAACGAGGTCGGGATATAAGGTGTTAGGGCTCGAACTGGTCAAACCTTTGCAAGAGCAAACTTGTAAATCTCGATAGCTTCCTGTGGGGGAAGAAAAGAAAGACGATGGAGTAGGAGATATTATCAAAATATTGTTTGAGGAGGCCCTCGAGAAACAAAGGAATGTGATGATGAATGACTTTGCCTAGATCCTTCAACGGTTGCCCATCGGTGATGCATCCACATCCAAAAACCACTCTAGAGGCTCCACACCTTTTAAGGTACAAGTAAACTTTGACAGTCAAATATTTGAGGGACAAATAGATGCAGACACCATAGCTAAATTGGTTGAATCTGATAGAATGATATTTTTCTGTTCATGAATTTTCTAGCCAAGAAAATATTACTTTTTTCCTTCTCAAAGCCCCCCCCCCACGTCAAGTACTAGTGGGAAACCTATTGTGAGGAGAAGGATGAAAGTACGACCTCATTGTTTTAAGCCACTTCCACTGGGAATTAATTCCAGGACATCATCAAGGAGCAATACTACACTGTCGGGAGCTACAAGGACAAATACATAAAGTGGGCCACGCTGTGGCAAGGAAGGGAAAAAGATGTGCTGGAGTTTACCAATGTTTTTCATACCCTTCACACAAAACTGGGTATCAAGGATTTTGAGAAATATTTGGTACTCAAGTACCATGGATACCTACATAGATACATCTAGGACGAGATGGGGTTCCTTGAAGTCACCTCGCTCGGCACGACGTATCGAGACCCCGTCAAGATCAAGCAGAATTTTAAACAGAAGAAGCAAGAATTTATATCGAAGAATCTAAAGCAAGGAAAATGTGCCCCCAAACCACATAACAAAGGACAAATCCAAGGCAAAACAACCCAGGACAAACCACCAAGGCGACAAGAAAAGGAAAACATTGCAAAGCTGAAGAAGGACATGAGAAAGTGGTGTGAGTTCCATAAGAGCTCCAGCCACAACACAAGTGAGTGTCGGGCCAAGCAGTCACTAGTGGTGAGATGAAGGATTTAGAATCAGATGCATGTTCTGACCTTGAGTCAGAACCTGAAAAGGGGAATGACGAAGGGAAGCAGATTATTTATGGAGAGCCCAACACCATCATCGCCACCACAAATATCCAGAAGGAGGAACTCAAAGATCTAGAGGAGGAGGAGCATCTCTTCCACACCCAAATGTGGGTAAAGGGTTACTAGATACAGTTCACTATCGAGAGAAGGAGCCAAAAGAACCTCATTGCAGCAGAGGTCATGAAGCGGTTGTGCTTACTGATCACAACATACCCACAACTATACACCATCAGGTGGCTTCACCAAGGACGGGATCTGTGTGTGAGCCAACAATGTCCCCTTTCATACAACATTAAGCCCTTCATGGATGAGGTATTATGTGAGGTTGCTCCCCTTGATGTTTGTGATGTATTATTAGGCCAACCATACTTGTGGAAGTGACATGCTATGTATGAGTCAAGGCCTCATATTGTTATTGTTACATTGGGAAATAAGTTGTACATGATACTAGAGGTAGCACCACCTACTGTCATCTCTCTGGTTACTGCAGAAAAATGCAGTAAGCGCATTTCAAAAACTAGGAAATTTGTTTTCCTAACGATATGCCCTCAAGGAAAGAAGAAGAAGATGGCCATGACCTCCAGACCGGGCCCCTCTGCATGAAAAAAAAGATGGACAATGTCATGGAGGAGTACGAGGACATCTTCGTCATCCTTCACAGGGGTGACTTTGCACTATCAGTCAATCACTCCATCGATCTGAAATTGGGTGCGTCATTACCCAATGGAACAATCTATCGGCACTCCGTTCTGGAAAATGATGAAATCAAGAGGTAAATTTAGGAGCTGCTACGCAAAGGTCACATTCAGTCGAGTCCATCACTTTGTGGTAGCCCAATAATTTTGGTACAGAAGAAGGATGGGACTTGGAGGCTATGTATTGACTATCGGGCGTTGAACAAGATCAATGTCCAGAACAGGTACCCAATCCCATATATTGATGACATTCTGGACCAACTCAAGGGGGAAAAATATTTCAGCAGGGTTGACTTGAAGTCCAGATATGACTAGGTACAGATCGAACCCTTTGATGTGTCGAAGACTACCTTCAAAGCCAAGGTGGGCCTTTTCAAATGGTTGGTTATGCCTTTCGGGTTGAAGGATGCTCCTGCAACCTTCATGAGGCTGATGGATGACATCTTGTGACCATTCACCAACTCATTTGTAGTGGTATACTTGGATTTCATCCTTATTTTCATCCAGAGTTGGGAATAGCACCTCCACCACATCCAACAGGTTCTCCAAACTTCGCGGAAACAGAAACGGTGTGCCAATTTGTAGAAATTCGCTTTTGGTATGGACCAAGTTCAGTTTTTGGGATATATTATTGATGAACAGGTGCACGTGGATCTAGCCAAGATCCAAGTCATTCGGGATTGGCTAGTGCAAACCACTTTGATAGAGCTCTGCAGCTTTTTGGGTCTTCCCAATTTCTACCGCAGGTTCGTGTTGGTTTTCTCTTATATCACTTGGCCCTTGAGTCAAGTCACCAAAGGTGGAGTGAAAGAAAAATTATTGTGGTCTAAATCTCAACAGAAGGCATTCGCAGAGTTGAAACATCGCCTCTACTCTACACCAGTGCTCACATCATCAGACTTGCAACAACCATTTGAGATCAAGAGAGATGCCACTTATGACAAAGAGATATATTCCATAGTTCAGGCCTTCCGACAATGGAAGCATTACATTTTGGGGAAGGAAATGGTCCTCCACACATACCACCAATCCCTGCAGTTCATATAGATGCAAGGGAAGTTGCAGAATGATCGCCATCAGAAGTGGTCCACATACCTACAACAGTTCCATTTGAATATTAAGTACAAGAAGGGCATCACAAATAATGTTGTAGACTACCTCATCCGATGATTTGTCATGGCATTAACCACCGTACTCAACATTTATGGACATGAGACTTCTTATTGGCCACTTCTCTACTAAAGCGACCCAGAATTCAGCCACACATACCATACGCTCTTGGAGGTCAGCAAGTTCCAGATTTTCACCTTCAGGATGCTCTCTTATGCCATTTGGGACACCTTTGTGTTCCTTCAATTGAGCGTGCGAAGATGATTTGGGAAGCGCACTACAGTCGAGCCTCTGGGCATTTTGGGGTTGAGAAAATGGTGGCAATATTGTAGAAGTATTTCTATTGGCCGAATCTTCGACATGATGTCAGGAAGTACATGAGATACTACACTGCCTGTGCCATTGTCAAACCAACCATCAAGAAGCAAGGTATCTATACTGTGCTACCTACCCCTAGTTGACCTTTCAAATCCATCCCCATGGATTACATGTCAGGCCTTCCTTCTATTAAGCATGGTAACGACTGTGTTTTTGTGGTCATTGATAGATTCTTGAAGATGGCCATTATGGCGGCTTGCAAGAAGAGTATCAAAACAGAAGCAACTGCTAAACTCTTCTTTGAACGAGTGTGGGTACACTTTGGGATCCCACAGTCTATCATCTTAGATCGGGACAATAGGTTCCTTAGTACATTTTGGTCCAGACTTTGGTCGATGCTAGACACCAAGCCCACTAAGTCGACAACTTTTGATACAGTAGGATCTCGTTAGATCAATTGCATAGGTCATCATTAGTGTTCAATGTCATCATCAATTCAGTTCGGTGTTTTCAACTTCGACAGTGTTGGTTATCATTTTTTATGGCGTTTAGTTGCGATGGTTTAGCACCTAATTGTCAACATGAGCTTGTCATCAGTTTCGTCAGGATTTTATCATCGACATATGTCTTGCATTCGCCTTGCAGGATTTGGGTTTTGTCGTCCACTCACAGGTTGATCATCGACATGGGTGAGATGTTTGTTGTAGAGGTTTGATATGGTTCGTCGTCAGGTTGTCGTCACAAATGTCACTTGTGTCGACGATGCGCATTTGGTTTTATGTCACATGTTTCTAATGTCACTTTGTGACATTTGGGGGCAAATGGGTTTTTCTCTACTTTGATGTAAAGTCGTAAACCCTAACCTAATACATTACAAATGTATTAAAACCAAAATACATTAAAAAACCTAATGCTAAAACCCAACCTAAGTCATAAATCTAAACTTAAATATATGCAACATGTATTGAAAACAAAATAAATCCAAACTATGTGTTAATACATAAACCTAGCTCTAAACCTAAACATATTAACTCTCGGTCTAATGCTAGTACAAACAAAAAAAATTACAATATAAATACACAGTTCAGGCCCTAACCGTCACCCTAACCGCATCGTAACCACGAAGGGGACAAGCCACATGTGATCAAGTATGAGAATCGTCAGAGTATTAACCATCAGGTTAACCACCAGTTGGAACCGCGTCGGAGAAACATGTAACATGTGACAAAGTCGTGTGTGTAAACCATCGGGTTATCAAACCAACAGGCTTGGGGTTAACCACCAGTTAAAACAGCGTCGGAAAGTTGGCATGTGAATGGGAAGCAGTCAGTTTTGGAGTTAACTGCTGGCTTGGAAAACCGTTGGAGTAGACCATAGCAGAAATTTCCACGGGATTACATGTGACTGTGTTGTAGCATTAACCGCCAGTTCGAAACCATCAGCAGGATCATCGAAACTCAAACTGTAGGTTCAGTCACCACTCACATGAGCTATCCAACCTCTGGCCGGTTAACCTGACCACCAGCGGTTTCGAGATTTTCATAATGTTTATTTTGGGTTTGTTGTTAAATTTTTGTTACAAACTAATTCGAGGACCTTGTATCCAACCTACCTATGTGTCTTTTCACAACAGGACTGAGACAAACCACCCCTTAATGCAGCAAATTCATGCCATGATTAGCCAAAGGTAGTTTTGATATACCTACAGACCTATAAGAGGCAGATTTTCTTCATTGATCAGAAGGAGAGTGGTTTTGGTTTTTGTTTGCAGATTTTGGAGGTCATAGGCAGTTTTGTTTTCAATGTTACAGGAGCATCCAGAGTCAGAACTAGGAACTGTGACAGGCGTTGGAAACTTGGTTCATAGAGCTTCCTTTTGACAGTAATTAGAAGTGCCTGCATGCACATTCAATCTAATCTATTTTCTGTGTAATTTAACTCCTTGGTTTCAATCCTAATAAAGCGGTCGCACATCTTGAAATGAGACTCAGAGACGTAGTCTGTCAGGGATGAACTTCGTAATCAACTTTGCTATCTATTATCACTGTGTTTTTACTATTTTCACTTCTGTTATGCATATTTCTTATGTTTAATCAGTTGTCGTAAAGTCTTTCTTCTCAAGAAGTTTGCTCGATTTCTGCACTTTCAACTAACATTCAATTCATTAATGGTTAATCAATTCTACATCAGTTTTAGTATATGATCATTTCAGATCATATAATTTGGTATCAAAGCATGTTTCATTTGTAGATTTTTCCATTGAATGTTAACCAAGTCAAAGTCACAATGAGGAGAAGGAATCCTTGAGCATATCGATCCAGAGATTAGAAAGGGATGGGTCATTCATAAATCGACCATGACAGGATTTGATGCAGGTGAAAACACTCAAACTAAGATGAGTGATGAACAATTTCAACAAGCATTCTTGACTATGCGGCAAATGTTGGGAGAATTGTACGAAGATAGGAAGGCGAGAGATGTAGCTTCTTCTTCAAAGGCATCGAAGAAGGACGAAGGTAAAGGAAATACGGATAAACCACCTTCACCTCCATCATCTCCATCATCATCATCATCATATTCTTCCTTCAGCGTAGAATCTGAAATGGAAAGAAACCAAAGAAAACATCTCCTTTGAAACTTAATGTAAAATCTGAGTTACATGTTTATGATGGTGAAATGAATCTTGAAAAGCTAGATAACTTGATTAATCAATTAGATGTGTATTCTCACATTTATAACATTTCTAACAATAAAACTAAAATTCAGTTAACTACACTTAGAATGGGGGAAACAACTTTAATCTGGTGGGAAAGCAAAACTCATATAGATGTAAATCGTAAAGGAAAAGTCATCTCTTCATACTCTAAGTTTTTAAAAGCTCTTAGGAAACAATTATATCCTTTAGGATACATGCAACAAGTTGTTATTGATTGGAAACATCTAAGGCAAGGTAAAGGGAGAGTGTTCAACAGTTTACTCAGGAGTTTAGATAGAAATCATTGATGCTTGGTATTTCATTGGATACATGTGAAACTTTATTAAAATACATTGGCAGTTTACATTCATATTTGCAGGATACATTACTGATGTTTAATCCTGATGATTTTGATGAAGTGTGCATTCAGGCCATACATATTGAATGAGGTGGCAGACCATTTAAGTTTTCATCGTAGTCATCCAAAGAGTTGGAAATCAAATATTCCAGTGACAGTAAGGGGAAGAACATTTCGAAGAGAAAGAAATCAGCGATCGTTTAGAAGGAAAGACCTACTTTTTCTCATTTCTAGAGAATTTTTCATGATGAATCTAAGTGTTGGAAACTTCATCTAGAACTTAAGCCCAAAAAGTTCCATAAGGAGAAGGATGAAAATAAGGCAATTGCAACAATCCAGCAAGATCTAGGTTCAGATTCAGGTGATGAAAGGAGGATAACTGCCATGGTTATGAGAGGTAAAACTTTTGACACTGGTTCAAGTTCAAAAACTATTGCATCTTCATCAAACATAAATCCTTTAAAGGAGGATAAAAGAGTTGAATTGTTTAACATAAGGATAAATTCTAAGCATACAAAGATAGATATAATGTTTGAAAGTGGATCACGGGAAAATGTAATCTCTGAATATTTAGTTAAAATTTTTGGTATGGAAACACAAAATCATCCAAGACCTTACCCATTAGGATGGCTAAATAAATCAACTCAGATAAAAGTCACAAAATAGTGTCGATAAAGATTTTCCATTACAGCTAATTACATTGATGAAGTGGAATTAGATATGGTTCCAGCAAACATATGTGAAGTTGTCTTAGGAAGTCCTTATCTTTATGATCGAGATATAGTATTTTACAGGAGAGAATATAAATATCACCTCAAGAAAGATGGGGTTGAATTTATTGTCAGGGCACATCAAAGTAAAAATCACTTGAATTTAGTTAATGCTAATCCAATGAAGCAACTAATAAGTTCAAATAAGAGATTGGTAATCATCTGTGTAAAGGAGAAACATAATCAACATGATGTTTGTTTAATTTATGAGACTCAGCTTAAAGATAGTTTGATTAAAGAGACAAAAATTATTCCAATTTTATGGAAAACCAAACATCTTATTCATAACCATGAAATACAACATGAATTACAGTTTGTGCCTAAAGCTCCTCTTCCTAATGTCAGAATGAATTAATTTAGTTCAAACTTGGAAATTAATAGATACAAGGATACAGGTCAATATCGAGGAAAGTCAGTGCTTCATTTCTCTTGTATTGTGTCACCATTTCATGTTTCAAATAGTTTGGAAACCTGTTTTCAAGTGGAGAGAAAACCTATTTGTTTTCATATCAAAGCCATTTCTAAAGTAGTGTCAAAGTGTCTAAGGGAACTTATGCATTAGGGGGAAGTTCTAATCAATGGAAACATCATCTAATGAATAAGGAAAAAGTGATTCAAACAAATCAACAGCTAATTCAATACTTTCAAAGACAAACTAAGTTGCAACAAATTTCACCTTACAACTTGATGGGTTCATTGCATCAAATTCACTTAGTAATCAGGAAGCACGAAAGTATGTCAAGTCAAGTAGCTGCTTTGATGTCAAGAATATCATTGATTGTCTCTGTTATTCCGCAAACTAGATTGTTAATACATGTTGATGGTATTATACAATATCTAGTAGAGACTGTTTTCAAAGATGATTATGAATCACTAACTCATGGTTCTTCATGGAAAGAATTCATTTGCCATGTTCATAACAGGTTGTTTTCCCATCATTGCAAGTTGTTCATACTGCAGATGGATGAAACAGGAAACCGACTCAAAAAGTTCCATGGTTAGCATCATCAGGAACATCACTTGCAGGTGATTGATTGATGTATTGGTACATCATCAGGTCAAGGTGGAAAGTGAGGGAGCTCTACCCTAATCGACTGTTTGTTTTGTCAAACTTTTGTGGTCCAAAAGCTTTCAAGTGGAGAGAATTGATCGAGGAGGATCTCTTCAGATCAGTTGCATAGGTCATCGTCAGTGTTCAGTGTCAATGTCAATTCAGTTCGGTGTCCTCAGATTTGATAGTGTTGGTTATGGTTTTTCATGGAGTTCAGTTGAGATGGTTTAGCACCTGATTGTCGACATGAATTTTTCGTCAGTTCCATCAGGATTTGGTCGTCGACATGCATTTGTCGTTCTCCTCACAGGATTTGGGTTTTGTCATCCACTCGCAGGTTGATCATCGACATGGGTGAGTCATTCGTTGCAGAGGTTCGATATGGTTCGTCGTCAGGTTGTCGTCACAAATGTCACTTGTGTTGACAATGTGCATTTGGTTTTATGTCACATGTTTCTAATGTCACTTTATGACATTTGGGGGAAAATGGATTTTTCTCTACTTTGATGTAAAGTCCTAAACCCTAACCTAATACATTACAAATGTATTAAAACCAAAATACATTAAAAAACCTAATGCTAAAACCTAACCTAAGTCCTAAATCTAAACTTAAATCTATGCAACATGTATTGAAAACAAAACAAATCCAAACTATGTGTTAATACATAAACCTAGCTCTAAAACTAAACATATTAACTCTCGGTCTAATGTTATTACAAACAAAAGACGTTACAATATAAATACACAGTTTAGGCCCTAACCATCACCCTAACTGCAACGGAACCGCGAAGGGGACAGGCCACATGTGATCAAGTATGAGAACCGTCAGAGTATTAACCATTGGGTTAACCGCCAGTTGGAACCGCGTTGGAGAAACATGTAACATGTGACAAGGTCATGTGTGTAAACTATTGGGTTATCAAACCAAGAGGCTTGGGGTTAACTGCCAATTGAAACCGCGTCAGAAAGTTTCCATGTGAATGGGAAGGAGTCAGGTTTGGAGTTAACAGTCGGCTTGGAGAACTGTTGGAGTAGACCATAGCAGAAACTACTGTGGGATTACATGTGAACATGCTATAGCATTGACTGCCAGTTCGAAACCGTCAGCAGAACCGCCGCAATCAAATAGCGGTTTTGGTCACCACTCACATGAGTGGTCCAACCTCCACCTGGTTAACCTGATCGCCGACGGTTCTGGGCTTATCATAATGTTTATTTTGGGTTTGTTGATAAGTTTTTATTACAAACTAATTCGATGACCTTGTAACCAACCTACCTATGTGTCCTTTGACAATAAGATCGAGATAAAGCACCCCTTAATGCAGCAAATTCATGCCATGATTAGCTAAAGGTGGTTTTGATGTACCTACAAGCCTATAAGAGGTAGATTTTCTTCATTTATTAGGAGGAGAGTGGTATTGGTTTTTGTTTGCAGATTCTATAGGTCATAGGCAGTTTTGTTTTCATTGTTTCAGGAGCATCCAAAGTTGGAACTGGGAATCGTGATAGGCATTGGAAAGTTGGTTTAGATATTTTTGACAGTGATCAGAAGTGCCTGCATGCACATTTATTCTGGTCTACTTTCTGTGTAATTGAACTCCTTGCTTTCAATCCTAATAAAGTGGTCACCCATCTTGAAAGCAAACCTGGAGATGTAGTCCATCAAGGACGAACTCTGTAATAAACTTTGTTGTCTATTATCGCTATGTTTTTACTGTTTTCACTTTTTTTATGCATCTTTCTTATGTTTAATCAGTTGTCGTAAAGTCTTTCTTCTCAAGTAGTTTCCTCTATTTCTGCACTTTCAGCTAACGTTCAACTCATTAATGGTTAATCAATTCTACATCAGTTTTAGTCTATGATCATTTCATATCAGCTTTCCATCCCCAAACGGATGGCCAGATAGAGTTTGTTAACAGGATGATCGTACACACTATGTGCATGTACAAATCAAAGCATACACGCACATGGGATGAGAGCCTGCCCTATGTTTAACACAGCTCCAGTCGGGCTCTGCAGAGCTCGATTGGCCATAACCCTTTTCAGGTGGGCTTGGGATTCCAACAACTATGTCCCATTGATGTGGCCATACCATTTGCAGCGACTCAAGTAGATTCGGCTCATGTCCAATCCGAAGCTGACAAGACAAATAACTTCATTGAGCACATTAAACACATCCGCCAACAAGTCCATGAAATATTGGACAAAGCCAATGCTAAGTACAAGAAGTTGCATGATCAACATCGGGTGCAACACAAGTTCTAGGTGGGTGACAAAGTTTGGCTACATTTTCAGAAGGAGCACCTCATTGGACCCCACCACAAGATTCGCTCACTTCAATATGGGCCATACACCATCACCAAGGCTGTGGGAGATAATTCTTTTGAGCTTAGAATTGCACCATTCTTTTTCCTACACATAGTGGTCAATGTGGATCGCCTTCTGCTATACTTTCCATCATTATTGGACACATCCAATATTGTAGAACAACTCACACTAACAGAGTTAAATCCAGACTGCATGGAAAGCTCTGCAACTGATCGGATCATGGACATGAAAATCAATAACAATCTCCATTAGAATATCCAACTGTATCGAGCTTTCAAAGTTGACCAATTCCTACACCAAGGAAAATGGCTCACTAGGGACCAAGTTCAGCAAAAGTTTCATCATCTCATGGAGGAACTCAATGCAATGGAGACCATTGCTTCCTAAGGGGGGAGGAATGCTCTAGGTGGATATTGGTGGCCACCCACCTATTCCACTTGGACCCCCATCATTGTTCTGTCAAATTTATTTTTTATTTTTTTATTTTATTTTTATTATTTATTATTTATTTATTTGTTTATTTTTATTTTTATTCATTTATTTATTTATTTATTTATTTTCAGTTTCCTTAATTGTAGCACAATTTACTGTTTTTGGTAGTTTTTCGAGTCCTGAACTTCCGAGTCATTTTGAGGCCCTAAACGACATTTATTTGGCACTATTTCTTCAAGTGATTTCATTGAAATTGAATTTTCAGTTGTAGTCCTCGGAGAGATATTTCCAATGAAGTATCATGTGTGCCAAACATAGATAATATGACCAAGTTACAACCCCCGGAAGTTGGCTACCCAACTAACCCCAACAAGGCCCATAAACTCTTGTTGTTACATCTCCTCGGGTTAGGGTTTTGGTTGTTTAGGGTTTTCTCTTATTATTCAATATTAAAAATGCCCTTGAGCCTCATTATAACTCAGTTCAAAGGTAGGTAGCTGCCACATCTCTTCTCAGAGATAAGCTACCATCGCCCGACCTAGTCTCATTTCCATTCTGTTTGTAAGCATATTTCATTATTTGATAGTAATGAAAGAAGTGTTATTTCTGTTGCATATCTGTATTTATGGTTATATATGTAATTTGTTGCATTCCTGTTTAGATTCGGATCAATCCATTGCATTGATGATGACATTTTTCTTTCTATATAGTTGCATATGCTATTGATTTGAATACTATTGTAAATATCGAGAACGTTATAAGGATGGGTGAATTTAATATGTAAATAATGAAATTCAATTATCAAAGCAAAGAAAAATATATCCCTAAGAAAATTCAACATGGTTTTAGAGTTGGGTTGAATAAAAGTCATTGAAGATTACCTCTATGAAGATATCATTGATGGAAGCAAGAGAATATGGAGGAGACCTAAAACAAGGCTAGAGTTTGAAGGAAACCCTATGGAATTTAGTTATTATGGTTTGATGGAAGTTATGAAGTTATGGTTTAAAGAAAACATGGATTATGACAAAGATTTGAGATATTCCATCTAGAAACCCTAACATGATCAATGTGAAGATGTTCGAGCACTTGTGAGAAGTTAAATGTAGCACTAGATGGGATAGTCTCAATTAAGCTTGGTTGATCATCAAGTTGGTTGAAACATAATGAAAGCAAAAAATTACAATGGACAATCATGACTTTTGAAGGCTGGTTCAAGAGGGAGATGACCACTTCTCATTGAAGTTAAATACTATTTTTTTATTTAGGATACTTCTTTATGTCTTTACCTTTGTTTAGATTTATTGGTTTGGTCATTAATTATACATCTATTTAAGTATTTGGATACTTCTAACCTCTTGAAGATATGTGATAAGTGGATCCTTCAATAGGGTAATCTAAGGTGTAGGAAAAGAAAGCTAGTGTGGGAAGAGAAGGGTGAGTGATGGGAAAGGAAAGAGGAACCTTATAAAAAGTTGACAAAGTGCTTGAACTACCAAAGTTAAGGTGCATATGCATCTGAATACTACAAGGTGTGCATGGTGTATTTTTTCAATTTTATGTTTCAGCTGCAATATTGAATGGCATGGTAAGCCATAAGGTATGGTTGGAATTTCACCTTCATGAATGACTCATATATGCATGTTAGTAAGTTTGATTTATGGTACATATTAGTGCTCTTGATATTTTACATTCTAATTCATAGCAAAGCTACTTAGAAACATTGATTTTTGATATATTGGTATACTTGATATTTGGAAAATCATCTCATAGCTTAGACACGTGGATTTCCTGACGTCATAAGGAAGGTTAGCATAATGATTCTTATATATGATAGTGATGAGCCCCAAAAATGGATAATTATTTGGGCTCATTCAACCTCCTAATTCAACTTAATCCACCATTCTCATTATTTTATTGCATGTTTTTTATTATATTTATGCTAATAGAGTGAATTGGGTTAGTCATTATGCCAACAAGTCTAATGTGTGCTTTGTGTAGTATTTTTGGTCAATTTGAAGACAAAATCAAAGGTTTTAATGAGAACTTGGCAGCCAAATTTGTGGGAGAACAAGGGAGAGGATTTGTAGGAAGGTGTCCCCTTCATTTAGGGGCCCTTACCTCGAATTCTCCACCATCAGATCGGATTTCAAGGGCCACCAAATCGATTATCACAAGGGAAGCCAAGCAAGTCAAGTAGCACTGCTGTTAACTACAAGTTTTGGGCAGCCGAGTCCCTAAAGTTTAGGAGGACTGTTGGGGTCCTCAATTTGCATAAATAAGAAGGCTTAGGGCCTCACTTTGGTTAGCCAGCAGTTAGTCATTTTAGTTAGTAATTTTGTATTCATTTTGTAGTCATTTTGTAGTTCGATTTTTAGGCAGTAGATTAGCTTTGCTTTCAGCACATTTTCAAGTTCTCCTTATGGACAGTTTTTGGAATGTAACATTTCTTTTGATCAATAAAGATGAATCCAGCTTTGCACCAGCTCTAAATCTCTCTTAGGAGGCTGTAGCTCTTGGGGTTGGGCCCATCTCAAGTGCCCAGTACCTCCTTTCTTTACTTTCATGTGTCTTTGCTGCATTCTTAGAATAAAATCTGTTATTTAGATTTAAACCTTGTCTTATTATTTAGGTTGTTTTTGATGAGTAAAATAGATTTCCATGCTCAAATTTCGTTGATAGGTTGTTAACAGAAAGAGCTTCAAGAAAAGGTCCAACAAACATCTGTGGTTTCACCTCTCCCTCAGTGGGATCAGGAGCTGTGACTAGGGTGACTTTGCTGCCCACAAAAACATTGATTTTGCTTTGCTATGCAATCACTAGTGTTTGATCTTCATGTGTAGAAGTTGGTTACAAGTTCAGACTTTCGTTTGCTTAGTTGCATGAGTTAAAATACATGGTTTCATTGCAGGTCACGCTTTTGTTCATTCTCTTTACTGATAGCTACCAAATTAGGTCAACGAAAGTAGGTCTTTGAATTTACAAGTCTTTGTTGGTTCAGATTGGAAGAACGACTTGTAGAGAACCTATACCACTCCTTCATCTGCTTATTTTCCATCAGCACCATCCACTCCACCCTCTACTTAGAATCCTTACCTCACGTTTTCCACATTTTCTCACATAACCCTAGTTTTTGTACATCATTGTTTCAGCCTTCTTTGAGCCAACTTAGCTATCTACACCTTCTCACCACTCCATCCACCAGTCCCTAGGCCACTTCAGACCCCTATCCTACCTCCATATCCATTCATGCATCTTCCCTCACTCACCCATCCTCCAAAATCCAATTTTTAAACATCCTGTAGAAATTTCTGAACATCCTATAGAAATTCCTGAAACATGTAGAACCCCTGCAGACTTCCTGTAGAAGCTCACGAATGAGGTTTCTTGATAGCAAAACTCTGTGAAACTCTCTAGAAGGGTGTTAGGGACCCCTTAGGCGCCCTTTGAACCTTCCCAACCTCTTCCAAGCATTTCCTCTCGCCAATCCACCTTTGCACAGTCAAAAATAGTTAAAATGTATGCATGATAATTGTGACAACTTATTCAAAAATACAAAAAGATGTTTTCTTCAGATAGTGATAACTTAGACACATGCATTTTACCTTCCTAGAAGTCAATGGCATCTCTTTCAGTAGCTTGCATCCTCTTTTTCACATCAGTAGGGCTAGCTGGTAAAATTAGGGTTTACTAGGGTTTGCATTTCCTTTCTTCTTTCCAATTTCTTTCTGCAAGTAAATTAGCCCCTTTGAGTTAGCTTTCATTCATCAGTTAAAAAGCTTCTTCTAAGAGCTCATAGAAGTTGGCTTAAGCTCCTAGCGGACTTGTGCCAGCTGACCAAGTGATAGTTGTGGCAAGAGCTAGTACTTGTGCATACAGCACTGTTGCTTCCAAGTTTGTTACGAACTACCGGGTTGATAAAATTAAAGAAGGGAGTTCCAGGAGTTGCAGAATTATTGCTGCAATACTGGGGCCCACCATATTTTTGGCGTCATTGCCGGGGAAGCGTCAGAGTATTGGTGATTGCTACTTTTCTTCTATTTTCCACTACAACCTTCTGCTAAGTAGTTTATTTCATTTCATTTCGAGAAAAGTAGAGTAGACATTTCCCGCTTTCATAGATTAGCATTTCAATTCCGCAATTTCATTTCTGCAAGCGTAGATTAGCATTTCAATTCCGCAAGCGTAGACTAGCATTTCATTCCTGCAATTTCATTTGAGCAAAATAGATTAGTCATTTCCTACTTTCATTTCAATTCTGCTTTTTCATTTCAGTAAGATAGTTAGTTGCAGTTCAATCTATTTTAGTTTTTGCAGGTACAAGCAGAAAAAAGAAAAAACAACCAAAAATATTTCCTTTCATGCCTTGTAGGAGTAGAGATAATTTAGAAAAATATTTGCACAACACCCCCCACTGCTTCACACAGCCAACCTTCTCTCTTCTTCGATGGCTGTGATTAAGAAGAAGCCCTAGGTGGACATCAAGGCATCTTTAAAGAACCTCTAAGGGAGAAGAATAAGAAAACATTCCTCTGGATCGAATTGCTACAAGCAGAAATGTTGGGAGCAGTACCTTATCCAAAAATGAATTTGCAAATCAGATCGAAGATTTCAAGAGTGATATGAGGCAGTTTCTTGCCATGCAACTAGATACCTTGCAGATCCAAAAGAAGCAAGAGGAAGCCAAGAGGGCTTTGGCCATCTTTTGTCCCAGGTGCACTAGAAAGCATCCTAGGGACGAATGTCCAATGCACTCCCTAGAAGTGTGTTTCGTCTGTGAAGAATACCATCCTACGAATCAGTGCCCTTCCTTGCCTGGAATCAAAGCTTCATATTAGAGGGCAAAAGGAGCCACTGAATCACTCTACTATATGAACCAAAGGAGGCCACATGAACCTAGATCTTATCTGCAGGAACTGCAAGGGACATTCGAGACCTATTATGATCCCTATCAAGCCACTTTCATGCCTTCTTGGGGTTCCCCTGCTCATCCTTCTTGGTTCACACCTCCTCCTTGTTCCTTCATAGATCCATATTATGCCCAACCAGCTGCTCATTCATTTCACTCTTATGCTCAGCCACAACCTCAGTGGAATGCACCTCATCAGGGGTGGAGGCCCCAGTATAACACTCCTCCCGCTTCTTTTCCTCCACCACCTACTCATCCACAACCATCGCCTCCTACTCCACCAAGGCAACCCCAAATGCCTACCCAACCACAACCCCATCCACATCCATCTCAAATCTACACCCCCACTCAGCTACCCATACCACCATTTCCAAACCTGTCCATTGGAGTAGCTCAACACAATTGCAATGTTGGGACACAACATGTCCAAATGACTCCTCTTGAGCTCAATGATCTTCACCATAGCTCAGGAAGAGTGTTGTAAAGCAGAGATTATATTGACAACATTGAAGGATCAAAGGCAAAAGAAGATTCAAAAGAAAAGATCAAAGAACCATGGGTTGCACTTGATGAAGAGAAGGCATCAAAATCAGAGATCGAGAGAGTTCCCTCATGCTTACCATCAAATCTTCCATGTATTCAAGAGAAAGATCAACAAAAAGAGAAAGATGAGAAAGTCATGATAGAAGGTGACATGAAACATGATCCAGATCAGCAACAGGACCAAGGATATCAAAGCTATATTGAGATATGGTTCCAGACAGCCACTAAGTTGCAGCGGTACTCTCTTCCTCAGCTATGTTTTATCCCTTCAAAGTCAGACCATTTGGTCTCTGAAATCCGGATATCTATCAAAGCATGCATTTCAAGCCTCCACATCATTTTGTCTCTAATCTTGATGTGCACATGGCTCCATTGGAAGTATTCTTATACTTGAAAATGATTTTGTTTCAAGTAGGGTAGGGTAGAAAAAAAAAAGAAAAAAAGAAAAAAGAAAAAATGAAAATAAGAGAAAAATAAAAATTTAAGGTGAAAACCTCCTCGGAGGCGCCTTAGATTGGCTCATTGATTGAAAACCTCCATGAGGCGGTCAATGGGTTGGGAAAAAAGAGAAAAGAGAATAAGATCTCTGGGTGAAAACCTCCCTTGGAGGCACCCAGGGCAGGCAATTAGGGTGAAAACCTCCATGAGGTGCCCTAGTTGTTTTTCAAAACAAGGAGAAAAAGAAAAATAAACCTAATTTGCATTGAATAATTACAGGTTGCAGCAAGGACATTTCAGGTCAGGAGGATCACTCAAAACAAGGTCAAAGGACTTTTTGTGCCTTCTACAGAAAGTTTTGTATTTCTACAGGAAACATCCTGTAGAACCTTC
Organism: Pinus tabuliformis; assembly: GCA_031772625.1. Classification (NCBI taxonomy): domain Eukaryota; kingdom Viridiplantae; phylum Streptophyta; class Pinopsida; order Pinales; family Pinaceae; genus Pinus; species Pinus tabuliformis. Next base: position 85,421,898 of record CM062806.1, on the reverse strand, counting down.
AAGCGAGCCAGATTCGATTTTGGAAGGGAATCTAAAGCTTGGAATCTGTTGGTTATGCCTACAAGCATCCATGTTTCCATTCCTCGCCCTTTTCCATCATTTTTACCACCTCATTGTGCTTCTTTTATGAAAACTGTGTTTTCCACAGGAAGTTCCTATAGAAATTACAAGAAGCTAAAAATGGATTGTGAAAAGGTGGTTTGGCGAACAAGATAGCTTCCGCAAGGGTTCAAAAGTCCTCCTGCAATCTTAAAACTCCTCGTCGATCATCTCCATGCCTGCATCACAACCTAAGCTCAGCTTTTCTTTCCATGCAAAAACTTGCAGAATGCTTTGAAGAAAAAATACATAGAACAGAATTTGTTTTTGCCCTAACTTGGAAACCATGCATCCATTTGAAAAACCATTTTACAGGGAATTGTATAGGAATGATGGCAACATGCCCGAGCAGTTTCATCCCATTCCAATGCACGGATTCCAAGAAATCCGCCTCCATCACTGTCAGCCATTTTTGCATTTTCTCCATATCCGTGCATCTGTTTCAAAACCTGTTTCATGGGGAAATGCACATGGGTGATAGTAGCCTACCCAAGCAGTTTCAGCCGATTCCAATGCACGGTTTCTGAGAAATTGATCTCTGCAATCTTCAGCCATTTTCCATTTTTCTCGAAATCTGTGCATCCATTGATCGCAATTTTGCTATGGGAGGTGCATAATGATGATAGGAACATGATCAGCAAGTTTCATATCAATCCGATCTATCGTTCGGGAGCAATGGCGAAAACAAGTTTCGGTCCCGTGAAAATTCAGCAGCAGCAGCTTGAGGGTGTAGATCTGAATGTGGAAACGAAATCCTGCAGCTTAGATTCGGCTAGAGGATACCTACACAAGCAAAATAACCACACATCAGACAACAAAGAGCTTATAGCACAAAGGATCCATCATGCAACCACTGAAACAGATGCATGCAGCAGCAAAAAGAACCTCACAGCAACCATTTGACTCCAGGTACATGACTAAAACTTGTTCCTCCATTGCATGAATCTAATTGAAGAACTGCATGAATGAATGGAGTGGTGGGATTAAGCTGATAGTTCCTTGTCCAATTCTCTAGCAATCAGCCAGGAATTATGCAGCGTACATGTTAGACAACTCACATGAAAATTAAAAATAAAAATAAAAATAAAAAAAACAGACAGTGGTAGAGGCTTTAACTCCAATGCAACTGATTAACAAGAAGAGGACATGTAGCTCATCATAGCAATGTCGTCTGCATGTGGCCACGTACACCTGGCCACCTCACTCCTTCACCACAAATCACGCAGCAATTAAAGAAGGCTCGGCTGAAACTCACAGACTGTTGTTAACTTGCACTTGCAACATTTTCAACTGAAGTATGCATCCTCTGCTTCCACAAAACGATTAACCCATCGTCCTCCATTGAGCTTTGTGGTCGGGTTCACAATTCTCCAGGTTATCGGGCTCGCTCAGAGGAGCAGGGGCACTCCACAAGTGTTTCTACAGAAAAAGCTTCAAGAAAAGAGCCAACAAACATCTGTGGTTTCACCTCTCCCTCAGTGGGATCAAGAGCTGTGACTAGGATGACTTTGCTGCCCACAAAAACACTGATTTTGCTTTGCCATGCAATCACTAGTGTTTGATCTTCATGTGTAGAAGTTGGTTACAAGTTCAGACTTCTATTTGCTTAGTTGCATGAGTTAAAATACATGGTTTCATTGCAGGTCACGCTTCTGTTCATTCTCTTTACTGAAAGCTACCAAATTAGGTCAACGAAACTAGGTCTTTGAATTTACAAGTTTTTGTTGGTTCAGATTGGAAGAACGACTTGCAGAGCACCTGTACCACTCGTTCATCTGCTTATTCTCCATCAGCAACATCCACTCCACCCTCTACTTAGAATCCTTACCTCAATTTTGCCACATTTGCTCACATAACCCTAGTTTTTGTACATCATTGTTTCATCCTTCTTTGAGCCAACTTAGCTATCTACACCTTCTCACCACTCCATCCACCAGCCCCTGGGCCACTTCAGACCCCTATCCTACCTCCATATCCATTCATGCATCTTCCCTCACTCACCCATCCTCCAAAATCCAATTTTTAAACATCCTGTAGAAATTTCTCAACATCCTGTAGAAATTCCTGAAACATCCTGTAGAACCCCTGCACACTTCCTGTAGAAGCTCATGAATGAGGTTTCTTGATATCAAAACTCTGAGAAACTCTCTGGAAGGGTGTTAGGGACCCTTTAGGCGCCCTCTGAACCTTCCCGACCTCTTCCAAGCATTTCCTCTCGCCAATCCACCTCTGCACAGTAAAAAATAGTTAAATTGTATGCATGATAATTGTGACGACTTATTCAAAAATACAAAAAGATGTTTTCTTCAGATAGTGATAACTTAGACACATGCATTTTACATTCGTAGAAGTCAATGGCATCTCTTTCAGTAGCTTGCATCATCTTTTTCGCATCAGTAGGGCTAGCTGGTAAAATTAGGGTTTGCTCGGGTTTGCATTTCCTTTCCACTTTCCAATTTCTTTCTGCAAGTAAATTAGCCCCTTTGAGTTAGCTTTCATTCATTAGTTAAAAAGCTTCTTCTAAGAGCTCATAGAAGTTGGCTTAAGCTCCTAGCAGACTTGTGCCAGCTGACCAAGTGACAACTGCGGCAAGATCTAGTACTTGTGCATACATCACCGTCGCTTCCAAGTTTGTTACGAACTACCGGGTTGATAAAATTAAAGAAGGGAGTTCAAGGATTTGCAGCATTATTGCTGCAATACTGGGGCCCACCAGGTAGCTTGATGCTATTGATAATATTTGTGATAAGCATGGTAACCTCGATGATGAAAGTGTAACGATAATATTGATGCTCAATATATTCTTATTGACATTGGTTAGGTTTTGATAAGATTAGTAAATTTGATGATGTCAATGCCATGACTTGATGGATTGAGTTATGTGATAAAGAATAAATGAGCTGATCATGAGTCTTGAAGTATATTCCTATTAGTTGTTCTAATTACTTGACACTAACCCATGATGAAATTTTGATGCCATGTTCATTTGTGATAATGAAATAGTTGATGCCAACATGTTAACCATGGTGAATACTTGTTTTAGAACTTGATATAGCTTGATTCCATGAACTAGTAGTTCTGTTGATGCATGATAGTATTATGACAGACAATTTTATCTTTTGAACACTGATTATTGAACTGGATTCCCATTAAAAGACAGAAACTCTACATAAGATCCCCAAACCTATTAACATTTACATTAGATGTAAAGAATATTATTTTTTGTTAATGTAATATTTTTTGACCTGAATAGACAAATATTTGATGTTGTTGGTATGCAGTAAGTTTTGGTCTGAGAAGAGAAGGTTTCTCCTAGTCTAAGCCCCAACCACTAGGAGAGAGGATTAACAATGCGGTTATTGGCCTCCCAAACACACAGAAGAAGGATTATAGGTGTGGTTGTGCTTGTAGGTCACAAAAACTAAATCGTTATGCATAAAATCAGGAACACACGTGGAGTATGACAGTTCTACAAATATGGAGCATACGTGATCTGAACTTAAACAAGAATGCAAGAAATTACAGATATATCCATAAATAAATAAATTCAATAGAAATAACACTTCATTTCCTTAATATTAGAATACTGAAATATGCTTACAAATAGAATGGAAATAAACTAGCTTGGGCAATGGTAGCTTATCTCTGGGAAGATATGTGGCAACTACATGCCTCTGAATTATGTTATAATGAGGCTCAAAGGCCTATTTATTATTGAGAAACAATGGAAAACCATAAACATCCAAAAAACTAACCCTAGGAGATGAAGCACCAAAAATGTGGGCCCCATTTGGGTAAATTGGTACATCAACTTCCCGGGGTCATAACTTTGGCATACGATCTCTGTTTGGCTATCATAATACATTGTTTCAAATATGTCAAAGAGAAGGTTGAAAACAAAGTGAAATGACAATTTGGGACTTCTCTAGTATCTTCGTTTTCTCGAAAAACCTCGTTTAGGACCTCAAAATGGCCCCGTAAGGTCAGGACCCAAAAAACTCCCAAAAATAGTAAATTGTGCTATAATTAAGGAAACTGAAAAAGTGAAAGAGGCAGTGTTGGGGTCCAATTTGAATATGAGGTTGGCCACCAATATCCACCTGGATCAATACAATAGAATGTTCAATGTGCAGGGAAGTTTGAATGTTTGACTTATTATAGAGAATGTAAATGTGTTGACTAAACTTGTGTTTGTAGGTGACCGAAATATGCATATCAATGTCACTTTGATTTTTTTACTGAGGCTAGTATATGATAGTAATTGATAAAAATTGCAAGGGTTTGACTATATTTGGGTGATTGGTATAGATGACCAATATTGGATTTTTGACATGGTGCTTGATAGTTCATAGATATGTTTTGGCTTATGGATTGATTGAATTCACAATGATAACAAATTAAGGTTTTGACTTGATAACTGATGATTTTCCTTTATGACAGTGCTATGTGGACATAGTGACATTCAATGACTAATATTGGTATTCAATAGTAATTATGTATTGAGATCATTGGATCTAGCACATTGGTTGAAGTATAAACAATTCTAATTTAGTATGCAGTTTTCTCACAATGAATGCATGAAACTTATATGAATTATACTTGAAGTATGCATTTGCATGTAGTGACATAAATGAATTATACTAGGATCATGAGGATGGATTTATAAATTTTGGCTTGATATTGTTTTGTAAATAACAGTTGTTGACATGACAATAGATGAATTCATAACTTGGTATTTGGATGTGAGCTCTACATGACACTTGGTTCGAAGAATTCATTCCAGTGATTTTGGAATAAACTTTTATGACTTTGATATTAGTTTTGATCTAATATCTAAGGATTATTAGGTTGACTTAGTTGATTTGATTGCGCAATGATTATTTGTGTAAGGATGAGTATATTGGTTTGATCAATATAGTGTTTGCAGATAGCATTGTATGGTTTGCAGCAAGTTTCCTTAGCCTCTTATGTCCTCATTGACAGTTACCTAGTGAAGCCTGGAAGATGTGCCAATCCAAACCTATACTTCAATGTGGTCCATGTTATGTCTTTGATTTTTGGTTTTATATGTTAATGGTCTATTCTTGACAGGTAATTAATCTTCGATGATCAAAGTTAGAGGGAGTTGGACTCTAAATATTCGAAATGAAGATTCATGGCATGATGAATTACTTTTTGAAGTTTTGAAAAGAAAAGATATATTGTGAAGCTATTGAAGTGTTTTTGGAAAGTGCAAATTAAAATCCTTGGACACTGTGATTGAATTTCAAGAAGTTATGAAGAGAAATTATTGAACCTAACTTGGAGACTGATAGGTTATTGAAGAATTTATGTTCCACATGAACACCCGTCCGTATATGTTTTGCATAGAATCTAAGTCAAGTCGTGATTGAATCACTTCATATACAATGGTGTTTTGGGAAGCTCACTTCGAGATATTTGCATGGGAAGATCAATTTTTTAGATATTCTTCCTATGATATGTGATTGCATGGATGTAGTGATGTTGTTTGGGATTGTTATTGATGAGGCAAGCAAATCTAGGTGTTACCTTAGTATGATATCTACCATGATATTTTGGATGAGAAGTCTACAGCCTTAAGCATGACTGAGGTTGAGTACAGCGTTTCTAGCATGGTTAGCTGTGAAATATATTTTGAATAGGTTATGGATGTCATAGTGATACATTGCAATTATAAATATTGGGATCAGATTGGCAAAGAATCTCTTATGTAGTTGGGACTAAAATATCTTCATATATTAAGCCAATGGTTTTGTACAAGACAATATTATGCTTGTGGTTGCTACCTTCATGAGAGGGAGGGTGAATACGATATTCTTTTTGTGTTATATATTTGTTCTAATATAATATTTGATTTGGTGTCCTACATGAATAGGAGACTACTGCCATTGAGATATGTTGAAGCTAATACCAAATATGTGCATGATGATATGTTTCTGATCTATAAAGAGGAGGACTGATCAAAGACATTAAGCGAGATCTCCCCCCTGTCTAAGCTCTAGGGGTGAGGAATTGAAATAATAGGGTGTCATCCCCATATGTTACCCATAGTGTTGGAGATGTTTCTCCCTTATATTGATCTATGTAGTGTATACCCTTTTTGGAATCATATCCACAAGTTGGGTTTGTTGGGAATACCACTCCCCATCTAGACAACAAGTTGAGAGAGTGCTTGGAGGTGTAAAACCCAAGATTACTATGATGCAAGTTCTCTACCACATGAACCTTGAGGGTCATTGTTGTTTTTGTAGCTAAATCTAGCACCCTGTGGCACAAGTGCTGCATGAGAGATAGATAGCCTCCTAGAGACAACCTCTGGGTTGATTGTAGACCAGTGCCTAGGACATCATAAATAGAAGAGTGCATGAAAGGTTATATGTGAGGGGTTTGCAACACTCAAATTGTCACGTAAAAGGGGCTTTGTTTAATAGGCCTTCATTAAGGTAGAATCAAGCCAATACATGGATCCAAATGAGGGGGTATATCGATTGATCTTCAAAGAGAAATGCCTTCTCCTGTTGGTTGACACAGAAGAATGAGACAACTTAAAAATAAAGTTTGACTAGTGGTCGAAAGGAGGAGAAGGAAGAGGGGAATGTATGCATAGGGCTCTAAACAAGCAGAATCCTTAGCGATAATGTCCCAACAGAAATATGGAAGAGGAAGGAGTTGAAATGGTAGAAATAGAGGAGTGCAAAAGAAGGTCTTAGATCAAGCATGACATGGGTATCATTCTTTCCCAAAAGCTAACGTAGATTTGGACTAATACAGGGCCTACAAGTTAATCAAATGCACAAGTAAATTTGTAATTTTACAGGTACTGCAATGCTAGTGAATAACACATATAGGTCTATGATAAGAATAGGTATTGTCTTCTATATGAGCATCTAAGATAAATCCATAGATTGAAGAGGAACCAAATGCATTCATTATATTATTTCAAAGGAAGAAAAACATAGATGAAATGAGATTACCAAGAGGAACATGTTACACATTATTCATGCTCGAAATCAACTGGGAAACATAATTTATATCAAAGGGTCCAAATAACCAGACCATACATTCAACATGATATCAGTGAATCCCCCATGAATAAACATACTAGAACAAAATGGTATCACAAACCTCAGACCCTGCGGATGAGAAATTCTGGAACTAGCCAACTATTTCTTATGAATTTCATCCCTTTATTTATAAGAAGAGGGGGAGATCTTGAGTTATAATAAAAAATATCATAGCCAAAGCACTAGTTGTCTACTAGACTAGCCGTCTAGGCCAGTGTAAGGCTCTGCTACCTAAAGATTACAATTGGGATCGAATCCCTTCTTGGAAATATAAAAAGTACATAAATCCAGAAAGAAACAAGAGGAAGAATGGAGGAAGTGGTCTTTTGCTATCCTTGTGAAAGCTTCAGATCATGCCTTGTTTATGTCATAGTGTGGTTCCCATGCTGCTGAGGCGGTTCACTGTCCCCTCTCCCTTAAATGCCTAGAGGACTTGCTCTATGGAATAGGGAGTGGAGTTGCTATAATTTCCTGTCGTTGACGTAGTTTTTGTGTGGAGGAGTGTGGTTTTGTGCTGGGCTATTGATCTGTCTGAGCCCCCCGTACTACTCTACAACTGCACCATGCTCTATTAACTATCACAACTATTGGCTCATCCGCCCATTTAAATCTCTGCAAAACACTACCTAAGCACCATGATCGCTGGACCTTATCCTTTAAGAATAACATGAAATAGGCAAGTTATGACCTCTCCTTAAGCCCCATTTAGTATAGCCCCTCTTATGATCTTCTTTTCATGTAACCAAGGACTAAGACCAAGGGCTTAACCTTGAGGGACTAAGGCCTTCAAGCCGGTGTCCGCGAGCCTTTTCCTTTATAACATGGAAATCCCTTTCATTTCCCCTTACACCGCACCAGCCAATATCCCGGATGCAAAACCCTTATATAATACACATGAATAAATTATCCCATCCAGGGGGTTTTTCCTTTGTTACTCGGAATCCAGCATCCTAGCGCTAAATGCACTTTTCTTTAATATTTTCCCCTAGGCAGCTGCGATCATCAATATGTGGGATGATGTCATTGTTGCCACGTGTCACCCTATGAGTGGTTACACGTGTCACTCAAAAATGGCCCCATAAGACCCCAAAAAACACTGAAAATGAGTGACACATGTCCCTTACCACATCGGCATCCATATTTCCACGTCATTCAGGTCGCTAGCTGCCATGTTAGCTTTGAGGCCCAATCATATGCTGCCATGTGGTCCCCTGGAGGAGAGAGAAAAAGGACTACCCGATCCTATTTTCATGTGCATTTCCTTTGTTAATGATTTTTGGCCCTCCCTGGAAATTTTACATTGTATCACAGAATTGGCCCCCGCATTGTCTTTAGAGTGAGAAATCCATGGATCACTGATAACATAGGATTACGTGATGCCGGGTTGCTCATTGCAGATATGTCGTACCACTGTACTACCACATGGAGGAGACAGAATGGGGCAGCTTGGCCTTTTTTTTCTCGAGCATTTTCTTTGTTAACGAATTTTAATCCTCCCAGATGATTTACCAATATATCACAAGATTGATCCCTCGCAAGGTTTTGGAGTGTGCAAGACTATGGGATTGTGGTATTGTTGTGACTGCAGGATGCAGGGTCGTCGAGATGTGAGATGTGGGAGTGCAGGACCTGCGAGATGCAGGATCATGGTGTCACCGATATGCGATTTGAATTATGTGGGATTGCGGGATGTGTGGGACTTGTGGGATGCGGAACTGCAGGATTGCGGGGCCCTCCAATATGATTTGCATTTATCTTTTAGTGATTTTTCTTGGTTTTCTAGGTTTTCTAAAGGAAACCTTCAACAGGCTCTAGCTTCTTATCCAAGAGTCCTTTTTTGGACTTTTATATACCATTGGAAAGTCCTTTCCGAGCACTACGCAATGGGGAGGGTTTGATTTATCCCTGAGAGCTTTTGTGGCTCAAAAATTAGCACCAAACTTCACTTCTATTTGGAATTTGAAGTAACTCATGACTGATAAAGTAATGAGTGACAACAATTGGGAAGATCGATGGGCAATAGGATGGATGCAATATTATTGATCGACATAAAGTGAAAGTTGTTTTCTCCCCTATGAGATGACATGAGGTGAGAGTGTCCCATAGGACGTTCCTTATTGTCACTGGATCTTGGGTTGAGGTTAAGCCCTGTGATGTGGTTTTAGGTTGAGTTGGGATGTTTGATGTTAAGTTATCTCATGTAACATTAAGCTCCCCGATAGCATATGATTCTAGGTGGAAGCAATGGATCCCCAATGAATAAAGGGTGGTAGCTTGGAATCCCCTTCGATGTCAAATTCTTCTTATTTTATATTTGAGAATGTCCAACATATGAGCAGAGACAATCAAGAGATAAGCAGGGATAAGCAGAGATGAGACGAGATGAGCAGTGATGACATTTGATGATGAGATACTCGAGATAAGACATGATTTGGTGACAAGATACTTGCGATGATTACGTGATGCAGTTGGAATTTCTCCCTAGCTGAGAGGGAGTGTTAATTTGGTAGCTCAGTGACAAATTCCAATCATGGGACTAGATTCCTCTTTTCGAGAGGACGCATTTTGACTATTGAAACACTTAATTTGGACAAGAAGAAGTGTATTTTTGAAGTAAACCCCACATGTGCACAAAAGGATAGGTCAGACCAAAAGAAAAATTGGACACCCATGCTATAAATACAAGTTAAGTGACCCTCATTTGGACATCATCATGAATCATTAGTCTATTCTCTTCTTTGGTTTTGGTTCACATAGGTCTAAGGTATGTCCACAGAGAATTGGTTTTCTCGAAGTTGAAATTGTAGGGTCCAAAGTTTGCATTTGTATTTTAGGGCTTTGAGATTCAACTACAAGCTTGCCACAATGAAATTTCGGCTGCAACCACATGCAAGCCGAATAATCCGTGCGGCTGGAGCCTTTCAACCACAGGCACAACATGTCTTCCCTGTGGCTGGAAAGTAGGGTTTGTTTTTGTCGATTGTCGTAGTTGATCGTAGTTGAACACATATGACTTAAATTGGTTACACTTTCGAGAAGTGATATCTCATCAATACTTTTGTTGGGATCATCCTCTTGGATGTTGCTTGATTTTTCTGGATAGGATAATGGTTGAAGATATGGATCATTGTACTATATTTTGTTGAACCATTCAATGACAATCAAATAAGAAGAAGAATTTGAAATGGTTTTCCCTATAGTGGGTTTTTCCATGGTCCCTGAATCCGGGTGCCTCTATGTGTGAATGATTTTCTTCTATTGTTCCTTTATGTTCTGCTTTATTGATGACAATATTGCCCTTTGTATATAGTTGCATATGTGGTTGATCTCAATAATGTTGTAACTTGGATAATGTTATGATGATGTGGGGTGAATTTAATATGTAAATAATAAAATGTAATTATCAAAGAAAAGTACAATATAGCCCTGAGAAAATTCAATAGTCAACATTGATGAAAAAAGAAAAATGATGTGGGTCCGTGACAAACAAATATCAACATTGCAATGCAACAAACAAAAATCAACATCCCAATGGGACAAACAAACATACTCACCACGGTCAAACATGATCAATAAGTTCAACCTTAGTTTACCATATTGAGGCATGGTTAAATCAAATCATCAATAGTCAACCATGACCACCATTGTCAACCACTTTGTCATGTATAATCAATATGCACAACCATATTCATCTATCGTTCAATGTTGCCATCCATAGTCGACCATATTTAACTAGTCTCTTACGAACTAATCCTTAGTATACCATGCTAACCATGTTCAAACATGGACAAGAAGTTAAACTATAGTCAACGATGGTCAAACTAGGTCAAAAATAGTTAACCATGGTTAGCATGGTCCGCCATATTTAACCGCAATCTTCCATGGTCAACCTTTGTCACAAATGATTTGCCATGGTCACAAATAGTCAATCCTCATAAATCCTTAATGAACAATGGCCTGTCCTCATCAACCTTGCCAACCATGGTCAACCATCATAAATCATGGTCAACCATAGTAACACACAATCAACCATCTTAAACTATAGTCAACCACATTTAATCCTCAATAGCCATAGTCAACTAGGGTCGACTCTCATCAACCATAGCTTGACCATATTGAATGATAGTCAACCATATACAACAATGGTCAAACTCTAGTCAACAATGCTTAACCATGGCCTCCATTATCAACGATGATCGTCATAGACATCTAGGACTAACATGGTCAACCATATTCATCTTTAGTTAAACATTGGCAACTATCATATCCTATAGTCAATTGTAGTTGACCATTATCAACCATGGTTAGTCCCCATCAACCATAATCAACTTTCATCAACCATAACTTGGCTATATTCAACCATAATCAATCATAATTAACCATAGGTTAATAGTCATCCCATTCTACTATCAAATAATATAAACACATTATAAAATGATAAATATAACATTAATAATAAAGTAATATCATGAACATTTTCTACCACTTATATAGGAATTTCCCATTAATTTAAAAAAAAAATGGATCCAATCAACTTATATCACCCACTTTATATAAATATAGATGTTAATTGGTATATCAAAAAAGGGTGAGACTTCACATCTAAGTAAGCGCATTCGTTGCCATTATGTTGTAGATTGTATCACGATTTCATTATAATTTCTGGATTAAGGAGTTGAAGGGTTACATACGCTCACAGTAAGCTGGGCATGAGACCAGTTACACTATCACCAAATGCAAAGCGGGGCGGACTCTCGGCATGAGTTCATTCGGTGATTGGAGGTGTTTGGAAACTAAAATCCCAAACATAAAAAATGTCACCAAGTCAAACGCTGATAACGCCAGCTGGGAATGAGTAGATAGTAGATACAGTGGCCGGTAAGCAGAGTGGACACTTTCATACGCCCAACATCCACGACGGCCGGTGCACGTCACATGGAACGGAAAATTTCATCATGAAAACGTCTTCGAGCTAATAATAATAATGTATATTTTTAATTGATGAAAACGTCTTCGACCTAATAATAACGGCGTAGTCTTAAGAGGCTGCAAATTGGCTTCGAAAATAATAAAAATGTTGGCATGATTTTGTTATAAAATTTGGCAAATTTTTTTTGGAAGTTACAGCGGTTAAGAGTTGCAACGGTTAAGTTTCAAAATATTGAGAATCCATTTCTATCCTAAAACCTAAATTCAAAGAATCCTGTTATCAGACATTTTAGGAAAAATATGACAAGATTCAGACCATTTGTGGCTCTCCTGGCCGCTAGTAGACAACTCCAATATATTTTTAATAGAGTTAACTTTGACAACAGACACATAATAAGGATTGCAGATATAATTTTAGGCTATTTCCTTGGCACTGAAAACGTCTTCGAAGTAATTATAACAAAATATATTTTCAATCAATAGAGTTTCCTGATTGACACTTTCACAAAGGATTACATATATAATTGTAGACCATTTCAGCAGTATATATCATAATTTACTAGGAACGCGCTGGAATCGGTAAGGATGTTGACCGAGCAGAAAACTGGACTCGTTCCTATTGAGCGTAATATAAAATGCTTAGCGTATACCCTATAAGAATTCAATATATCTAACGAATGGGCCTGGATTCATTGAGTTAGTTGAATCTGAAACAAGAGAGAGAGGGAGAGACGGGGCCTTTATTGATGCCTCGCATCACTTTTGTAGAGCCCTTGTGTTGGCTCAACGACAACGGTAGCAGACAGGTTTCTAAGGCATCAACAAGTATCACCGCCGCTTCTATCATCAGCAGGTGCTTCTTCTTCAGGTCACGACATGGCTTGCATAGTAGCAGGGAATTCTTCCTCCACCATGGGCTCCTGCAAGTCTCCCTCTATACACGATTCTGATATTGAAACATGGGCCGCTACCCCCTGGAATCATGGTTTTCAGACTGTTAGAAAATGTAATTTCAACCGCACATGAGTTGACCCGTGAAGCAGCATTTAATTCGCCAAAACCGCTTCTAGAAAACCACATATCGGACCGCTTTTGCTGTGAAGGGGGTTTCCGTGCAATCGACTCCGATGCAATGAAATGCTTCCACGAGTCCTCTGTACCTTCTGCAAAACCACTGCTCCATCGGCAAACAAAGGTCTTCCAAAATCCACCTCAACCGTTCGATTCCATGAAAACAAATCAAGGGTTGTCAGACTTCACAAACCTGCAGCAAATAAATTTTAACCTGAGGTAAAAGTTTTTGTTTGACCGCCATAAAAGTATTTAATGCAAAGTTATTGCCATAGGTAAAAGGTTGGTCGAAACCTTTAATTATAATGTTTTTTTCCTAGAGAGGTAATTTAACTTGGGGTGTTTTTGTTTGACCGCCATAAAAGTATTTTGCAAAGTTATTGCCATAGGTAGGTTTCGAAATGCATATAATGTTTTTTTTGTATGGTGGACGCATGTAATTTTTTTTATTTTGTAGCATATGTATTGTATGCATTATGTTTCTTTTGTCATGTGGACTACTAAAAAATGTGAAGAAAACCGTGAAACCCAGCAGCGTAGGAAGTGTCCAAGCTTTTGCTATTGTATGTGAGGGAAATTAATGGCACCGCAGTGCGTAGAAAATTAATCGCACGCAGTGCGTAAAAAAACAGGGAGAATTTTGTTTTTAAGAGGTTGAAAATGTAACTTTTTATTGGTCATTACACATGCAATGAAAAGCTGGCGGCAATGAATGAAATAGTCACAGGAGTCAAACGTAGGGAATGTGAAGCAATGTAAAGAAAATGTTTTTTTTGTAAAATGCAGCAGTAGTCTGTAAACGTAGGTCGAAATGTGAAGCAATGTAAAGATGAAATGTTTTTTGCTGAATAAAATGCAAACTGAAATAAGATTTTCAATTTTACACAAAAACAGTACACACAGAGCTGTAAAAATAAATTTTGGAGCAGAAACAAAGTAAATTTTTTTTACTGCATCTGAAGCATCCCTCTTAGAGAAAGAGGAAGAAATATGTATCACGCATTTTATTTTTAATGAATACAAATATTTTTATGGGTGTGTAATATTCTCTTCTCAGAATTTTTTTTAAAGCTTCTCTGTGCTAAGATCCTGGAGTAAAAACAAAGCATTGTCTTTCTGTTCAGTTTTTATTTGTTTTTGGAATTTTACCAGAAAAATCCCCAACAGTGGTATCAGAGCAGGCTTAGGCTCTTTGAAGGTGTTCAAGAAGCTGAAGAAAGGAGTTCTTTTGCTGCAACAGCTTCTCCAGCTCTTTGAAGGTGTTCAAGAAGCTGAAGAAATGAGTTCTTTTGCTGCAACAACTTCTCCAGCAGAGTGAAAACTCAGTTAAGAAAAGGTTCAGGAATGGCTAGCACAAGCACTAGCATGGGTATGTTTAATACCCAGCTCCCAAGTTTAATGAGAAAAACTATGACTATTGGGCCATAACCATGAGAGCCGTGTTTGCCTCACAAGATTTATGAGAATTAGTTGAAGATGGCTTTGAGGAACCAACAGATGAAAATAAGTTTAATAGATTAACTCAAGCAGAGAAAGACCTGTTGAAGAGCAATATGAAGAAGGATTCAAAATCCCGTGTGTTTTTGTATCAAGCAGTGGACCAGAGTGTGTTTCCAAGGATAGCAGTAGTAAAGACATCCAAAGAAGCATGGCAAACTCTCAAGACAGCCTATCAAGGCATAGAGAAAGTGAACACAGCAAAACTATAGTTGCTGAGGAGAGATTTTGAGAATCTGAGCATGAAGGAGTCAAACAATATTGACTCATTCTTCACACATGTGATTGGTCTGGTCACACAGATGAGGACTCATGGAGAGACCCTTGAAGAAAGGAGGATTGTGGAGAAACTATTGAGGGTCCTACCCTCAAAGTGTGATGTGATTGTCACGACCATAGAAGAGACAAAGGATCTCTCAAACTTTTCAGTTAATGAGCTTCATGCATCACTGATAACACATGAGCAGAGGTTGAGTAGAAATGAAAACTCATCTCTAGAGCAAGCTTTCAAGACCCAGATGTATTTTGCAAGAGGAAGAGGTCAAAGTAGAGGAAACAAGAGAGGAAGAGTCAGAAGCCAAAACAGAGGTGGAAGGAACAGTCCAGCAAATGCTCAAGGAAGAGGCAGCAATCGAAATCAGAACCAAGGCCAAGGCAGCAGCCAACAAAGAGGACAACATCATGCTCAAGGACAAAGGTATGAAAAATCCAATGTGCAATGTTATTATTGTAAAAAATATGGGCATTATGCCAGTGAATGTAAAAAGAAGCAACATGATATAAACAATAGATCTAGTGAAAACATTACTAGAGAAAACATCAGCCAAGATAATGTGTTGTTAGTTTGTAATATGGCTGAAACAAACAGTGAAGACATATGGTTTTTAGACTCAGGTTGCAGCAACCATATGACAGGAAACATAGCCCTCTTTTCTGTTTTAGATCAAAATGTGAAATCACAAGTTACACTTGGCACTGATAGCAAAATTTCTGTTATGGGAAAAGGAGAGGTAAAATATTTACAAAGAAGGGTGAAAGGAAAACCATAGCAGATGTCTATTATGTTCCTGGAATGAGATGTAACCTCTTGAGTATTGGACAGCTTGTTCAAAAGGGGTACAATGTTTTCTTTGTGAATGATGTATGCACCATCATGGATAGAGCACCCAACAAAAGATGTATTGTTGAAGTGAAGATGACGAGGAACAGGATGTTCCCTCTCAGAATAAGGGCAGATTTGAAAAACAAAGAAGTAATTGCAGCAGTTACCCAAGAGGCTTTCCAAAGCGTGCCAAAGGACGAAAATTGGTTGTGGCACTTGAGATTTGGACATCTCAACTTTGGAGATCTTAACTTGTTGAGAAGAAAATGGATGGTAAGAGGATTACCACTGATAGAGAAATTGAACAGCCTTTGTGAAGGTTGTATCTTGGGAAAGCAACACAGAGAAAGTTTTCCATAAGGCAAAAGCACCCTTAGAGATTGTCCACTCAGACTTATGTGGACCAATGCAAACTCCATCATTAGCAGGCAGCCAATA
This sequence comes from Pinus tabuliformis, assembly GCA_031772625.1. NCBI lineage: Eukaryota > Viridiplantae > Streptophyta > Pinopsida > Pinales > Pinaceae > Pinus > Pinus tabuliformis. The sequence goes on along the minus strand of CM062806.1, from coordinate 85,405,677 downwards.
TTTCTTAACATTCATTGATGACTTTACAAGAAAAACTTGGTTATATTGCCTTAAAAAAAAAGTGAAGTGTTTGAGAAATTTCGAAATTTCAAAGCACTTGTAGAAAACCAAAGCGGGCTGCATATCAAAGTTTTGAGAACTGATAGAGGAGGTGAGTATATCTCCAAGGAGTTTCTACGGTTTTGTAGAGAAAATGGGATTCATAAGCAATTTACAGCTAGGTACACCCCACAGCAAAATGGAGTTGCTGAAAGGAAGAACAGGACCATCATGGATATGGCGAGGAGCATGCTAAAGGCAAAGCATTTGCCAAATGATTATTGGGCTGAAGCTGTAAATTGTGCAGTTTACATTTTGAACAGGTGTCCTACAAAAGCAGTGATGAACAAAGTGCCGGAAGAAGCATGGAGTGGGAGAAAGCAAGGAGTCACCCACTTGAAAATTTTTGGATGTGTGGCCTATGCACACATTCCAGATCAGCTAAGGAGGAAGTTGGACAGCAAAGGGGAGAAATGTATTTTCATTGGGTACAGTTAGGAATCCAAAGCTTATAGGTTGTATATCCCATCTACCAAGAAGTTTTTTGTCAGCAGAGATGTTCAATTCATTGAGGAGGAAGCTTGGGATGGAAGCATAGAGAAAACAGTGAATGTTAAAAACTGTTTGTCTCATGATGAAGATGATGAAGAGATGGCTGAAATACATCCCCAAACAACAGCGCCAACACAAGGACAACAAGGGACACCATTGAGGATAAATGAAAGTGCTTCTCCAAGCACACCACAAGGAGGAAATTCAAGTGCATCTTCAAGCACTTGCACACCAAATGAAAGAGGTAAGAAGTTTAGAAATCTAAGTGACATTTATGATGAAGGAATGAATTCCTTGTTTGCTTTATATTGTCATGTTGATGATCCTATTCATTTCGAAGAAGCAATTAAGGACAGGAAATGGATAGAAGCTATGGATGAGGAGATTAATGCCATAGAGAGAAACAAGACATGGGATTTAGTTGAGCTACCAAAAGGTAAAGAAGTCATTGGAGTTAAATGGGTCTACAAGACCAAGAGCAATGCTGAAGGCAAAATAGGAAGACACAAGGCAAGGCTGGTTGTCAAAGGGTACAAGTAGCAATATGGGAGAGATTATGAGGAAAATTTCGCATCGGTTGCAAGAATGGAAACCGTGAGAGCAGTGTTGTCCATAGCAGCACAAAACAAATGGAAAGTTTACCAAATGGATGTGAAGTCGGCATTCCTAAACGGAGTGTTAATGGAAGAGGTTTACATTGAACAACCTCTAGGCTATGAGAAGAAAGGTGAAGAGCACAAAATGTGCAAATTGAAGAAAGTTCTTTATGGGCTGAAGCAAGCGCCAAGAGCATGGTACAGTAGGATAGATTCCTATCTACTGGAAAATGAATTTGAAAAGTGTGAGGGAGAACCCACCCTCTACATCAAAGAAAAAGATGGTAAAATTTTAATTGTAGTGTTGTATGTTGATGATGTGATTTTTATAGGTAATGATGATCATCTCATTGAGAATTTCAAATCAGTCATGAAGGAAGAATTTGAAATTAGTGACATGGGTTTGATGAGATACTTCTTAGGAATAGAAGTAGATCAAAATGAAAATGGAATTTTTATCTCATAGGCAAAATATGTAAATGAAGTATTGGGCAGATATAACATGCAAGAGTGCAAGGCAGCAATCACTCCCACGGTGATGGGATTAAAACTCAGCAGAGAGGACAGCAGCAAGGATTTTGATCCTAGTTTGTACAAGAGCATTGTTGGCAGCCTTATGTATTTAACAGCAACTAGGCTCACATAATGTTTGCTGTTAGTTTAATTTCCAGATTCATGGAGAGACCAAAGGAAGCACATTGGCAAGCAGCGAAAAAGAATTCTGAGGTATGTCAAAGGTACCAAAATGTTTGGAATTTTATATACTATCTTAGAATGTTCAGATTATTGGATACACTGATAGTGATTGGGCTGGAAGTGTAGATGATTGGAAAAGAACTTCCGGTTATGTCTTTCACATGGGTTTAGGAGCCATTTCATGGGCTTCTAAGAAGCAGTCCATTGTAGCATTCTCTACAGCAAAGGCTGAATATGTGGTAGCTACAACAGCAACATGTCAAGCAGTTTGGATGAGAAGAATGTTAAGGAGCTTAGGCCAAGAGCAGGCAAAAGCAACGGTGATTTTTTGTGACAATAGCTCAGCTATTGCATTATCAAAGAATTCAGTGTTTCATAAGAGAACGAAACACATTGATACAAGGTTTCACTACATCAGAGAATTGGTGAACAATGGAGAAATTGTCTTAGAACATTGCAGGACTCAGGAACAGGTTGCAGACATTTTGACAAAGCCATTGGATTAGAAAAGCTTTGAATTTTTGAGGAAGTGTCTCGGTATGACTAATAACCCAACAGTTGAAATTAAAGGGGAGTGTTGAAAACGTAATTTCAACCGCGCATGAGTTGACCCGTGAAGCAGCATTTAATTCGCCAAAACCGCTTCTGGAAAACCTTTGACACATATCGGACCGCTTTTGCTGTGAAGGGGGTTTCCGTGCAATCGACTCCGATGCAATGAAATGCCTCCACGCGTCCTCTGTACCTTCTGCAAAACCACTGCTCCATCAGAACGTAACGTTCGGCAAACAAAGGTCTTCCGAAATCCACCTCAACCGTTCGATTCCATGAGAGCAAATCAACGGTTGTCGGACTTCACAAACCTGCAGCAAATAAATTTTAACGTGGCGTAAAAGTTTTTGTTTGACCGCCGTAAAAGTATTTAATGCAAAGTTATTGTGATAGGTAAAAGGTTGGTCGAAACTTTTAATTATAATGTTTTTTTTCCTACGGAGGTATGGGTGTAGTAAACGCATGTAATTTTTTTTATTTTGTTGCATATGTATCGTATGCATTATGTTTTTTTTGTCATGTGTTGACTTTTTGTAATGTGAAGAAAACGGTGAAACGCAGCAGCGTAGGATGTGTCCAAGCTTTTGCTATTGTATGTGAGGGAAATGAATCACACCGCAGTGCGTAGAAGAAACAGGGAGAATTTTGTTTTTAACTGGTTGAAAATGTAACTTTTTATTGGTCATTACACATGCAATGAAAAACTCGCGGCAGCGAATGAAATAGTCACAGGAGTTCGAACGTATGGAATGTGAAGCAGTGTAAAGAAAAAGTTTTTTTTTGTAAAATGCAAATGTAAGTTTTATTTTTACACACAGTAGTGTAAAAATAAATTTTGGAGCAGAAACAGAGTAAATTTTTTTTACTGCATCTGAAGCAGTCTGGGTGAATCCCTCTGAGAGAAAGAGGAAGAAATATGTATCAGGCATTTTATTTTTAATGAATACAAATCTTTTTATGGGTGTGTAAAACTCTGTTCTCAGAATTTTTTTTAAAGCTTCGTTGTGCTAGGATCCTGGAGTAAAAACAGAGCATTGTCTCTGTGTTCAGTTTTTATTTGTTTTTGGGATTTTATCAGAAAAATCTCCAACACAGACACCCAACAGTAGAGGCGACCAGGCCAGTTTTCTTGGGTCTTGGCCCAGTTCCATGTTGATCATCAGAGACAAGAATCTATAGCGCAACAAAAATGAGAAGAGTCTGATCAAGATGGTGCATCAGAGGGTGGTCTCTCCCTGTGTCAATGTCCCGGAGGAGAACGTTTCGCTTGGCCGCAAATGCCCTTCGCGCCCTAGCCTCAAAAATAAACTCCCGCAGAGGTTGGATAGTCCGCTCAAGTCGCCGCGCCTATGTGCGCCGTGCACCACCGTGCAACAGCGGATGGAGGTGAATGTGGAGGGTTTTCATTATGCAATTTCATGCAAAAAAGGTTGGAGAGAATTCATGGATACCCACAAAGTGATTGTCAATGTTCTTGGTGATTCCAAAGGCGCGTTCTTTGGTGTCTTTGATGGTCATGGCGGTGGGAAAGCTGCTGCTTTTTCTGTCGAAAATATTGGGCAGAATATTGTGGATGCTATGCTCCGCATGGGAGATGAAACATACAATATTCTTGAGTGAGTTGTTAAAGCTGGTTACTTAACAACAGATGCAGCATTCTTGAAGCAAGAAGCTAGCAGTGGTGCGGCTTGCCTAACTGCTCTAATTATCGATGGCAACTTGATTGTTTCCAATGTTGGGGATTGCCAAGTAGTTATTAGTAGACATGGTGCTTCTGAAGCCCTTACATGTGATCATCGAGTTGGAAGGGAGGACGAGCGCCAACGCATAGAGAATTTGGGTGGAATTGTGGAACTCCGCAATGGTGTTTGGCGAGTTTATGGATCTCTAGCTTTAACTAGGGCAATAGGAAATTCGCACATGAAAAAATGGATAACCGCTGAACCAGAGACCAGAAAGATTGAAATTACTTCCGATTGCGAGTTTCTAATTTTGGCATCAGATGGGTTGTGGGATAAAGTCAGTAATCAAGAAGCTGTGGATATTGCGAGGCCTTTTTGCATCGAGCAGTAGTTTAATTCAACAACATTTAGCGGTGGCCCTAAAGCTCCTTGCAAAAAGCTTGTAGATGTAGCAGTAAGCAGAAAATCTCATGATGATGTTAGTGTGATGATAGTGCAACTCGGTCCTTTTTGCTTGGAATCGACTAAGAGTGGATGAGGTGAGGGAGCAATGGAAGATCTGGTCTAAACAACCATTCAACTGTTGTGTAAAATAGAATAAGACTGAATGAGATGAGAGGGAGTTATGCCATCCATACAGTCCCCGACTTAACAACCAGGTAACCCATCCTGGGTGTAAGGGAAGACACCTATATCCCTTTATGTACTGCACCACAAATTGATAGGTCCACGTCCAATGATTATTTCCACGGTTAGTTTCCAATTTGACTTCAATGATCGTGCTTAAATTTGTGATAAAAATGGCGTAAGAATCAACGTCTTTCAATTAACTCAATATTTTAACGAGAGTGAAAGTGTGGGCATTGTTTGATATATGTACATGTGAAAGGTGCGTTGTTAATTTGTTACATATAGTATGAATTGATTCATTGAAATGTTTATGTTTGATCAAGTTTATCACCATTGTTAACACTGACAAAACAAAAGTTATGATTGTTGTAGCTCTGATACCAATTGTTGTAGCTCTGATACCAATTGTTGTGGATCTGATCCAAAAATATATGATAACAGAAATAAACCCAAGAAAGAACAAGATCAAAATAGATAGAAATGATTCTCTTTATTGATCAAAACCCTTATGGTAGGGCAACACCATACATTCACTCCTTAAGGAAGGAGAACACTCCACAAGCCATATACATGTTCATACAAGAATACTTCTCTTCATCTTCATATCTCTCCGTGTGGAGTCTCTAGCCTCTATATAGGCCTCATACATACAATACCATGCATCATTACTATGGTTTCTTCATACCATCAACTAATACCATGGGCCCATTACATTATTATTAACTACTTGTGGTCCCTTACATGACATGGGTTAACCACCTTATTTATTACTATGGCCCATCTTATTATTACATTATTACCTTGGGTACCTCCCTTGGTACCCCATATTATCCCCCCTAGGTATATAACACATGAGCTCCATAGTGAAACAGGTCGTTGGGCAGTTCCTAAAACACCATGGACGGCAAGGATCTGCCATATATGTGAGAATAGGAACATTGAGGATGAAAACCACTTCCTCTTAGAGTTCCCCGCGTATAACCACATTAGATCTCAGTTTCACAATCTTTGTTACAATACTGACCTTCCTAGCCTTTTACAATGTCAAAATTATAGTGAGCTCGGGAGACTTCTCTCCAAGCTTTTTGAGCATAGGAATAAAATCTTAAATCAAAATAGATAATTTGTTTCTTTAGGTCCGATAGACCATTATTTGATCTCAGCGGACGTTAACCATCATCATCATGTTATTAGAAATTTAATAATAATAAATTGTTTGACAATACGTTTTTTTTTTTTAATTTCTATTAATTAAAGATTTTATACTCTTTAATTTAATATATATTCATTTAAAAAATAGGAGTACATATTTTTTCCCTAATAAATATAATTTTATATTTATAATTTAATTATAAATTATATTTTTAATATAAAATTAAAATATTTCACCATAATGATAATAGTTTATTGAAAGTTTATTAATGAGCCTTTTTTTAATGTGAATCTGAAATATGAAATCTCTATAATATTTGCCAGAAACCTAGATAATTTAACTCATGATTTTTTAATAGGAAATTTTTGTTTAACCACGGGATTAGACCAATTAAACTAAATCTCAAATTTATTATAAATAAATTTATTAGCAATTAAATTAATATTTATTTTTTATTAAAATTTAAATTAAAAATATTAATAAAAATTGTATATTATTTAATTTAATATATATTTATTTAAACAACGATTACACGTCTTTCTCTCGATAAATACAATATTATCATTTATTTTTTAAATAAAAATTTATATTTTTAACATATAATTAAAATATTTCGAGACATGTGATGACAAGACCATTATCAAGGATTATATGCATAGAAAGTTATATATGTTGCCATCTAATCCATTTTCTGTTTCTTTGGATGGTAATAAATAAAAATTGACTGAATCCATATTATGGTTTAACACTGGATATTTCTATAGATATGATATATTTTTAGTTTTATATTTTTATAATTTTTTGTTGTTTTATTTTTAATTAATTTTTTTGTTGTGAGAGGTTGGTTTTTTTTATAGGATAAAGTTTATTTTAATGTAAAGATAAATTAGGTGATATAGCGAAATTAGGTGTTGGTAAATATCCAAAATACTATAAATATAATTGTATAGGGGTTGAAGGTAAAAATACATTCTCTTAGAATGATTACCTTCCACTCATATTGGATTTCATTTTCAAAATATTTATCACACTCCAACTTTCCTTGCATTTTAACTTAGCAAACTTATGGTGATCTTGAAGGTTTTTTCTCATTTTTTTTAAGCATAGAAAAGAATTGTTAAAGGATTCTAATTAATAGTACAATTTAATTTATAGACTAAATGAGTTTTTTCACATATTCTATTCATACAATTTCAAGCAATATTGTGATTTTTTCTTGTTTAAAATACATTTCTGAATGCATAAATGGATTTAACACCCTCAAATACCCTTGGACACTCAAATTCTAAGGGGTGAACAACTTAAACTCAAGTTTTAAAGAATCTCTAGTGAATTTTAGCTAAAATTAATGCCCTCAAAAATATCATTTCATCTATTAGATAAACTATATATATATATAATTTAAAAGTGATTAAAAAATTTATTTCCTTTTTAGATTATATATATAGATATAAATAAATAAATAAAGTGAGTGATTATTGTAGGTAATTTTTTAATAATTATAAAGTTGTTTAAGTATTTTAAAAGTTATTTTTGTATTTTTAATTTTTGAGCTTTATTATAAGGGGTCAAACTTTTAGTAAAGGGGAAAACTAGTAGTTATCCCAACCATTTGAACTAACTAAGTTGATCAAAACTTTACTTCAGTTACTAGCAATTATCAAATAGATGGTATGGATATAATCTCATTAAATACCCATAGAATATTTTTAGAAATATACATGATCAAGGGTTAAGATTTATCTCAAAAATAGTTATAGCATGTGGACAAATGTCATTGAGCTCTTATTAGTCCCTCTCAGAAACAAGGACTATAACAATTTTTCTCAAAAACCGGACATCATATTTTCCTCCAAAACGTTATGATCCTTGCCGAAGAAGGCCATCAATTCAAAATAAAATACATATAAACCTTGGAGATAATGAAACATCTAATTAATCTCAACATAGATGGTGTTCTTGCAGTAAGTAACAACCAACTATCCTTACTCTCACTACTCTCCCCATAATTCAACATTTTTCTTTCTCCCTTCTCTCATTTGGTTAGTTTCTTCTTCCTTGTGCCCCTTCCCCTAGCTTTGTTTGGTTGCATTCCCCCTTCTTCTTCCCACTTCCTTTTCCCCTCTCTCATCTTCCTTTCATTAATATATCCTCCCATGACTTTTTCCTCTTCTTCATTTTGTCTTTATTCACTGTTTCTCTTTCCCCTTCTCTCTATCATTACTATTTATTTATTTTACCCTCCAAATTAAGTTCTCCTTTCTCCTTGTCTTCGAATCCCTCGTTTAGGTATTTATTTTATCTTTGTATCTTCTACCATCTCCTTTCTTTTCATTTTTTTCATACCTCTAATTGTCAACATATCAATTCATTACCCTTTCTTCTTTCCTCCATCTCCCATTCCTCCTTTATCTCTCCTTATATTCTACCTTCTCTTTTTTTTTCATTCCTTTAATTGTCACCATACTTTCCTTTCCTTAATTCATTACCTGTTCTTTCCTTCATCTCCCCCTCCTCATGTCTCCTCCTCTAACTTTTCATCCCCTTCCCTAGGTCTTTTTTCCTTTCTCCTTCACATTTTCCCTCTCTTTGTTATTCTCCATATCCCATTACCCCACCCATATCGTTTTGCTTAGTTTTATTGTCTTCCTTACTTAAGCTTTTTCCCATTTTAATTTTCTCTTAACCTCTCTTTCACTTTTTGAATTTTATATTTTTGGTAGGCTCCCATGCATTAACTTATATTCTTAACTATATATTACTTAATATACTATATTATATTTTTAACAACAATGTTCCCACACATGGTATATTAATGTGTTAAATGTTATCTATTAATAATATAATACACTAATTAATATTTATACATTTATTTATTTATTTTACAATAAATTATTAATCATATTAAGTTAAAAAACTTAATTATAACTAACACATTTTTTATTTATTAATTTCAATTAAAACCTTTAAGTTCGTATAATTTTAATAATTAGTCATTACATATGGTTAAAAATTTAGGTTTAGGGATTTTTATTAATTAAATTAATAGAAACTAATTAAATAATTCAACTCTCGTCCCCATTTATTTCTTGATTTCTCTAGTTTTCTTATAAGGTCTTTTGCTTGCTTGTTTTTTTCTAGTAGACATGTTTTGGTGTTTGTTTCACTATTCTCTATTTATACATATTCTTTATCTCTATTCAAATATTCCCTTGACAATTGGTTTTGATGATGAGTCTTGTTTTAGATTTAAAAGAGTAATCATAACAATATAAACTATGGAATACACTCATTTTACAATTCAAAAATTTTGTATTAATAAACATTTTTATTATAAACTTGTGCATTTATTATATTTTTTTACATTAACAAAATATATTATTAATTGCTTTGAATTATTGAATTTCATTTATCTACCATTGTTGGGCAGCGGATCCCCCATGTAAGGGTTTTGGGGCTTAAAGCCCAAAATTTGGGTAAAGGTATGGTAAAGGCTCCGCGAAGTGCATAGAGCATGAATTGTAATAAGTCAAGTCAAAAAGTTTAGGGTTTAGGGTCAGCCTACCCATGGTCTGCGGACCATGAGAATGTATAAATAGAGTGGGACTCTAAGGGTAGAAGGTAGTTTTTGCTAATTCTTGATAAGATCTGAAGTGTATGGGGTTGTGAAGGCAATATATGCTCTGAGTCTGTAAGTCCAAGTCATGGGTGATAGTAGTAGAGTAAGCTCTAAAGCTGTGTGCACAAAGGCCTGATAGAGTCTGCAGCTGTGTGCGCGGACCCCTACAGCTAAGTGCGTAGGGTGGATCTGATTGTAATGAACAGAAGATTAATAAAGATAATTGACTCTGAATTATTGTGCATTTGGTCACAGATCTATCTGTTTAAGCTTATGTTTTGAGTTTATGCATTTATGTACGGTTTATGGTTGCGCACACTAGTTATAACTGTTGAATGTTTGATTAAAGACCTTAAGTAGATCAGATCTATAATAAGCGCATTAATACTAAGAATCTAAGAAGTGCCTTATCACTGAGCTACGTGAAGGTCAGACAGCTGTGCAGAGTAGCATGAGGATGCAGATCGGTTTGCGACCCTTCAAGTCCCCATTATGACATCGCTAGGGTGTGGAAACCTAGTTCCAACACCCTCCCCTACTACCTCAGGTGAGACTTATGTTCGCTCTCCGCGGATTGTTTCTGAAAGGGTCGATAGTGCAGGATTTGTTTGGCTAAAACACTTCTGAACCTGGGTTAGGCCCCATCAAGCCAAAAGCCATGCTATTGGTTAATAGAATTAAAGCGTCCAAGCCTAACAAAAAGTTAGAATTTAGTTTTTATCAACTTTTGTTGTGTTTCCTAGTATTCTAACTTCATTACTTTATAAAGGTGGATTAACTAATTTTAAAGCAAAAAAAACAAATCTTATTTTTATTGTGAATTTTTTAATTAGCTAATTCTTAAAGAAAAAACAACACAAAAACATTTGGTCTATTACTATGGAATTTAATATAGTTAGACCTAATTAACTTACATTAGAAATATATATATCTATAGTAAATCATAATATATAATTACCTATTAACTATGAATATATATCTTTAATATATAATCTTAATTAAATAATATTAAAATATTCCCCAAATGGGGTTTCATATGTGGGGGAGGAGAATGATGGGCTATCATCATCGCACCAAGACCCACACCTAGGGTACTGGCATCATGTCTCACTTGTGGTTTGTAAATTCCATCCAACGAGCATGGGGGTTGTATCACACACTCAGGATTCATCCTCGATTCTACCATCTATTCATCGATGTGATGCTCAATATTCTAGCCTAATTTTGTATTTGTAATGGCACAAAAATCACTTGTGATCCCTTTCATGTCACTATACCCCATTAATTTTATATTCATTGTTGGGAAAGCCAAAGAAATCAGCTCTTTCACTTTGCTCCAGGTATTTATTGAACCTTTTTTATTGGGTGGAATTTGGGTAATTCTCAACTCTTAAGATGAATATAAGGCAAATTATCCTCGTTGACTCTATTTTCTTCTTACTATAAGAAATATTATAGGATTATAGTGTTATTTGTGCCCTAGGGCCATTATGGAATTATACAATCTCTCATAATGGATTTAGATATATAGGTTGGAGTCATTAACAATCCTCTATGGTTTATTGTCGACTTCCTTGTTTGTGGCTGACACCCCCTACTTCACATCCATGTTGTAAATAAAATAATTGAGCATGAAGGCTTATTCATCCCTTAATATTCTCCCGATTGTGTTAGAGGCAGAATGCATTAACACTATTCAATGCGAGTTTATTGGACGTTCTTTCAGAAATTTTATTCTAACTCTTATTGTGATCATTTTTGTGTGGTATTTAGTTCTTTGTAGTGGGGCTAGCATATGGCTTTCCTCAGTCCCTTATGAAAGCCATCATAATCCTCACTCCCACCCTATAACAAGTCCAATTGCTCCTATTTTTTTTAATTTATACCAATCACACCCTTTCATGGACTATATTCCCAATCCATTTAACAATTAACTCTATTAAATAAGTATATATACCTAACTCATTGTAACTTTTTAAATTATAACATGAATTACTTAGTGCATTGGTTATGGTTGTCATCATACCCTAAGTCTTCAGTTGAGGGTGTTTATGAAATCTATGACAAGGCCAAGATGATTTCATACCTTAGGTGATTTTAGAACAACCAAGTTCAATGGTGAAAGGGTCTATATGTTGTACTACTCCTCATTGGTATATTGTATGTGTTTAAATTAACTTGTTTCGACCTACCTTGTTGGTCGAAATATAAACTTGTTGGAATATTTTAATTGCATGCGTGGATTACATTTATTCTAGCACACACTCTACTTTAATAGACAGATAGACCACCCATAAGTGGCACCTATGGTCCTTGGTGCTACAAGTGATTCAATAGTGGCCATGTCACCTTGGTTCATGTGACATTCACCTGGGTTGTCATATCATCTAGTATGGATGGTGACCATTCATTCGGTCAATCTAACGGTAGAAAATGCCCTCAAGAGCCTTAACTACAGATATTGGCCAAGGGTCCAACCCATTTGTTCCCTTTTCTTGGTGTTAGGCATAATACGCCGACAGTCATGGTGATCATTACTAGGGTTTGACACCTAGAAAGGAATTTTCCCAAATCGTGGCAACGCATACTTCTCTACTATGATGTAAGGAAAATATTGCCTTTTGGTGCGAACTTATATATAATGCTTTCATTCTCTGTTAATGTATTTACAATTCCTTTATGTCTCTTTCAAATTTTGTGCTTATGCTTTTCTCCGTGACCAAGTTCATCTCCCTCCATCCCAGTTCCTAGATTTTCTAATATATTGTTTGTTTGTTTTTATTTCTCTATTTCTCTAGCTTCTAGGGTTTGTTTTTTTTTTCCTCTTGTCTGGGTTTCTCTGGGTTGAGTAGAAGGTTCAAAGTGTGTCCCTTTCTAGTCACCTAGAGGAGCAACATTATTGCAACAATGGACCCCTTTCTCCTTCACTAACATGTAATTTCTTTTGTTCCATTCTGGGGCGACAAATACCCTTATGGGAATAATATGGATCTATGGTGTAGCTCCTTCATTTATAACCCTTGTTATGTATTTATTTTCCTTGCCTCTATTTTTTTCCTTTGTTATATTTTTAATGATTTAATTTTTGTTCCCTCAAGAACCTCTTCAATTTTAGTTACTTCTTCAATTCACAGGCTCATGGCTATTTCTTCCTTCTACACATACGTATGAGTATGTAGATTCTCTTTTTCTACAAGTTCATCTTACTTCTTCCCCTGTTCTTGTATATTTTTACTTACTTGGCTTTGTTTATTGTTTTTTGAGTAACTCTCTATCAAAATCTCTTTGGAAACACAGAGTGATTTCTTATATGATTGGATGTCACTAACAAGGTAAATCTGGTATGGGGCACCTATTTGTATATATCACTCTGTAACCTAGTTTCATGTAATTTTTCTTGTCGTATTGTTTCTTTTTTTATGTGTTACAGGTATTGTCGCATATCAATTCCATGCATCTATGATGCTTGGAGCAATAAAATTATTGCTGCTAAGTCCAACCATTTTGGCACAGGTTGGTTCACAAATTCAGTTCTTTCTTTTTCTTAATTGTTAGATGCCCTGCTCGTGCCATAGAATCGATACTGAGTCTATTTCGAGAGGCCGAGGGTTAACTTGATCATGATTGTTGAGCTCCCAATTATAGTGTAGGCTTATATTTTTTTCATGGTTTGTTAAGTGAGCTCGACTCACATTAGGCTTCATAAGACAAATGTAATCCTCTATTTGTATATTTTAAACCCTTAAGTTTTTTAATCACTTAAACTATTGAGTGTACATTGTATGATATTAATTATATACCTCCATTCGCTAGGGTTTCATAATTCTCGCTTCTGTGGTTGAATTCTTGCATATTTTTACTCTTCAAAATAGATATTTGCATGGGATTTAGAGTTTCCTATTTCATTCTTATGGAATTCTATTATGATAGTAGAAATAATGAAGTTTGTTTTGGGTACTATCTAAGTAGTTGGGAAATACTGCTATTTGTTTTACATACTATCCAAGTGTTTTGAATGAACATAAAATGGTGTAATTACCTCCTTTATTTATTGCACTCAACTTAATTTGGGACAATTCCTTAAGTAGATATCATAGCTGGTGTATTGTAATAGAAAAGTTAATCACCAACTGGCTAAATAGGTACTATGTACATCAAATATTTACTTCCATTATCTCACCTATATATGACAGAGACTTAGATAAAAATCCTTGATTATTCAGTTAGAGTTACGATTTTATAATAAATAACATTAACTAACATTGTTAGCATTACCGACAGGGTTTTCTTCGCGCAAATGCATTCAGTTCATTTTTCGTTGTCTATGCATAAGAATACAACCTTGTTTAAATTGCTAGTATGAAGAATTTTAGTATGCCAACTTACTGTGGCCTTTCGAATCAATTCGTTACAGATATCAACCTTAACACTTCAAGGTCGTTCGAATCAATGTGATTTAGATCTCAACCTTAACCCTTATAGAGATTATTTTCATTTTAGCATTTTCTGACAGTAATAAGTTATTTTGTTTTTTTTTCCAATAGGAATAATTATAAATGGTACAAATATTCCACTTCTTGTACATCTATTTATGTTGATTATAGCATTCTTGGAGTGTTGATTTTACCTTGATTTACTTGGTAGAATGATTGTATCTTACTCCTTGTTGCATGGTTTTGCAAAATTCTAAAAGTATTTTTGTTATACCTCGAGCTAAGTTTCAACTATTTACTTTACATCTATGAGCTAATCATTGTATCAATTCCAACAATTAGATCAATCTAGCTTTACAAAATCTCATTTGACCGCATCCCCAAATTCAAATATATAAATGGAATTCCTTAGTTATTGTAGAGTATAAGTACATGATTTATATCATTCGCTGATTTTTTCTTTATTTTTTTTGCAAAGTAACACATAGAAAAATAAACACACCCACAATGTTTTTACACTAAGATCAATCCTAATAATCTGTAAGGAATTTATACCTTCCACCAAATTGTTTACTAGAAATGGTTCCATGATAATGATCACAGACACTTGTTGGGTCGCGGAAGCCCCACGCAATAATTAAAGGGCGCGAAGCCAGATATTTTGGGTAAAGTTAGGATAAAGACTCCACTGGAAGCACGGAGCACGAATCATAATAGGTCGAGTCAAAGGGTAGTCCGCCCAAAAATAATGTAAATAGAGTTGGCCCACCCAGGGATTGCGGGCCAAGGAAGGGTATAAATAGAGCGAGGCTCTATGGGTAGATAGAGTCGAGTTTGGATAGTGAATGAAGAATATGAAATGTAATGAGTTCTTGAAGAATATTGTCTAAAAGCGTCTATAAGTCCAAGTCGAGGGTTGGGGTAGTAGGTAAAGGCTCTGCAGATGTGTGTGTAAAGGCCTGGAAAGTCTGTAGCTGTGTGCACGGACCCTTGCAGCTGAGTGTGCAGGGTGGATTTGGATGTATCAAGGATAAAGTGGAAATAAAGATAAATTTCTTATGAAATTTTGTGTTTCTTCTAAACTATCGTAATATCTATTTAAATTCATCTGCTTATGGTTTGAATGAATATAAATCTGGGTTTATTGTAATACGCGAATCAGTTGTGTTGGTTAAATGTTTGCTTAAAGACCATGGCAATCGGTAACCACCTCTTCTATTAAAATAGCGCACTAATAAGAAAGATATACTCAAGCTGGATCTGTGCAGATACCAAGTAGCACGGAGATGTAAACTAGTGCGCGAAACCTCTAGACCACACCAAGACATCCTTAGGGTGCGAAAGCCTGGTTCCAACACCCTCCCCTGCTACCTTGGGTGAGACCTCAGTTTGTGCTCTGTGGGCTGTTGCCGAAAAAGTCGTAGCTACGGGATTTTCTTGGCTAAATAACTCTTCCAAACCTGGGTCAGGCCCATATAAGCCAACAAATGATTTTGTTGCCGGGACCAGGATCTGCCTAAGGGGTGTCTAACGTGGGAACACTGGAATCCTACAAAGAAATAATTTGAAGATTAGTGGGATCTGAAGCTTCACGAGTTTGCAGTTCAGGAAAACATAAACTCACGGATATCGGAGGAACATTGGTTGGATCTTCTTCGTAACATTCTCGATAGAATTGTATGAGTGGATCGCGAAGTTAGCTGATAGCATGGAGAGGTGTAGATTAGACCAGCCGATAGTGTGGACTCTGAAACTAGTGCGCAGGTTGGAAGCCACCAAAGATAGACTTGCGCATGTGGTAGACCACTGATTAGATCAGATCATAGGGGGATTTATCACTGAATTTGCGATAGATACAACCGTAAGTTACAATGAAGCAGAAAGGAAATTTCTCTAAGGACCGCAGTGTAGATACATCAAATCATTGAATACTTTGATTAAGATGTTGTTGTGTGAAAAACAGATCCTGCGCATATATTGATGTCTGGAGTAATGCGGAGTGGAAGGAGTTATTGCAGAACAGGAGAAGTAGTGAACAACCCTTTGATTTCTATCTCGCAGGGAAACGAGGAGGATCTCGCTAGGTTCTCACCAGGAAGTGTGGTCTGATTGATTAAAGAAAACTTCCCACTGATGCCACCTCCGTCTACACCGCCACCCACTTCACCTACGTCGATTCCATCCACACCAACACCCCCTCCACCCCTTGCACCACCAAAAGCTATGATGGTGACCACAGTCGAGTTACCAACATTTCAGGGTGTATGGAATGAACAGCCAAGTCAGTTTTGGTTTGTGATAAAATCTGTATGGGATGCGCAAGGCATAATAGATGAAAACATTAAAAAGGCCACGCTAGTTAGTGCACTACATGAATGTGCATTGACATGGTACATAAAATCCTCAACTGACCATCCAAATGAGGGAATAATGGAGATCCGTGATCTGCTTAATAAAGAGTTTGGCCGGCCAAAGTCTGAAGCCCAGTCGGTCATTGGGTTCAAGGAGATAGCAACGTTGCCTAGTGAAACTCCATGGGATCTGGACCAGAGATTAAAGAGTACTATTCACGAAGCTAACATGACTTTGACAAATGGGAAGCATTGCACGTGGTTTGTGGCATCCTTGACGCCCCATCTAATGATGGCTTTTTCACAAGATAAGATCTCAACCCAAGCCGAGGCACTGGAAAAAACAATGAGGCTACACGTGACCCCAATACTGGACCCAAGATTGGGAGTTTAGCAAATCCACGCGCAACTTCAAAACTTGAGCTTGGAAATGCAGATTCTGAAGCAAGGAAGAGTGTCCCGACCAGAGGTACGACTGAAGGTAGGCTGTATTAAATGTAAGAGCCAAGTGCACGACAAGGATCATTGTCCGGTTTTCTCGAACTATCTGGCGGGAGGAGGCCCAATGTCGTTAAAAGTAGAAGTACAAGCAGGACCAAGTACTGTGCAGGCACTCTGGTGCATGATTTTCCAGGTGGACGTGAAGCATGTGACAGATAACTGCCACTTATTATAGAAGTATACCCAGACCTCACAATAGTTGTATTGCAACTTTTGTTGATCGGTCAGACACGATGAGTGAAAGTGTCAAAGTTATGACTTAATGCTAGAGAGAACCCTAGCCTACCAGATGCAGACTTAAGTGTGGGGAGGATTTCGAGGACCTGGCTGGGGAAGAGGATTGGGGCCTGGACGGGGCCAAGGACAATTAATTTGCTATAATTGTGGTGGACAGGGGCACTACGCTCGCGACTGCACTAACCCAACCAGGATCTTGTGTCCCTACTATGAGCAGTTTGATCACGAATTAGTGGACTGTCCAACCTTAATTGCCCAATTGAGTGAAAAGGGAGTACTCCAATCTCCACCAACCCAGAATATCCAAATGATGCACGTGGAACCTCGCGAAGAGGACCTTAGTATAAATATGGTACTAAGAAGCAATGCAACTGTAGGAGGGAATGAAGGCAGGAAAAGGTATGACACACCTATGCATGAACATAACACTGAGATGGAACAAGGGAAGATGGGGTCAAAAGAAGCTCAGCAGAGCTTCGTGAAAGCGTCTACCCTAGGTAGGAGGGATCGAATAGAGTCAGGAGTGGACTACTCCATGATCACTACCTCTCTTGAAACCTGCATGAAGTTGCTGCACGATCATAACACTGTGCAAGGATTGCAAGAGCTGATCACCAGGTGCACCGGATCCAGTGAACTCCAGGTCGTCCAGAAGATAGGAAGACATGCTATGTGCACCGGACGAGAGATGATACTGAGAGCACAAATTGGTGACTATGAAATGGATCAAGTCATCTTGGATTTAGGCTCGGATGCAAACGTATTTCCTAAACAAACCTGGGAGCATATGGGCAAGCCCGCACTGCAATGGTCCTCGATTCAATTACGAATGGCCAACCAACAAAAGATCTTACCAATGGGCCGATTGCAAGGAGTGATGGTGGATATCGACGGTGTGAGTATCCAGACCGATTTCAAAGTCATAGAGATTGTTGATGATAGTAATCCTTACCCTGCACTGCTCGGAATTGATTGGGCCACAGACATGAAAGGGATCATTAACTTGAAAAGACACAAGATGACATTCAAAAAGAAGTCACTACGGATAGTAGTTTTGTTGGACCGAGCAGAAGGGGAATGTTATATTGAACCTGTACGCGATGAAGGAAGTGATGAGAAACTGGATTACATTTTTCAGATAACAACACAAGGCTCAAATCAAATGCAGTTCATCGATAATAGAAGACTCTCATGTGAATGTGATAGTATCCGTATAGTGGATTCGGAGGAGGAGGCAGAGTGATGGCAGAATTGACTGTAGGAAGTTACGACACTCAACTGCAATATGGTGACTCGGTCGGTACACCGCGTAACGATAGAAGAAAGACCACGCGACTAAAGGAGACTAGCACGACCATCGAAGCGTAGCTCAACCCTCCCGTTACGTTATGTGGAATATGAGAGGAGCCCAGTGTGCTGAAAGACAGGTTGTGTGCACCTGGGGAGGAGCCGTAGAAGCTGGGAGATAGGCGGTAGTTTCAAGTCTGGATTAGAGGATGTTCACGGCGGCCACGATGGCATAAAGCGGTAGCTCGAAAGATATGGATGCACATCGGATGACTGACAACCCAACTAGACCTACAGAGAACACTGGGTCACAACGTTGGGAGGGACCATCTCTCTATAACTAGACTAACCACTGTTGGTACAACTCACTCCACCGGTGACAATGTTCGTGATAGAGTTCAGCAGCTTTGGGAAACCATTGTTCATGGGAAAATACGACTTGATAAGCTAGAAGAAACTAGGGCCCGACTCTGTGCACGAAGTAGGAAGCTGGACAAAGCAATTGTGTAATTACAGTTAGAAGTTGCCTACCTGGATTACAGAAAGGAATTACCAAAGGAAACCAACGTGGCTAGCTCTCCTACCCTGTTACAAGCATTGACCCAGCTAGCATTGTTGCGAATTCACCCAGAGGAACAGGGATGTGTGCACCATAATTCAATACTAGGATCGAAGGAACGTATAGGGTGCTCGCGACCTAGGCTAGTCGGGAAACGAAAGACCCATACTAGGGGTTTGACCACCTGACTATTCATCACAGACCCAGCCCCAGCACCCCATGCAATTGAAAGAGGGCGCAGGATAATAAACTAGGTTGCTAAGAAGCTGTGCGACAGAACCATCGCATACATACAAAAACAACATTTGTGTCCTTGGGGATTCGCTACCGCGAAGGAAAGATGGAAAGTGGCCGTTTCAGGTACTGTTCATGAAATAATGACCCATTTGAAGCACTACAAAGCCAGACACGGGCAATTAAGGCAGAGGAATAACCGCTAAAATCGCATTTATGAGCTACTGCAAGGGCAAGAAACCAACTTGGAATAGCGAATCATATATAATGAGAGTTGGGGTTACGCCACCACGTCTTATCACTCTACAAGAAAACCACCCAATGTCAATAGCATGATGAATGACGAGCAATTCAAAAATAGTCCATGGTTTCAGGCATTGCCCAAATATTACCGAGATGCAATTATGAAGGCACAAGATCCTACCACAGATAGGTTGCAGACAGCTACGCTGCAGACCACTGAGCTCCCCAAATCATCCTGGACACCACGAACCAAGAAGGATCCTTAGAGCCCAGACCCAGTAAGATGGTCTCCCCGATACCTACCATCTGGAAAATTCACAATGGAAGAGAAGGCTAAAACTATGATAGTTAACAGCGAGGATGAAGATGAGGGTTTGCCCACATACATCGAAGAATTCCTCCCTAAAGAAGACCCCATACAGCTAGTACGACGACCCAAGTATGTGCCGCTAAGCAAAGGGAAGGCCAAAGTACCTGCAAATCTAGATGAAGTTGACTCTGTAATCATCAACCCATCGCCACCAAAGGGTGTGCTAGTGGAAAACTCGGTGGTTGGCTGTGTTGTGACAATGAAGTTCGAAGATTGAGACCTTGCAGATATAGTAAAGTTTCCCAATCTCACGATGGGCGAACTAATGGACCAGAAGATAGAAGGGATGATGAAAACCCTGCAGCCAAAGGCATGGCTACAAGAGGTGGAGAAAGCTGGGTTACTCTGTCTCTTGTTGATTCCTCATTTCTGTAGCCCCCTATCACCATTTTGGTCATAAAGCAGTTGCTCTGTTTAATCCATGAGGATATATTATGCATTGGTAAACCCATTCGTATCACATCAGAATAGGTTCATCAGGTTTCACACCTACCTTGTGATGGGAGAGACCCTCGGGAGATCACTGATAAGGGTAAAGATGTCATGATGATTGAACGACTGAAAAAGAAGTACCAGCTCGCCAAGGGACAACAAGGGTATATCATTGATAGTATCTCAGATAATGCAGTTCGAGTTGCCACCCAATCGCTGGTAGGGAAATTCATGAGGAAATGTCACAACACTGAGGTCCCCACTATAGTTATCACTCTTGATGAGGCATGCGCAGCTAGTGTATAGTTCAATTGGTCGCAGTTCCTTTGTGAAGAGTTTTAGACCAATTGTCGCGACGTGCAGGAGGAAGGCATGAGATTCCATTATGCATGGTTGCTCCTATCCATCATGCTGGTCACCACTGACCTACCCTAGGAAAGCCAATTTCCAGTCTTGGATTCGGAATGGCCTGAAGCCGCTCGATATGCTTCCCTTTGGGCAAGAAGGGATGCAGGACAAATTCGCAATATCAAAATCTTTTGGGTATTAATGGACGCAACTGTGTGACAGTGGATTAATAAGTTACCCCATTTAACTGACGAGATATATGAAAGCATGAAGCACATTGTTGAATATAAAGTAGACATACATCATGTCTGCATCAGGGCGTGGAAGGACCCAGTCCAGGCATGGACATCAGTCCAGTTTATTGCCACTAATGACGTTATTGACTGGATTATGGATACTTGGCCGGCAGCTTGGCACAGAACCTTGGCGGAAGAGCGCGACTAAGCCGTTATTCAGAGGAAAGGATGAAGCCAAGCGTGCCGTACAACAAAAGTGGAATGCACTGTTGGCCGTGAAAGTTAAAGCAGCTCGTGAGGCGGCACTCATAGCAGCAGGAAGGATCCAACCCGGCGAGGAGACGTCGACAAAGAACAAAGGTAGTAGGAAGGAAACCACCCAGCCAATCGCAATAGATACTCCATCCACTACTACGGGGGCTCCTTTAAAGCGCTCAGTGACACTTGAGCGATCGAAGCCATGGAAGAAGGCAAAGACATCTAAGACAGACAGCGAGGTGACCACCCTAACCGAGGGTGACCTAAATGACATCAAAAATGTCGTTCACAAGGCCAAATTTGATGTAATTGACGAAGCCATGTCTGAGTAGCAGATTGTGTTGGGGGAGCTCCATACACAGTTACAGACGTTAGGAATCCATGTCACATCCACAAGTGAAAGTACTGCTACCATGGGTTCCGGTATGGTAGCTACGGAACCATTACTGAAGAACCAAGTCGCTTATGCTATTGCAATTCCAGTAGGCATGTTGATGATCAACAGCGCGGAGGACAGAGCTATGCTGGAATGGTTTACAGGATTGGGACTCAACATAACCGCTTTACCACGAAAAAGCTTCCAATAGCTCCAAGATAGCACCACGAGAGAGCTATGCACCCGGGAAGGCCATACTAAACAAATCCTCCAGGAACAGAAAATCAAACTCGAATAGCTGTGCATCCAAAGGGAGGAAGCCATCGCACAGAACCACGAAATGTAGCAGATTGTCGTGGAAGCTTGCTCCAGTGCCCCTGAATTGGAGATTATGGCTGATCTCCCTCTTGAGACCTAAGTTCAGAAGCTAGCTGCTGGGTTCCCTAACACTAAGGAGGAGGCTGCATAGATCCATCAAGAGCTTAGTGTGCAGATTGCAGAGTTAAAATTTCAGACTCAGCGAGTGACACCGCTTGAGATCGTGGAGCAGCACAAGAAAATCATCATCGTCGCCCGTGAAATTCTTACAAGAACAATGAAGGAATGTAAAGACTTGTTCACGCAGTCAATTGTCACACTCACGACCCTTCAAGAGGACCCAACCCTTCAACTCTTAGAAATGAAGCTTGGGAGCTTCAGGAAGCTTATGATAGGATCAAAGGACCTGTGTCAACTATTGTTATCACGTAGCGCTTGGCCAATATAAAGAAGGCCCACGGCCTAAAGATCCAGGTTGACGCAGCCTGACAGAAGGCAGCCATGATTAAAGCTCATCTCCAGCCATGTATGGACGAGGCATTTGCAGTTTCAACCACCATTGAGCATAGGGAAGCTCAAATGAATAGAGAGTATTGCACCATTAAGACAGCGCCACCCGAGACTGTGTTGACGGCGACATGCATGGAAATGATGCAACGAATGACAGAAGAATTTGTTGCTGGAACAAGTGAGGCATAGAGGATGCTAACCGCCCTATGCGAGAAGATTACTGCGCCGGCCGAGTGACTCGGGATGAGTCATGATGATTGTGTTAAGGGACTGCTGGGTAGTAGAAGCCATGCAATGATTAAAGGGCGCTAAGCCGGATATTTTTGGTAAATTTAGGATAAAGACTCTACTGGAAGCGTAGAGCGCGAATCATAATAGGTCAAGTCAAATGGTAGTCTGCCCAAAAATAATGTAAATAGAGTCAGCCCGTGTAGGGATCGCGGTCCAAGGAATGGTATAAATAGAGTGAGGCTCTATTGGTAGATAGAGTAGAGTTTGGATAATGAATGAAGAATATGAAATGTAATGGGTTCTTGAAGAATATTCTGAAAGCGTCTGTAAGTCCGAGTCGAGGGTTGGGGAAGTAGGTAGAGGCTCTGCAGCTATGTGCACAGAGGCCTGGAAAGTCCGCAGCTGTGTGCACAGACCCCTGCAGCTAAGTGCACAGGGTGGATCTAGATGTATCAAGGATACAGTGGAAATAAAGATAAGTTTCTTCGGAAATTCTGTGTTTCTTCTAAAGTATCATAATATTTGTTTAAATTCATCTGCTTATGGTTTGAATGAATATAAATCTGGGTTTATTGTAATACACAAATTAGTTGTGTTGGTTAAATGTTTTCTTAAACACCTTGGTAATTGGTAACCACCTCATCTAATAAAATAACGTACTAATAAGAAAGATATACTCAAGCTGGATCGGTGCGGATATTGAGCAGTGCAGAGCTGTAAACTAGTGCGCGAAACCTCTAGACCACACCAAGACATCCTTAGGGTGTGGAAGCCTGGTTCCAGCACCCTCCCCTGCTACCTCGAGTGAGACCTCAATTCACGCTCTGCGAGCTATTTCCGAAAGGGCCGGTAGCTGTGGGATTTGTTTTGCTAAATAACTCTTCCAAACCTAGGTCAGGCCCATATAAGCCAACAACACTTGTTAGCACTAATATATAATGCAATTCTATGCTAGAGTTTATTCAATTCATGGAAATAGCATGCACTGATTTCCTAACCAGACTTGCTATAGAAATTATACTTCCACAAAATTATATAATAGAAATAGTCACATGAAAAATAATGACACCCAATTATTAGCACTAATATCTAATAAAATACTATTCCATAATTCATTTCAATTACAGAAATAACATGCACATATTTCCTAACTAGATTTACTGTAGAAATTGTACTTGGGAAGTGCACTATCGACCCAATCGCGAACTGAACCACCAACCCCCCCTAGTTGAAACTATATGCCAATGGAACCAACAACCTATCTTAATTCCATATAAGGTATTTTATGCCTTACTTCCCTAAAAGATCTTTCCCTAGTGGCTTCTTGCTTTCCAAGGTCTGTCAACCCACGAGCCTAAGTTTTTATTTTTTATTTTTTTGTTTCCAAAAAGGGTATTTCCCAATAAATAATGTGAGAGTCACCATGAACATATTTCTTTAATAAAGACACATGAAAGACATTGTGAACAATAATATAGTTGGGAAAATCTAGTTGATATGCTACTAAACAATTCTGTCCAGCATTTGAAAAGGCGCATAGAACTATGGTGCCAATTTTGCATAGGTCCTAGTTCTTAAGGTAAATTTTCTTAGTTTTACTCTTAAGTAAAAATGGTCTCCAATCTTCAATTCTTTATGACTTCTTGTCTTGTCTGCATGACTTTTTTTCCTATCATATGCAGTTTCGGTGTTTTGTCTAATTTTTTGTACCACCTATTCTGTTTCCTACAATTCATCAAGTCATAATATCAATCGATCTTTCGGTTGGCTCCAACTGAACAATGTATGATATTGTTTTCCATATAAAGCTTCAAAAGGACTCATTTTTATTGAAGTTTCATAGCTATTGTTATATGAAAATTATACTAAATACAGAAAATCCTCCCACTTAATAGGTCTGTTCATGACATAAATTCCTAGCATATCGTCCAAGATCTGATTTATTCTTTATGTCTATCCATATGTTTGACAATCATATGTAGTGCTGAAATTCAATTATTTTCCCATGCCCCCAAACAAAGATTTCCAAAACTTGGAGGTAAATTTATCATCTTTGTCTAACACTACCATCTACGATTCTCCATGTAGTTAGAAAATTTCCTTCATGAATATATTAACAATCCATGCAGTTCTAAAAGTAGACTACACCAGTACAAAATGCGATGCTTTAGTCAAAATGTCCACTACCACCATGATGGAGTCATGTTTTCATTTTTTCCTTTTTAATCCTGTAATAAAATCCAATGAAATCACTTCCCACTTACATTTTAGAATGGGTAGTGGGTCCAACAATCCAACAGGGTGTTGATGTTCCACTTTTACTTGTTAACATTCTATACATTTTTCCAAGTATTCTGCCACCTCCTTCTTCATGCCTGGTCAAACTAGTTTTTTACTTAATTTTATCATATTTTGGTATCCAAGATGGCCTACATATGGATTTTTGTGATATTCATCCAATATCATTTGTTTTAGCACACTCACATTGGGAATATGCAATATATTTCGATAGGTTAGCAATTTTTCAGAATTTTTAGCATATCTTGGAACTTCCATTTATTGTAATTGCTATTAAATTTCTAGATATTTATGATATTGTTTCCTTCAATTTTT
Organism: Pinus tabuliformis; assembly: GCA_031772625.1. Lineage (NCBI taxonomy): Eukaryota > Viridiplantae > Streptophyta > Pinopsida > Pinales > Pinaceae > Pinus > Pinus tabuliformis. The sequence continues at coordinate 85,380,621 of CM062806.1, read as the reverse complement.
AATCCATTCCACAAAATCTATACTAATACTGCCAACTGATATTCCCATCTAATCATGATCATGTCTACCTAATGCATCGCCTATCTTGTTTTATTTTCCTTTATGTGTTTACTATCAAATTCAAACTCAATAAGGAAAGATATCCACCTTTATTGTCTGGAATTTAGATCTGGTTGGCTGAAAAAATACTTCAGGATGATGTGATCTATTAACAAAGTAAATTTTTTTCCTAAGAAATAGTGTCTCCACATTTTTAGAGCATGAATCATCATTCACAACTCTAGATCATACAAAACATAATTATTTTCATGTGGTTTCCACTTCCTAGACTCATAGGCCACTACTCCATTGTCCTATATCAATACTCCCATAAGGCCTTCCAAACATGCATCAATACAAACAATGAATTCCTTTTTTGGGTCTGCAATTTTTAGTATAGGAGCTAGTGTTAGGAATTGTTTTAAATTCTAAAAAATTTCTTGGTATTTGGATGTCCACTCGAAATTTGTTCCCTTTTTCTATAAGGAGGTAAAGGGGTAAGCCAATTTGGGAAATCACTCTATAAAGCTTCAATAATATCCTATGATCCAAATAAATGAGAAAACTAGTGACACGTCCCTAGGTACGGGCCAATTCATAATATACCTAATCTTTTCAGGCTCAACAAATAATCCCTCCTTGGAAATGAGGTGACCTAAATACTGTATTCTGTCTTTGTAAAACTCACATTTGTTGAATTTTTCATATAGCTGATGTTCTCTTGATATTTGTAACACCAATTTTAGATGTTATTTTTGACATGTGATGTTTTATAGGTGTTTGTGCAAGCATTGGCATTGAGTTCAGTCAAGGGTCAGCATGATGATTGGGTGTTTGGAATGAATCCCATGGTTATTGAGGTGCTTTGTAGAAAATCATCACAGTAGAAAGCTTATTGAAGAAGCCATAAAATGATCATCATGGTAGTTGGTGTTCAACTAGCCAAAGAGTCAATGGGCAAAGAATTTTGTAATCACCTTCACCTTCCAAGTAGTAGGAGGACACAAAGCTAATATCAGACTCTCTAAATTGGAAAGTGCATTGAATAAGATTTCCAACGATATGTGGAAGTCCAAAAATGGAATCCTCGGTCAAAAGTTATGGCTTTCCAATGTTAAGGGACTTGAAGTCCTAGGTAGGATCAGATATTGAAGACCAACACAATATCAGAGATCATCATGTCAACGCATCAAATATTGGAGATGGAGATGTCAATGTATTAGCATAATCAATGATATCAAAAATTGGAGGTGCAAATGTATCAGAGGTTGGAGGAAACTAGAACCCGAGAGATCAGAGTATTGGAACATCTTCAAGCGAGTGGAGTGAATAATGTTGCGATATCGATAAGTGTTGATAAGCATTTAAAATCACTGAGCAATGCCAAAAGAAGACTAACAAAGGATTTCGGTGCAAAACCAAGGTTAACAGGTCCTCTTCTCTCTCCTCTAGTTGTACACATGGTAGAATATGATTGGATCCTATAAGATATAGTGGCAGCTGGAGTCAGCATGACGTGGAAGTACGACAGAACACGTGGAATGAATATTTAACTATATTGGGTAGGCTAATGGTCTAGAACTAGGTGGCACGTGTCACCTCTAAGGAGTCATCATGTGGAGGTGATGATGTCATATCAAAGCTCATTAATTGGAGGATTAAGGGATTAGAACTCTAGAGTAGTTGGAGTATTGAAAAGTTTCGATACAGAGGGATTCTGATATTGGGCTACCACATGGTCATAACAGCTCAACAAATCAGGGGCACAAAGCAGTTAACAAAGGGATAATGTCCCCTGATAAGAGTGTGAAGGCTTAACACCTTAAAGCTAAGCGGAAGGTCATACCTAGAGGTCCTATGATGAGAAGCACTATGAGGGCTAAGCAGGAGGATCTCAGAAATCAAAGGATTAGAATATAAAAACATTGCACCACTATAAAGATTGTGATATCGAATCGCTCCGATAAGGAAGTACAAATATTTAAAGAGTGTATGTGCTGGTAGCTACAATATTGAATGAAGGCACATAAGAGTTGGTAGTTGAAATGAGCTAATACTATGGAAGACTATGTAACAAGGATCCGAGGACCAAATTGGGAGTATAAATTAATTCAAGTTCTTAACAGAAGCAATCGAATGCTTCACTTGCACAAATAGTTGTGGTAAGTAAGAAAAGAAAATCACCTTTATGGATGATCAATATCTATAGAATCATAAATAAACATGGGGCTCTCGGAGGAGTACACAGCTCATCTGAGAATTAATTTCTTAGTACATGAGATCTGTGCACTCAAACACCAATGAAATGCGAGGACCCTCTCTGCTTTGAGCATTGTGACTAGAAACTATCAGAAGATGCAAGAGTGGTAAGTGAAGCCATGCCTTACTACATATTGGTAGCTACAGGACAAGGTGGAGAGACTCCCTTGTGAAAAGTGCCTTAGTGGAACAAAACCATCGAAAACAATGAAAAGGATGGGTAAGTGAGCATATGTGTGTGTGAGTAGTGTTGTGAGAGCAGGTATCGAAGCAAAGAGGTTAAAGCTCCTAAGTGGACATAGTGTAATACTGCGGCAAGAGAAGTGCGAGGACTATGTGAAGAATTGCAAGGGTAGTGTTTAAATACAATGTGTGAAGATCCCTTGACAGTGAAGATAGAGCGCAGAGGAAGTGTTTCTATGAGAAATGAGAGGAGATCTATTGCAAGTGAGCACAGAAGGAAGAGAGTAGAAGTCAAATTTGTGAACAACCATTTCTTGGTATTTTACTTGTAAAATCGTATGCCTCTATTTTTAGTCTCAAAATTGTATGAAATAGTAGAACAATGGCAAGGGCCGGTTGGTGCCTCTTAGGTAGTTGGTGCTTTCTAAACAAAGCGGTTCAGTGCCTCCTATGAGTGGGATCTCACAAAAAAATAGATGTAATTAAGTGGGTACTTAATTGACATCATAAACAAACAACAAATTGGTGGTTTTTCCCCTCTAGGTTTCCACGTGAAAAACATTGTGTCAATTGTTTGTTGCTCATGTGATTGTTGTTTGAATACGTTTGTGTAAAGTACTATTGGTTCACTTTTTTGTGAATGAATGCTCTCACAAGTTTGTCAGACCACGAGGTAACGCCACAATTAGAATTTCTTTTTTCATTAATATTTCCCATGGGTATATACATGGAGGGAGAGACTCTTGTGCTTCACCTCCCAATGTATCTTCGTATTCCTATTCTCCTTATTTATTATTTACACTATTTTACATATATTCACCTAATCCCAAGGATTAGTTGTCAACATTCACCCCCTTAATCTAAAGGGATGTTGGTGAGTCCAAGGATCATTCTGAATCTTTCAAACTTTTCTCATCCAAGCGCTTTGGTGAAGATGTCTACAATCTGGTCATTAGTGGAATACTGGCATAAATGGATTGTCTTGGCATCAACATGATGTCGAATCAAATGGTATTTTTTATTGATATGCTTTGTTTGATCATGGAACTTTGGGTTCTTGGCCAAATTTATTTCGTAGGTGTTGTCAATCATGATTGGAGTTGAATGCACTTGTTTCACCTACAAATCTTCCAAAATATTTCCGATCCACACAATTTCCTTTGCTGCTTTAGCTGTTGCCACATATTCCGCCTCTATTGTGGAATCTGCTAGAACAGATTGTTTGTGTGACCTCCAGGAGACAGCTCCATATACAAGACTCATAGCATAACTTGAAGTAGATACCCCATTTTATTTATCTCCATCGAAGTCTAAACCAGAGTATCCAATCAAGCTGAAGTTTCCCACCTATGTATACTTGAGCCCAAAGTCTTGAGTTCCCTTCAAGTACTTTAGAACTCTTTCTGCATTAGAGAAATGTCCCTCACAAGGCTTTTGCATAAACCTGGAGAGGATTCCAACAAAAAATTAAATGTTTGGTATGGTAGTAGTAAGGTAGTTGAGACTTCCTACAAGCTTTCTATACTTTGTTGCATCCTCAAATTCTTTTCCTTCAATGGATGTGAGCTTCAAGTTTTGTTCCATTTGAGAAGTCAAAGGATTACATTCAGCCATGCCAAAATTGTTCAACATATATCCAATGTACTTCTTTTGAGAGAGGAATATAAGCTTCATATGTCGAGTTACTTCAATACCAAGATATTAGTGAACATAGCCTAAGTCTGACATTTCAAAACCTTTCCTCAATTCCTTCTTTATGGATGCAATGTAGCTATCATTGCTTCCTATCATCAAAATATCATCCACATACACCACAAGATATATAACTACTTTTCCAACTTTCTTGACAAACAAAGTTGCATCATCAAGATCATAATATTTGAAGTTGAGCTTTAGAAGATGCTCAATTAACTTTTCATACTAGGCCTGTGGTGCTTGGTTGAGGCCATACAAGGATTTCGCAAGCTTGCATACTTTGTGTTAATGGCCCTTCATGACAAATCCTTTTGGTTGGGATACAAAAAAATTCTCTTTCAAACCTCCATTCAAGAAAGTAGTTATTACATCCATTTGATGGACTTACCAACCATTCTGAGATACCAAGGAAAAGAGTGTCTGGATGGTAGCCCATTTTGTCATGGGGGAGAAAGTCTCCTCATAATCAACCCCTTCCTTCTGTGCAAAAACTTTTTCCACAAGCCTGACTTTGTGCTTGTCAAGTGAGGCATCAAATTTATACTTGTTCTTGTAGACCCAGTTGCAGCCAGTTGGTTTGATTTCCAATGAAGGATCAACCATCTTAAAAGTGCCATTCTTTATCAAGGCATCATACTCCTTCTGCATAGCTTCTTTCCATTCCACATGAGAAGTGACTTCTTCGAAGGAAGTGGGTTCAAAATATGTAGCAAAATTTAGTTCACAATCATATGAAACATCCATATCAACAGGTGAATCAAAATGATCTACATCAACTCCATTTTTCCTGGTTGAATTTATTGTTCCTGTTTCCAACCTCATAAGGATGAACAATTTGAAGTGTCTTTTTTAGCCATTTTGGAGGACCTTTCTAAGATGGCCCAGATTGCTCAATTGACTGAGTTGGGACTGAATCAAGATTGAGTCTCCCAATTCTTTCAATCACAACACTCAAAGTATCATCAGTGGTTGGAGCTTCATGTGGGGGAGAGAGTGCTTCAAATAATATTCCACAGATTGATCTAGTATAGGAATCCCCCCTTCAAGGTGTGGAAACTAATTATCAAATTCTTGAAACCATTTTTCATGTATGAATCTCTCCAAGAAATCAAGTTGTCTCTCAACAACCTTTTTAGCTTTAGAGAATTCAAGAAATATTACATCTCTATATACAACAAACTTCTTATTAACTTCATCAGAGAGACAATATTCTTTGGACATATTTGAATATTGCAAGAAGATACACTTACAACTCCTTGCACCAAGTTTGTTTCTTTGTTCCTTTGGAATTAAGGCATAGGAGGTGGAACCAAAGACCCTGATATGCTTTATCGAAGGAATGTGGCTATAAAACATTTCATAATCAGTCTTTTTTCTAATAGAATTAGATGGACATATATTCTTTACATATGCAGCACATAGAACTGCGTCATCCCAAAACATCAAATTTACATTCTTGAAAAACATCATGGAACGTACCATATTTAATATTGTCCTATTCATTACTTCATCTACTCCGTTTTGTTGGGTATTATAAGGCACAATTGTTTGATGTTTTGATCCCATGCTGGAAAATATAATATTAAAATTAATTTGAAGTGTGTTATTTTCCATTATCAGTGTGAATTGAGCCAGTATGAGATTATGCATAATTTTCAATCCATGTATGAAAGTTCTTGAATGTTTTTAAAGCATCATATTTGTTCTTCAATAAATAAACCCAACACATTTTGGTGTATTCATCAATAAATGTCATCATATATTTATTTCTGTTTGCAGAAGGAACATGCATTGGACCACATAAATATGAATTAATGAGTTCAAGTTTTTTAAGTGCTCTGGAATGTGAATAATGAAAAGATGGTTTGCTATGCTTTCCTAGAATACAAGCATCACATTGCTTAACTTTCCTAGGAATTGTAGGCAAACTAGTAACCTCACTCTTCTTCAACAAGCAAAGGTTGTCATAGTTCAAGTTTCCAAATATAGCATACCATAAACGACGTGATGGAAATGTACCTTCATCCTAATGAGAACTGTATGAGAACTTTTGTGCATGAGCATATGTAATTTACAACTTTAGAAGTCTTTCTTCTTCTATCCCGATCATGACAAGTGAGTGATATGATGCTTTTATGACCTCAAACTTTCCATCAAATATATGAATGGAGTTTCTATGCTGGTGGATGTGGACCAAGGACAAAAAGTTTCTCCTTAGTTCCAGGAAATATAAAAAATCATGTAGAAGAAAGTTAGGAAGACCAGGCTATTTGAGCCTAACTATGCCAAGCCCCGATGGCTTGAGTTTTGATTTGTCTACAAAGTATACTACTCCATCAACATTGTTACTAAATTCTTCAAAAAATATCTTCTAAACTTCATGTCGTAAGTTTCCCCTGAATCAAGCAACCAATCATTTTTCCAAGAAGCAAGTGAAGGATTGAACAAGTCTTTAGTCACAATCATCATTTTTCAATTCAAGGCCGAACAATTTAATCATCAATTGGACAACTTCAAGTTTAGAGTGTGAGTCATAGAGTTCCTTGAACTTCTATAAGGATTCAAAATCATTTGATAATGGTGAAATATGGCAACTCACCTATTCATTTACAGATGCTGCAATCAAGGAATAGGCCTTGTTGTCCTTGTTTTCCCAAATGATGATCTCCCTATTTGAGGTGGGCTTTATCAGTTCATTATCTCCTCCTACAAAAAATCCTTTCCACAACTCAATGAAAACGAGAGTGTGTTTTATCTTCTGCAACCATTCTAGATAGTTCTCTTTCCGAGAGAGAACTGTGGAAAATTTTAGGGGCTAATATTCATAGGTGGGCTAATTTTCCATTATTTTTCCCAAAAAGAGATTTTCCAATTTCCATTTTTTATAAAAATTATTTGCCCAAATTTTACAGTATAAAATTATTTTACCTTAAAAATCACCAACATTATATAAAGAGTATATATAAAATCATTGTAAATTTGAATAATTTTGCAAATACATCAATAATTTTTTTATAGTTTGCATATTAGGGATTAGTGAGATTCGCCAATGTTTTTAAACTTCAAGATAATTTTCCATCCTTAAAATTTTCCCTAGAGAGAACTACTCCAACTATAGAGATCAATGAATGCATTTAATAATGTATAATGCAAAGAAAAAAATGGACATGCAGTTATGGTGGAAAAAATGCACTTCTCGTGGAAAAAATGCACTTCTAGTGTAAAACAAATGCAATCTGATATTTATGGCATAAAGATAATATGTTGGGGAGTTGTTACTTGGGGGAGGTGGCGTGAGGGGAGGGTATTATACGGGGAAGGGTTGAATGAGGAGGGGGTTCAACATATGACCGTGGGAACCGAGTTGTATCAACTGAATTGTAATAATGTTTGTGGAGTGTGGGTATTATACAACGGTTGTGGGAGGGTATATGGGCATTATTACAGAGGTATTATATGACCATTATTAAAAAACATCGCGGAGTGGTAATAAGATGCATTGAGGGTGGTAATAAGAGCATGGAGAAGCACAATGTGGACCATTGCTGACTGTGCAAGGGGTTGTGGAGGTGTGAGGGACTGCATATGCAGAGGGGATTCAAAGCCAAAAGGTGGAAGGGACAAGGGGTTACACAAAAACGCAACAACGAATATACACCACTTGGAAACTTAAAAACACAACAATGAAAATATACTAGTAGGGAACTTCACGCGGCCACTCAGTCATGCCTCTGCTACCACACTGTAAATTCATTAACAACTAGCTAATTTCACCAACACAATCATGCTTCTGCTGCGACACTATAAATTCATCTACAGGGTAAATTCGCCAATGCATTCACGCTTTTGTTGCGTTATATTCCCATGAACTTTGACATAGTTGTGGCCTTTCACTCCGTAGTGGGAGGAGGTTGTGGGATATGTGAATTGGTATTAGAGGTGAGGCGGACAACGTGGGAAACAACCAATCCTTCAGTGTAATATTGCATGTGTGAGGATAAGTGATACCAATGGTTTCAAGGGTATTAACTATGCGGTAAAAAAAAAACTTAACACAGTCATGACAAAGATGAATCTTCTCCTTATGCTTTAAGAATAACACAATGGTGTCGAAAGAAGAGAGAGAGGGGAGCATTGTATGGAGGAGCATTTAAAATTGACTCTTATTAAAAATCGATTGTGGAGAGGGGAGCAGAGAGATTTGAATGACAGAACAAATGTGTCAGTCTACAGAATATAGGAAAGACAAAGGCAGAGAGGGAGTTACAAGGACAGGAAGAAAGCGAAAGATAAAGGTTGAGACTCGTGCTCTAATACCATTTCAGGCCAAGAGGTAACTCCACAATGAGAATTTCATTTTTCATTAAGATTTCTCATGTATATATACATGGAAGGAGAGACTCTCTAGCTTCACCTCCCAATGTCTCTTCATATTCCTATTGTCCTTATTTATTATTTACACTATTTTACATATATTCAATCTATCCCAAGGATTATGTGTCAACAAAGTTAAAGAACATAAGAAGAGCCTGTAAGCATAATAAGAATAAGAAAAAAAGAGTATCTTAATTACTGATTCACCCCCCGTCTCAACATTTCCTTAATTCAACATGTTCTTTGTGCTCTTCTTCATTTTTATAATACACTAAAATTTCATCTATAAATACTAGAAAAAACCTATCAAGATATTTTTGGAGTATGCTATTCGTTAAGCACATGAAGGTTGTTGGTGCATTAGTGAGAACAAAGGGTAACACTACAAACTCATAGTGACCATATCTGGTTCTAAAAGTTGTCTTATGAATATATTCAACTTTTACTTGTAGTTGGTAATATCCAATCTTTAAATGAAATTTTGAAAATATAATTGCTCCCCTCACTTGATAAAAAAAATCATCAATTTAGGGTAGCATGTATTTTATTCTTGATAGTTAACTTCTTCAATTGGGGATAATTGATTCACATTGAAAATGTTCCATCCTTTTTCTTGACGAATAGTACATGCCCCCCCATGGCAAGGCACTTGATCTAATGTAACCTTTGCTTAGAAGTTCATGTAACTGTATTTTTAGTTCTAGCAACTCCAGTATGCTCATTCAGTAAGGAGATATAGACACGAGGGTGGCACTTGGTACTAATCGATGGAGAAATATATGTCTCTACAAGGGGGTAAACCTAGAATTTCCTCTGGAAAAACATCTTGAAATTCATTGATGATTGGTAAGGTCTCTAAATTTTCATTTTCTATTTGTTGTTTATTTGTTTCCACCTGCACCATGTATATCTGGCATCCTTTTCTTGCATTCCTTTTCAGATGTAAAGCTGAAATTTGTCGAATTGATATTAGTTTTACTTTACCTCTAATTAATGAGATTTTCCCATCTTGACCCATACAACTCACTATCTTCTCCAAAATTTTTATAACAACTCCTTGTTCATCCAACCAAGCCATGCCTATTAATAAATCATAGGATCCTAAAGGAAGAATATTTAGATATGATACTATGTAATAACCATTTAATTCAATGAGACACTATCGTATTTGACTGGTTACCTTTCTTTTGGTACCAGTCGCCAAGTGTACCAATCATGTATTCTTCAATTTTTCAGATGTTAATTTACATTTTTCCATAATTTGGAGAATAATATAACTTAAAATAGCACCTGGATAAATTATAAGAGAAACATATTGGTTTTTATAGTACCTTCAATCTTAATCACAATAGATTGATGCTCAATATGCCTGTCTTCTAGTGTTGCACTAATCTTGGGAATACTTCTGGTAACATCATTCACATTCGTTGCTTCATGAACTCCTTGAATATTATGAATAGATCATGGATTATGAATATAGTCCCTTAATAATTGTGGTTCACCACAACCCCAACACTTGAACGATTCTCTTTCCTTTACCCCAATACTCTTTTTTTCTATTTAGTTCCATGGGCTTTGACCCAGTGTAAGACTATGCCGACTAATTTACATTTCCCTTGTTGAATTTCTTCCTTTGATGATCCCTTCCATAATTCTTAAGATAAATATTCATTACAGACTTGGTTTTGTCCTTACTTTGCCATAGTTTTAAACCTTCACTCCTATTTTTGCACTGCTGATAGAACAATCTGGATTTTCTTACTACCTCATCCATTGAATTAGGATTGTCAAACTCAATCCTTTCTTTGTAAGTTGTTGTTAAATAGTTCAAAAATCGTTGTACCTTGGATTTCTCTTCTTTAATATAGGGGACATACTGTAAAAAGTTTGTAAATTTTGCTACAAACTCATCCATATTTAGCTATCCTATCCTTAACTCATGGAATTCCTTAGCATGATCGTCATAGTATTGTTCACTCAGGCACCGAGACTTAAACTATTTTTGAAATGCCTCCCAAGAAACTGTATTTTCTTCCAATAGGCGTACACTTTTGGCCTCTTACCACTAGAGAGTATCTTTGCCCTACAACTCGTAAATAGCCAATCGGACCTTCAAGTTACTCTTCTACTCATATCCCTTAGAGAATTTTATCATGTTAAGAAGCCATGCTTCCGCATATTCTTCCCTTTCCCCATCGAAAGTATGGGGTTTGATTTTTCTAAACTCTCCTTGTAACTCCATTTTATTATTTTATTTTTGTGATTTCGGATATGTGATATCTGATTCACCTCCACTTTCAGACTTCTATGATTCTACTTCAACCTTTTTCCTCATCAGCCCTTCTGGTTCTATGATTCTATGGATAGATTTTTAAGTGAGTTCTCTTATCATCATCTCCTATTCCTCACTAGACTTTAACATGCATTCATTACTATTTCTGAGATAAATCAACTCGTGTTGGAGATTCTAGATGATGTCCATAAACTGAGAAGTTTGTGGGGTACTTTGATTACCCAATTCCACATATAATTCTTCCTTGACTATTATGGTCAGATGGGAACCCTATGCCATTTGTAGTGGTCCACTTCACTCGCACACCTTAAAAACAATAAAATATGCTATAAATTTTTCATATTTATTATTTTTGCACATATTCATTTCACTATGATGGTTCTTTGCAGGCCCAGTGTTGAGACTAGGCTTTGATACCATTTGTAACATGCCTACTTTTTGATATATATATATATATATATATATATATATATATATATATATATATATATATATATATATATATATATATATATATATATATATATATATATATATATATATATATATATGTATGTATGTATGTATATATGTATATATATATATATATATATACACACACACATATCGGTCAAAACCATTCATGGAATATATTCCTAATTCATTTACCAATTAAATCTATTAAATAAGTATATACACCTAACTCATTATAACTCTTTATAACTATTTAAACTATAACCTAAATTCCTTAGTGCATTCGTTATGGTTGTCATCATACCCTAAGTCTTGAGTTTAGGGTGTTTGCGCAATCTATGAAAAGTTCGAGATTATTTCACACCTTAGATGATGTTAGAACAACCACATTCAATGGTGAAAGGGTCTATATGTTGTACTACTCCTCATTGGTATATTTTACATGCTTAACTTAGCTTGTTTTGACCTACCTTGTTGGTCACAATATAAACTTGTTGGAATATTTTAATTGCAGGGGTGTATTACATTTATTATCATGTACACTCTACTTTAATAGAGACATAGCACACCCAAACGTGGTGCCTGTGGTCCTCACTTTTATGAGCAATTCAACAGTGGACACGTAGCCCTGGCTCACATGAACTTCACCTAGGTTGTCATATATTCCGATGTGGGTCCATTCATTCAGCCGATCTAACAGTGAAAAATGACCTCAAGAACCCTAAATCCAATATTCACCAAGGGTCCAACCCATTTGTTCCTTTTTCTTGGTGTGAGGCACAATCTGCCCATAGTCATGGTGATCATTACAAGTTTTGGCAGCTGGAAGGAATTTTACCAGATCGTGGACACACATACTTCTCCTCTACTCCTAAGTAAGGAAAATCTTTCCTTCTGGTGGGAAATTATTTATAATTATTTCATTCTATGGTAATGCATTTACAGTTCATTTCCATGCATTTCAAATTTTTTTCTTATACTTTTCTCCGTGATCAATTTCGACTCCCTCCATCCCAATTCTGAGATTTGGCAGCGTTTTTTTCTTTGTTTCTATAGCTTCCAAGGTTTATATTTTTTTCCTCCTGTCTATGTTTGTCGTGGTTGATTAAAAGGATCAAAGCATGTACCTTTCCAGTCACCTGGAGGAGAAACATTGTTGCAATAATGGACCCCTTTCTTTCCTCTTGCACCGCACCCTCATTTGTAACCCTTGTTATGTATTGTTTTTCCTCGCCTCTATTTTTGTCCTTTGTTATCTTTTTTATGATTTCATTTTCATTCCTTCAAGAACCTATTTAGTTTCAGCTACCCCTACAATTCGTAGGCTCATGGCTATTTCTTCCTTCTACACACAGGTATGAGTATATAGATTCTCTTTTTCTACAATTCATATTATCTCTTCCCCTACTCTTTTACGTTTTTACTTGGCTCTAGTTATTGGTTTTTCAGTATCTCTCTATCAAAAGAATTCTGGAAACATAGAGCGATTCCTTCTATGGGTGGATTTCACTAATAAGGTAAATTCATTATGGGTCACCTATTCTTATATATCACTTTGTAATTTAGTTTCATGTAATTGTTCTTGTCTTATGGTTTCTTTGTTTTATGCATTACAGGTATGCTCGCATATCAATTCCCTGTATTTATGATTTTTGGAGCGATAGCCTTACCACCACTAACTCCAACCATTTTGGCACAGGTCAGTTCACAAAGTTAGTTCTTTCATTTTCTTAATTCTGAAACACCCTACTCATGCCAGAGACTTGATACTGGGTCTATTTCGAGACATCGAGGGTTAACTCAGTGGTCATTGTTGACTTCCCAATTTTAGTGTAGGCTTATCTATTGCTCAGGGTTTTTTAAGAGAGCTCAACTCACCGTATGGTTCATAAGCCAAATGTACTCCTTTGTTTTCATATTTCAAACCCTCATGTTTTGTAATCGCTTAAACTATTGAGTGTACATTGTATGAAATTAATTCTATACCTCCATTTGTTGGGGTTCCATAATTCTTGCCTCTGTGGTAGAATTCTTGCATAATATTACTCTTCAAAATAGATATCTATATTGGATTATATGTTAAATTGGTTATGTTCCTGAAATAATCATAGAGTCTCCTATGTCATTCTTGTGGAATTTGGTTATGTAGTGGACATAATGCTATTTGTTTTGCATACTACCTATGTAGTTGGGAAATATTGTTATTTGTTTTGCATATTGTCTGAGTAGTTTGAATGAAAGAAAATTGTCTAACTACCTCCCTTCTTTATTGAAATTAACTTAATTTGGGACAATTCCTTAAGTAGATATTACAGTCGGTGTATCTTAATAGCAAAATTAATCACCAACTAGCTAAATGGGTACTATGCACATCAAACATTTACTTATGTTATCTCACCTATTTGTGATGGAGACATAGATCAAAATCCTCGATTATTTAATTTGAGTTTCGTGATTTTAAAATAAATAACATTAACTAACATTTCTAGTATTACTGACAGGGGTTTCTTTGCGCAAAAATGTTTAGTTCATTTTTCTTTGTCTATGCATAAGAATACTACCTTGTTTAAACTACTAGTATGAAGAATTTTAATATGTTGACTTACTGTGGTGTTTCAAATCAATTTGTTACAGATCTCAACATTAACCCTTGAGGATCCTTAGAATCAATTAAATTCTGATATCAATGTTTACCCTTAAATATATCATTTTCATATCAGTGTTTTCCAGTAATAAGTTTATTTGTTTTTTTTTTCCAATAGGAATAATTATAAATGGTACAAATCTTTTAATTCCTATACATATATTTATGTTGATTCTATCATTCTTGGAAGGATGATTTTACTTTGATATAATTGGTAGAAAAAACATATCTTACTCCTTCTTGCCACACCATTTTACAAAATCCCATAAGTATTTATGTTATACCTCGAGCTAAGTTTTGAATTTTTACTTTACATCTCTGAGCTAACCATTGTATCAGTTCCAGTAATGAGAACAATTTAGCTTTACAAAATCTCCTTTTACAACATCCCTAAATTCAAATATATTAAGGGAATTCCTTATTTATTGTAGAGTATCTATATAGGATTTATATCATTCATTGATTTTAATTTTTTTACAAAGTCACACATAGAAAAACAAACACACTAACAGTGCTTTTTCACTAAGATCAATCCTAACAATCTGCACAGAATTTATCCCTTCCACCGAATTGTTTAATAGAAATGGTTCCATGATAATAATCACAAACATTTGTTAGCACTAAGATATAACCTAATTCTATGCCAGAATATATTCCATTAACAAAAATAACATGCACCGATTTCCTAACCAAACTTGCTATAGAAATTGTAATTCCACAGAATAATAAAATAGAAACAATCAAAGGAAAAATAATCACAACCAATTATTAGCACTATGATCTAATAAAATACTCTTCCATAAATCATTTCAATTACAGAAAGAACATGCATAGATTTCCTAATCGTATTTGTTGTAGAAATTTTACTTGGGAACCACACTATCCACCCAACCATGAACTGAACCACCAGTTCCCCCTGAGTTGGGACTAGCTTCAAATGGAATCAATAACCTGTTTTGATTCCAGATAAGGTATTTTATGACATACTTCCCTATTAGATATTTCCCTACTGGGTCCCCCTTTCCAGGGTCTACCAACACACTAGCCTAGGATTTTCATTTCTTTTCCCGTAAAAGGTATCTTCCCCTTACTCAGTGTTTTTTCCTACATTGAGGGATTTAATAGATTTTCTCTCCAATCATATTAAATGCTATTAATCAACCCCTAGGGATTTTTAGGAGTGTTTCAAGGAAAAATTATCTTTATCTTTGTAACATACCTCCACTACCTCCTCAATTTTACCATGTATTTTTTTTTTTCTTTGAGATGATCATGAGGTTGTTCTTTACTTGTTTCCTAAAGGTATATAAATTTGATATAACTTCCAAATATTCCACATAATCAACACTATAGTGTGGATTTTTGATATTTTAAACATAACCACATATGTCCATGTTTAATATCACTCATTCCCCCTACCATTTCATTTAGTTTGCTATGGTGCACATGCAATGACTCAACATATAATTTCTTTCACTCTCTCGACCATTCATATTATGTTACAATCTGCTAGCCTTTGGAGTAATTTCTTTATTTTTATCATTACCTATATTTCCAAACTATATAATCACTATAAAGATAATTATGTGATGACTTAGCACCTCCCATTCGAAGGCTAATTAGTGTAATACAACAATCATACTCCTTCATTAATGTTGAATCGACATTGGACATGGTTTCGATGTGAGGAGATAACTTTCCTTTCATATGATGCATTTATTGGGCTATGGTATTAATTCAGACCTTGGTAGATTTATCAAGACTAAATCAAAATTTAATAAGGATGTGGGTCATGCGATTATGAGATTGTCTTAAGCAAATTCTTGGTCATCGCATCTCCAAACCCATGTGCTTTCCCCAGAGATGTCATACTACCTCATACAAACTGTGAGGATGTTCTTGTGTCTCATATAATTATGGGTTGTGCTCTATCAAACACTAATTGCATTTTGGAAATCACTTTCCTCAATGCAACTATGTTTGTTGGGGGAATTTCTATCTGCCTCATTAGTGTCATCATGGAGGATGATAGTCTCCTCGAGAGCTCGTTCTTTCTACCACATTCGTGGAAAACATGAAAACTCATCTTCCTTTGAAATCAGTGGAAAGAGGAAACTGGTAAGGTTATGTAGTTTTGAACTCAGACATTTAATTTCAGCTTGTTAATGTTTATTTCTTTTGGTTGTTAACTTGTTCTGTGTTCAATATATTGTGCTAGGTTATGATTTAGACTTTTCTCCAAACAATTTAGAAATCTTTCAGGCATACCTCACCAATTTCTTCTACAGGTTCATATATTCTTCTTTACCTTGTTGTTATAGCATGATTTACCATCTTTGTATACCTGATGCTTTGATTCATCACCTTGGGCATCCCTTTCCTTTCAGGCTTGGTCCAAATATTAAAAAATATTATTTTAAATTCCATACGCAACTCTGCCCTGCAAAAAGCACGTGCACATGTGGGTTCAGCTATACCCAACTAACATATGTGATTTAAAATATGAAAAAATATAAAATCCCTATTTTTTGGGCGGGGTTTATAGGTTACACCATAACTCTACATACAGGAGCCTATGGCCTAACTGTTTCCCAACTGAAAAAACTATTTTGAGGTCATATAAATACACCTCATGGGGAAGGACTAAGGAGAGAGAAAGATAGATATTGAAATTATATCCAACTTGTCCCTCATCAATTTTGATCTATCCCTGTGCCTCCGGTACTCCCAACTATAGGAAATCGTTGTTTCCTCATTATGATGTCCATCTCCTTGATATGGCATCCATGTGTATGCATTTGAAAGATGATTGTTGAGGCTTCGACTGGATGGTTCTAGAGGAAGGTTTTTCCTGGATCCGTGGATGAATCAAGTTGTATTCTTCTACATTATTTTGTAGTCATGAATAAAGAAGCCATGTATTGTTCCTGATGTTAGTATCTTAATGATTTAATTCATGTTTTGAAATAATTGATGTATGACTTCATGTTTTATACTTATATGCTTATATGATCTAACAGTTATATCATGAAAATGTTTTCAATTAGTGTTGTTATATGTGCTTTTCTTGAATGAGTTGCAAGTTTTGAAGCATTGCATGAAGCAGAGGATTTGGAGCCTATGAGAATGACCTCAAATGTAGTACCTTGGGGTAATACTTCTTCATCTTACTTCAATAGTTTAAGTATTAAGGCTGCTTGTTTGTTTGCTTCTTGTTGGTGTAGGCCCTCTGCTCTACTAGGGTTCTCAACCCATACCCTAGGGTGTATTATTCTCGTAACATAATTGGCGACTCCACTGCAGAATACTTCTTCTATTTCCTAGTTTCGGTTGTTTCTTGCTTGATCTGGGCTTTCTTGTTTGGTTTCTTGCCTTTCGAATACCTTTGACTTGTCTACACCCTCGAAAAAAATTCCGATCTTTTGGATCAGGTCTAATTTTTTTTTCCTTACTAAATTTTATATACGTGAGTTTTATTTTACACAATAGCGTATACATGCGCTTTTGTCCAAAGAAACATGAGTATATGCATGTTTCCTTTAGAACAGTCACGTATACATGCATGTATGTCACTGCACAATCATGTATGCCTGGTTTTCTTTGAAATTTTCAAATGTTGAGTCTAGTAAAGGGTTTTTCCTAATGTTTCTTGCTTCTATTTAGTCATTGATTGTCTTGGAATGTCCTGCTTTTGGCATATTTTCAGTTTCCCGTATCTCTTTGCAAAAAGACCTAATCAGCCTAGGGTTTTCTTTTTGGTAAGGTGTTGGTTTCTATGTTTGGGTTCAAGGCTTCTCAACTAAGTTCTTGGTTTTTCTGAGCCTTTGGAATAGGGAATTGGTTTCAACTTTTTTTATAACCCATCCTTTGCATTACGTTGCCTGGCTTTCCTGAAAGTTGGTGTTCTTGGTTGTCTCTGAGTTTTTGAGAAAGTTTTTCTTGCAATCTTGAAAAGTTTTCTTGGTCTTCTTGAATTCTTTCTTGTTTGCTGGATTTTGCGTTTGATCTTGAGATAATTTCGTTTGAGTTTGTAGCCTCTTGTCACTTTAAGTCTCATCATGCTTGTGATATTTGTGGCTTGTGAAGTTTGAGGTTCTTTATCCTTGAATTTGATTTTGATGGATTTAGTAGTTTTTGTTTCTTGAAAACTCTTTGTATCCTTAAAAAGAAAAAGATTAAAACATTGTTTTGTTGCCTTTCTTTTTCCTTTTTGGTTTTTTTTTTGGTCTCTTTATCATTTTGAGCAAAGGTGAAGTCTTTTCATTAGGGTGAATTCCCTTGATTTTGGGAAGAGTTTGTGAGTGATTTTGTTCTTCCTTTTGTCAATTTTGGCCTCTTGATTGTTTTGAGAAACAAATTTTCTTGTTTTTACAGTAGTCTTTTGAATGTTGCATTAAGCATTTAGTTTGCATTAGGATAGTTGAATTGTAAACATTTTTAGTCTTTTTTGTAGATTTTGAATGTGTGAGCGTTTGTTTTGAAAAAAGAAAAATAAGTTTTTTCTTTCATAGTTTGCTCGTAGAACATTGTAGAAATCTCTTTTCATTGAAGGAAAAAATTTTCATGTGCATGTAGCCAGGTTTTCTATTGATTTCTTTTGCTTCCATAACATCATAAACTTTCACATCCATCTTACCCCTGACCTAAGAAAATCAATTAAAATCAAGTGCTTAATTCAACATGAACTATATTTTTTTTTATTTGTCACAGTAACATCAACTAGTCTAGGTCATATTAGGGCCTTGGAATAGGTGAGTGGAGACTTAAATCTCCAAGGCCACTCTAAATTTAAAATGTAGAAGTTCATTAAAAGAGTGAAATCCAATGTCGTGAAGTTGATCGGGAAAGCTCTTCTCTTCTGGGAGTTAATCACAAGGGTGAGTGAAGGTAGGAAAGAGAGATACTCCCTCTCCGACTTGTTGGATCCCAACCAAAGACTATTCCACCCGACTACTGATACAAATTGGTGACCTTAGTTACCTTTCTTAGGGACCACATAGGTGACTACGGGGGGGAATACCCGTGGTACCTGAGGTAGACGTTGTATCACTCTCATTAGTACCTCTGGAGGGTGCCCTTGTGAAGCTTGGGTACTTGCATTGACATAGGATTTTGATTGGAGGTTAGTGTAAAGGTTTATGTTACCTTTGCTCGTAAGCTTGGGCTGTCATTATCCCAAACTATCTTTGGAAGGTACTTTATATCAGTTTATTGTATTTTGGTGTCTAGTGCTAATCACCTAGAGCAAAAATACCTTAAAGTAGCAATTGATTATATCTTTAGGGACATTTCAGTGAGTGCTCTTTGCTCCTAGATTGCCATAGCTTTATAATTTTTTGAGTTTTTACAAGTTCTCATAATAATTAAAAGTGGTTGATTGACCAGTTCATCGGTCCAGGAGGCTTCGTGGACTCTCACGTACGAGTGTCGAGCATTCTTCTAGAAGGTGTAGGAGAAATTATGCTGGTGATTTTCAATCAGTAGCAATGAATTCATCGGAGATTGATCCTCCGCATCAGGCTATAGTTTCATAGGGTAGACCTAGTGAAAGTCGTGATTTGGATAGGGATACTCCTTTCCTTTCTAGGGTCCTCTTCCAGTCGGTAGACGAAGTTAAGGTTGAAGATATTCTTGAGTCACCTATGACTCCTTCTTCAACTCTTCCTCCTAATTATCCAGACGTTCTATTGTACGTTGGGACCTCGACTCACAGGATGGAAAGCCCTGGTTTTTATTGTCATTTTCCTTTGATGGCCACTACTGGGATTACTAATCTGACTATGAGTGCTACTAGTGGGAATACACCTCTTTCAATTTAAGGAGGAGGTACTATTGCTATATCTACTATCATGCCTAGCACTGCAATATTTGGCTCTACTTCCATTCCATCTGCGAGTGGAGGCAACCAATATTTTGCTTCCTACACTAGTTCCTTCCCCTTTGTGATTCCTTCTAGTGAGATTCCCTATGTTCCTCTATCCATCCCATCCATTGTTTCCATAACTATGACTTCTATGGCTAGTGGCTCAGCCCCTTTTTGGGGTTTTCCTTTTGGAAGTGGTCACATATCTCATTCTAATCCTTCTTTAGGATCTCTTCCTTTTTCCACTCAAGGTCAAAGTTATAATCCCTTTCAAGGGTGGACTAACCTTGATTTTAGTATTTTAGGAACCAGGAATCAATTTTCTTTTGTTCAACAATGGAACATGCCTTACTCCTCCGTAAGTTCTTTTTCAGGATTTTTTTCCCTTCACTAATTCATGGAACCCTTACCAAGGGCTCTCCCACTTATTTAATACTTCACTTGGGAGAAATATTCCTAGTTATGGTAACTTTTTGGCAGGAGTTGGTCAAGCTTTGAATTTCTATGGACCACAAGGTTTTCCTTATGGTTCAATGTCTTCTACAAGTAATCCTTGATAACTTGGTGCCTCTACAAATCCATGATATTATTTTCAAATTGTTGGGAACCGATCTCATAATGGGTGGAATTCCCAAGCTCCTCCATGCTTACCATTCATGGAAACCCTAAATTTTCTAGATCTCTCAAAATTAATGAATGATCTTATCTGATATAATCCGGTGTGGCCTCCAGTTCCTAGAAAAATTCCATAATATATTCCAAAATTCGAAGGAAAGTCTAGTGACGATTCGGCTGACCATATACCAACATTTCATTTATGGAGTTCATCTAACTCCCTAATTGACGATTCAATCAGGTTGATATTATTTGAGTGCACCTTACCTAGAAATGATACTAAGTGGCATATAGAGCTTAATGTGGGTACCTTTGCTTCGTTTGGTGAATTTGGTACTATGTTTTTGAACCAGTTTCAGTTTCCCGTTCAGTATGATGATGGAACTGAGCTATTGGCTAGTTTCCAACAAGATACAACAACTCACATTTCTGACCATATTCAAGAATTGCAAAGAAGGAAGATGCTCATCAAAGTGTATATTCCTATTGAATTCCTTCTTGAATGGTTTTTAAAATATTTAAAATGAGAAATTTATAAGGAGGTATCGCTCTCTAGAGTTTTCACCGAAGAACAGGTTATATTTAGAGCCCAACAATTAGAACTTATATATTCTCAGTTTGGGATCCTTGAGAATATTTTTCGAGATTCTCGTCAATTTAATATCGATTTAGCTAAACTGAGGCCAGGTCCCCATGCTGACGGGATTGTCGGATCGATCAATAATAGCACGGATAACCTGGTAAGTCAATTGCATCAATTGTCTTTACAAACTACTTCTTCATTCATTCATCACCGTCAATGTCTATGCCTACTCAACCTTCAGCTATTAATGTTGTCCAATCTTCCAACCCCAAAGGAAATCAACAATCTGATGGGAATAAAAAGGGACGAGGTAAGAAGAATGATAAGGATGGGAAGATAATGCAAATAGATCAAGTAATAATACTAGGGAGGGTGAAAATGAGTCTAAAAATAAAGTTAAGTTTCCTTTCAAATTGTTCAATGGAGACCATTTAACTCATATTTTCCCTAAGATTCACGACGCTCAGTTCTTGTTAGTGCAAAAGGGTTCTTCTAGTTCCCAGGTAGTTCTAACTAACCTTTTTCCCCAAAGGCAACAAATGTTTGTTGCTACAAATTCTAGTATTGGAAACCCCACAGGGGGAAATCAGGAGGGGGAAAATCCATCAAATGTATATATGATGAGTGCTCATGTTGATGTTGCTACAAGATCACATGATTATGGTGAACCAGAATCCTCTAGGGCTAAGGCTACTCCTGATGTTTTAGAGCCACTCCATATTGAGATGCACAACGTTGTGTCTATACCTCAGATGCAGAAAGGCTCTGCAAAACATTCGACGGTTAAACCTAATGAAGGGGATTCCAAGAACTACTCCATTTTTGAAGATCTGTCCCAAATCCCTTGTGCATTATCTGTGTTAGAGGTACTCCCATCATGTCTGACACAAAGGAGAGTGTTGCTCACTATGATCGGGGCTATAGATCTCTAAAAATGTCTTATTGTTACATTTGACATGTCAAATATTAAGAAGGAACTACCTCATCACATGGTTGTCCAAATTAAATCTACATATCAAAAGATCAATATCTTTCGAACTATAGTTGATGAGGGAGCTTCCACATGTATCATGTCTATTACATGTTGGAAAGCTATCATATCTCCTCAGTTATTCATTTACGTACTCTCTTGACTAAATTTGATGGTCATTCTCATACGCTGCATGGAATTATTCTAGACTTTCCCATCTGTGTTGTGGGCAAGGGGTAAATATAGAGGTGAAAAGTGGATTTATGAAATGGATGCCATTGTATCATCATTATTTCGCATCATATGCTTTCCCCATGAAGGGAGAATTGTTATTGTTAAGTAGATGGAGTATTCTCTAAAAGAATCCAATGCATCCTCAGATTCCTCCGTTCACTTGGTGAATAATCCCAAGAAACCTATTGAGAACTTAGGACTTGGAATGTATTCGTCATTCATGGGTACTTTTGGTCTTCCTTCTCCTGTTTCTCGAATAAATACCATTTCATCATCCAAGACCTCTTCTCAAAGAGAGATTTTTAGAACTCATTATCTTTCGGATTCTTGGCCCTTACCTTATTCTACCACCACATTAGAAGCAGGGAAAGTGGGTGGAATGGAAAATCCTATGTCTATAGATGAAATTTCTTATCAATTTATTGTTACACTATAGATTTTGATCTTACTCCTCTTTCACCAAAGGAATTGGATGGAGATGTGGCTCCGGCTTGGACTCTTGACTCTACTTCTTTTATGGACTACCTTGATATTGTTTTACCATCTGAGGAAGCAATCCTAGAAGTAATGAAGGGTATAGATAGACCGTGGGATAATTTGCATCATTGATCATATTTTCTACTAGACTTGCATGAAGTAGAATCGAGTTTGTCTAGTCCTTCATTGATTAGTGATGTTCAGACAATTTTAAACCCTTTGGCTCCAACACAATTTTTTTCAAAGGAAACATGTATGTTATTTAGAAAACTATTTCGGTGAACATCTCCACGAATCCCAATGTAATCAAGAATGTTTTCATCGGAGCTGAATGCTCCCTTGATGAAATTCAAATCTTCACCAGTCTTTTTAAAGAATTTTGGGATGTGTTTTCTTGGTCTTATGAGGAAATGCCTGGAATTGATCCATCAATAGTCCGACATAAGATCAAGACTTATGTGAATGCGAATCCTATATGACAAAATATTTGGCCGGTAAACCCAAGGAAAGCGGTAGTCATCAAAGTCAAGGTTAAGAAGTTGCTTAAGGCGAGTTTCATATACCCTGTTTTGTTGACTGAGTGGGTCTTAAATCCAGTCTTAGTTGATAAAAAACAAGGAAAAATCCACGGATGCATAGACTTTAGGGGTTTAAATAAGGCTTGTCCTAAAGATAATTTTGCCACACCGTTGATTGATTATATTATCGATGAATGTGGGGGAAATGAGATTTTCACCTTCATGGAAAGTTTCTTGGGTTATAATCAAATTACTATCTGTCTTGAAGATCAACATAAGATAGATTTTATGATGCAGGGTTACCCCTTCTTACACCCACATTATGCATGTCAAATACATAAGCATATTTGTCCCAGGAATTTCTCTTCCCCTGCCTTGTCAAAGCTTCATTTGATTAAGGTTTAAGGCTTTTTAATTAATACTTTATTATGCTGAAACATGTTCTTTTCCTGCCATGGTCTTAACCTTGATTACCATTAACCATTAATTAATCTTTACCCTTCTCTTTAACTTAGGTTATGTTTGGACATAACCATACCCTTTTATCCACTTTAATTCTATTATAAAACACGTATAATAGAAATACAAATAAATGCACGTAAACTCACCTTTCCACCAATCCAAGCCTTCACACAGTTACCGAGGCTTACCTTTATTGGGTTCAATCTTGACCGTAGATTTCAACACCACAATCTGACGGTTGATATCCTTTTCGGATCAATCAAACTTACACGTCAATCCTCCACTGTAGATCTGCACTTAGCGGATACGATGGTCTACAGTGATATCGGGTGAGACACAAGCACGAAGAATACCTACCCAATAAAGCGTTTTTCTCACTCTACCCTCATGCTACATGTCACTTGGTTAGTGGAATCAAGCGACTCCCTCCTATTACCACTTACCACTATTTCTCCATTCGAAAACCCTCTTTCGCATATAAATCCGCATTTTTTCTTGGTTAACGTCCAAACTTGTTCATGCCTGATGACCATAGATCTTCTACCATCGACAACTGCGAGAACTCCTCCAGATTCCTCTTCCACCAGCGCTTCTGGTTAATCTCCACCATTCATTCTTTGATTCCAATCTACGCGATTTAATATTGGTCGCTTATCATTTGAAAAAATCATTCGTTGATCTCCGAGACCTAATGGCTCCTGTGTAGTAACACCTCACTTCCTCGTTCGTCCCTTTTCTTGACTTTAATTCATTTCTTCAGAGTTTTTTCCCGTGGTTTCGGGTTTTCTTCAGGGTTTCGTACTTCCGCTTCAGTTGCTCAACTCACTTCTAAGCTTGACCTCTACGAATTCTCACATTGCATTCTCTCCAGAGCTTCACTCTGATCCTTCAATTGGATTCAAAGACCCACTATGATTCCTCTGAGTCATTCTCCTCCTCTGTGTAGTTCTACAGAACTCTACTTGCAACCTCTGTTACAGAACCTACGAATTCACATATACTTCATTCATTAAATACTTGTCTCACACACTTACATAGTTATGGAATAAACCTCTATTTATATAAGTATAAACAACTGATTACGTATCAAAACTCTCTATCTCTCAGGCCTGATATTCAATATCAATGGTCTCTCTTCTCTTGCCCATAGGCTTACATTCAAACCTATCTAATTATCTAACCATCTAACTCATGCTTATGCCTCTTAAACTTACATTTATACCAGAAAGGTTCTGTTGAACTAATTCTAGTTTAGATCCTTAATATACTGAGATGACTCCTAAATGTCCTCTAAATCCACTTCTAACTCTAGTTAATCCCTAAGAATCCTCTCTAGTTCCTCGAATCATGAAACTACCTTAAGAGCTATAATTGACTTCTAACTCTCTCGCCATTATTAACTACTCATGTTCTCCTTCATTCGAGAGCATTTACAAACATCCTCACAACATCTAATTAATTCCTATTCTAATCACTTAAACATTAATGATTACATACATAGGAATCCAACTTCCTTGAAAATACAAGACTCCCTATGTCTACTAGAATACAATTAAATTTTTGAGCTGAATGCTCTTGCATCATTTTATCTGTCCCTGGGGTGCTTTTGCATACAAGAAGATGACTTTTGGCCTTAAATATGATGGAGGTACTTTTTAGCGGGCCATGTCCTATGATTTCCATGATATCAAACATATCATTGAAGCTTATTTGGATGACCTAGCTGCTCGTTCTCGAAAGAGAATTGATCATCCTCATCATCTTCAATTCGTTTTTTAGCAATGTAATTTTTACAAAATCCGATTGAATCCAAATAAATGAATTTTTGCTGTCACATCTGGTCGATTATTGGGATTCATTGTATATACTGAAGGGATTAGTGTAGATCCTTTGAAGGTTGAGGCAATACTTCAGTTTCCTCCCCCCACTACCATTCGCCAACTTCAAAGTCTCCAAGGAAAAGAAAATTCTTGAGGAGATTTATCGTCAATTACACTGAGATTAAAAATGGATTTATGAGGTTTTTGAAGAAATGAGATCCATTTTCGTGGGACGATTTCTCTCAATGCTCATTCGATTCTTTGAAAAAAACATTGACCTTTGCTCCATTACGGAGTCCACCCGATTATAGGAGGGATTTTCTCTTATATCGCATTGTGGCAGAATCAACCATTGGTATTGTTCTGGTTCAGGAAGACGATGCTCTCTACGAGCACATGATTTATTATCTAAGTCGTGGCTTGGTAGGTCCTGAACTATGCTATTCTCCTGTAGATAAATTAGATTTGGTAGCTCTTCATGGTGTCCAATGACTTAGACACTATATTCTGCTTAGAAAAGTTTTTGTCTTGGAAATTGTCAATCCATTTCAGTTTGTTCTCAGTAGGTGAATGATTGGAGGGAAATATAATAGATGGATTGTTATTTTACAAGAGTTCGATCTCTAGTTCTTGTCATCCAAATCTGATAAATCGTTATTATTTGTAGAATTAATCTTAGGGTTCCCTTGTGAAGAAGAAATAGTTTGTGAGGAATCATTCCCTCATGAGCATATTTTTCTCATTTCTTCACAAGATCCTTGGTATGGAGATATTATAATATATATTTAGACTTCAAATTTTCCCCTCCCTTTTTCAAAGGTTGAGCGAAGAAAATTGCATCACTTAGCAAAAAGTTATGTTATTATCGGTGATACTTTATATCATCATGGGGTTGATTCAATCCTTAGATGTTTCTTAACCTTAGAAGAAGTTGAGTCAGTGCTGAAGGATTTCCACAATGGAGCTTGATGTGGTAATCTATTTAGGCTTGCTACAACCCAAAAACTATTGTGTTGAAGTGGTCAAAAAACACCATCCTTGTCAGGTTTACAATAGCAAAATGCGCGCTCATCTAGCTCCACTATTTCCTGTTATTACCATTGGTACATTAGCAAAGTGGGACATTGATTGTACAACTTGTATCCCACCTTTGGAAAAGGGTCATAAGCGTATTATTGTAGTAGTGGACAACTTTACCGAGTGGGCTCAATCTATTCCCAATGTTGTGAATGATGGTCAAACAACAACCCTGTGTCTTTTCAACCAAGTCATTTCTTGTTTTGGTATTCCAAAGGAGATTGTCACTAACCATGGTAGTAATTTCCAAAACAAGATGATGGTTGAATTAGCTCTCAAGTTGGGTTTCTGGTAGGAGCATTCGTCTCCTTACTATCCTCAGGCCAATAGTCAGGTGGAAGACAATGAATAAATCTCTGAAAGTTATCCTGCAAAGGAAAATTAATAAGACTCGATCCAATTGGAATATCATGTTATGTCCTATGCTTTGGGCATACTAGATGTCGGTTAAGACCGTTATGGGTTTCACTCCTTTTCAACTAGTTTATGGTTTGGAATCGATATTCCTTGTGGAATGTGAAACTCCAGCTCTTAAATTAGTTGTATAACTTCTTCGAGACACTTCTAGTCTTGAAGAATGCCTTTTTCATTTGGAACATCTTAACGAGCAACATTGAGATGCTGCCACAATTAATGAAGCTCATAAAAAAGACTGAAAGTCGAATATGATAAGGTTGTGCGCCCTAGGGTTTTCTTTGAAGGTTCCCTTGTCTTGGTTTATGGCCAAGACAAATATGCCTTGGGGTCAGGTAATTTTAAACCCATGTGCTATAGTGCTTTTATCGTTAAAAATATCTTAAAAAAGGGAGCTTATGAATTGGTTGATTTTGACGGAAATGAGTTGTTGGAGTCTAGAAATGGGCTCTATATTAAAAATTATTATGCCTAGGTTTCTTCCTATCATTTGCTTGGTTATAGATATTGTATATATTTGTGCATATATGTCTATAGGTTTCATAGTGATGATGATATTTTTGATCTTCTTTGGTAGGTATCGATGGATGATTCGGTATATCTAGGGTTCACCGATGGTGCTAGCCGATATACCTGGAATTTGGCTTCCATGACTTGGGTGATTTACTATCCATCCGGTCATTTGTTGGTTTCAAGAGGCATATGTATCGACCTTGCTTGAAATAATGTTGCCAAATATACTGTTGTGGTTAACCTACTATCTGAAGGAGTATCTCTTGGTATTGATTTGTTAGTAGTATACTTGGATTCACAACTGGTGGTTTCTCAGTTAAACAACATCTATCCTGTGAGAGATACTTATTTATATCGCCAATTTCTGACAGTGCATTTATTACAAAGATCGTTTAATTTTATCACATTTATTAATATTCCACGATCATAAAACTCATTTGTTGATTCGATAGCTAATCAAGCATTAGAATGGAATATTAATCATTGATCACATTAAAAATAAAAAATAATCAAACATCATCTGTATATATTATCATCACATCATGAAACCATCTATATATAGATGGAAGTTTTTTGTTCAAAATGTTATACAAAATCGATACAAAATGTCCTAAAACGTTAGGGCTTAAGCCTAATCATGCGTGTCAAAATCTGGACATCTCTAATCTATATCTATGGGTCCAACTCCGGATATGCATCTCGTAATAAGAAGATGGAATTAGCCACCTATCACAAGAGTCGCACCCAATCTCATGGTACCCCTACCACATGTCTTTGCATAGCCTATGGTAGATCCTCTATCACTTCCATAGGTGCGTGGTGAGTCAACCTCTCCATGTTCTTCTATATGGTATGGAGGAGTCTCTCAGTCTCAACTGTGACACTCTCCACGTCTCTTCCACAATGTCTATGCTTGGGCGGATTCTCAATTCTTACTGGTCCCACATATGTATCATGATAAAATAATTATGTAACAATATTTATCTCATAAAAAAGAATTTCAATTCATAATTTTTTGAAATACAAAAAAATCAAATAACTTTAAAAAACTTAAAAATATTTTTTGGCACCCCATGTAGTATCTGGTGGAAGAACTAGATCTAGATCCCCTCTAAAGTCCATACCTACATAGGGAGTAGTCCTCGATGGCAATGACTTGTTGTTCCCACAAAAGGAAGAACTCGCCATCAAATTTTGTTCTAGGGACCTCGCCATCCCTAGTATCTTCATTAAATCAACACATCTACCTATACGTGGATCCCTCAAGCTATTGATGGTAGGGAGACCTTTGGGTCGAAACCTTGGTATCCTCTCAAAAAAGAAAGTGCAAAGGATGGTACCATACCCAAAATGTTTGGTATTACTATTTTTTGTGGAATTGAGTTTCTTTTTCAGATTGATCAGGAATACTATACACTAATAGAAGACTGTGGTGAGGAAATCGACTATTAGGATCATTGTAAGTCGCAATGCTTGGTGCAATGAAGCTGAACCTACTACTCTCACAATAGTAAAAAGGAGAATTTTGATGGGTAGACTCTCCACATTATTTATTGGGATCCATGTCCCTACCTTCTCATTATTCCTGGGGTAGTATATGAGAATATAACCATCTACGTTGACGCTGCCTCGGGCCTTCCCTTGCAAGTTAACTAGCTCTCCTCTTCGGGAAAGTCCAGTGATGAATATATTCTACTTCAATTCTCAAGGGCATTTGATCAATCATAAAAGAATCCTCTTTTGGATACCAGTATTTCACAAGCATCTCCAGCAACCTTGTTTTGGTTTTCATATTAGGCATTGTGAAAATGTTCAATTATCCACACCCTCTCAATGCATCTAGTGACAGTGGGGCATTCATTATGTCATTGTCTACTGCACTATGCTCTCTTTCTCTCCATGTGAGTCACATTTCAATTAAAACATTTTCATCCATTACAATTGATAATTTGAAAATTTTCACCGCGCATATGCGGGTTCACTTCATACACAGTTGCGGATAGGGCTTACTCATACACAGCTTCAATATGCCCAATCAGCGTATGCGTAGAGAAAAAATATAAAAACAAGATCTCTACTGTAAAAATATTGAAAATGTTTAAAATGTACATAAATTCATTAAAAGATCGAATTTGAAGAATACTTGGATTTTTGGTAATTGTTTGAGCCAAGAAATAGGGTGGATTGTGGTTACTGGTCTTTTCTCCAGAGCTCCTTCTCTCAATTGTTCAAAACACAAATGAATTTTGTTGGGCCAAAAGGTCTATTTATAACTTGTAATTTGAAAAAATTTTAAAAACCCACTTTTACAAAGTTTATCTTTTATTTTTAGTAATTTTATAAACTTTGTGACCTTTTGGATTTGAGTGTTGGGATAGGTTGTATTTCAAGCTAAATTGAAGACTTTGAGATTTTTTCTACCGCTTTTATTGCATGATCACTGACCCATCATGGAAGGTCTCATTTTTTGTCACTGGCATATAGGTTAGGGAAGATCAATTTCCGTTGCATTATGCATTCTAGCCTCCATACTGCGATATATTGCGTTAGGGTCGACCCCATTGTGTTATGATTCTTAAAACCATTTTCACTCGCCGACTTATAAAATCATGAAATGATGGTAGAGCCTTCCTTTACATGGGTTTCCTATTTAGATCCTCGCTGACATATGTTGCCCATGATGCAAAAATTGAGTAGGCGCGGGAGTCCTCCATAGTCCTCTTTAGAATATTATTTATTGTTAAAGTACTATTGTTTTTACTTGAACAAACAAATATTTGATTTTGTTGGTATGCAATCATTTTTGGTCTGTGAAGAGAAGGTTTCTCATAGTCTAAGCCCCAACCACTAGGAGAAAGGATTAATAGTGTGATTATAGGCCTCCCAACCACACAAAAGAAGGATTATGGGTATGGTTCTTCCTATAGGTCACAAAAGCTAAATCCCTATGCATAAAACCAGGAACACACCGGGAGTATGTTAGTCCTATAGATATGGAGCATACATGATCCAAAATTAAACAAGAACACAAAAAATTACCGATATAACCATAAATACATAAATGCAGTAGAAATAACACTTCTTTTCATTAATAGAAGAATACAAGAAAATTATGGTTACAAACAAAATGGAAATAAACTAGCTTGGGCGATGGTAGATTATTTCTGAGAAGAGATGTGGTGGCTACATGCCTCTAAAAAACGTTACAATGTGGCTCAAAGCCTTATTTATTATTGAGAAACAATGTAAAACCCTAAACATCCAAAAACCTAACCCTACAAGATGAAGCGCCAAAACTGTGGGCCCCGTTTGGGTAAATTGGTACATCGACTTCTCAGGGTCATAACTTTGGCATACGATTTCCATTTGGCTACCATAATACCTCGTTTAGAAGATATCGAATAGTAGGTTGAAATAAAAGTGGCATGTTAGTTCAAGGCTATTCTAGTCTCTTCGTTTTCACAAAAAAACATCTTTTAGGGCCTCAAAATGGTTTCGGAAGTTTAGGACTTGAAAAAAGGCCGAAAATAGTAAACTGTGCTACAATTAAGTAAACTGAAAATCAATAGTATCAAGCTACCATATATAAGAATCATTGTACTAACCTTCTTTATGAGATCAGGAAATCCACCATGTCTAAGATATGAGATGCTTTGCCAAATATGAAGTATACCAATATATCAAATCCCGGTGTCTCTATGTGTGAATGATTTTCTTGTATTATTCCTTTATATTTCACTACATTGATGATGATAGTTTTCTTTCTATATAGTTACATGTTGTTTCTTTGAATAATGTTGTAAATCTAGATAATGTTATAATGATGAGTAAATTTAGTATGTAAATAATAAAATGAAATTATCAAAGAAAAGAACAATATATCCCTAAGAAAATTCAACATGGTTCCAGAGATGGGCTTAAGATAAGTCATTGAAGATCACCTCTATGAAGACACCATTGATAGAAGCAAGAGAATATGGAGGAGAGCTAAGACAAGGCTAGGGTTTGAAGGAAACCCTAGGGAATTTAGTCATTATGGTTTGATGGATGTTATGAAGTTAGGGTTTAAAGTAACCTTGGATTATGACAAAGATTTGAGATATGCAATGTAGAAACCCTAGCATGATCAATGTGAAGATGTTCAAGCACTTGTGACAAGTTTTATGTAGCACTAGATGGGATAATCTCAATTAAGCTTGGTTGCTCATCAAGTTGGTTGAAACATAATGAAGGCAACAATGGACAATGGACAATCATGACTCTTGAAGGCTAGTTCAAGAGGGAGATGATCACTTCTCATTGAAGTTAAGTATTCTTTTTTTATGTTACTTATTTATGTTTTTACCTTTGTTTAGATTTATTGATTTGATCATATATTATACATCTTGCACGTATATTTGTGTATATGGATACTTCTAACCTCTTGATGATATGTGATACGTGGATCCTTTAAGAGGGTCATCTAAGCTGTAGGAAAAGAAAGCTAGTGTAGGAAGAGAAGGGCTAGTGCTGTGAAAAGAAAGAGGAACCTTATTAAAAGTTGACGAAGTGCTCCAACTACCAATGTTAAGGTGCATAAGATCTGGATACTACAAGGTATGCATTGTGTATTTTTCAATGTTATGTTTTAGCTGCAATATTGAATGGCATGGTAAGCCATAAGGTATGATGGAAATTTCACCTTCATGAATGACTCATATATGCATATTAAAGTAAGTTTGATTTATGGTACATATTAGTGCTCTTGATATTTTACATTCTAAGTCATAGAAAAGCTACTTAGAAACATTGAATTTCGATATATTGGTATACTTGATATTTGGAAAATCATCTCATAGCTTAGACATGGTGGACTTCCTTATCTCATAAAGAAGGTGTTGATGGTGCTCAACCCACCAACATTTAAGGGGATCTCTTCAGTAAGAAGTCCAATTAGACCTCACAATGTTTGGTGTAGGAGTCCTAGCAGTGGGTCGTACGGTAATGCCTTGAATGCGATTTTGCATAGAGGCAAGTAAGATATATCTATTGGTAGCAAGGGTGTGACAGTTGCAGCAAGCCAAGGAAGGTGAATGAGAGGTTCTAACACACTGAGGGTGAGGTGAGTGCACCCCTTGGAAACCTCCAATAGTACGCGGCTTGGAAGGGAACACATGAGCGAAGGTGCATCACAATCTAGAAAGCAAGTTAGAGAGCAATCTAAAGTGATGTTTAAACCAACAACACATTTCAGAAAGATTCGTACACACTTATACAAAATAGTCCATAAATGCATGCATAAGCAAACAAATACACATATAATTTAGAGTAAACTAGATAGCATAGAATACAATACAACATATGCATGAAACATGTTGTCTCTATTATATTAATTGTAAGTTCTAGTCATACAATACATCCATGTCCAACTACTAGTTCTAATAGTGGAATGCTACAGCCACAACCACTTGCAGTTCTATCAAAAGAACTCTAGAAAGATAAATTGATTACTTCTATGAGTGGATATCACTAACAAGGTAAATTCATTATGGGTCGCCTATTTTTATATATCACTCTATAATTTAGTTTCACGTAATTTCTCTTGTCTTATGGTTTCTTTTCTTTATGCCTTACATGTATGGTCGCCTATCAATTCCCTGTATTTATGCTTTTTGGAGCGATAGCCTTACCGCCACTAACTCCAACCATTTGGGCACAAGTCAGTTCACAAAGTTGGTTCTTTCTTTTTCTTAATTCTTAGACATCCTGCTCATGCAAGAGACTCGATGTTGGGTCTATTTCGAGATGTCGAGGGTTAAGTCGGTGGTCATTATCGACCTCCAAATTTTAGAGTAGGCTTATCTATTGTTTGGGGTTTTTTGAATGAGCTGAACTCACTATAGGCTTCATAAGCCAAATGTACTCCTTTGTTTGCATATTTTAAAACCTCATGTTATGTAATCACTTAAACTATTGAGTATACATTGTATGAAATTAATTCTATACGTCCATTTTCTGGGGTTTCATAACTCTTGCTTCTGTGGTTGAATTCTTGCATAATATTACTCTTCAAAATATATATTTATATGGGATTATATGTTAAATCGGTTACGTTCTTGAAAGAATCATAGAGTCTCATATTTCGTTCTTGTGGAATTTGATGATGTAGTGGACATAATGATGTTTGTTTTGCATACTACCTATGTAGTTGGGAAATATTGTTATTTGCTTTTCATATTGTATGAATAGTTTGAATGAATAGAAAATTGTCTAACTACCTCCATTCTTTATAGAAATGAACTTAATTTGGGACAATTCCTTAAGTAGAAATTATGGTTAGTGTATTGTAATAGCAAAGTTAATCACCAACTAGCTAAATGGGTACTATGCACATCAAATATTTACTTCTGTTACCTCACCTATTTGTGACAGAGATATAGATAAAAATCCTCTATTATTTAATTTGTCTTCTGCTATTTTAAAATAAATAACATTAACTAACATTGTTAGTATTACCTGCAGGGTTTTCTTTGCGCAAACACATTTAGTTCATTTTTCTTTATCTATGCATAAGAATACTACCTTGTTTAAACTGCCAATATGAATAATTTTAATATGTTGACTTACTGTGGTTTTTCGAATCAATTTGTTACAGATCTCAACCTTAACCCTTGAGGGTCCTTCGAATCAATTCAACTCAAATATCAAAGTTTAACCTTAAATAGATCATTTTCATATCAGTGTTTTCCCATAGTAATAAGTTTTCTTGTTTTTTTTTTTTTCCAATAGGAATAATTATAAATGGTACAAATATTTTAATTCCTATACATATATTTATGTTGATTCTAACATTGATGATTTTACTTTGATATACTTGGTAGAACGAACGTATCTTACTCCTTCTTGGCGCACCATTTTACAAAATCTCATAAGTATTTATGTTCTACCTTGAGCTAAATTTCGACTTTTTACTTTACATCTCTGAGCTAACCATTGTATCAGTTCCAGTAATGAGATCAGTTTAGCTTTACAAAATCTCCTTTTACCACATCCCTAAATTCAAATATATAAAGGTAATTCCTTATTTATTGTAGAGTATCTATATAGGATTTATATCATTCACTGATTTTTTTTTTTTACAAAGTCACCCAGAGAAAAACAAACACACCCACAATGCATTTTCACTAAGATCAATCCTACAATCTGCACATAAATTATCCCTTCCACCGAATTGTTTAATAGAAATGGTTCCATGATAATAGCCACAAACATTTGTTAGCACTAAGATATAACCCAATTCTACGCCAAAATTTATTCCATTCACAAAAATAACATGCACCGATTTCCTAACCAGACTTGCTATAGAAATTGTAATTCCACAGAATAATAAAATAGAAACAATCAAAGGAAAAATAATCACACCCAATTATTAGCACTACGACCTAATAAAATACTTTGCCATAATTCATTTCAATTACAGAAAGAACATGCACAGATTTCCTAACCGGATTTGTTGTAGAAATTGTACTTGGGAAGCACACTATCCACCCAACCGTGAACTGAACCACCAGTTGCCCCCGAGCTAAGACTAGCTTCCATTGGAATCAATAACTTGTTTTGATTCCAAATAAGGTATGACATAGTTCCCTATTAGATATTTCCCTAGTGGCATCCCTCTTTCCGGGTTCTACCAACACACTAGCCTAGGCTTTTCATTTCTTTTCCCAAAAAAGGTATCTTCCCCTTTTTCATTAAAGCCCGCATTTTTCTCCCACAACTCTTTTTTCACCCTTACTCAGTGTTTTTTCCTACACTGAGGGATTTAATAGATTTTCTCTCCAATCATATTAAATGCTATTAATCAACCCCTAGGGATTTTTAGGAGTGTTTCAAGGAAACATTATCTTTATCTTTGTAACATACCTCCACTACCTCGTCAATTTTACCATGTATTTTTTTCTTTTTATTTGAGATGATCATGAGGTTGTTCTTTACTTGTTTCGTAAAGGTATATGGATTTTATATAACTTCCAAATCTTCCACATAATCAACACTAAAGTAGGGATTTTGGATATTTTAAACATAACCACATATGTCCATGTTTAATATCACTCATTCCACCTACCATTTCATTTAGTTCTCTATGGCGCACATGCAAGGACTCAACATATAATTTCTTTCATTCTCTGGACCATCAATATTATGTTACCATCTGCTAGCCTTTGGAGTAATGTCTTTATTTTTATTATTACCTATATTTCCAAACTATCTACTCACTATAAAGATAACTATATGATGACTTAGAACCTCCCTTAAGAAGGCTAATTAGTGTAATACAACAGTCATACTCCTTCATTAATGTAGAATCGACATTGGACATGGTTTTGATGTGAGGATATAACTTTCCTTTTATATGATGAATTTATCGGGCTATGGTATTAATTCAAATCTTGGTAGATTTATTAACACTGAATCAAAATTTAATAAGGATGTGGGTCATGCAATTATGAGATTGTCTTAAGCTAATTCTTGGTCATCGCATCTCCAAACCCATGTGCTTTCCCCAGAGATGTCATAGTACCTCATACAAACTATGAGGATGTTCTTGTGTCTCATATAATGATGGGGTGCACTCTATCAAACACTAATTGCATTTTGGAAATCAGTTCCCTCAATGAAACTATGTTTGCTGGTGGAAAATGTGTCTACCTCATTGTTGTCATCATGGAGGATTACGGTCTGCTCGGGAGCTCGTTCTTTCTACCACATTCATGGAAAACATGAAAACCCGTCTTCCTTTGAACTCAGTGGAAAGAGGAAACTGGTAAGATTATGTAGTTTTGAACTCACTTGTTTAATTTCAACTTGGTAATGTTTATTTGTTTTGGTTGTTAACTTGTTCTGCGATCAATATATTTTGCTAGGTTACAATTTAGACTTTTTCTTCAAACAGTTTAGAAATTTTCCAGGCATACGTCACCAATTTCTTCTACAACTTCATATCTTCTTCTTTACCTTGTTGTTATAGCATGATTTACCACCTTTTTATACCTGATGCTCTGAGTCATGGCCTTGGGCATCCCTTTCCTTTCAGACTTAGTCCAAATACTAAAAAATATTATTTTAAATTCCATACGCAACTCTGCCCTGAAAAAAGCACATGCACATGTGGGTTCAGCTATACCCAACCAGTGTATATGATTTAAAATATGAAAAAAATATAAAATCCCTATTTTTTGGGTAGGGTTTACTAGTTACACTGTAAGCTTACCTATAGGAGCCCGTGGCCTAACTGTTTCCCAACTAAAAAAACCATTCTGAGGTCATATAAATACATCTCATGGGGAAGGCCTAAGGGGAGAGAAAGACATTATATTGACATTATATCCAACTTGTCCCTCATCAATTATGGTTTATCCTTGTGCCTCTGGTAGTCCCAGCTATAGGAAACCGTTGTTTCCTCATTGTGATGTCCATCTCCTTGATATGGGATCCATGTGTATGCATTTGAAAGAGGATTGTTGAGGCTTCGGCTGGATGGATCTAGAGGAAGGTTTTGCCTGGAGCCGTGGACAAATCAGGTTGTATTCTTCCACATTCTTTGGTAATCTTGAATAAAGAAGCCATGTCTTGTTCCTGATGTTAAGATCTTAATGATTTAATTCATGTTTTCAAATAATTAACGTATGATTTCATGTTTTATACTTATATGCTTATATGATCTAACACTTATATCATGAACATGTTTTCAACTACTGCTGGTATATGTGATTTTCATGAATGAGTTGCTGGTTTTGAAGAATTGGCGGAAGTAGAGGATTTTGACTTGAGGAGAATGACCTCAAATGCAGGACCTTGGGGTAATACTTCTTCTTCCTACTTCAATTGTTTAAGTATTGAGGTTTCTTATTTGTTTGCTTCTTGGTTGCGCAAGCCCTATGCTCTATTAGGGTTCTGTTGTGCCCTACAACAACCCCCCATTTCATATCATTTATATTTACAAAATTATTATATGAAATGGGTCCCTTTAGAAGTTAATTGGTATCAATATTGCATTATTTGAAAAAGGTCCGCAAACCAAATGAAGACATTATATAAAACCTTTTGAAAAACCCATTTTTGATCAAATAAAACAATCTTTTATCATTGCGATAAAGCGATCGCAAGATCGCATATCGCAATGACATAGAAAACACAAATAAGTGACATATGGGTTCCCGCCGATGCGATATCGCTATCGGCTATCGGCGATACTCTATACGTAGTCTTAAAGCACCTTAAGCCTTTCACACCGATGCGATGCAATATCGCAAACGGCAATCGGCGATACACTATCTATGCACATTGTTATGCCCATTCACCTCGATGCGATGCGATTTCGCTATCGGCGGTCGGTGGTATGCTATCCATATGTTTATATAACAACAATTCTCCCGATGCGATGCGATATCGCTATCGGCGATCAGGGTTTCAAAATTGTCAACATAAGGATTTAGGTGTTCCCGACGCCCGATTATGATATAGCGCGGATTTCAAAAAAGCCGTTAAATGGAGGGATATTACGATCCGTTCATATTTAAAGCTTGATCTTTTAAGTAATCGTTCACCTGCACTCAACCGCCAAAATATCCATAGCACGCTTAAGCGGGCTATTCGGCCGAATAATGGTATAATGAGCATTTAAGGGGTGGCAGGTCTTAAGCGGCGATTTAATGTAATTGTAAGATTTTCCCATGGATTGTATCCGCGGCCATTTTTAAGAGTTAATCTCTCAGCACGCTTTGATCAATATATCTTTCCCATATTGGATTTTCATTGGCATATCTCTGTGTCACATTTATTTTCGCCACTGTGCAGAATTCATCCAAAGGAGAAAGCTCAAGCAAAATGGGGAAGAAATCCAAGAAGACCACAGGCGCTTCTGCTACAGTAGCTGCAGGACAAGCTGTCGTGGACAAAAAGAAGGGCTTGATTTCTGATACTACATGTACGGGTCTCGTCAGAGTTACTTGGCAAGGTACCTACAACCTGATTGAAGCCGAAGAACCAGCAAGGACAATAGTAGAAGCTACTGTGGATTTAACTCGGAAGTCTGAGATAACTCTCAAGGAGTTAGCTGACTCTTTCCTTCACAGGATAGCGGCTAGGGAGCAAATTCTCCCATACATAGACGTAGTGCGGTAGGCGATTGAAGAAATCCCAATCTTGGATAGAACCTTCAGCACCAGAGACGGGAGAATTTTCGGGTCATTCAGGGCGGATGATCTAAGGCAAATGTATCATTTTCCCGAGCCAGAGAAGATATATAATAAGGCGTTCCTGGAGAAATTCGCAAACGAAAATGAAGTTGAATCCGAACCCATCCGGGATTGGAGACAAAATCCGGCCAAACACAAACACGAATCTTCCGGTAAGTACTCGGTTGATTCTCTGGCTTCTCCTTATTGCTATGCTGGAATAATGATGTGTAGATTATGGGGATTGCATGACTCTGCTAATTTTACCATAGAAATGGTTCCTCTAATGGAAGCAGCATGCAACAGTGTAATTATGGATTGGGCCACTATCCTCTCTGACAAATTAGCACAAGCTGTGCTTGAGTTTAGAAGCAAGACCCGTATTTCTGAAAGGGTAATTCCCCCATTTTACTACAGTGCCTATATTCTAGATACCCTCTGTTTTAACTCTGAATTCCCCGTACTCGGCTGGAGGTGGACTGCACAAGACCCCACGCCTATTCATATATATCATCAGAAATTGTGGAAATCTTCTTATAAACATCATCTATACCAAGTCTGTAATGGCTTTATGTTGCCTATTTATTATTCCATTTTCGATAAACCTGCTCCCAAGATTTCCTATCAAGCCGGAATTGATTTAACCGCAATAGGTAGATGGTTTGGAGAGGAGAGATTTACCTACATAAGAGTTTTCGGTAGCCAAGCCAGACCTCATGTCCTCCCTTTATACATACCGGATAAACTACTGGCGAGGGAAATTTCTTACCAAATCATTGCTGAGAGTGTTACACAAACACTCAAGAAAAATAAGAAGCAAGGCTGGCCCTCTTTTCCCTTGAGGTGTGGTGTCTATACTCTGCATGATCTCAAGCATGCAGAAAAGGAAGCCACAAAGATTCAATCCTTAACTCTGGCGACTCTCCCAAATAGGCAGTTCGATCCAAATAAAGTTGCCTATAATGCACTAGAACAGGCCAAATTGTCAAAGTTTGATCATAAGGAAGATATGTTTGATGACCTGTTCTCTTCAGCTGAGTCAATAAATCAGGTTAAATCATTCGCCAAAGCGAAATATAATGATGAAGGGTTGACTGAATTTAATAAACTTAGAGAATAGAGGTTGCAAACTCTGCCTCTAGATTTACTAGCAACAACCCCAGCGACATCATCAAGCGAGCCTGGTCGACAACAGTCAAAGGAACCTCTGGTTATAACAAAGGATCATAAAAAGGAACAGGAGGAAAAGCAGAGGAGAGACCAAGAAGAAAGGCAGAGAAAAGAAAAAGAAGAAAATCAGAAGAGAGCGCAGGAGGAAAAACAGAGAAGAGAGAAAGAGGAAAAGCAAAAGAAAGACCAAGAAGAAAGGCAAAAGAAAGAACAAGAGGAACAGCAGGAGAGAGAGCAGGAAAAAGTGCGGAAGGAGTCCCAAGCCGAAAAGCAAAAACAAACCACCATTGATGTCAATATAGATACTTGTATTGACCCTAAATTGCTCCAGGAATGGAAGCAATTTGACTCTATCATCAGTGGGTTGTAATGTTCAAAGGATACAGACACTTCCAAGACAAACGATACACAGGACATCACTTCACCTCAAGTTCTAAGTGGAACCAGCGGCCCACCCATTTCTAAGGATGTTGAGATAATACCAAAGGACCCCTCCGACCAAATCATTCTCCAGGTAGAAGATATTCCTTCCCTGGATGTTTTCTACAGCCCGAGGCATAAAGCAGTGGTAAAAAGACAAAGGAAAAGAAGGAAGACTGATCAACCTTCCTTTTTCCCAGAGCAAACTGTTACAGGCAACGTGGTTTGGAAGGAGGAATTTGACCCCTCCGATGACCTGACAAAATTGTCGCAGTATGCGGGAGCCTATTCGGCAGCGACAATCGATAAGGCATCAGAGGTAAGTCTTCTACTGAAAACCAAGGATCAAGAGATTTTCGCATTACAGGCAGAGTTGGCTGAGACAAAGCAGAAGGCAGAGCAGGCAGAGCAGCAATTGTTGACACAACAGCAAGTGAACAATCAACTAACTCAGCAATTGCAGGCAGAAAAGCAAAGGATCGACCAAAGCGCGATCCAGAAACAGAAGGAATTATTAGAGGCATTGGCACAATTAAGGGTAGCAAACGAGCAAATGATGAAAACAAAGGATGAGCAAATTGCTCAATTGTCATCGCAGCTCGAAAAAATAAAGGGCGCTCCACAAGTGGCTAAATTCAGAGCAGAAGCATTACAAATAAACACTGCATTAATATCCCAAATTAAGCTCCTGTGTCAACAAATCGCTCAGGCAGAGCCACTGTGTGAATTAACAACATCCATAAATCAGTAGGTAGAGAAGGCCAGAAATGAATTGGATCAAGCCGAAGAGATCATAACTGCATTTCTTGACTGGCAAGATTCTGATCAAGGGAGAGCAGCAAATTTGCCCAAGATCTTAGAAACACATAAAGATATACTCTTCACAGAATGGCAGTCTCAGATGATGAAAGCAGAGAGGGCGGCTTCAAGATGTAAATCAACTTCCAGCAATCTAGTTGAACTAGTTAACAACACTCTCTACTTATCAAATATGATTTCCCAATGTACACCAGGAAAGTTGACCACAACAAACACATTGGAGCAATCATGTTATCCTGATTTAGAGGAAAAGGGGAGATTAATCGCTAGGATTAACAGTTTAACCTTGGATGCATATTGGCTCTTCTTGATTAAGCCGCATACACAGAGAGCCGCCCTTAAGTGCCTAACAGATGCGATCGGGTATATAATTCCCGATATTCAGGATGCCACCTATGCCGCCCAGCTCAGTTCGCGCCTCGACAAACCTCCTGAAGTAGAGCCAATGCTTGCGATAAGTCAGCTCAGATTCAAAGGCAAGCAGCCTACTTGATGAATCATGCCGCCGATTGCCAGATCGCTGAGGAAAATAGGATCAAGATTTATTGATACCGATTTAGTAGGATTTCAGTTTAATAGATATTTAGGTTAATTTAGTATTTATAGACCCTTTCATTGTTTTGGAAAAGGTCGTAAAGTTTTGTACCAGACTTAAACACTGAAGTTTGCACTATTGTGCTTCAGTCAATATTCTTTTATGAAACTAGACCAGTTGTTCTTAATTCGACAAGGAAGCTTTTTATGCAATTGTGCACTATTGTCTTTGTTGAGAATGTTTTTGTGTTGAAGGAAGAACTACAAGTAGCGATTGATATTGGGAGTGTCAAGCAGCTCATATGGTATTTCTATCTATGTCTGAATTCATTCCTTTCATATGAATTGTTATGTGATTATTCTTGCTATTATTGATTATATGCATGCGCTGTGACATCAGATCTATATTCATTCCACTATTGGATGTTTTATGATGTGCGTTTCTTTTTTAATCATGTATATGTCAATGATATAAATGATAAGTGTGGTAATATCGCTTTAATCTCTTTGCTTAACTATTTAAGCATAGTAATCATGAATGAAATAATGTCCTTGTCTGTTAGATGGAGTCATCTACATGCCTGTTTATAGATAGGGATCATCAAGCGCTGCACTTTAAAGCTCAATAGATTCTCGGGATAGATTATAGTTCTTGTATTCTTGTTAATAGATTTAGTTATTCGCTCACCGCTAGCTTAGTTTATAAATCATCCATTCATCCCATTTATCCACTTTTGGGAAATTGGTCCCATTATCCCCAGTCGGAGCCACTATTCCAAACGGAAAAGGAGTTGTACTAAGGTCCGGACCGGGTGGTTATCCCCGATGTTGTTGCAGCGATTTTCTAGGCATCAACATTTTTGGTGCTAGAAGGAGGGCCTGACTGTGAATGGAAAACAAACCCAAATCTGCAAGCCATTCTAAGAGTAATTCTCCCTCCGAATCCCCTCGAACTTCTCATTCGCATGCTGGTTCTCTAGTATCCAAACAAGAAGAAGAGGAATCAACTACAACTACTCAAATCCATCATGCTCCAGAACAATTAAGTCTTGAATCACCTGAAGTCCAGTCTCTTATTCACAAACTTCAGAGCTTCTCGATTTCACCACAGAAATCTGAGGTATCACAAAGCAGTGCGACTTCGCAGTTCAATTTACCTCACCCTCTCACCAGACTTCAGAGCGAAAAGCTCGGTATTGAACCCACTGAGTTCCCTTTACCCAAAAGGAAAAAGGCGAAAAAATATACCGAAGGATCTGATAGTGAAGAGCTTTCATCCATATCCTCCATTGCATCTTCTCCTCTGCAAAGTCAACCATCCACTCCCCCATTACATATTGTTGTTCACCAGGGATTAGGAGCTTCAGCATCCCAACCTGCTCACTCCTCAATATTATTTCCTTCCCAGACATCTGTAGTCCCGACAGTAGTATCAACCACTACTGCTATTATAATGGCAGATCCATGGACCAGACTTGGTGCAGTCAATATGCCTGCGCCATTGCACCCATTGCCGGATGCTCCTGAAAAATGGCTACCCAAGTTTAATCCAGATGATGGGACCCAGGCTGAGGAACACATCAATAATTTCATGTTGGCAATCAACTTGAAAGGAGTAACAGAACAAGATGTTGTTGTTAGACTTTTTCCTTACACCTTGCAGGGATCAGCAGGATCCTGGTATTTTTCTCTACCCTCTGGTTCCATTACCAGTTGGAACACTTGCCAAGAGCAGTTTCTTACCAAATATGGAGATGATAGGTCTTTGGCTACCCTGATAAATGACCTCTCCAATTTGAGAATAGAGCATAGGGAACCAATTAAGGAATTTAATGCTCGCTTCAATAAACTCCTAAATAAAATCCCTACAGCCTCCAAACCAAGTGAACAAATTCGGAGTGAATGGTATATAACAGCTCTTCCTGCCAATATAGCCATCTTTGTAGATAGAGCCGGGAAACCTACCTTAGCCGATGAAAGAAGTGCTTGCTGTGGAGAAACGTATCAATGCTCTGGAAAAGAAAGCTACCCTGGAAGACAGAAAAGCCAAAAAGGTCTCTTTTAAAGATGACTCAAGAAAGAAAACCTCAAAAGACCCCTATGACATGGAGGGTTTGCAAAAAGTCCTAAAAACTTTATCAAATGAAATGGTTGAAATAAAGAAACAAGTAGCAGAGACATCAACCAAAAGGCCCTTTAGAACTTTTAAGAAAAATGAATCAAAGCCACCAAATGTCATATCTAATGCTGATTCAGAACAAGAGGAAGAGGAAGAGGAATCGATTTCACAAACTAGCGATGAAGAAGAAGTAGTGGAATGTCATGGAATGTGGGATTTTATACTCCCCAACTCCGATACCGATAACGAAGAAGAAGCATTCTCGGTCACTACTAGAAGCAAAAGTACTTCCGAACCTGTTCAGGTAACATCAAAGAAAAGAAGTGCTAGTGCCGCTACAACCAAAGAAAAAACACCTGCAAAGAAAACACCGGCAACAGTTCCCCAAAACCAGCCTTCAACTTCTAAAACTCCTTCAACATCTAAAACATTAGTGGTATCTGATTCAATGGAGTATAACATTGTTGATGACATGAAGAAAACTAAAGCAAACATTACTATGTTTGAACTTAGTAAATTAAAGCATCAGCAGAAATTACTTCTTAAAGAATTGAATGTTGTTCCTTCTACACCTCTTCCCAGTGCAAAAGCTGCTAATGATTCAGGCCAACCTCCTCCAGGAATGGTTGAAGCTACTGATTCAGTTCTGATTGGAGATAGATCAAATTCTCATACTCCACCCTTTCTTCTAACCTATGAGATCTATAACAGAAACCTGCACAACTGTTTAATTGACTCAAGGGCATCGTCTAACATAATGCCAGCTTCAGTTTGTTCTAAACTGAACATTGAACCCCAAAAGTCTGCTATTCATATTGTACAGTTGGACAGGACCAAAGTACAGGTTTTAGGAGAGATTAATTCCGTAACTATTAGGTTATCTGCTGATCCAAGAATAGTACAGAGGATTGATATTCTAATAGCTGATATACCTGAATTTTACGGTTTAATTTTCAGTAGGGATTGGTCTGAGAAACTGCATGGGTATATTTCCACTGATTGGTCACATATGTGGCTTCCCTATAAGGGCAAGCCAAATCAAATAAGGATCGATCGAGAGAAACAT
This sequence comes from Pinus tabuliformis, assembly GCA_031772625.1. Classification (NCBI taxonomy): domain Eukaryota; kingdom Viridiplantae; phylum Streptophyta; class Pinopsida; order Pinales; family Pinaceae; genus Pinus; species Pinus tabuliformis. The sequence continues at coordinate 85,335,791 of CM062806.1, read as the reverse complement.
ATGACCCATACAGTCACAGAATTCGAACAAGAAAACCAGCCGGTAGCATTCAACAACAACATTTTGGGGAATTATTCATCAGAGTCATTCTTTGGCAACTTCGTTGCCCAACCCTCTCCGTTCTCAGTAAACCATTCTACATCTCAGATCGAAATTTTTTCACAAACAGATCAATCAAGATGTTTCAATGATACTGAGAAGTCTGTAAATACAATTGTTAATACTTCTTTTTTTTGGTCTTTATATTTCGATGGGTCCAAGTCTAGCGAGGGCTCAGGAGCAGGATGTATTTTGGTTAGCCCACAAGGAGAAAAGACAATGCTGTCCTGTAGGCTAGAATTTGAATGCACTAACAATACAGCCGAATATGAAGCCTTAGTCCAGGGATTATATAAAGCAATCGGTCTTAAAGTGCAATATCTAAAAGTATTCGGCGATTCTGAAATTATTGTTAAACAGGTGAGGAATGCAATCCATTGTCTTTCAAATCACCTCAAACATTATCAATCTCTAGTACAGGAACTTACCTTGCACTTCTTTGCATTCAACATTTCCTCCATTCCCAGGTCTCAAAACTCGGCAGCCGATCTCCTAGCTAATGTAGCTTCCAAGCTCCTACCTTCTGAAGACTACAGCCCAGATAGATTTTCCGTAGAATTGCTTTTTAGGCCTTCAGTTCCTGACAATGTCACTAATTGGAGAGTATTCAACCATGATGAGGATATTTTACAATTCTTAACTTCTGAAAAGTCCTTTGATAATCAAATCATTGAGGAAGATGAGCATGACTCCCAAATGAGAGAAACACCTCAGGAAAATGCAATTCCTAAGCCTGTGGTAAAGCTGGAGGATCTTTATGATATCAAAGACAGGTTTAAACCTGTAACTAATGCAAAGCTCCAAAGCTCTACCCTAAGGTTTGAATTGATAAATCTAGGTACTGAGCAAGCCCCTCAAAACATTAACTTAGGACTAGGACTTTCCTTGGAAGAGAAGGAGGCATTCATTAGACTGTTAAGGAAAAATAAACAGGTCTTTGCTTGGAAATATGATGATTTGAAGACATATGATACATCTATTATCCAACATACCATTCCAATGCTTCCCGATCAGAAACCGATTCAGCAGAAGTTAAGAAAAATACATCCAAACTTAGAGAGCCAGATAAAATCGGAACTTAACAAACTCTTGAAAGCCAAGATTATTTTTCCTGTCCGACATTCAAACTGGGTCTCTAATATGGTGCCAGTCAGAAAGAAAAATGGCGACATTCGGATCTGTATTGATTTCAGAAATTTGAACAAAGCAAGCTTGAAAGACAATTTCCCATTACCTACTATGGAGCAAATACTTCAATCAGTAGCAGGCTCTGAATTGATGTCCTTTCTAGATGGTTTCTCAGGATATAACCAAGTCCTGGTTCATCCTGATGACCAGCTTAAAACTACATTTAGAACAAAATGGGGAACATATGCATATCAGAAAATGCCTTTCGGACTTATAAATGCAGGAGCGACATTCCAAAGAGCTATGGATATAGCTTTTAGAGGGTTGATTAATAGAACAGTAGTCGTCTATCTAGACGATATTACTGTATTCTCTAAGGAGAGGTATAATCATTTGCATGATCTAAATCAAATCTTTCAACGTTGCAAAAGATATGGTATTTCTCTTAACCCTAAAAAGTCTTTCTTTGCTCTTGATCAAGGGAAGCTCTTGGGTTTTATTGTGTCCAAAGATGGCAATTATATTGATCCTGATCGGATCAAAGAAATCTCTGAAATCCCTTTCCCGCACAATAAAAAATCGATGCAGTCATTTTTAGGCCAGATCAATTTTGTTAAAAGATTTGTTCCAGATTTTTCTCAAATTATTTTACCACTTCAAATAATGATTAAGAAGAATTCAGTCTTTAAGTGGGGATCAGCAGAAAAAGAAGCTTTTGATTTAATCAAGCAATCAATAATCAATGCCCCAGCCTTAAATACTCCAAATTTTTCTAATCATTTTACATTGTATACCATCGCATCCAACTTGTCTTATGCTGCAGTACTCATGCAACTAAATGATCACAATTTGGAAGCACCCATTTCATTTTTTAGCTCAAATCTTCAGGGTGCTGAATTGAATTACTCCGATGTAGAAAAACAAGCCTTTGCTGTATTTAAAGCAGTCAAGCATTATAGACCCTTCCTTTTGAAAACCCACACAAAAGTTATAGTTCCTTTCCCGGCAGTTAGGCAACAATTAATCCAAAAAGAACTGGGTGAAAAAAGGGCAAATTTGGTCACAACGCTTCAAGAATATGACTTAGAAATTAAACCAGCAAAGATTGTTAGGGGTCAAGGTTTTTGCAGGATATTGGCAGGAGCATCCAACATTCCAGAATCAGGCGATACAGATCAAACTGAAGAAATCAACCAGATAAGTGTCACCATTCTGAATCTCAATATGCAGATTTAATCTTTTATTTAAAGAATGGTTATGCACCTCCAAACCTGTCTTACAAAAACAAAAGGGCCATTAGGTTAAAAGCAAAGAATTTCACAATTATTGATGATGTGCTTTTTAAGCAGAATTATGATTCTATTTTATTAAGATGCCTTGAGAAACCTGAAGCCCAAAAGGTTTTGCAGGAGTTACATGATGGACCAGCAGGAGGACATTTTGGAGCTGACACAACAGCTCACAAAATTATTCGTGCTGGATATTATTGGCCCACTCTGTTTAGAGATGCCCACGAATATGTAAGGAAATGCCTCAATTGCCAAACTTCTAGTGGAAGACAACGTAAATCAGCTTTCCCTCTGCAACCAGTCAACATTGAACAACCATTTGAGCAATGGGGATTGGACATCATTGGGGAGATTACTCCACCTTCTTCCAATCAGCATAAGTATATCCTTACTGCTACCGATTATTTTACTAAGTGGGTTGAGGCAATCTCTTTAAAGACAACAAATTCTGAAGCAATCATTGAATTCATAGATCAATTCATCATTACCAGGTTTGGTGTCCCAAATGCTCTTGTTTTTGATAATGCATCTTATTTCTCAGGAATGCTATGTTTGATTTCACTATTAAAAGAGGATTTAAATTAAAGTATTCTGCTAATTACTATCCCCAGGGTAATGGTTTAGCAGAGTCTACTAATAAGAATCTGATCAAAATAATTAAGCGAACTATAGAACAAAATCATAAAAACTGGCACAAATCCTTAATGTTTGCATTATGGGCTGATAGGATAACACAGAAAGCTTCTATAGGATCTTCCCCATTCAATCTCGTGTATGGAAAAGAAGCAGCACTGCCCACAAATCTTGTTCTTCCTTCTCTAGCCCTAATTCAGTTCATTGAGGAAAGTCCTTCCTCTTCTATTCAGTTAAGACATGATCAAATTCTAAAATTAGAAGAGGAAAGAGAAAAAGCTAGGGTTACTCATGCCAAACATCAGCAAATCATCAAAGCAGCTTTTGATTCAGTCTCATCTGGTTCAAAACAATTTCAAGTCGGTGATTTAGTTCTGAAATGGGACAAAGCCCATGAGGATAAGGGAAAACACACCAAGTTCCAGAAGATGTGGCTTGGACCATTTCAGATCTGTGAAAATATAGGCCATTCGACCTTTATATTGCAAGACTTATCAGGTTGAGAGATTCTCTCCCTGTTAATGGCCTTATCTTGAAGAAATTCTTTAATTGAGGAGGTAACCCCTTCTCCTTTTAGTTTGATAGATTTTTGTAGTTTGTAGGATTTGTAGAAAATAATGTTGTAAGGTATCTACTATTGACCTTTGCTGTGTTTGAAAATTTGATCTACAGGAGTACTGTGATATTGACTTTTAAAATAATAGAACTCTTAACCAAAAGGGATAATTTCTAGGAAATTAGGTATCATTGTATTCTGAAACCACATTTCAAGTTTTGTGAACTCCTCTCAAAAGTTTAAAAGTATTGTAAATCATTTTCTGTTTTCAAATTGGTCTCAAAAAGTTATCAATATCAAGATAGAAGCTAATCCAATTTCAGCATCTTCAACTCTTACCCTGTCATCCATTTACTCTTAAGGAGAAGATTGTTCATCCCATTCACTAAAGTTTATGATTACTCAGAGTGTAATTCTAAAATATCTGATATTAAAGATAAGAGGTCTTATTACAAGCCTGCTTACCATGTTCATAGGGAAATAGTTTAACCGACATTACCAATACTGCATACCAAAACAGGGTAATGGATTGAAATTATAAGACAAGTGGTCTCATCACGAGCCAGCTTGTTCGGTTAGATTACTACCAGTGAATGGCATTGTCAATAGCTGGCCACCAAACCAGGACAATGGCTTTTTATCTTATCAATAACAGAAAAAGGAAATGAAATACAAAATATGGAAACATGTTTTGAATTCATTCTGTTAATCACACTCTTAATTGGATGGAACAATGGACAATAGCATGGTTAAAAGGTATCCCTGTCGAAACTATAAACATTTGCTGGCAGCAGAGGCTCTACCTATGACAGAGGAGTTCACTTTAAAAGCTGATTTGGAAAAGTTTTCTGTTTTATCATTATAAACCCATAGAGGCCTATTTAAAACTTAGAATGTATCTATTTTCTTAAAAAAGAGAGGAAATTAGCAAAAATAGATTCATTTTACTTGGAATGCATATATACCTAGTTATATTAGAATTTTCCCCTTTGATTAGAACTCTATTTTGCAAAAGTTTAAGTATTTCTGTGCTTTTCAGAGATAACTGGTTCTTCCAGCGAATCGCCAATTGTTGTGCCCTACAACAACCCCCCATTTCATATCATTTATATTTACAAAATTATTATATGAAATGGGTCCCTTTAGAAGTTAATTGGTATCAATATTGCATTATTTGAAAAAGGTCCGCAAACCAAATGAAGACATTATATAAAACCTTTTGAAAAACCCATTTTTGATCAAATAAAACAATCTTTTATCATTGCGATAAAGCGATCGCAAGATCGCATATCGCAATGACATAGAAAACACAAATAAGTGACATATGGGTTCCCGCCGATGCGATATCGCTATCGGCTATCAGCGATACTCTATACGCAGTCTTAAAGCACCTTAAGCCTTTCACCCCGATGCGATGCGATATCGCAATCGGCAATCGGCAATATCCTATGCACAATAATAAGGCGCCCAGGTCATACCCCCGATGCGATGCGATATCGCAATCGGCAATCGGCGATACACTATCTATGCACATTGTTATGCCCATTCACCCCGATGCGATGCGATTTCGCTATCGGTGGTCGGTGGTATGCTATCCATATGTTTATATAACACCAATTCTCCCGATGCGATGCGATATCGCTATCGGCGATCAGGGTTTCAAAATTGTCAACATAAGGATTTAGGTGTTCCCGACGCCCGATTATGATATAGCGCGGATTTCAAAAAAGTCGTTAAATGGAGGGATATTACGATCCGTTCATATTTAAAGCTTGATCTCTTAAGTAATCGTTCACCTGCACTCAACCGCCAAAATATCCATAGCACGCTTAAGCGGGCCATTCGGCCGAATAATGGTATAATGAGCATTTAAGGGGTGGCAGGTCTTAAGCGGCCATTTAATGTAATTGTAAGATTTTCCCATGGATTGTATCCGCAACCATTTTTAAGAGTTAATCTCTCAGCACGCTTTGATCAATATATCTTTCCCATATTGGATTTTCATTGGCATATCTCTGTGTGACGTTTATTTTCGCCACTGTGCAGAATTCATCCAAAGGAGAAAGCTCAAGCAAAATGGGGAAGAAATCCAAGAAGACCACAGGCGCTTCCGCTACACCAGCTGCAGGACAAGCTGTCGTGGACAAAAAGAAGGGCTTGATATCTGATACTACATGTATGGGTCTCGTCAGAGTTACTTGGCAAGGTACCTACAACCTGATTGAAGCCGAAGAACCAGCAAGGACAATAGTAGAAGCTACTGTGGATTTAACTCGGAAGTCTGAGAGTACTCTCAAGGATTTAGCCGACTCTTTCCTTCACAGGATAGCGGCCAGGGAGCAAATTCTCCCATACACAGACGTAGTGCAGTGGGTGATTGAAGAAATCCCAATCTTGGATAGAACCTTCAGCACCAGAGACGGGAGAATTTTCGGGTCATTCAGGGCGGATGATCTAAGGCAAATGTATCATTTGCCCGAGCCAAAGAAGATATATAATAAGGTGTTCCTGGAGAAATTCACAAACGAAAATGAAGTTGAATCCGAACCCATCCGGGATTGGAGACAAAATCTGGCCAAGAACAAACACGAATCTTCCGGTAAGTACTCGGTTGATTCTCTGGCTTCTCCTTATTGCTATGCTGGAATAATGATGTGTAGATTATGGGGATTGCATGACTCTGTTAATTTTACCATAGAAATGGTTCCTCCAATGGAAGCAACATGCAACAGTGTAATTATGGATTGGGCCACTATCCTCTCTGACAAATTAGCACAAGCTGTGCTTGAGTTTAGAAGCAAGACCCGTATTTCTGAAAGGGTAATTCCCCCATTTTACTACAGTGCCTATATTCTAGATACCCTCTGTTTTAACTCTGAATTCCCCATACTCGGCTGGAGGTGGACTACACAAGACCCCACGCCTATTCATATATATCATCAGAAATTGTGGAAATCTTCTTATAAACATCATCTATACCAAGTTTGTAATGGCTTTATGTTGCCTATTTATTATTCCATTTTCGATAAACCTGCTCCCAAGATTTCCTATCGAGCCGGAATTGATTTAACCGCAATAGGTAGATGGTTTGGAGAGGAGATATTTACCTACATAAGAGTTTTCGGTAGCCAAGCCAGACCTCATGTCCTCCCTTTATACATACTGGATAAACTACTGGCGAGGGAAATTTCTTACCAAATCATTGCTGAGAGTGTTACACAAACACTCAAGAAAAATAAGAAGCAAGGTTGGCCCTCTTTTCCCTTGAGGTGTGGTGTCTATAATCTACATGATCTCAAGCATGCAGAAAAGGAAGCCACAAAGATTCAATCCTTAACTCTGGCGACTCTCCCAAATAGGCAGTTCGATCCAAATAAAGTTGCCTATAATGCACTAGAACAGGCCAAATTGTCAAAGTTTGATCATAAGGAAGATATGTTTGATGACCTGTTCTCTTCAGCTGAGTCAATAAATCAGGTTAAATCATTCGCCAAAGCGAAATATAATGTTGAAGGGTTGACTAAATTTAATAAACTTAGAGAATAGAGGTTGCAAACTCTGCCTCTAGATTTACTAGCAACAACCCCAGCGACATCATCAAGCGAGTGTGGTCGGCAACAGTCAAAGGAACCTCCGGTTATAACAAAGGATCATAAGAAGGAACAGGAGGAAAAGCAAAGGAGAGACCAAGAAGAAAGGCAGAGAAAGGAAAAGGAAGAAAAGCAGAAGAGAGCGCAGGAGGAAAAACAGAGAAGAGAGAAAGAGGAAAAGCAAAAGAAAGACCAAGAAGAAAGGCAAAAGAAAGAACAAGAGGAACAACAAGAGAGAGAGCAGGAAAAAGTGCGGAAGGAGTCCCAAGCCGAAAAGAAAAAACAAACCACCATTGATGTCAATATAGATACTCGTATTGACCCTAAATTGCTCCAGGAATGGAAGAAATTTGACTCTATCATCAGTGGGTTGGAATGTTCAAAGGATACAGACACTTCCAAGACAAACGATACACAGGACATCACTTCACCTCAGGTTCTAAGTGGAACCAACGGCCCACCCATTTCTAAGGATGTTGAGATAATACCAAAGGACCCCTTCGACCAAATCATTCTCCAGGTAGAAGATATTCCTCCCCTGGATGTTTTCTACAGCCCGAGGCATAAAGCAGTGGTAAAACGACAAAGGAAAAGAAGGAAGACTGATCAACCTTCCCTTTTCCCAGAGCAAACTGTTACGGGCAACGTGGTTTGGAAGGAGGAATTTGACCCCTCCAATGACCTGACAAAACTGTCGCAGTATGCGGGAGCGTATTTGGCAGCGACAATCGATAAGGCATCGGAGGTAAGTCTTCTACTGAAAACCAAGGATCAAGAGATTTTCGCATTACAGGCAGAGTTGGCTGAGACAAAGCAAAAGGCAGAGAAGGTAGAGCAGCAATTGTTGACACAACAGCAAGTGAACAGTCAACTAACTCAGCAATTGCAGGCAGAAAAGCAAAGGATCGACCAAAGCGCGATCCAGAAACAGAAGGAATTATCAGAGGCATTGGCACAATTAAGGGCAGCAAATGAGAAAATGATGAAAACAAAGGATGAGCAAATTTCTCAATTGTCATCGCAGCTCGAAAAAATAAAGGGCGCTCCACAAGTGGCTGAATTCAGAACAGAAGCATTACAAATAAACACTACATTAATATCCCAAATTAAGCTCCTGTGTCAACAAATCGCTCAGGCAGAGCCACTGTGTGAATTAACGACATCCATAAATCAGCAGGTAGAGAAGGCCAGAAATGAATTGGATCAAGCCGAAGAGATCATAACTGCATTTCTTGACTGGCAAGATTCTGATGAAGGGAGAGCAGCAAATTTGCCCAGGATCTTAGAAACACATAAAGATATACTCTTCACAGAATGGCAGTCTCAGATGATGAAAGCAGAGAGGGTGGCTTCAAGATGTAAATCAACTTCCAGCAATCTAGTTGAACTAGTTAACAACACTCTCTACTTATCAAATATGATTTCCCAATGTACACTAGGAAAGTTGACCACAACAAACACATTGGAGCAATCATGTTATCCTGATTTAGAGGAAAAGGGGAGATTAATCGCTGGGATTAATAGTTTAACCTTGGACGCATATTGGCTCTTCCTGATTAAGCCACATACACAGAGAGCCGCCCTTAAGTGCCTAACAGATGCGATTGGGTATATAATTCCTGATATTCAGGATGCCACCTATGCTGCCCAGCTCAGTTTGCGCCTCAAAAAACCTCCTGAAGTAGAGCCAATGCTTGCGATAAGTCAGCTCAGATTCAAAGGCAAGCAGCCTACTTGATGAATCATGCCGCAGATTTCCAGATCGCTGAGAAAAATAGGATCAAGATTTATTGATACCGATTTAGTAGGATTTCAGTTTAATAGATATTTAGGTTAATTTAGTATTTATAGACCCTTTCATTGTTTTGGAAAGGGTCGTAAAGTTTTGTACCAGACTTAAAGACTGATGTTTGCACTAGTGTGCTTCAGTCAATATTCTTTTATGAAACTGGACCAGTTGTTCTTAATTCGACAAGGAAGCTTTTTATGCAATTGTGCACTATTGTCTTTGTTGAGAATGTTTTTGCGTTGAAGGAAGAACTACAAGTAGCGATTGATATTGGGAGTGTCAAGCAGCTCATATGGTATTTCTATCCATGTCTGAATTCATTCCTTTCATATGAATTGTTATGTGATTATTCTTGCTATTATTGATTATATGCATGCGCTGTGACAGCAGATCTATATTCATTCCATTATTGGATGTTTTATGATGCGCCTTTCTTTTTTAATCATGTATATGTCAATGATATAAATGATAAGTGTGGTAATATCGCTTTAATCACTTTGCTTAACTATTTAAGCATAGTAATCATGAATGAAATAATGTCCCTGTCTGTTAGATGGAGTCATCTACATGCCTGTTTATAGACACGGATCATCAAGCGCTGCACTTTAAAGCTCAATAGATTCCCGGGATAGATTATAGTTCTTGTATTCTTGTTAATAGATTTAGTTATTCACTCACCGCTAGCTTAGTTTATAAATAATCCATTCATCCCGTTTATCCACTTTTGGGAAACTGGTCCCATTATCGCCAGTCGGAGCCACTATTCCAAACGGAAAAGGAGTTGTACTAAGGTCCGGACCGGGTGGTTATCCCCGATGTTGTTGCAGCGATTTTCTAGGCATCAACAGGTTCTCAACCCATACCCTAGTTTGTATTATTCCCGTAACACAATTGGCGACTCCATTGGGGAATACTTCTGGTACTTCCTAGTTTCGGTTGTTTCTTGCTTGATCTTGGATTTCTTGTTTGGTTTCTTGTCTTTCCAATATATTTGACTTGTCTGCAACCTGGGAAAAAAGTTTGATCTTCTGGATCAGGTCTAATTTTTTATTTTTATTTTTCCTTACTAGCTTTTATATATGTGAGTTTTATTTTACATAGTAGCATATACATGTGCTTTTGTCCAAAGAAACATGTGCTTTTATATACGCATATTTCTTTGAGAACAGTCGCGTATACATGCGTGTATGTCACTGCACAGTCACGTATGCCTAGTTTTTCTTTGAAATTTTCAAATGTTGAGTCTAGTAAAAGGTTTTTCCTAATGTTTCTTGCTTTGTTTAGTCATTGATTACCTCGAAACGTCCTTCTTTTGGAAAATTTTCAGTTTCCTCTATCTCTTTGTGAAAGACCTAGTCAGCCTAGGGTTTTCTTTTTGGTAAGGTGTTGGTTTCTATGTTTCGGTCTAAGGCTTCTCAATTAAGCTCTTGGTTTTTCTGAGCCTTTGGAATAAAGAATTGGTTTCAATTTGTTTATAACCCATCCTTGCATTACTTTGCCTTGCTTTCTTGAAAGTTGGTGTTCTTGGTTTTTTTCTGTTTTTTGGAGAAAGTTTTTCTTGTAACCTTGAAAAGTTTTCTTGGTCTTCTTGAATTCCTTCTTGTTTCTGGATTTTGTGTTATGATATTCAGATAATTTCATTTGCATTTGTAGCCTGTTTTTACTTTAAGTCTCATCATGCTTGTGATATCTGTGGCTTGTGAAGTTTGAGGTTCTTATTCTTGAATTTGATTTTAATGGCTTTAGTATTTTTTGTTTCCTAAAAACTCTTTGTGTCCTTAAAAAGAAAAAGATTAAAACATTGTTTTGTTTCCTTTATTTTTCCTTTTTGGTTTTGTTTTTGGTCTCTTTATCATTTTGAGAAAGGGTGAATTCTTTTCATTAGGTTGAATTCCCTTGATTTTGGGAAGAGTTTATGAGTGATTTTGTTCTTCCTTTTGTCAATTTTGGCCTCTTGATCATTTTGAGAAACACATTTGCTTGTTTTTAGAGTAGTCTTTTGAATCTTGCATTAAGCATTTAGTTTGCATTAGGATAGTTGCACTGTAAGCATTTTTAGTCCTTTTTGTAGATTTTGAATGTGTGAGCATGTGTTTTGAAAATAGAAAAAGAAGTTTTTTCTTTCATAGTTTGCTCGTAGAACCTTGTAGAAATCTCTTTTCGTTTAAGGAAAAAATTTGCATGTGCAGGTAGCCAGGTTTTTTATTGATTTATTTTTCATCCATAACATCATAAAATTGCAGTTCCATCTTACCCCTGACCTAAGAAAATCCATTAAAATCAAGAAATTAATTTAAAATGAACTAGATTTTTTTTGAATTGTCATAGTAACATCAACTAGTCCAGGTCATATGATGGCCTTGGAATAGGTGAGTGGGGACTTAAATCTCCAAGGCCACTTTAAATTTAAAATGTAGAAGTTTATTGAGAGAGTGAAATCCAATGTCGTGAAGTTGACCGGGAAAGCTCTTCTCTTTTGGGAGTCAAGCACAATGGTGAGTGAAGGGAGGAAAGAGAGATACCCCCTCTCCGACTTGTTGGATCCAGACCAAATATTGTTCCGCCCGACTGCCAATACAAACTAGCGACCTTAGTTTCCTTTCCTAGGGACAACATAGGTGACTGTGGGGGGGGGAATACCCGTGGTACCTGAGGTAGACATTGTATCACTCTCATTAGTACTTCTGTAGGGTGCCCTTGTGAAGCTTGGGTACTTGCATCGACATAGGAGTTTGATTGGAGCTCAGCGTAACTATTTCTGTTAACTTCACTCGTAAGCTTGGGCCGTCATTATCCCAAACTATTTTTGGAAGGTCCTTTATATCGCTTTATTTTATTTTGGTGTCTGGCGCTAATCACTTGCAATGGAAATACCTTAAAGTAGCAATTAATTGTAGCTTTAGGGACATTTCAGTGAGTGCTCTTTGCTCCTAGATTGCCATAGCTTTATAATTTTTTGAGTTTTTACAAGTTCTCTTAATAATTAAAAGTGGTTGATCAATCAATTCATCGGTCCACGAGGCTTCGTGGGATCTCACGTACGAGTGTCCAGCATTCTTCTAGAAGGCACAGGAGAAATTATGCTGGTGATTTTCAATTAGTAGCAACAAATGTAGAGAAGATTGTTACTCCGCATCAAGTTATAATTTCATAGGGTAGACCTAGTGAAAGTCGTGATTTAGATAGGGATACTCCTTTCCTTTCTAGGGTCCTCTTCCAGTCAAAAGATGAAGTTGAGGTTGAAGATATTCTTTAGTCACCTGTGACTCCTTCTTCAACTCTTCCTCCTAATTATCCAGACATTCTATTGTATGTTGGGACCCCGATTCACAGGATGGCAAGCCCTGGTTTTTATCGTTATTTTCCTTCGATGGCTATTGTTGGGAGCACTAATCCGGCTATGAGTGCTACTAGTGAGCATACTCCTCTTTCAATTCAAGGAGGATGTACTACTGCTATATCTACTATCACGCCTAGTACTACAATATTTGGCTCTACTTCCATTCCATCTATGAGTGGGGGCAACCAAGCTTTTAATTCCCACACTAGTTCCTTCCCCTTTCAGATGCCTTCTAGTGAAATTCCCTATGTTCCTCTATCCATCCCATCTGTTTTTTCCACAACTATGACTTCTATGTCTAGTGGTTTAGCCCCTTTTCAGGGTTTTCCTTTTGGAAGTGGTCATATACCTCATTCTAATCCTTCTTTAGGATCTATTCTTTCTTCCACTAAAGGTCAAAGTTATAATCCTTTTCAAGGGTGGACTAACCTTGCTTTTAGTGTTTTAGGAACCACGAATTAGTTTTCTTTTGGTCAACAGTAGAACATGCCTTACTCCTTCATAAGTTATTTACAGGCTTTTTCTCCCTTCGCTAATTCATGGAACCCTTACCAAGGGCTCTCCTCTCCGTTTAATACTTTGCTTGGGAGAAATATTCCTGGTTATGGTAACTTTTCGGTAGGAGTTGGTCAAAATTTGAATTTCTCTGGACCACAAGGCTTTCCTTATGGTTCGGTATCTTCTACAAGAAATCCTTAATAACTTGGTGCCTCTACAAACCCATGATATTATTTTCAGAGTGTTGGGAACCCATCTGATAGTGGGTGGAATTCGCAAGCTCCTCCATGCTTACCATTCCTAGAAACCCTAAATTTTCCAGATCTTTTAAAATTGACGAATGATCCCATTTGATATAATCTAGTGTGGTCTCTGGTTCCTAGAAAAATTCCATCAGATATTACAAAATTCGAAGGAAAGTCTAGGGAGGATCTAGTTGACCTTATACCAACATTTCATTTATGGAGTTCATCTAACTCCATAATTGACGATTCAATCAGGTTGATATTATTTCAGTGAAACTTAACTGCAAATGTTGCTAAATAGTATATAGAGCTTAATGGGGTACATTTGAGTCGTTTGGTGAATTGGATACTATGCTTTTGAACCAATTTTAGTTGCCCGTTCGGTATGATGCTAGAACTGAGCTATTGTCTAGTTTCTAATAAGATACGAAAACTCACATTTCTGACCATATTCAGGAATTGTGGAGAAGGAAGATGCTCATCAAAGCATATATTCCTATTGAATATCTTCTCGAATGGTTTTTAAAATATTTATAATGAGAAATTTATAAGGAGGTATTGCTCTCTGGAGTGTTCACCGAAGAACATGTTATATTTAGAGCCCAACAATTAGAACTTATATATTCTCAGTGTGGGATTCTTTAGAATATTTTTCCTGATGCTCCTCGATCTAATATCAATTTAGCTAAACTGAAGCAAGGTCCCCATGCCGACAAGATTGTCAGTTCGATCAATAATAGTACGGATAACCTACTACGTAAATTGCAACAATTGTCTTTACAAACTACTTCAATTCATGCATAGACATCAATGTCTATGCCTACTCAACCTTCAACTATTAATGTTGTGCAATCTTCCAACCCCTAAGGGAATCAACAATCCGATGGGAAGAAGAAGGGACGAGGTAAGAATAATGATAAGGATGGGAAGGGTAAAGGAAAGAAACCCAGTAATAATACTGGGGAGGGTAAAAATGAGTCTAAAAAGAAAGTTAACTTTCCTTTCAAATTACTCCATGGAGATAATTTAACTCATATTTTCCCTAAGATTCACGATTCTCAGCACTTGTTAGTGCAACAACGTTCTTCTAGATCCCACGTAGTTCTAACTAACCTTTTTCCCCAAAGGCAGCAAATGTTTGCTGGTGCGAATGCTAGTGCTGGAAACCCCACAGGGGGGAATCAAGAGGGGGAAATCCATCAAATGTATATATGATGATTTCCCATGTCAATGTTGCTACAAGATCACATGATTATGGTGAACCAAAATCCTCTAGGGCTAAGGCCGCTATTAATGTTCCAGAGCCACTCCATATTGAGGGGCCCGCCGTTGTGTCTATACCTCAAATTTCGAAAGGCTTTGCAAAACATTCGACGATTAACCCTAATGCAAGGGATTCCCAGAAATACTCGATTTTTGAATATCTATCCTAAATCCCTTATGAAATGACTGTGTTAGAGGTACTCTAGTCATGTCCAACACAAAGGAGTGTGTTGCTCACTGTGATCGGGGATACAGATCTCAAAAACTGTCTTATTGTTACATTTGACATGTCAAACATTAATAAGAGACTACCTCATCACATGGCTATCCAAATTAAATATACATATCGAAATATCAATATCTTTCGAACTGTAGCTAATGAGTGATCCAAGTGGCTCTAGAGACACACATGGGACAAAGAGGACTCAGGAAAGCTCAAAAATCAAAGTGTTTGGATTATTCTCAAACTAGGACTAGAGCATAGATATCATCATCCTAATTGTAGTGGTGCAGATGGTTCATCAATCCGAGTCTGTATGCGAAAGTTACAAGAAGTCAAAGTTTGGTTGAATTTTTGCTGACTGGGTAGGCCTAAGGAGGCCACAATTTGGACAGAACCTAGCCACTAGATTCTGACCAACCTGGGCTAGATTCTAGGTGAATTTGTGGCAAAATCCAAATTTTCAAAAGGTTCAATTGTTATTAATAAAAAAATATATAAAAAAAGGGTGGTGGTGGGCAACCACCCCCAACACCCATGCCTCTTCACCATACTATATATTAAGGTGAGGTCGACAGGAGTTGAACCCACCCGGCCACGTGGGTTGGACCCCACCAGGTGGCCTCATATGAAGTCAAAACAACCAACACGTACCAACAAACAAATGACGCTCCAAAATTGAATACGACCCGCATTTAATGTTAAACAGACTGCGAAGGGTATGGGGTAGGTTGCCCAATGTAGACCCAACCCCCATCCAAATACAAATCCTCTTAAGAAAAAAAAATAACCATAATGTATAAAATGGGAGGGGCAGGGTTTGACCACCTGACCCCTCCTCAACAAACTACCAAAGTTACCACTATGCAAAACTCCTTTCATTGGGTAATCTGCCCTCCAAACCTTAAATGAACCTTTATTTGGATAGTGTGAGGGGATGAAGGAGGAGCCAGGAGCGGGCACAGATTTCGAGGAGGAAGAGGAAGTACACATAGTTCAAGGCAACATCTTGCAGGATGGCCGAATTTTCACTTTGTCAGGTTTTGACAAATTTTATATGGTTTCAGCACTTCTCAATGCCACGAATGCAATGGCACTGTCCATTTCTCCATCAACATTCTGCATTTTTTGGCCATTTTTCAGTATGTAGGTGGAACCATGACTGCTACAAAAACAAGGTGCGGAACCATGATCTTTGAAATTTTCCTATGGAGGTAATTTTTCTCCATGTCAGAATACAGTCAAGTTTATAGTCATTTTTCATGGTTTTCTGTAGGGATCGCAATGGCCAGGTCATATTTGCCTTTGGAGTTGCAGATTTCCAGTCCAACTATGGAGGAGAATCTTTGAGGAATTTAGGGGGGATCTAAAAGATTCCTTGAGCCCCAAATTCTCAATTTCTTAGAATTCAAAAATTGGACAATCAATTTTGCATTATTTGACGCCACAAATCTGATGGTGCATTCAGATTTCCCATTTTCTCATTTTATTTTCCAGCCACTTTTCTAAGTGGAATGCAGGTGTCAGCATTTATGTGTGAGCATCCATTTCCATGCAATTGATGTCGTGAGATTGATGGCATGAACAACTTCAACAGTTTGACATCTGCTTCTTCAGATGACCCCTAGATGTGAGGTATATGCAGTTTTTTCATGTACTTCTTTTGCTATGCATTGTGCTACACAAATCCCTGTTTGATGTTTGATGTGGGATCTTGTTTTCATACTTGTTTCATGATTCCTTCTTGATGTGATATGGAATCACCAGTGTGATTTACTTGTTTTCATGATTCTTTATGTTGTATTTGAAGATCCCTTTGTTGTATGTTCATGGGATACTCATGTTTTTGCCATGCATGTTTGCATTGAGACCCCTTTTATGCCAGGTTGGCAGGATGATCATCATGCATGAGTTTGTGTCATACTGATAGGAGTCCTTTTGACTGAGAGTTTATGTAGCGGAAAATCTCTTGGAGCCACTCCTGTGTGACGACACTTTCCTTGTATGATAGCGACATCACCTTTATGTACATCATCACTATTGATAGCACTTAATGCAGCGGCCTACACCATATTGACACCGCAGCTTGGAGATGTAGTCCCTTCTGGATGAACTCCATTATCAACGTCTTATGTTTTCGTGTGCTGATGATTTCCATGTTCCTCTTCTTTACAGCATGCACATGTATTCATTTATGTTTCTTTTAAAAATGCAATGTATTACATCACAAAAGTAAAAGGTCTTGGAAGGGTCCTTTATCACACCTGGACTAGATTAATGATCTGATATTCACCCTCTGAGTGACATCAGTTAAAGATTTATTGTTTAAAGGTATTATAGACTCATGTGCTGGTGTATGTTCTATGTTATTGAAGCAACAGATCGATCAGATTGCCAATACACAGACAATAAAATGGAAAGACGACAAAGAAGTATAGTAAGCAAACACAAAGACACAAGAAATTAATAAGGAGTTCACCCTATTCTCGAGGGCTACATCTCCGGTCCAGCTTACAGTGGTGGCCTTGTTTTATTGTGCCTTTCAACAGAGGATTATAATACAGGGACTCAATGTGAGTTCTCCTGAAGTAGGTTTTGCTTGGTAGGGTGGTTCTTGGATTCCCCAAGCCACTGGAGTGCACAGACTCTTCTTCTTCCTACCAGCTTTGTGACCTTCTAGTCTACAGTGGAAAGAGACAAATGTGATGCTTAGTTCATATAGATTCCTCTAATGGATGGCTTGAATCTCTCAAGCTCTCTGGCGCTTGATGTTGCCACTGGTAAGCTCGGCCCTCTGTCTTCTTTCTGCTTTGCCTTACTTCCTTCTTTCTCTAGTTTTCGTCTCTCTGTGTTTAGTCCTCCTCTCGGGGTTCACTAACTGACTTACCTCGACAAACTATCTCAATAATTATCTTCTTCTATCTCTGTTCATGGCATTGAAGCCATCTGTTTCCATGTCTATTCAGTTCCTCTTCTACCTCTGTCGATTCACCTTCTACAACTGCACTTGGAGTTCCCTGTTCGGCGTTATCATCAGCGCTTAGGGAGTGGCCACATGTCCTCCTCTAAACGGCACTAGCATGCTTCATCGGTTCGTTTCTTCTGTTACGTCGTGGATGCGTTCTTCTTCCACCATGGCGGTCAAACAGATTCCAAATCCTTTAAAAACGCAGTGTATTCCTTCATCGATTCTGCTTCCTCCATCGGGCACGATCTCAGCCATCTGATATGGGGCCTTTATATCTGATGCCATACGCATGTTTCATGTGGTTGACTTGCTCGACCGATAGCGCGACATCAATGGTGGTTTTATCTTACCTCTGCTTGCCACGCATCAATCGATGTATGGAATTTCTCCACTCTTGTCCAAAACCTCTTACCGTTTGAGGGCACCCTGATCAAAAACATCAGTTTCTAGAGCGCGGGTCCCACCTTTGTACTTTCAGTGCTTTTTCCTTTCCGCCTACGGTTCTCCAGTTTCCCATGCGTCCGTGTGCTCAGGTTTCCTCCTTCATAGCCCTGTTCGCCCAGCGATGCACGATTAGCGATTAATTACGCATCAAAAATCACCTTATTTTCCCGATCTGGGGCTTCCAGGGGTTACTTTGACCTCCTACGTAGTCTCCAAGGGCCTCGGTCAGTGTGCTTTGACTGAGGTCCTCATTGTTCCATGCTGGCTACCATTGCCACTAGTTCAAGGTGTTTTTGATCACTATTTTGGATTCTTTAGAGATTTGTTCCGACCTGATATAGTCATGGTTCTTTGATAGTCTTCTATGAATCCAATTCGGATCACGACCTTCCCATTAAAAAATCTTTTGGACCACCAAACATTGGTTTTCAAGCATCGACTAAGTGAGGGCATTACTTTCTCACTTGTCCAATCTCAATCTACTTTGCACTGCTTGGCTTCGAACCTTTGAGCCCAATCCTAAGGTACTCAACATCCCCCCTACGCATTGTCCTCACCTTCCTATCCAACATTGTGTCTTCTTGCAATTCATTAAGGTATTCAAGTAGCAGGTCATTAATAGAAGGCAATTGACTTTGCTCTTCAGGGTCCTCAATCATTGAAGGTTCAAACAATCTCAAGCAATCTGCATTTATGACTGATTAGATGTGCATGTAAGCTGGTAAATCAAGGTGAAAAGCATTTTCCCCAATCTTCTCAATTATCCTAAAAGGTCCATACCTGATAGGATTTAGCTTTTTACCTTCACCTTGCATCCTATCGTTGCTGATATATAGCTAGACTCTTCAACTTGAAAACTATGCTCCATCCGATGCTTGTCATGCCTAGCCTTGTACTTGGCTTGGGTTTTTTCCAACTGTTCCTGTATTGCCTGGTGGATCTCCTAGATCTATTCAATGAACCTAGTTGCCTTTTCCACCTCACTGTGTCCATCAACCATGGTATCTTTACCAAAGAAAAAATCCAAACGTGACCTTGGCTTGAAACCAAAACAGGTCTCAAAAGGAGATCTTTATATAGAAGAGTGTTTGGCTCTGTTGTAGGCATGCTGCACATAACACAAGTGTTCATCCAATAGCTTAGGATGTTTGCTGCAATATCCTCTCAGTAACTCGATCACTGTCATGTTCACTACTTCTGTCTGGCCATCTGTTTGTGGATGAAAAGATGTGCTTGTCTTCAGTTTGGTGTCCATCATGTCCCACAGAATCAACCAAAACTTCCCCACAAATCGGGTGTCTCGATCAGATACAATGGAAGTGGGTAATCCAAAATGAACCCATACATGCTCAAAGAACAATTTTACAGTTTGTTTAGTTGTAATATGTTTACTACAAGGTATTAAAATACACATTTTGTTGAACCTATCCACAACAACATATAGATAATCATGATCTTTCCTAGACTTAGGCAATCCTCCAAAAAAATCCATGGAAACACTTTCCCAAGGGTGAGAAGGAACTGGAAATGGAGTGTACAAGCCTAGTTTTCTATTACTGGGCTTGCTTTTAGCACACATGGCACACCCTCTTACATATCTAGAAACTGTCTCATTCATTTTCGGCCAATAGCAGAACCTTTGCAGCTGTGCAACTGTTTTACTTACCCAAAAGTGATCTGATATCAGAGAAGTGTGTGCTTCCCTAATTATCTTTATCCTCTCAGTTTGTGGAATGCAAAGTTTCCCATAATTATATAAGAGTCGGTCCTTCACATGATAGTCCAGTTCTTCTACTCTTTTGCCTTGACTCAAAGTTGCATATACATCTTTAAAATCCATATCGTGAGCATATTGTTCTATGTAGCTTTCATGTAGCACATAATTATGCTTAAGTATGGTAGATGCATTTATAATGGGTCTAGATAACATGTCTGCAACCTTGTTAAGTATGCCCTTTTTATATCTAATGACTAAATGAAAATGTTGTAGAAAACCCATCCATCTATAATGTCTTGATTGCTGCAACTTAGTTTGGGAGTGTAGATATTGAAGTGGTTGATGATCAATATGTATTACTGTCTCTTTGTCCATTAAGTAATGTTTCCACTTTTTCACACTTTGAACTAATGCATATAATTCCTTATCATATGTAGGATAGTTAACTACTGTAGGATTAAAAGTCTCAGAATGATAACATATGGGTTTACCGTGCTGTGTCAACACTGCTCCCATGGCATAGTCACTTGCATCAGTTTGGATCTCAAATGGTTTTTGTAGATCTGGCAGTGCTAGTATAGGTGCTGTACTAATTTTTTCTTTGAAGGTGTCGAACACTTTCTAATGTTTGCCTCCCCACTAAAACACCTTATTCAATCTTGTTAAAGCATGTAAGGGAGCTGCAATCAAGGAGAAGTTAGAAGTGAACTTCCTCCAATATTGTGCTTCTCCTAAGAAGCTTCTCAATTCTGTAGCAGACCTGGGTTTAGGCCAGTCCACAATGACTGCCACTTTAGAGGGATCTATTTTCAATTCACCTCCTCCTACTATATGACACAAGTAGTTTAGAGATGTTTTGGCAAATTCACATTTTGAGAGTTCAACATAAAGTTTTTCTCTTTTGAAAACATCTAATATTTGCTTAACATGCTTTAAATGTTCTTCCCACATTTTACTAAAAATCAAAATGTCATCTAGGTACAGCTATCACCTTCTACAGCTGCACTTGGAGTTCCCTGTTCGGCGTTATCATCAGCACTTAGGGAGTGGCCACATGTCCTCCTCTAAATGGCGCCAGCATTCTTCGTCGATTCGTTTCTTCTGTTACGTCGTGGATGCGTTCTTCGTCCACCATGGCGGTCAAACAGATTCCAAATCCTTTAAAAACGCAGCATATTCCTTCATCGATTCTGCTTCCTCCATCAGGCATGATCTCAGCCATACGATATGGGGCCTCTAGATCTGACGCCATACGCATGTTTCACGTGGTTGCCTTGCTCGACCGATAGCGCGAGATCAATGGTGGTTTTCTCTCACCTCCGTTTGCCACGTGTCAATCGATGTATGGAATTGCTCTGCTCTTGTTCAAAACCTCTTACCATTTGAGGGCACCACGATAAAAAATGTCAGTTTCCAGAGTGCGGGTCCCACCATTTTACTTTCAGTGCTTTTTCCTTTCCGCATGCGGTTCTCTAGCTTCCCATGCGTCCGTGTGCTCAGGTTTCCTCCTTCATGGCCCTGTTCACCCAGCGATGCATGATTAGTGATTAATTACGCATCAAAAATCACCTTATTTTCCCAATCTGGGGCTTCGAGGGGTTACTTTGACCTCCTACGTAGTCTCCATGGGCCTCGGTCAGTGCGCTTTGACTGAGGTCCTCATTGTTCCATGCTGGCTACCATTGCCACTAGTTCAGGGTGTTTTTGATCACTATTTTGGATTCTTTAGAGATTTGTTCCGACCTGATATAGTCATGGTTCTTTGATAGTCTTCTATGAATCCAATTCAGATCACGACCTTCCCACTAAAAAAGCTTTTGGACCACCAAAAGTTGGTTTTCAAGCATCGACTAAGTGAGGGTATTACTTTCTCACTTGTCCAATCTCAACCTACTTTGCACTGCTTGGCTTCGAACCTTTGAGCCCAATCCTAAGGTACTCAACATCCCCCCTACGCATTGTCCTCACCTTCCTATCCATCATTGTGTCTTCCTGCAATTCATTGAGGTATTCAGGTAGCAGGTCATCAATAGAAGGCAATTGGCTTTGCTCTTCAGGGTCCTCAATCATTGAAGGTTCAAACAATCTCAAGCAATCTGCATTTATGACTGATTAGATGTGCATGTAAGCTTGTAAATCAAGGTGAAAAGCATTTTCCCCAATATTTTCAAGTATCCAAAAAGGTCCATACCTGATAGGCTTTAGCTTTTTACCTTCACCTTGCATCCTGTCCTTGCTGATATGTAGCTAGATTTGGTCTTCAACTTGAAAACTATGCTCCATCTAATGCTTGTCACGCCTAGCCTTGTACTTGGCTTGGCTCTTTTCCAACTATTCCTGTTTTGCCTGGTGGATCTCCTGGATCTATTCAATGAACCTAGTTTCCTTGTCTACCTCACTATGTCCATCAACTATGGTATCTTTACCAAAGAAAAAATCCAAACGTGACCTTGGTGTGAAACCAAAATAGGTCTCAAAAGGAGATCTCTATGTAGAAGAGTGTTTGGATCTGTTGTAGGCATGCTGCACATAACACAAGTGTTCATCCCATAGCTTAGGATGTTTGCTGCAATATCCTCTCAGTAACTCAATCACTGTCCTTTTCACTACTTCTGTCTGGCCATCTGTTTGTGGATGAAAAGATGTGCTTTTCTTCAGTTTGGTGTCCATCAGGTCCCACAGACTCAACCAAAACTTCCCCACAAATCGGGTGTCTCGATCAGATACAATGGAAGTGGGTAATCCAAAATGAACCCATACATGCTCAAAGAACAATTTTGCAGTTTGTTCAGTTGTAATATGTTTACTACAAGGTATTAAAATACACATTTTGTTGAGCCTATCCACAAAAACATATAGATAATCATGACCTTTCCTAGACTTAGGCAGTCCTCCAAAAAAATCCATGGAAACACTTTCCCAAGGGTGAGAAGGAACTGGCAATGGAGTGTACAAGCCTAGTTTTCTATTACTGGGCTTGCTTTTAGCACACATGGCACACCCTCTTACATATCTAGAAACTGTCTCATTCATTTTCAGCCAATAGCAGAACCTTTGCAGCTGTGCAACTGTTTTACTTACCCAAAAGTGATCTGATATCAGAGAAGTGTGTGATTCCCTAATTATCTTTATCCTCTCAGTTGTGGAATGCAAAGTTTCCCATAATGATATAAGAGTCGGTCCTTCACATGATAGTCCAGTTCTTCTACTCGTTTGCCTTGACTCAAAGTTGCATATACATCTTTAAAATCCATATCCTGATCATATTGTTCTATGTAGCTTTCATGTAGCACATAATTATGCTTAAGTATGGTAGATTCATTTATAATGGGTCTAGATAACATGTCTGCAACCTTGTTATGTATGCCCTTTTTATATCTAATGACTAAATGAAACTGTTGTAGAAAACCCATCCATCTGTAATGTCTTGATTGCTGCAACTTAGTTTGGGAGCGTAGATATTGAAGTGGTTGATGATCAATATGTATTACTGTCTCTTTGTCCATTAAGTAATGTTTCCACTTTTTCACACTTTGAACTAATGCATATAATTCCTTATCATATGTAGAATAGTTAAATACCGCAGGATTAAAAGTCTCAGACTGATAACATATGGGTTACCGTGCTATGTCAACACTGCTCCCATGGCATAGTCACTTGCATCAGTTTGGATCTCAAATGGTTTTTGTAGATTTGGCAGTGCTAGTACAGGTGTTGTACTAATTTTTTCTTTGAAGGCGTTGAACACTTTCTAATGTTTTCCTCCCCACTAAAACACCTTATTCAATCCTGTTAAAGCATGTAAGGGAGCTGCAATCGAGGAGAAGTTAGAAGTGAACTTCCTCCAATATTGTGCTTCTCCTAAGAAGCTTCTCACTTCTGTAGCAGACCTGGGTTTAGGCCAGTTCACAATGACTGCCACTTTAGAGGGATCTATTTTCAATTCACCTCCCCCTACTACATGACCCAAGTAGTTTAGAGATGTTTTGGCAAATTCACATTTTGAGAGTTCAACATAAATTTTTTCTCTTTTCTAAACATCTAATATTTTCTTAACATGCTTTAAATGTTCTTCCCACATTTTACTAAAAATAAAAATTTCATCTAGGTACACAATGACAAAATCATCAAGAAAAGGTTTGAGTACATCATTCATTAATCTCATGAAAGTAGCAGGAGCATTAGTTAAGCCAAAAGGCATAACCAGCCAGTCATACAATCCCTGCTTTGTTTTAAAAGCAGTCTTCCATGCATCCTGCTCTACAACTCTGACCTAATGGTATCCACTGTGAAAATCCAACTTGGTTAAATAAACAACTTCCTTCAGTTGATCTAAAATATCATCTATGCGAGGAAGGGGATTGTCGTGGCGGAAAAAGTCGTTTGTGCGGGCACAACTGACCTCCCTAGGAGTCTAAACTCTCTAGCGACAAACAAGACAAAATGGAGTGATCTTTCTCTAAATATACCTTTTAAAACATGAAAACTACAAGTGTTTAGGCTTACCTTATTCCAAAACACTGTTGTTGTAGTCCGTCCTTGCCGATCCGGATGAGCTCCTCCTTCACATCAATTCCTGCAACCACAAACAATCAAACAATTACCAAGCACTTGCATTTCATATAATAAAACATATATTCAACATGCAGACCAAGGAACACATGAAATAACTCATTAACACAAGCTATTGAGAAAAATAAACCAGTTTGTATTAATAACGAAACAAAGAAACTCTTACAACCTGGCCTTGGTGTTGTGCAAGTTCCTCCCAGGGTCCATCAAGGGTTTTCCTCTACTTTGACAAAGCTCACCCACTTCCAAGTAGAATCAAGCAAAGACAATCTCTCCTCACAAGGTTCTAAATGGGAGTCCTAATTCCTGCAGCATTTACCCAAAGAAAATGTATAGCTTCAACCTCCAAGTCGTTTGTGCGGGCACAACTGACCTCCCTAGGAGTCTAAACTCTCTAGCGACAAACAAGACAAAATGGAGTGATCTTTCTCTAAATATACCTTTTAAAACATGAAAACTACAAGTGTTTAGGCTTACCTTATTCCAAAACGCTGTTGTTGTAGTCCGTCCTTGCCGATCCGGATGAGCTCCTCCTTCACATCAATTCCTGCAACCACAAACAATCAAACAATTACCAAGCACTTGCATTTCATATAATAAAACATATATTCAACATGCAGACCAAGGAACACATGAAATAACTCATTAACACAAGCTATTGAGAAAAATAAACCAGTTTGTATTAATAACGAAACAAAGAAACTCTTACAACCTGGCCTTGGTGTTGTGCAAGTTCCTCCCAGGGTCCATCAAGGGTTTTCCTCTACTTTGACAAAGCTCACCCACTTCCAAGTAGAATCAAGCAAAGACAATCTCTCCTCACAAGGTTCTAAATGGGAGTCCTAATTCCTGCAGCATTTACCCAAAGAAAATGTATAGCTTCAACCTCCCCTCCTTCTGGCTCAATGCCTTTATTTATAGTGCTGTAAAGAGGTTATTCAGGTCCACCATCAATGGGATAATCCCCCTCTTTGGGTGGGATAGCTCCCTTATTGATGGGATAAGTTCCCCCTTAATAGAGATACATGAACCAACTGGAGGCGCATCCAAATCATCAAACCGACCTCTAGAAAGTTCTAGAAGTAACCACAAGTAACTTTTTTAAGATGAAACTTGCGTATTTTGCCTTTTACAGAAGGACGCACCTGTCCTTTGACATACAGAGCGTCCAAAGACGCAGACTTTGTGAACATGATCAGCGTCCCCGCAGGTGAGGCTTGAGAGAACCTGCGACCCCAGAGATAAACATATTTTTTACAAGACTTTCTCTCTTCTTTGAGTTTGAGATGGATAGCAGAGGCATAAGACTTGCCTAAGAGGGTAGTATGACTGTTGATTTGAGCCATACTAACTGTAAGTAGTCATGGTGACATTTTTTAGTGTAACAGGGATAATGATTTTTGATTGTTATCTTATTCAGTGCTTGGTAATCAATGCACATTCTCCATGAGCCATCTTTCTTTCTCCCTAAAACAATTGGTGACCCACATGGTGATGTGTTAGGCCTGATGAACCCTTTCTCGAGAAACTCTTGCACATGCTTCTTGATTTCAACATTCTCTAAAGTAGACAACCTATACATCCCAATGTTAGGCAATGGAACATCTTGCTGCAATATAATATCATGTACTATTCCCTTTTTGGGTGGTAGACATTTAGGTTCTTGAAACCAGAAATCATACTCTGAAACAACCTTTTCTATATCAGCTTGTTGTTCAGCATTACAACCCTCAAATACATTGGTTTTATCAGGTTTCTTTTCTTTACAACCATCAGTAAGAATTGTTTGCATGAATTCATCATTCTTTTCATCTGCCCTGAGTTTATGAGAGTATAATTATTCTTGAGCTTATGAGCTCTTACAAAGTATTCAATTCCATCTTTAACAAGTAGATACTTATTCTCAGCTCTATAGAAAATAGCCTTTCTATCATACAAGTAAGGAATTCCTAAAAAAATTCCATATATCCAAAGGAATTATGTCTAACTCAACCTCATCTACAAATGCTGACCCAAAAGAAACTTGAGTTTGCAATGTCTAGTCACTTGTAGTTGTGCTTTATCATTCAACCATCGTAATGCGTATGGTTTCTTGTGAGGTGTAGTTGATAATCCCAATTTCTTTACAATTTCTTCAGAAATTAGATTTACTTGTGAGCCACTATCAAACAAAGTATCAATATTTTGATTTTTGGAACTAACTTGAATATGTAAAAGCTCATGTCTTTTTCTCTCATTTTCTTCATCAATAACAGATTGAGCAGAATTACTAGTAGATGCTTCAGAATTCTTACCTTTTATACCTGTGGCTACTATAGTTGTTTCATCTCTTGAGTCTGACTC
The DNA here is from genome assembly GCA_031772625.1 of Pinus tabuliformis. NCBI lineage: Eukaryota > Viridiplantae > Streptophyta > Pinopsida > Pinales > Pinaceae > Pinus > Pinus tabuliformis. Next base: position 85,309,097 of record CM062806.1, on the reverse strand, counting down.
GAAATCTTTCTGAATAGCTGCAGCTGTCTTCTTCTTCTTGCCCTCAAACTTCTTAGGTCTTAGCTCTGGATGCAGAATCCAACAATGCTCATCATCATGCCCCTCCTTTTTACAGTGAGTGCATGAAGCTTTGGCTTTCTGTGCAGTGTTAGCCTTCCTTTATTTCCACTTCTTCTTTATTTTCTCCTTGCTCTTGCTTATAATGGGTTGGGATAGTCCCCCAATTTCTGGATAGATGATTAGGTTGTATAAATACCTCATCTATACTAGTGGGATTAAACATGAGGATGGTATGCCTCATGTAGCTGTGTAAACCACCAATGTACTTCAAAAGACTGTCTGGTGAGTCTAATGAGATCCCCGACACAATGCTTTCTTTCTGAATTCTTGAGTATACCCTTGCACACTTTTCCCTTTCAACTATCGAAAATTTTTCAAACTCATCATGGCTTGTTGCATGTAGGCCAATGGATAGAACTGCATTTTGATTGCAGCAACAAATTCACTCCACACAGATATGGTCTTACCATGTCCTTTCATATCAACTTTGGTTTTGCCTTCCCACTAAACCAAGGCAGTGCCTCCTAGGCGTAGGCTTGCCAGCTAAATCTTACTCTTTTCTAAGTCTATGTTCTGTACCCTATAATACACATCAATTTGTCTAATCCGATTGTCCAACTTTTCAGCATTTAGCTCTCCATCATATATAGGCAAGTCAAATTTAACATCTAGATTAATCAAAGATGTTTTCTTATTATGCACATGGCTATTAGGAGGTGTGAGAAAGCTTTCCTCTTTCCCCTTTCCTTTGGAGTGGTCATGGAAGTGAGACTCATCTTCTTCTTTATCTTGTTTAGAACCTGATGAATCCTAAACCTTATACTTTCTAAAGTCCCTGTACATTTCTTCAACCATAGACTTTATAGCTAGGAAACTCTCTATGAATTGAGGGTCTGGCCCTACAGAACCTTCCTCTGACATTGTCTTCTGAGGATAGACTCTCCCAATTTCAGGATTAGTTTCCACAAACTCTCCTTCTCCTAATTTGAGCTTTGATCTAGTGAGAATTCATAGCTAAACCAACACAAGCTTGTCTAACCTTACAACCTAGAGCTCTAATACCCCTTGATCTGATATTCACCCTATGAGTTACATCAGTTAAAGATTTATTGTTTAAAGGTATTATAAACTCATGTGCTAGTGTGTGTTCTATGATATTGAAGCAACGGATCAATCAGATTGCCAAAACATAGACAATAAAATGGAAATAAAATAGAGAAATATAGTAAGCAAAGACAAAGACATAAGAAATTAATAAGGAGTTCACCCTATTCTCCAGGGCTACATCTCAGGTCTAGCTTACAGTGGTGGCCTTGTTTTATTGTGCCTTTCAGCAGAGAATTACAATACAAAGACTAAATGTGAGTTCTCCTAAAGCAAGTTTTGCTTGGTAGGGTGGTTCTTGGATTCCCCGAGCCACTGGAGTGCACAGACTCTTCTTCTTCCGACCAACTCTGTGACCTTCTAGTCTATAGTGGAAAGACCCAAATGTGGTGCTCAGTCTAGACAAATTCCTCTATGGGATGGCTTGAATCTCTAAAGCTCTCTGGTGCTCGATGCTACCTATGGTCAGCTCGACCCTCTGTCCTCTTTCTTCTTTGCTTTACTGCCTTCTTTCTTTGGTTTCTGTCTCTCTGTGTTCAGTTCTCCTCTCAGGGTTCACTAATTGACTTACTTTGACCAACTTTCTCAGTAAATGTCTTCTTCTGTCTCTGTTCGTGGCCTTGAAGCCATCCGTTTCCATGCATGTTCATCTCCTCTTCCACCTCTGTCGATTGACCTTCTGTAGTTGCACTTGGAGTTCCCTATTTGGCGTCATCATCAATGCTCAGGGAGTGGCCACATGTCCTCCTGTAAACGACGCCAACATGCTTCGTCAGTTCGTTCTTCAGTTACATCATGGATGCATTCTTCCTCCACCATGGCAGTCAAACGGATTCCAAATCCTTCTAAAAACTTGGCGTATTCCTTCGTCGATTCCACTTCCTCCATCGGCCGCGATCTTAGCCGTCCGATCTGGGGCCTCCAGATCCGACACCATACACAGATTTGCAAACAGCTTTCAAAAGATCTTCTAATACAAGTCACTAATCAAGAGAAGATGCTACCAAGCTTCCTAGCAAAGTCGTCGTCATCAACATCTTCTAGAAAGTCTTCATCTTCTTGCTCATCTTCATTCCTTTCCCACTCTTCATTGTCCTCATGCTCTGCATGTTCCAAATCATACTCTTCATGGTCAACATCTTCATCTTCATTGCTGTGAATAGCATCATTCATTACTGCATCTTCCTGGTCATCCACTACAACAGGCTTTACTCCATTTGAAAAGGTTGATGGTTTGTCTTCTACAAGAGTATCCACGTCATTGGATGCCTCAATGTCATCCACCCCAGGAGTAAAAGTGGGCAGTTCAGATGTATAACTGTCACCAGTTGGAAGTTCTCCCTCTTCAACATCTTTTTCAGGTGGTGGCAAGCCATCATTTCCCTTGCTCAAATTGAAACCCTGAATGGCCTGACCCTTCCCTTCTGTAGGTATATTTCCTTCATTGTCACCATTTTCTTGAGTCACTTTCCATTTTCTCTTCAGAATATCACTTAATGGCTTTGGAGCCTGAAAGTCTTGTTCCCCACTTGAATCACTAATTACCTTGCCCAATCTCATCTTCCTTTCTTCCCAAGGAAGATTTTGTCTGTGTTTGTCTGGACTCTTCATAGAGGGATTCTATAAGGATCCATGCTCTGTTGATTGTGCAGTAGAAGGTTCTTCACTGCTCTCACGATTCTTTTCTTGTTTGATTTGTGCAAGAATCTTAGGCCCAACAAAATTTATGGCATCTGTCCTTGTTTCAATGTTCCTAAAAGTTTGACCTCTAAGTACCCTGGATTTTGATGATATAGAACCATTTGCAGGCATTCTACCCCTCTCCTTTTCACGATACTTGCTTTTGAAATGATCATTTAAGCCTCGTCTGCTTGGTGAGCTTCTGGACCAAGCCCTCTCTAACTTGCCTTCTTGATCAACTTCTATATTGTCAGATGGCTCTCTTTTGAAGCCACTAGCCTCTACTTGAATCCTACCCTACAATCGCCTACTACTGTGATTCATACCTTGCCTTAACTGATCCCTGTATATATCTTGCTATCTACGGTCATCATCTTGTTGCCTAGAGCCACGGTGAAATTCACCATGTCGACTATCCACATGTTGTCTCTTTGAGGGGCTATCCACTACTTTAGCCTCACCAGCCCTCCTACGTTTTGAAATCTGGTGGCAGAGATCCTCCATATTGTTCCGTTCAGGATCATCTTCACTAGACAAGGACCTCCTTTCTCACACAATCGGTCTCTCTAGAACCCTGTCATCAAAAGCATTAGACTGCTTTCGGCCACCACGCTCATATCCCCTATTTTTATATGGTTCATAAGCTCCATCGTCATACTGAAATTCAGCATCATAGTAGCCAGTTTGGACAAGCTCTCGTTTGTTGTGCATATTTCTTTCTCGGCCATTGATTGCATCTCTTCCAGATTCCATATCATGTTTATAGTAATCAGCATCCTCCCGGTAGCTTAACTGGTCAGGTCCATCATCCACAAGTACATCAAATCCTGTTGATGATCCACTAGCTATCCACTACTTTAGCCTCACCAGCCCTCCTACGTTTTGAAATCCGGTGATGGAGATCCTCCATATTGTTCCATTCACGATCATCTTCACTAGACAAGGACCTCCTTTCTCGCACAATCAGTCTCTCCAGAACCCTGTCATCAAAAGCATTAGACTACTTTCGGCCACCACGCTCATATCCCCTGTTTTTATATGGTTCATAAGCTCCATGGTCATACTGAAATTCAGCATCATAGTAGCCAGTTCGGACAAGCTCTCGTTTGTTGTGCATATTTCTTTCTCGACCATTGATTGCATCTCTTCCAAATTCCATATCATGTTTATAGTAATTAGCATCCTGTCGGTGGCTTAGCTGGTCAGGTCCATCATCCACAAGTACATCAAATCATGGCGATGGTCCACCCAGAAAATCCTCCGATTCTAATCCATTTTGTAGTCTCTCTTCTGGAGGATGAGACGAGCGTATCCGAGACCTGTTTCTTCAGTCATCATGTATCCTTTGTCTTGTAGGTTCAATCTCTGGAAAAAAAATTTCAACTTCATGTGGACTTCCCTTTATATAGGTAGGTTGAGATCTTGATTGAGAGACATGTCTAGCTTCTAGTTGCAACTGGGCTTCCTTGACATTATTTGACTACAGTGTTAAAGGATTGCCCAAATGCCCTGCTTGGAAGTTATTGGACTGCAATGCAACTGGGTTACTTCACTGTGACGCCTTGAAGTTATTTGCCTTTGCTACCACAGGGTTTCTTTACTGCACTGCCTGAAAGTTGTTTGACTTCAATGTCATGGGGTTGCTTGACTGTACTGCATTAGGATCAATTGATTGCACTGCCTTGGGAAAGCTTAAATCAGATGGATGTTTTCCATCTTTGTTGCTTTCAGTTTCATTGACTGCTTGTTTCCCACTTGCCTGAGGCTCTGTAACTGCTGGACTTGGTTTTGTTGTCTTTTGAGAAGTTAGATTAGCTCCTGAAAACGGACCATGCACAAAAGGGCACTTATCACCCTTTACACAATATCCCTGCTGGAAAAAATAGCAGGGAACTTTCGGTTTGTTTGCAGTGCCAGATGCCGGTAACGATGCTGAGGACGATGGTGGCACTGTTGCTGGTGTTGGTGCTCTTGACAAGCCATCTAGTGGCTGAAACGGAAACACAAATACACAAGTTAGTGTCATAAATAGATTAAAAAAAATTATACAAAGAAATATTTACAGTCTTCAAAATTACCAAAAGACAGACATACAACAAGAAACAACCAAAATAGGTCGCAACCTACAAGCCTATCAGAAACACACACTACAATTAGGTTTATTTATTAGAGATAATGGGAGAGAAATTAAAACACCCGTAATTGAGTGCACTACTTGGATCTATATACAAACACTGATGCAGAAATGAATGTATAAAGTCGTCAACACAAAATAATAATAATAATAAAGTACGAGGAAAATATTCTTGACAAACCTGTATGAATATCAAGAAAATTCCTACGGAAAATGTGAAAAGAATCCACAACCACATAAAATACAACATGACAAATACAAGAAAACTAATGCCCATAAAAAAAACACAAACAATAAAGAATACAGTCCAAAGAGAAAAACAAGTGGGACTTTTAAGTTAACAATTTTGTAACTAGAAAAACAAACCAGATGAGGTAATAATACTACACAACAAAGGGACATCTACCATATTAACAGATAGGCTGAAGGGATCCCTGATGAGTTGAAGAATAATTGGAAGGGCCAAGAAGGTGCAATGAACAATCATGCTAGAAAGGATCAGAATAAAGATCATTTAAGGGATTGTCAGAGATTTCATCAAACTGTCTTATTGCTAATGGACTATATTACAATGGAAACTTCAGGATCAGCCTTTTCTAGAAAATCTATCATTAATGCGACTTAATTAAAAAGTTCTTAATAATAAGAGAAACTCACAGGATGTCTAAAAGCGCAGGTAGGATTTAGACAATTGCCCCCAAGCCAGTACCAGCAATCTCTGGGATTGATCCTGGCACTTTCACTGTGCCGATATTCACAATCATTACCCTGCAGAAAGACAAAAGCTCTTAGTACATTTCAAGATTTTTATGAGCAAATGTAACACTAAGTTACTAACAAAGCTACCTCAATTAAAAACTTAGAACATAGATACCAAGCAATGAAAGTCTGTATAAGCATGGTATAGTTACAATCACTAGGATTTTACAACACGCAAACAAATCACTTATAAATAACCAATAGTTTCAAGCATCCATTTTATCCTGCAAATTCACTAGTTTCAAATTGTACATAATTCTGTTTCATTTTGTCCACCTCTGTAACGATGACTAACTAAATAGTCACAAAATAACAGCACATAGCCAACCAAATAAAATTCAAAGACAATAACAAGAAAAATAAGCTCATTATAACCACAATCAAGCAACTTCTGAAAATATTCCAGACACTTAACACTCTTGAGATGCATGAAAAGAGTCTATAGGACCTAGATAATGCAAGGGCCACACAATTTCCACTGAAGCATCCACTTGGGTTAGCCTCTATGTTTTGGATGATTACACAATAGATAAAATTGGCCAGCACTTATCAAAAATTCCATCCAGCCAGATAGTCGATCCTCAATCCTACTTTATATTTTCTAAGCACAACCAATAACTCCACGAGGATAACATGATCCATATTTAGCAAATACACCGGCTGCCCGCTCAGATGGCTGGTACTGATAATCATAGCCCTGTATGGATAAAAATTGATGACTACGAGTTACGTTGGCTCTATACATTGATGATAGTTTCTTTATCTTTGCCAACAATCATTGTACTCTAGTATAGACTAAATGGACACTAGAATTTCCATCATCCAGAAGGTGGAATCTTACCCAAGGCATTCACAAAAGTTGTTGCCAACCCACAACTGGTTGAAAATAATCTCCATCATCATAACAAACATTATGCCCATAATATGCACAAATGGTAACACATGATACATCTCCCAAACCAACAGAGTCCAACTAAAGTCTAATCCGAGATCCTCAATTCTCAACACTTCATACATAAAAAAAACTTGTCTGTAATCAGCACCTAATTTGTTTTCAAATGCCATTTTTAATGCGATAATCTATTTTTTTGTTTTATTTTTTATTTTTATTATTATAAACATATTAATAATTTTAACCAAATTGATATTCTTTTTGGTCTAGAACGAATGGTGAGCCATTGGAGTTCAGCAGTCTCATGGATGGGCGCACTATGCCATTCATCGTCCTGAGCCACACATCAAGTTATTCAGAAGAACTTTGAATTACCAGCAAAACCAACAGCAACAGGGCTGGGGCTCAATCTCAACCTATGGGTCTAAAAACCCAGTGAGTTTTATTGTGGGCAAAGCATACGTCTATTCCATAGAAAAACACAGAAAGTCAGTAAATGACCAAGCCTCTTTATGTGCGCAACATAACCTAACCCCATCATATAAATCCACATGTGAAAAGTATTACAATATTTGAAGAATGCACCTAACCCCATATAAACTAGGTATCTGAGAGATGAAACTATCATTTTGCCCAAATCGTAGAAGACAAACGATATCACCAACATCAGATTCAGCCTGCTCTAGACTAATGAACCGAACTTCATGCATTTAGTTAAGGACATCTAGTTGCATCCGGTAAAAGGCTCCCCCTTTTTTGTCTGGGAGGAGAAGCTCAGAAGAGTGAAAAGGGCTCTAAAAAGCTGGGCCAAAACTCTGCCCAATCCAGCAAATGAAAGAAAAAACCTTCAACACAGTCTGGAAAATCACCACCTCCAAGCTGAAACAGCTGACATAACTAAATTGTTTCTAGATAAAGAAGCCCAGCTCCAGCAAAACTTCCACAAGGCTTGTCTAGCAGAAGAAGAGTACTGGAGACTTAAGTCTCGCAGTCTTTGGCTTAAAGCAGGGGACGGGAACTCTTCCTTCTTCCATAAACAAGCCCAGGCAAGGAAATGTACCAACTCCATTTCTGAAATCAAAGATGGCACTATTACTCTCAAGGACAATGCAAGCATCAAAAAAGTTGCCTCCCTTCACTTTAAAAGCTTGTATAGTGAAGATAAAAATTTGGACCAAAGCTCTATATGATTGACGTGGTTCCCTCCCTGATCATTGTTGAAATGAATCGCCTTCTTGAAGCTAATGTCACTAAGAATGAAGTCAAGGATGCCCTCTTCACCATGGACCTAGACAAAGCCCTTGGACTAGATGGTTTTACAGCCAGATTCCTCCAATCTTGCTGGCATATTGTGGAAAAGAATCTATACAAAATGGTTATTAAGTCCCAAGCTTGTCAGAAAATTGGAGGCAGCACGAACTCTGCTTTTCTGGCTCTCGTCCCCAAAGAGAAAGGAGCCAACACTTTCAACAGGTTTCATTCGATATCGCTATGTAATATTAGTTACAATCTGATTACTAAAGTCATTACTAATAGACTTAAGCTCATCCTCCCCAAAATAATTTCGGAAAGCTAAGGAGGATTCATTCAAGGGAGACAGATAATGGACAACTACATGCTAGTCCAAGAGGCAATCCACTCAAGTATGAGTCTCAAGGAAAAAGGTATGGTTGTCAAGCTTGATTTAGCAAATGCTTTTGATAGAGTCAAACATAGTTTCCTGCTGAAAGTCTTACACAAATTTGGATTTGGCGAGAATTTTATAAACTAGATTCGGGCCTGCATTTCGGAGCCTTAGATCGCTCCATTAGTAAACGGTAGAACTGTAGACTTTTTCAAAGCCACGAGAGGGCTCGGGCAGGGGTGCCCTCTCTCACCCCTTCTTTTTGTTCTTCAAGAATCTGTCCTCAGCTTCTATTTAGACAAAAAAAATGATGGACCCAGAAATTGTTGGGCTCTGTATAGCAAGAGGTGTTAAAAACATAAATCATGCCCTCTTTATGGATGACACCTTGTATGAATATCAAGAAAATTCCTACGGAAAATGTGAAAAGAATCCACAACCACATAAAATACAACATGACAAATACATGAAAACTAATGCCCATAAAAAAAACGCAAACAATAAAGAATACAGTCCAAAGAGAAAGACCTGTGGGACTTTTAAGTTAACAATTTTGTAACTAGAAAAACAAACCAGATGAGGTAATAATACTACACAACAAAGGGACATCTACCATATTAACAGATAGGCTGAAGGGATCCCTGATGAGTTGAAGAATAATTGGAAGGGCTAAGAAGGTGCAATGAACAATCATGCTAGAAAGGATAGGAATAAAGATCATTTGATGGATTGTCAGAGATTTCATCAAAATTTCTTATTGCTAATGGACTATATTACAATGGAAACTTCAGGATCAGCCTTTCCTAGAAAATCTATCATTAGTGCGACTTAATTAAAAAGTTCTTAATAATAAGAGAAACTCACATGATGTCTAAAAGCACAGGTAGGATTTAGACAATTGCCCTCAAGCCAGTACCAACAATCTATGGGATAGATCCTGGCACTTTCACTGTGCCGATATTCACGATAATTATCCTGCAGAAAGACAAAAGATATTAGTACATTTCAAGGTTTTTATGAGCAAATGCAACACTAAGTTACTAACAAAGCTACCTCAATTAAAAACTTAGAACATAGATACCAAGCAATGAAAGTCTGTATAAGCATGGTATAGTTACAATCACTAGGATTCTACAACATGCAAACAAATCACTTATAAATAACCAATATTTTCAAGCATCCATTTTATCCTGCAAATTACTAGTTTCAAATTGTACATAATTCAGTTTCGTTTTGTCCACCTCTATAACGATGACTAAATAAATAGTCACAAAATAACAACACATAGCCAACCAAATAAAATTCAAAGACAATAACAAGAAAAATAAGTTCATTATAACCACAATCAAGCAACTTCTGAAAATATTCCAGACACTTAACACTCTTGAGATGCATGAAAAGAGTCTATAGGACCTAGATAATGCAAGGGCCACACAATTTCCACTTAAGCATCCACTTGGGTTAGCCTCTATGTTTTGGATGATTACACAACAGATAAAATTGGCCAGCACTTATCAAAAATTCCATCCAGCCAGATAGTTGATCCTCAATCCTACTTTATATTTTCTAAGCACAACCAATAACTCCACGAGGATAACATGATCCCTATTTAGCAAATACATCGGCTGCCCGCTCAAATGGCTGGTACCTATAATCATAGCCCTGTATGGATAAAAACTGGTGACTACGAGTTACGTTGGCTCTATACATTGATGACAGTTTCTTTAGCTTTGCCAAAAATCATTGTACTCTAGTATAGACTAAATGGACACTAGAATTTCCATCATCCAGAAGATGGAATCTTACCCAAGGCATTCACAAAAGTTGTTTCCAACCCACAACTGGTTGAAAATAATCTCCATCATCATAACAAACTTTATGCCCATGATATGCACAAATGGTAACACATGATACATCTCCCAAACCAACGGAGTCCAACTAAAGTCTAATCCGAGATCCTCAATTCTCAACACTTCATATATAAAAAAACTTGTGTGTAATCAGCACCTAATTTGTTTTCAAATGCCATTTTTAATGCGATTTTGTTTGTTTTATTTTTTATTTTTATTATTATAAACATATTAATAATTTTAACCAAAGTGATATTCTTTTTGGTCTAGAACGAATGGCGAGCCATTGGAGTTCAGCAGTCTTGTGGATGGGCGCACTATGCCATTCATCATCCTCAGCCACACATCATGTTACTCAGAAGACCTTTGAATTACCAGCAAAACCAGCAGCAACAGGCTGGGGCTCAATCTCAACCTATGGGTCTGAAAACCCAGTGAGTTTTATTGTGGGCAAAGCATATGTCTATTCCATAGAAAAAGACAGAAAGTGAGTACATGACCAAGCCTCTGTATGTGCGCAACATAACCTAACCCCATCATATAAATCCACATGTGAAAATTATTACAATATTTGAAGAATGCACCTAACCCCATATAAACTAGGTATCCGAGAGATGAAACTATCATTTTGCCCAAATCGTAGAAGACAAACGATATCACCAACATCAGAGGAATCTCTAACAGATTACCGAAAGTCCACCATCCAGCCAAAAAGCAAAACAAATATTTTATTTAACAAAAAAAATAGCGCAAGCTCTGAGTTACAAACATGTATTCATAAGTATCATCAGTGTATTTCTCTGAGTACTGAATTTGAGGCATCCTGGTCGAGCGAACTATAGATCTGAACCCAAAGAAAGGAAATAAGGGCCAATGATTCAAATCCATCCATAAATTGCAATTAAACGATACATTATTTTTACCCACATAATGGAGACTAGCATTTAAGACAAAATAACAATAAACCCAAAAGTAATCCCTGTAAAGCCTGATTAAATATATAGAATGAAGGAATCTGCATCACGTTTTAGCGCAGGAAATGTAAAACAAATGCGACAGAGAACAGACTTACTCCAAACACTTAAGCTATAAAAGCAACACAAGATTTCAAGTATTCAAACCATGTTAGTCATGCCTGTCATGAATTAACATGAATTCTTAGTCGTAGAATAGGCCTTAAGCCAAGGCAGACCCTGCATCGCATTAGGTTGACCATAACAAAATATCCATTTTCATAATACACATTATCATCCACCCTTGCTTTCAACAATGTCCATTCACATGTGGCTATTCTTCCCCACTCTATCCCTTACAACTCCATGCCTTATGGTGTTTCCTTTGCAACATAAAATGCAAATGCTAATGTAATATATCTTAAATTTAAATAAATTGGTAAATTGTAATATACCATATAAATATCTTAAATTTAAGTTTATTACACATCTTCCGCGTTATTAAAATCTCATTTTTACATTAATGAAATATTGAAATCTTATTGAAAATCATCAACTAAATTCAAATAACACCAAAATTTTCCTAAGTTAACTGTTCCGTAGACTAATATAGCATCTTTGATCCTTCAAATGATACGAATTGTAACCTATTTCAACATGATAGCGAAACGATATCCACAAAATACCCGATGATGCAGGATCATTGAAATTGAATGAGAGAATATTTGTGAAAAAGAATCATTAGAACTGTCAATTTGTGGTTCTGTACAAAAATGGATATAGGTGTCTCCCCTTTTACATAAAAGATTAGGACCCTCATCCTTCCGATCTATTAATATGCTAACGAATATATGGTGTTGTCATTTTGAGTTCAACACCCAATTTGGATTAGATGCTTTAGTCAACTGTTCTTCTGATGGCATTCCGGCTTCACCTCATCCACAGAAACTCTCATTCTTGCAAAAATGTGGGAGTTGTATTATCATCACAGTGACATCATCTTGTGATTTTCTGGTTACTGCTACCTCTACAAGCTTTTTGCAGGCAGCTATAATGCCTCCTCTTAATGGTGCCAAATCAGGCTGCTTCTCAACGCAGAAAGGCCTGGCAATGTCCACGGCTTCCTGATTACTGACTTTATCCCACAATCCATCTGATGCCAAAATTAAAAATTCGCAATCAGATGTAATTTCAATCTTCCTAGTGTCTGGTTCAGCCGTTATCCATTCTTTCATGTGCGAATCGCCTATTCCCCTAGATACAGCTAGAGATCCCTGAACTCGCCAAGCTCCCTGCCGGTGATCCACAATTCCACCCAAATTCTCTATCCGTTGTCGCTCGTCCTCCCTTCCAGCTCGATGATCACAAGTAACAGCTTCAGAGGCACCGTTTCTGCTAATAACTGCTCGACAGTCCCCAGCATTGGAAACCACTAAGTTACCATCAATAATTAGAGCAGTGACACAAACAGTACCGCTGCCAACCTCCTGCTTCAAAAACTCTGCATCTGTTGTCAAGTATCCAGCTCTAACGGCCTGTTCGAGAGTGTTCTCTGTTTCATCTCCCAACCCGAGCATAGCATCTACAATATTTTGCCCAATATTTTGGGCAGCGAAAGACGCCAAAGAAAGCCTGTTTGGAATCACCCAGAACATTGACAATAACGTTGTGGGTATCCTCCATGAATTCTCGCCGCCCCTTTTTGCACGCGACTGCATAATGCAAACCTTCCTCGTTGACCTCCATCGGCTGTAGCATCACTGCGCACATCGCATTCAGGTCCAGCGATTGGAGTGGAATACGTAGCCTCTGCGGCCGTTTCCTATCTAGCGGAGATGAATGGCACTTGCGGGCAATGTGACCATTCTCCTCCGGGACACTGGCACAGACACAGGGAGAGACTACCTTCTTCTCCACCCTTTTGACCTGCTTCTCCTCGCTCTCGCTCTCGCTCTGCAGCAGATTCTCATCTCCGATGGTCAGCATAGACTTCAGCCGAGACTGCACAAAACTGCTCCTAGGCGTCTGGGAGCCATGGTTCCAGGGTGAACCAGACCGTATTTCAATATCAGAATCGTGTATAGAACGACGTCTGTAGGAGTCGAAGACAGCTACAGTGCTTTCTGCTAAAATGCCAGCCATGTTCACAATGCTGCCTCTGAATGTGAAGCTTCTTGTTGCGTCGCTTTGCTTGTACTGAGACAGTGAGCGTTTATATTGCGTTCAAGTAAAATCACATCTAGAATAAGTCAGCTGTCTAGAACTCGCCCAAAAAGAGTGGATGATGTCCCGGTCATAACAAGAAGGAAGATATATTCTTGTTATGCCGTTAGCTGTTTAGCTATACCCAGGTGGGACATGACCCAGAATCAACGTTACCTGTTTAGCTATACCCAGGTGGGACATGACCCAGAATCAACAAACCACCTTCGTTCACCATCCATCAAAAGCAAGATAAGGTGCATTTGGCATGTCCCTTTTTCACCTTCAGGTGCTTGCATAAATCATGTCCCTTTATTCTAGGGGTTCTCGCAGGCAAGGAAACATTAGTGATTTTCTATCTTCATCTTGTTTGCTTGGTAGGGATATTTAATTAATGGAAAAATATTAAGTTATGATTCGTTTGGTTGAATAAGAATAATTTGATACGCAATTAATGAGATGGAAAAACATTAAATTAATGATTAGTTTATTGTATAATGTTTAATATTTTGTTAATTTTGATGTTATTGAAATGCTTATTGACTAGCAAGCACTCAATATATATAACAGGTATAATAGAGAAGTAAATTACAAGTTATGACTACTAGTATGCCAAATTAGCAGTTTGTTTCAACTCTTAATTACAACTAGCATGTCAAATTAGCAGTTTGTTTCAGCTCTTAATTAAGGGATTGTGAGTCAATATCTCTGTCAAGGGAGCACTTTCCAATTAGAGGTAGTTTATACCATATTTGAGGGTTATCATTTTTCACAAGAGCAAACTCTTAAATATAAGGAAAAGGAAAAAATTAGGGGATAAATTTAGCAAATTAATGAAATCTCTATACTTTTGGCAAAAAAAATATTCACTAATTTCCATAATTTCTAAAAATTATTTGCCCAAAATTGATAGAATAAAATTATTATAACTTGAAAATCTTCAAAATTGTATATGAACTATACAAAATTATTATAAATTGGAATATTTGTGCAAAAATATTTTTCGATAATAAGGACTTGTAAAATTCGCCAAAGTTTCACAACTTTGTGACAAATTTACATCCTTAAAATTTTCCATAGTTAAGTACTATGAACATTGTTAGGTTAGTTAGTTTCTTATCTAATAATGTCTAAATTGCACAATATACTATTCATTTGTTATGAATAACCATTTTTCAGCCTTCCCTATTAAAGTAGTTCTTCCTTCTATCCATATTTCGTTGAATCCTTGGATGATTTAATGATGTCGTGAATGTGGTATCCTTCTTTTGTAGCCATGCTTGGCTCTACATCAACCAAACCATCTCAACTTGAAAAACAAATTCATATAAATATGGCATTCTTATTTTTGTGTATATGAAAAGAAAGCCACTTTCCATTATTCCTCATACTTTTTCTCCAAAGAAAATAAAATTGACCGCTTTAGTAAATTGAATTGAACTGTTGGTGGCATACTCCTAGCATAATAACAAATGCAAGTGTGTAAGTTTTCATAGTTTTTCTTTTCCTTTTTTTTTCCTGGAAAAAAATTGTAACTTTCTGTTATATCAAAAAGTTACATGTGGTGTATGCATCAAAGTACACACATGTCCATATCTGAGAAAATAAAATGTAAAGTAGTATTTGTCATACTTCTTGTCAATGTGAGATAATATATACAAAAAAATTGTGTAATATAAAAACATCATACTATTGAGATAAAGCTGAAAAGAACTAGGCTATGTATGCCATCCACATAAAACTATGTAAATTGGACAAAGATAATCCCATGATGAAGTGAGGATGTTGGAACTCCTTAATGGTCCTAGCTACATGCTCTGAAATCTAGCAAGTACTCAGAGGATATCAAATGCTCTCCTTAGAGAGGAGGTTTGTTGCAGTTTTTTGTTCCATGCATGTGGAAGTGAGTATTATAATCAAAAGCCTATTTTATTTGTAAAACTTCTTCAAGAACTCGTAGCAGTGTGTGATTTTGAGAACCTTGTTTACCAATATTGAACCAATTTATAACAATTAAAGAGTCATCAAAACCCTGTTGAGAGAGAAAGTTGTTTTTGAAAGCCCAACATAAGAGAAGTTTGATTGAGAGAAGTTTAGCATAATTGTTTGACTCGTTACTCAAGTAAATCTTTGATTTCATAAAATGTTGTTAATTTATGTAGAGGAGAAAACCACCTCCACAAATCCAATCTTCCTTGGAGGCTCCATTAAAAATAAGAACATGGAATATGCATGTTTATGGATTTTTCAGTAATGTTACGAGGAGCAATGAGTTGATCCTTTGAAGGAAGCAGGTACAAATAGCACAAAGATGTGCAAATATAAGATTTGGCGTTGATTTAATGTCTTCAAATGTGGTTTTATTCCTTGGCGTCCAAATCCCACAATACATGAGGGGTGAAATATTTATGTGTGTTATGTAACTAGATCACAAAAACAGAAGAAAATATAGTTCAACAACTTGAAAATAATCATATTCAAGGGGGAACCTTCTTTTACATCACATAAATGAACAATTCTTGAATTATTCAAATGACATGACCTCCTTCGTATATATAAGAGCCTAAGGGGTAAAAACATAATTAGGGCCTACATAACAATAATAATGTAAGGGCTTAACAATAACAATAATGGGCTTATATGGGGCACAATAATAACAATGTAGGGGCTACACTAGTATTATAGGGACCTAACATGCCCCTTTCCTTCACAAAAATATTGTCCTTAACACTTGAGTAGTGATGGATGCTTCTGAATAAAATACTTATCCTCCCATTTGGAGTCTTCAACGGGTAAGTTCTCCCACTTAATGAGATACTCTTAAATTGATCTATTCCATAGTGTTCAGATTCTTGGTTTTATGATTTCTTCACGCTCCAATCTGATTTTTCCTTCCTCGTCAAGTTTTGGAAATATAGTTTGAACTGGAATCTTGTCACCTATAACCTTCTTCAAGAGTGAAACATGGAAAATTAGGTGTACTTGCGAAGATGCAAGCAACTCCAATTTGTATTCCGTAATACCAATATTTTGCAACACCTTGGAAGGACCAAATTATTTGGGTGATAAATTATCATCCTTCTTAGCTTACTTGAGGAACAACCGTTTATATGGTTTATTTGTAGAAATATCCAATTTCCCACATCAAAACTCTTTTCACTCCAATGTTGATCTTACAGTTGTTTCATTTGATTGTACACCATAGTTAGATTATCCTTTGAGAGTCAGAGAGCTTGTTGTTGATGCTCGACGTGATCTTCCACTGCTTGAACCTTAGAGTTGTCTTTTAAAGGAAATATAATGGACGATGGATGATATCCATAAAGTTCCTTAAATGGAGACATTTTTGCTACGGTATGGAAGGAAGTGTTATACCACCATTACAACAGAGGTAACTGCTTGATCCATTGTGTTTGTTTATTAGACACAAAGAAATGAAGATATTCTTCTAAACATTTATTCACTATCTCAATTTTCCCATCAAATTGAGCATAATAAGATGCAAATGCATGAGTTGATTGAGTACCAAGAAAAGAAAATAAATATGTCCATAAATTTACAGTGAAAATGGGATCTCGACCACTTATAATAATCTTTGGGTCTACATGTAGCATTTGAATTGTTTCTATGAATACAGTAACGATTGTATTGGATTTGAAAATATGAGATAGTGCACAAAAATGCGCATACTTAGTAAGTCTATAAACTACTTCCATGATGGCAATATTTCCTTCAAACTTAGGTAAACATGTGATAAAATATATTAAGACCTATTCCCATAGCTGACTTGGAATAGATAAGGGTTGTAAAGGACTTGGAGGCTTAATTGTCCCAACTTCATTTTGTTGGAAAACCAAAAATTCCACCACAAACTTCTAAATATCAAATTTATGTCCATCCTAAAAAAAACTCCTTCTTGACCCTGTGCGACATTTTTAAAAATACTGCGTGGCCTCTTATAGGGGCGGCGTGAAATTCCCAAATAACATTTTGTTTAATTTGGGAGTTCTTACATAGATATAAGCGATCTTTGTACCATGGTGAATCATTTTTCCAAATAAATGAGACAAATGCACTAGGATATTGTTGCAACTTTTGAATGAGTGTCACTACGATGTTGATCTTATAATTGTTTCATTTGATTCTACACCATAGTTATGTTATCCTTTGAGAGTCAGAGAACTTGTTGTTGATGCTCGATGTGATCTTCCACTACTTGAACCTTAGAGTTGTCTCTTAAAAGAAAATCTAATGGACGATGGATGCTATCCATGAAGTGTCATAAATCGAGCAATATTTGGTGCGATATGGAAGGAAGTGTTATACCACCATTATGCTAGGGGTAACCACTTGATCCATTGCGTTCGTTTATCAGATACAAAGCAACAAAGATATTCGTCTAAACATTTATTCATTGTCTCAATTCTCCCATCAAATTGAGGATAGTAAGATGAGTTATGAGTTGATTGAGTACCAAGACAAGAAAATAAATGTGTCCATAAATTTCCAGAGAAAATGGGATCTCGATCACTTACAATAATATTTGGATTTCCATGTAGCTTTTGAACTATTTCCATGAATATTGTAGCGACTGTAATAGCTTTGAAAACATGAGATAGTGCACAAAAATGTGTATACTTAATAAGTCTATAAACTACCAACATGGTGACAATATTTCCTTCACACTCGGGTAAACCTCTCATAAGATCTATTAAGACCTATTCCCAAAGATGACTTTGAATGGATAACGGTTGTAAAAGACTCAGGGCTTAATTGTCTCAACTTTATTTTGTTGGAAAACCAAACATTCCACCACAAACTTCTGAATATCAAATTTATGTCCATCCTGAAAAAAACTCCTCCTTGACACTGTGGAACATTTTTTAAAATACTAATTTCCCTCCTATAGGGGAGATGAGAGGTAGCTGCGGTGAGGTAGCTGTGCCACAAGGAGGATTGCAATGCAGCTTGCTCGAAAAATGACCATTAGAAAAACTACAATTGATTCGATGAATAATTTTTCGTTAAAAGGATTGGGGGAAGTGCATTTAAGGTGCAAATCTAGAAGGATATGCTGCCAAAATCACATTTATGAGCAAGATTTATGGGGGAATGAACATTATGAATTTAAATCAAGTTATAAATATTGCACCCCTCTCCACACTTGGCCACTCAGTTTCTTGAGCATTTGTTATGTGTTGTTGTGCTTCAAGAGCCAAGTGAATTGATGAATGTCCGGGTACTTGAGTTGGGAATAAATTGAGCAAGAATTCCTCAAGAGAGGGGTATGAAATATCATGATTGCAACACTATCAGTCCCTGCTACAACACCCAGGTCGCCGAGGCAAAAACCTATTGCCTCCGCGGCAACGCAGAAAAAGCCACAGCAGGCCCCAGTTCAGCAATCGCCGCGCAAAATCCCAACTTGGCATAGACATAAGGGTTGTATAGATAAGAACAAGAATCCTATGGAACCCCAATACCCGGATGAAGAAAAGTTGACTATGGGGATTGAAAATATCAGCGCAGAGGGCGCAAAGCCAATTTCTCGGTTGTGGTCGTATATACCTCCAAGGAAACCAACTACCAAAGTAACTAAGAACCCTATATCATTGAAATTAGAGGTATTCACACCTTTTCTGCCAGAGGAAGTACCTATTGAGGGTGACTTGTTGGCATGGGTACCATTTCTGAAGATGGAGGATTGGGATTTAGGTGATCATGAGAAATTTCCACAATTAGAACATAGTAAATACCTGAAATCAATCTACTATGAGGAGGCAAGCGTCAAAAGGCTATAAACAATTAAGTGTTCGGCTAATATTGAGCGCGTAGTGTTTCTCAACATGTTGTATGTCCCACATTTTAGGTGCAACATTATCAATACCATCTGTGTGCACTAGTTGTTAGCACTGGTTCATCATGGGTGCCTCTGGCTGAGAGGGCATCATCCCAATTGATGATATGTTGGTCCAAAGAATCACAATGCTGTCTTATCAGGGCGTGAACCCCGCAAACGATTTTGTGGGGAAGTCAAGGGAGAAACATCTCGCGAATGAGATGAAGAGCTACTTCGGATTGGTGAAGAAGTCGCAAGGACACACCATTAGCTCTATATCAAATGAAGCTGTGAAGTTTGTTGGATAGATCTTGGCGGGAAAAATAATGAGGAAGTGTCATGCTGATGAAGTACCGACACTATTGGTATCCTTAGCTACGTCGTGCAACCAGGGCGTCCAATTCAATTGGGCCAAGTACCTCTATCAAGAATTCTTTGAGGATTATCGCAAAGCCGAGGAGGAAGGGAAAGCGTTCCATTGTGCATGGCTACTATTATTGATCGCGTTGATAGCCTAGAGGATGCCATAGGATCCTCAGTTCCCAACGACAGATCCAGACTTGTGCGAGGCTACATAATTCGCCTTTCTATGGGAAACGAAGGACCTTGATGGTGTCATTAAAAGCAACATGTTCTCGGTACTGTTTGAATCAAAATTATGTATGATGATTAACCAGAAACCATGGTTGTCACCCACTTTTCTCAATGAATATCAGTGCATTACATATTTTAAGGTCGATTTCCATCATGTATACATTCGTGCGAGGTGTGATATGATGAATACATGGACGACTTTTCCGTTTTTTCTCACCAAAGATGTTATTGCACAATTAGTCATTAAGTGGTCGGCTGCCTGGCTTCTTTCCATAGATGTTGTCGAATGTATCATGGGGACTAATGATGAAGGCGTAATAGACACCAGTAAACCAGCACTAAAGGAAAAGAAGAAGTGACCATTGATATGAAGAAAAATACCATGGAGGAACTAGAGGGCGATCATGACAAAGAGCCACATATCGAAGAACTGGATCAGGGTACTAAATACCCCTTTGTAGACCTGGAGAATTTTGGTTCTCCTTTTATTCTTAAAAGGTGAAAAAAGTCAGGTGCGGGAGGCAAACACAAGAAGCACAAGTCTGATAAGACTGCCAATGTGGAGGCCATGGTCCTTGTTCGGATTGTGATAGAAGAAATTTGGGGTCATATTAAAGATCACTATTCGTCCGTTTTGTCAAATTTCCAAGCGAGCCTCATGGGGTTTCAAGTTCAGGAAATCCATGTTCATGCAAGCATGGTTCAAGTGGGCCGCACTTAAGTGATCATGAAGCCAACAACATCAGGTAGAGTGCAGTCAGTCCTCACCTCAGAGCTCCATGTTGTGCCCCTTCCTGATGGATCCTTATATTTAAATGAGGCCGCAGAATGGGAGAGTGCCCAGGTTCCCAAATACATAAGCATTAACCATGCAATGCTCCCCCTATCCAGACTGCATGAGTTACAACAAGGTGTAGCAGATGAGCTTAAGGTGCGAGAGAAACGAGATCTCATGGTGATCAAGGATGCACAGATCACTAGTCAACATATATGTGATGAAAAGCACAGAGCTCTCCAAGACCATGATTAGGCAGCTGCAAGATGCACGCAACTAGAGCAGGCCATTTCCAGAGTATGGAGTGAGCTCCCCGAGATCCAGATTCAATTAGAGCTCATTTATGAAGTTAAGGTGCAGCAATTGGAAAATGTGTTTGGAGAATCTGTTGGGTGTGGAGCCTGATTATCTTCTTTTTTCAGAGGTATTTTCACACTGGACCCCATTTCGTAATGTGACGACAATGACACCCATTTATGTGCGCTGTCAGGCAGATCTAAGGGGGAGGGGGGTGCCCATGTAAAATTTCCTTGTAAAATGTTGTAATTTCATAGTCAATCTTGGTCGTTCATTAGGCAGAAATATGACGATAGAAATTATGTTTAATTTATGGTTTTTTGCCCTCGAAGGCAACCCCTCACTATATATGAGGGAATTGTATTGTGTCTATGTATATGTGTCTTCTGAGCAAGGAAGAGAGAGGATATTGAAAGAGAAGAGGCAATTACAGCGGATCTGATGTAGGTTGCATCTCTACATTTTGCTAGATAATATAAAAGGAAGGACTGGTTGTTTCTCCATGGACGTAGCCCAAATTGGGTGAACCACGTATATCTGTGTCTCTCTTGTTTCATGTGTTTCCTGTGTTTATATTTCTGCAATATTTTATGTGTTCCATTGCTATGTAATATATATTTTCTAACTGAATTGAAAGCGCAAGTTGATAGTGTGTTTTTCGATCTCCAACTTCAAATTAGTGATAATCAATTGAATTTATATCCCACCACACCACTAAAGATCAATGACCAGTCAGACATTGCCATCAAAATTGACAGGGAAAAGCTCGATGCTGCAACAAAGGTGTGTAGTCAGTTGTTTGACGAAGCTCTAGAACTATGGGCTTTGTTGAAGGAGGACCCACATGTGAATAACATCTAAGTTTCATTCAGGATAAGTAGCTCTAGTATGACGATATAAAGGAAACGATGCACACCCTATCCCCTATGCAACGATTCCCCGGTTGAAAGAGGGGACATCCCTGCAAGGATAGATCGAGGAGCTATGGAAGAAGACGCAGATCATTACTACACAAATGAATCCATGGGACGAAGAAGTAGGGTAGTTGTCACAAATCATGGAAGGCATGATTAAGAGCATGCATCAGATGTAGAGAACCATCGTCTTAGCATCAGATGGGCCAACTACGTCAAAGTTGGTGGAAAAAGTGTGATAGGAAATTGTTTAATGCACGGAGGCGCTTCACCCAGTGAAGTATTCATTCAAAAATTTGAAAGCAAAGATCCAAAGTGTACAAGCAGAGTGACTCAAGGACGAGCCACATAATTATGTTCGGGGACTATAGGGACGGGGACCCCTGGGTAAAAGTTTGTTAAAATATTGTAAGTCTCTGCATTTTGAGGAGCGGAGCGCAAGTAGCGCATGTCAAATAAGAGTCAAGGGGTTTTAGGAAGGTCAAAACCCCTTATGTTTTGATATTGTTTTGAGATTCCTCCATGGTTTGTAGACCATGGTATTGTAATAGTGAAGGACATATAAAGAGATGTCTTAGAAAGTCTAAGGAAATCAATTAATCACTTGTTATGATATGATTTTGGGTCTTTAGTTGTTGATATTTTTTTGTTTTGGGGGGAATTAGAAGGCTCCTATAGTTATGTGTGCGGAGAGCTTGGTAAGTCCGCAGCTGAGTGTGTAGGCCCCGACAGTTGTGTGCACAGGGTCTCGAAAGGTTGTAATAGAAGATCTGAAAGAATAGAAAGATATTCAAAGAAAATCTATGTATATTTTTATGCACTGTGTAATTTCTATATTTACACGTGACTCGATGATAATTGTCTATATTTTATCTTAATTACTCCACGAAGATCTAGATCAACTGTTAGATGTTGTTTTATGCATGATTAGATAGTTACGTGAATTTTATACCTTTTTGTTGGAAATAATACTGAGAGGGGGGGGTGAATCAGTATTATCAGATCAAAAATAAAAATTCATTTCCATACTTAGATACATATACGCTACTTCATTCAAGGGAACCTGCGTGTATACACAACTGTGCCTAATGCAACTAGCGTATATCCAAAATACTTATGATTCAATTAATCCATTAAATGTTGATCTTTATTTAGTGCATCAGAACTGCATTAACCATATGAACATTAAGCAGGTGCAGTAAAACAAAACAGATCATCACACGCAAGAAGCACACATGAACACCATGATATAAGGTGGAAACCCAATGTGGGTGAAAACCACCTGCTGCAAGTCATCTCTATCTTCTTTCAATAAGATACTTCATTTTACAATATTTTGTACTGGTGCAGTCCTTTACCAGTACGCAGGCTTCTACCTGTAGAAGGCTACAACCCTCTCTCGTTTTCCAGACTCTCCTGGATGGGAGCTACAACCCCCTTAGCTCTTGTACTAGCTGATCCATTTACTAGTACGTAGGTGCCTACCTACTGAATGCTCCAATCTTCACTCGTTCTCCATCTGATACCGGAAGGGAGCTACTACCCCCTTTGCTCTTGTACTAGCTGATGTACTAGTACGTAGTCGCCGACCTACAATCTCCTTTCACCCTCCAGGGACCACATTTCATACATTTTCAGACTGGATACTCCTGAAGCACAACACAATAATCTGAAGGCCAAGTTTCATCAAATTTTCATACTGGACCCATAAATATCATTGAAGCACAAAACAATCAATACTAGCATCATCAAGTCTGAATCACTGAAACACTGAAACCCTGTCAACAACACAGTCACCAGAACACAAAGCAGACACAGAACTCTGCAATAACAATCAGACCCATCTGCAACTACAAATATCATACTTTACAATGTATACGCTACTACGATGAATCAAACCCGCGTACATACGCGCTTTTTCCAGGTCCAACCCGCGTACAGATCTAAAAATATTTTCTTATAACTTTGCAGCTATACCAGACATCAGTCATACTCATATCATTTATAGAACATTATGTGCGTCAGTATGCAGATCTAGAATAAGCATTATCAACCATATAAAGATAGTTCATTTCAAACCATTTGATCCTGATCTCTCCTTAGATCTTGTTCTCCATCAACCGGTGAGATCCCTTCTTAGCTCAGATCAAGCAATGCATCATCAACCCATAACCTACATAATGGATCTCATCCTTCCTCAGATATTCAAGACTTTTTCGATGCCCTTGCCTAATGATCTTCTTCTCCTTTTATAGTCTTAGGCCTTGCTCAATACCATGGTCCAAAACCATAAAAAACCAATACCATGGACCCAATACTTGGGATCAACACGTCTGACGAGGTACCATGGTCCAAAACCATAGGTTCAAATACCAAGGACTAACTACCACAGACCAAAAGTAAGTTCTCCAACATATACGCGATTTTCCTCGCATGAAAGTGTGTGTATAAGCATACACGCCTTTGTAACGTCTGACTCGCGTGTATACGCGGCTTGGTCACGATGAACCTGCCTATATATATTTTCTCTTCATACTTGTAGTTTGATCATCAAATCCTTGCTGCTGACCTACTGCACTATGATCTGTCATCTGTGTGATTTTCCATCAAGGACAACACTTGTCTCATAATGAAAACAATCTCCCCCTTTGGACTTGATGGCAAAGCTAACTTGTCACACTTAGAACTATCATCTGATTCCTTTCAGCTTGTCATGCATCTCATGCATTCAATCACATCTGATATCTCTTCTGAAGATTCATCTAGTTATAACTAAGTGAGATGTTCTTCTATGAGTTGGTTGCCATCAAGTACAACACATGCATCATAATTCCAACAATCTCCCCCTTTGGACTTGATGGAAACAACACCAAATCACTCTCCCCCTTTGACATCAAGGGCAAAGGGTTGTGCTCCCCCTAAGTACATGCTGAAATCTCTGCCCTGCTGTGCTGAACATGTCCCCCTGACTGTAGGCAAGATCTGCAAAAAGATGTTCTTCAAAAAGAACCTTGACTTATACATCATAAACGACCTTCCTATCACCAAAAGACTCAATACATACATCCATCACCCAACCAGGTGGGGATCATACATCAGAAATTTACATATGACAACCTAAGAGAATAACATCATTCATCCTAGCCATAGTGGGGAAACCAAAATAGGCCGTTACATGACCTTGATAGAAAGAAGATATACATGACATAGAGATGAAATATCAAGACTATGTAAGTCACCAATAACTACTATCAGCAGCATTAGTCAATCACTGTACAGCTCAACAACCATGTTCTCCTTCTGTTCTCTTTTCTGCAGCTGATCCACCTGAACCAAAAACAGCGTGAGTACTTGAACCAAGAGCTTCTAAAGATATGCAAACAATGCATTATTAGAATATTATCTGCTCTCCTTGAACCTGTGCCAGATGGTCTCTGTCAGACCCAAATTAGACAAACTTCAACCAGAGCCTGTCCCTACTGATATCCATCAAACCTCCAAATTAGCATATACGCGACTGTATCTACAGAAACATGCGTATATACGTGGATACTACTCATGGAACTCGTGTACAACCACTTCCAGATAAACAACCTATAACAAAGTATGTCTGCATCAATTCATCCCTTTGAACAGAATTCTGCATATGTAATACAGAGTCATTCACATTATATCATGTGTGAAACCACCATAGCCATTTCATCAAGATATACATGATTCAAGTATCATTACTTGGGAACATCTGCATTAATCAATATATGAAAGTATCAACCTATCATCATATAGATAAGAACACATCATCATGTCTCCAACAAAGCAACTTTGAGTAGTCATCCATGTATCAGCACTATGTATCTTGAGCTCAAGATCTTTTTTCAAGGCTTCTTTATATCATCAACTTCAACAATCCTCATCCACATGAGCACCAAGAACTATAGGAATCCTGCATCATAACTATATTATATGATCTTTATGCATATGACGATAGCAGCATATGCGAGACTCATCATGAAGTTGTGTATTCAAGCTTTGTACTTCTCCTTATCCTTATGAAGATCACCATGTAAGCATCATATATGCATCATCTAAGAATCAATCCACAAATATGATCTGAACATCTACTATGTAACCCCAAGAATCATTTGGACAACTCATAACCACATCATAGTAAGATATATCATTTAGCCATATAAACATCATCACCAAGGACTATTAACCATAATGCCAACCATGCAGTATTAAATGCATATGCTCCCCCTCAACCTGTGCCATCTGTTAGATCTTTTTCTTGAGCCTGTCCCTACTGCATTTCTTCAGATAATCATATACGGGACTGTGCAGTATCCAACTCGCGTATATACGCGACTTCCCTTTAAGAAACTTGCGTATGAGATTCAGGACACTGAAGTTTTATACTTTCAGCTCCCTCTGAGTCTGTTATGTCTGTGTTGTGCTGTGTCTGAGTACATTGTGCTATGCCACATCTTTCTGACTGTACTTCATTCTTCTTCCATATCTTCAAGTGTGATGATGTTTTCTCCTTTTGGTGTGATTTCTGTACTTTATTCCTGCATTCCTTTGCTATATTTCCAATCTTGTTACATGCATAACATCTTACATGTTTCATATTCCTCCTGTAGCAATCAGTAGCTTTGTGACCAAACATATTTCAAGCAAAGAAATATCCATTAAAGTACCTGGAATGTGATGATCTTTCTAAGTGATGATCTTGAACCATTCTTCTTCTGCATCTAGCTGCAACATGTCCAAGATTATGACATTCATAACATTCAATATTATTAAATGGCCAATTATTACTTCCATAGTTAGGAGTAAAAGTTTTTCTTTGAAGAATCTCTTTCTTTGATTGTTGACCTCTCATCTCTCTCATCTCCTTGTTGATCATTTTAAATTTCTCTCTAGAGTTCCTTACCTCACCTTGTGAACTAGATTCACCTTCAACAGTTTCATGGAAACCCAGACCAGTCTTGATGGCAGGAGACCTTTGACTACTAAGAATATCATCCAAGGCTTCAGTACTATTTTGAAATCATAACAGTTTATCCTTTTCTTCTAATTTACCCTTTAAGATATTTACCTCAATCTGAAGTTGTTCTTCCTTTTCCAGACATTGCTTCTTCAAGATTTCTTCATACTTTCTTCCTTCTTCCATTTTTTGCCTTAGTTTGAGAATCTCATTTTCTTGTTCTTCATTCAAATACTGCTGCATTTGACGAATTCTGAAGGCACATTCTAGCTGAGATTTTAAGCTGATAACTTCGTTTACCTGTTTTTCAATAGCTTGGAGTAGATCTTTATTCTGCTTCTTTGATTCTTCAAGATATTGTTTTAGCGAGCGGATCGTGGCTTCAAGACTTTCATAGTAACTGGATCTATCTCTGAGTTTCTTGATGGTTGTGCTTCTTTCATTGACTTCATCTCTTAGTGATGTTACTTCATCCTGCAACTTTTGATATTTGTCCTTGAATAACTTCCTTACCTTGTTTCCTTCCTCTAGTTGGGCTTTTAGTTTGGTAGCTTCTTCTTTGAAGTCACATTCCCTTTTGTTCAATAGATCTTGTTGATCTTTGATTTTATCTGAAAGCCTTTTAAATTCTGCCTCTATTTGACATCTTCCTTGTTCACCCATAAGAGCAAATTCAGTTGTTTCTCTATCACTTTCATCTTTTCCAAATGGATAGATAGTTGGAACATCAGAGGATAGCAAATTCATACCTGAGAGTTCATATTCATTCTGAAATGATTCTGAATCTGAAGAGCTTCTTACACCTAATCCCCAATCGATTCTCCCACTATCAAGGTTCTTCTGAGATGTCTTCTTCTGCTTATGTGCTTTCTTCTTAAGCTTCTTTCCCATTGTTCCACGGATCTCCTTTAAGCGATCAAGCCTCTACCAAAGGACCGGCTCTGATACCAATTGTTGGAAATAATACTGAGAGGGGGGGGGGGGTGAATCAGTATTATCAGATCAATAAAAAATTTTCATTTCCATACTTAGATACATATACCCTACTTCATTCAAAGGAACCTGCATGTATACGCAATTGTGTCTAATGCAACTAGCGTATATCCAAAATACTTATGATTCAGTTAATCCATTAAATGTTGATCTTTAGTTAGTGCATCAAAACTTCATTAACCATATGAACAGTAAGCAGGTGCAATAAAACAGAACAAATCATCACACACAAGAAGCACACATGAACACCATGATATAAGGTGGAAACCCAATGTGGGTGAAAACCACCTACTGCAAGTCGTCTCTATCTTCTTTCAATAAGATACTTCATTTTACAATATTTTGTACTGGTGCAGTCTTTACCAGTACGCGGACTTCTACCTGTAGAAGGCTACAACCCTCTCTTGTTTTCTAGACTCTCCTGAATGGGAGCTACAACCCCCTTAGCTCTTGTACTAGTTGATCCATTTACTAGTACGTAGGTGCCTGCCTATTGAATGCTCGAATCTTCATTCCTTCTCCAGCTGCTACCGGAAGGGAGCTACTACCCCCTTTGCACTTGTACTAGCTAATGTACTAGTACGTAGGCGCCGACCTACAATCTCCTTTCACCCTCCAGGGACCACATTTCATACATTTTCAGACTGGATACTCCTGAAGCACAACACAATAATCTAAAGGCCACGTGTCATCAAATTTTCATACAGGACCCATAAATATCATTGAGGCACAAAACAATCAATACTAGCATCATCAATTTCTGAATCACTGAAACACTGAAACCCTGTCAACAACACAGTCACCAAAACACAGAGCAGACACAGAACTCTGCAATAACAATCAGACCCATCTGCAACTTCAAATATCATACTTTACAATGTATACACTACTACGATGAATCAAACCCGCGTACATACGCACTTTTTCCAGGTCCAACCCGCGTACAGATCTAAAAATATTTTCTTGTAACTTTGCAGCTATACCAGACATCAGTCATACTCATATCATTTATAGAACATTACGTGCGTCAGTATGCATATCTAGAATAAGCATTATCAACCATATAAAGATAGTTCATTTCAAACCATTTGATCCCGATCTCTCCTTAGATCTTGTTCTCCATCAACCGGTGAGATCCCTTCTTAGCTCAGATCAAGCAATGCATCATCAACCCATAACTTGCATAATGGATCTGATCCTTCCTCAAATATTCAAGTCTTTTTCGATGTCCTTTCCTAATGATCTTCTTCTCCTTTTATAGTCTTAGGCCTTGCTCAATACCATGGTCCAAAACCATAACAAACCAATACCATGGACGCAATACTTGGGATCAACACGTCTGACGAGGTACCATGGTCCAAAACCATATGTTAGAATACCAAGGACTAACTACCATGGACCAAAAGTAAGTTCTCCAACATATACACGCTTTTCCTTGCATAAAAGTGCGTGTATACGCATACGCACCTTTGTAACGTCTGACCTGCGTGTATACGTGGCTTGGTCACGATGAACCTGCGTATATATATTTTCTCTTCATACTTGTAGTTTGATCATCAAATCCTTGCTGCTGACCTGCTGCACTATGATCTGTCATCTGTGTGATTTTCCATCAAGGACAACACTTGTCTCATAATTCCAACACTTTCTCTAACTAGAAATCATCTGAGTCTCATGAATAAGGATTCACGAAGTTTATATATGAACTAAAACTGTAGAAAGTGCCTTAAACCTCATCACATAGCTTTTTAGATGTAGACTCTTGGTTCTAACATTCCCCAATACTACCTCAGGTGAGACCGTAGCCTGCGTTACGCGCGTTGTTGCTGAAAGTGTCGATAGTGTAGGGCTTTGTTGGTTAGCACAAGTAATTCTCAACCTGGGTCCAAGCCCCCTCAAGCCAAAAAGAAGCACCTTCGTCAACAATTGTGTGACACACATTCTTACAAAAATCCTTCAAAATGATTTGAAAGGGATTGAAGAAGGAATATGAGGCTCTCTCAATCTACTCCAATAAAAGGAAATGACTTCAGTACTTGGAGACTTTTTGATGGAAACAATTAAAATGCCCCCATGTGTAGAAGAATCTGAAGTAACAAGAAGAACCTGAGTGGTATTAAGTTCACTCTCCAAAGGGAGAATGGGACTGACTAAATGTGGAATTGGGTCCACCACTTAATCAACTAATGGTTCATCAACTTGAGTGATATGTGTTTCACTCTCCAATGGAAGAGGGGAATTGACTGTACTTGCAATTAGATCAATCACATTGTCAACTAACATTATCTTGGTATAATGTTTATGCTAACTAGTGGGAAGTTGTTGTTGAGAAATGGTAAGCTTTTCCATCAATTTCGAGGCTTCATCCATATGAGGTCAATGGTGACTTAGATGAATCCCTTTGCATAACCTAAAAGGAAACCTAACTTTACCCTTTTTCCAAGGAACCTGACAATCACTGCTCGATGGATCAAGAGTAAGTTGATAAGAATTTTTTGGCCACACTTGTAGCACCTTTAGAATACCAGGATAATCAGTAATAAGGTGGCCACCATGAAAATGTTGGGAATGGAATTTTAGCTTGTGGTTCCTTTTGGACGATTCCTCAATAATTTCCATACTCAAAGCTGGTTGGTTGACTTATTTCTTACCTTGATTTCTCTTCTTCTTTTCCCCTTTCTTCTTCTTCTTAGTCACCTTATTACTAGCATCAAGGCTTTTACCAAGCAAAGAATAAGAAAGGGAGGAATACATTTTAGGTGAAGAAGGTAAAGGGTCGACAAACGGTTGGTGTTGTTGAGATAGAGGACTTGGTTAGTGTGGTACAGTTTGAGTATTTGGGACTAAAGAAGTTGAAAGCAACCGCATCGGTAAACCTATCATGAATCGAGGAAGTGACAACGTAGCCATATAAGGAGGACTGACATTTCCAATATTAGGAAAAGGACTAGGTTTCTCATTAACAAGGATTTCTTGATCGGTAACTTCTAGAATTGTTTCCATTAGATTCAAATCAAATAAGTTTGATTAAGAATTTAAATCATATTCACAATCCACACCTAAGGTTTGTAATAACACACACTACTAAATCTAAGGAGTCAAACCATGAAAACAAACTTTTCATAGTGAAATCACAAGTTGGTGATCAAATCCAACGTCACAATGATCAATGTGAACAGTGAATAAACATAAAGTAGGTGGAACTAGTTACATTGACAACTTGCTTAATGAACATGAATTGGTTCAATTAATCTTCACTTATGCCATCTCGAGTGAAGAATACCCTCCAAAAATGTCCAAGTGAGTCAAGACAATGTATGTTCCAACTACAGAAAAGAATTCCCCTTCGCCATCACCTTGGGTAATATCCATAAAATTATGGTTTCTAAGGTTACCACTTAAGACATTTTAACCTGGGGGGATAGTTGCAGATCGAACGTACACGCAAGGGCAGAGTAACAAACCTCAATAACCTTGAAAGTTCTTAAACATGGTTAATATGAGGTTTACTTCAACGTGACTCCCAAGTACCTTTCGACACCATTTTTAATATGTAAAATCACTCTATTATAACCAATGAAGTGGGGTCGATCACTCCACTAGGTCCAATATGATCTCGTGATTAGCTCCCGTGTAAGATGAGCTTCCCAGAGCCAAATTATAGTAAATGGATTTACTCCCTATCGCAAGATTCTAACGTTTGTTCACAACTTTGGAAAGTTAACTCACTTCCCTATTCCAAAGCCCTACAACCTCATCTAATGTAGGTGGAAAAGAACCTTAACATAATAAAATTCTAGATTGATTTTATAAGCATTATTTTTAAGGTTGTTATTTACTCAAGTGGTTTATGGACGTGAAATCTATGGTGTTATGACCTGAATCAAAACTTTAATGAAATCAAACATGATTTTGTGATATTTTCATTTCAATGAAGTATAACTAATGTAAAGAGAGAGGTGTTTCTTTTAAATATTTACTTCAGAAGGCACAACTTCTAATTTTCAAACAAAAGCAAGTTGATTTCACTTTTATAACTAACCCAACATCAAATTGACTATGAAACTTCTTTCAACACATAACGCCCAAAATTTTCAAAATGCAAAGAGAAATTCAACAATTTTTTTTCAAATGAATGTTATGAATATAATATTGCCAAAAGTGATTTCTATGATTCTTAAATATTCGCAAAACAAAAACTTTTGTTTCAATTTCAACAAAAGATACACCTTATAACGAAAAAAACTTTTACTTTGAAAAAACTCAATTTTCAATAATTGAATAATTCTCCACAAAGAGCTAAATAAAAGCATTCAATCTGATCTTCTAAAAGAAGAAATACAAGAAGACATAAAAGCAACAATCACAAACACTTCTTTTGATGAATCAACATACAATTCAGGCAAAGCCTCTAACCCTAATTTTCAAAGATAAGAATACTTCAAAAAGACAGTACAAAACACTCAATGAAAATGACAAAGACTTTCTGAAGGTATAAATAAGTGTAATCAAGCATAAAAACCAATGTTCCTGGAGTTAGTGCAGGGAAAACTCCATTTTTTGAAAATTCCAGGGATGTGCGCATGCAATAGTTCAATCTAGTGTGCATACGCATTGCCGCTAAAGGATCAGTGCGTATAAGTACGATTTGTGGCTAAATTTAAAGTGCGCACATTGAGAAACTTTTAGAAAAAATAAAAATAAGCCAAACAAATAAGAAAATCCAGACTTTCAATATCTTTCAGACACTCAGACAGGGCTATGAGAAAATCTTCAAAAGTCAAAATAAGGAGGTGATAGAGAACGAGGTATTCCCTAGTATGGTCGCCAATTTATTAAGTGGACCAATCCTTCTTGTAGACATGATGGATCTCCCTAGATCTCAAATGAAACCTAGTAACGAAAAAGAAAAAAACTACTACCTTTCCTTAGCTTATGACTGATTGAAACAAGTAATATGTGAAGAATCATTTATCAATTTAATGAAGTGCATGCTGAGGTACTTTCAGTGCCTTCCACAACCAGCTTCTCCTCGATGCTTTAGAGGCCCTTCAAAAGTTTTCTACGACTTCTCCGTGATGCTCCAAAATAGATCTACATAGACATAAACTTACAAAAAGATCAAAGGATCTAGCATAAACAATCAAATGAAAATGAAGTTCTTAACTCGGCATAAATCATAAATTGAATCAATAACCAGCTATAAACCATGTGAGTGATCAAGGAATCTCACAAATAATATCATAATAAACATGATTAGGAAAGAACAATTTATTTTTATTGAATTAAAAGGAGAGAAAGTTTACAACCTGATTACCTTGATGTCGAAAGCCTCTTCCCATGATCTCCAACCTTATCCTTTGGTGAGAAGCCTTCTAGCACCATTTATGCAACATAAGCCTACCTTCAGTGGTCCTGCTCAACCCGCTGGCATGTGCTTGATTTATAGGACAAGAGGATGGAGTTTGGGATCATCTTCCTAAGGGATGAGATCAAGAAATGGTGGGAGAGGGGATCCTCAAAGAGAAGGAATTAGCTTCATGATGAGAGGGATCAGTGTTGAGTAAGCATCAACTCGAAGTTGTTAGTTGGGAAATATTTGACTAACAAAGTTTATAAACTTACTCTTTATTTTTTTCTTGCGTTGATTTATGTGCGCAGACCATATTGTAAGACAAAACACACTTTTGCATTGACTTTAATGGTCAAGTCTGCATATCTAGAGAAACTGGCTAGGGAACTGTGCAGGTAATAAAAAATAGGTTTTTGGGCCTTGTAATCTAGAAATTTCATTCTCTTGGGGATTATTTATGTTATGACCTTGCAAGAGGATGCTTTGGAACACTTTGATGGATAGCAAAAGATCCATACTGATAGTCATTTATGTATTGCGACAAAATGGTGTGTAGCAGTTTCGTGAGCTATAATATGAGGAATTTTTCAATATGCACATGTTCCCACAAATGTTGAATGTAGCCCTTAATTAGACCGTGTTTTTACTTCAAATTTGGGGATTGTTGTAGGATTAGGAAAATTAACGCCCAACTCTACACAATTGCCAAGCACCCATCGCCCCCTACCCTAGTGGTTTTATGGTTGATCCGCTCAGACATGCCCTTGGTCCAGGTCTATTGGTTGATACAACTCCTGTAGTATTTCTTAAGTCGCGTCCTCTGACATCCCCCATAGCACGTTCCAATAAGAGCGGGAGAGGCCCTATTTCTCCTATCCACCTATGTACATTTGCAAAGAATCAATGGGTGGTGTTCCTAAATCCTAGTCATAATGATCACTAACAAAAATATGAAGACCTCTTTCTCTGAATTAAAGCTTACCTATTTTAATTATTTTAACTTCTTCTTCTTCTTCTATGTAATATACATGATCATTTTATTGATATCCTTTTTTAGTCTCAAATATTTTATATTGGGATGTTTTTTGATAGTAAAAAAATGTATTATTAAAATAACAAAAACTATATTCTCTTTTATATATGTTTTAATAATTTTTTCTTATTTGTTTTTTTGGATGTGCGCTCAAACGGACTGAGCTCTGGAGCAGCCATGAAACCCTAGTTGCGCCTCGGCACCTCTGCGCCCTTGCTGCTCTGCGGCCTGTGGCTTTGGGCCCTCCGCCCCCTTCGTTGTTGAGCTTCTACAGTCATGTGCACACGTCCTCTGCTGGGTGGGAAGATTAAGTCGGGCTCGCCCTCATGGAGGCCATGAGCTTGCCCTAAACTGGCCTGCCTTCATCTGCTGAAGCATTCTCTCGGCTCTTGGCCGGCTTGCCGCAAAAGAAGAAGAGCGAAGCAGCCAAGTTTTTCAAGAGGCTAGAAGACATTCCTGAAATCTCGCTATCGCTAGAGACCCCGATTCAAGTTGCCCTCTCCCTAGCTGAGCGGGCTCTCATTGCTAGTTCACTGGTCTATGGCCTTCTCCTAATTCCACTGATTCCTAGGTAAACAAGAACTAGGCTCCTCTGATCAAGAGCAGTGTCACCTATTACTTCTTAGGACGAGGCTTTTTCCTCTTCGAATTCACCTCAAAGGAGGACAAGGATCTGATCTTTCAGAATGGCCCCTATTTCATGGGCCCCAGGGATTGTACCTCAACCGATGGATGCCGGATTTCGACCCTACAGTCGATGTCCCCTCGGTTGTCCCTGTATGGGTCAGACTTCCTAAGCTCCCAGTCCATTGCTAGAACTAGGATTTGCTGAAACACATTGGAAATGCCCTTGGGAAATTTATAGATAGGTAAAACAGCAAAGATCAATATGACTATGCTTGTATCTGCGTAGAAGTAGACCTAGAGGTGGGTCTCCTGAAAGCCATCAAAATCAAAGTAGGAAACTAGTCCCATTTGCAGAAGCTAGACTATGAGAAGCTGCCTTTCAAATGCCGAAAATGTCATGTCTACGGCCACTTCACCAGAGGATGCCCAACTAATGTGGAACCAGAAAAGGGTAAAGAAGAAGTTTGGAATCAGGTCAAGCATACCAGGAAAATCCAAAAGCAGGTTCGCCCAAATGGAAGAGGTCCTCAGGCCCCACCTCAGCAACCCCCTCCCAGAAAGGATCATGAAAACAAATTCACCCCTCTAAGCTCACAAATAGAGGAAACTCAGGAACCAAAAAATCGAAAATCAACCTCACCCTCTAAAGGCACCCCCAAAGGTTCTAGAAACAGAGTTGAGCATGCTGGAAGTGGTGTTCCAGTAATAGAGGCAATGGCTGAAAGTCGTGTTCCAGCAATTGAAATGGCAATGGCTGAGAGCTCCAAAGGAAACACTGTCGCAACAGAGGATGAGAAGCATGAATCGGAATGCTTGTAGGAAGAAGGGGAAATAGTAGAATGCCAAGCTTCGATAAGGAGATCCACAAGAGGCCGCAAATCTGATTGGGAAAACAGAGAGCAGGAAACTTTCAAGGATAAGCTTCAAGGTAGCCAGCCAACCCTTGAGAAGCTCCTAGCATCAAAAGAAAAGATGGCGAGAAATCAGCCCCAAGGCTCCAAGGGAGCCAACCAGAAATACAAATGATGAAGATAGTCTCCTGGAACTGTAGAGGTATGGGGGGCCTGGGACCTACTGGACATCAAGCCAATCTATGGTAAGTACACTTGGACTAACAAAAGAATTGGTCCTAGCCACATTGCTGCTAGATTGGATAGATTCTTAATTCAAAGCTCCTTCCTTCTTGGATTAGAGGCTAGAGTTCATATCCTCCCATGCAGCACTTCGGATCATAAACCCATTAAGCTGGAACTGATGTGTTGGGTCCCTATAATACTAGTGATTACCCCATTACTATTATAGTTATACCCCTTATTTATATTCTTGTGCCCCTATTACCCCCATATTGTTATTTTTGTGCCCCATAGAATCCCTCTATTGTTATTTTTGTGGCTTTATATTATTATTGTTAGGTCGGCTAGATTATATTGTGACTCCTTAGACTCCTATATATAGAAAGGAGGTTTTGTCATTTGAATCATCAAAGAATTTTTCATTTATGTAATGTAAAGGAGGTTTCCCCCTCAAAGAGGCTGAATTCTAAGGCGTTGATCTATCTTTTCTATCTTTTCTTGAGTTGGTTTCATAACATTTGGTATCAGAGCTTTGGATTCTAGGGTTTCGCTGCTCCAAACAGGTCATCGTGGAATTTTCGCTATAACATTTTTTCTCTGACGTTTCAGAAGTCTCCAAGAAAACCCATTTGAGACGAACTCGCGCTAAACCTTGGGTCCGAATTTCATAGCTTTTCGTGCGATATTTTCGGAGATATGATTTGAGGAATTTGGTCTTTTTGCAGACTCCTGAATTACATTCAAAACCGGTGACCTAGGGAAAATTGTCATAATTTTCTCTCTGGGAATCAGATTGAAATTTCATAAGAAGGTATAGAAAGAGAACGGACTTTAGTTTCTTGTATATCTTTTTTAGAACCAAATATCGAAAATTGTACACGTGGCACTTCATACAACTTCTCTCTTCTGGAAAGGTCTATAATCAGGTCATCTTGGGAGATTGTGCATAACTCTTTCTTGGAGAATCTAATTTGGATCAGACGGGTGGCATTGGAAAGAGGACACAGAGAGCTACTATAGGTCAAAAATTCAGAACTAGATGATTGGAAAGTACAGAGATACATCAGAGGCAATATCGAGCTCCTACAAAGTGAAAAAAGGTGTGTAGATTTTTTTAAATTTTTGCTTAAGCTTGGTTTGAAAATTTATTTTGAAGGAATTCAAAGGGCATAGTAGAGCATTATTATCGGTAACTGATGCCCCGAGGAAAGAAAATGCAAACACCTAGTAAGGAACCTGAAAGCTCTAGCATGACTCATGAAGAAGAGGAAGAAATGCTACATGATATATCAAAATTACAAGAACAAGTACAACAAATGTCACACTCACAAAAGTTAACAGATGCTACGATAAATGGTGTGGAAGCTAAGATAAATGGCATGGAAGCTAAGATGAATGGCATGGAAGCTAATATGGACAATTTGAAGATAGATTTGAACACAAATTTGAAGACAGGCATGGCAGATTTGACAAATTTTCTACAAGAAATACTTACTAATGGTGAAAAGGTAGTAAAGGAAACTCATGATGAGAACAAAAGAAATGTTAATCATGATTCCATAGATGCTAATGTTGGATCGAAGAATCACCATATTCCAAAAATCGATATGAGGAAGTTTGATGGCAAGGATCCCGCCACATGGATATTACAGATGGAGCAATTCTTCGATCTCAATAATGTGCAAAATGCACAAAAGGTACGTATGGCAACTGTATATTTGGAACCAAATCAGTTTGTATGGTATCAATGGCTTTGTTCTCGTAAACAATTTATCACTTGGGCAATTTTTACGGAAGAATTGATAGCACATTATGAGGATACAAAAAGCAACACTTTTTTTAGCCAATTGATAAGTCTCAAACAAAAGGGTTCAACAATGGAGCACATTGAGGAGTTCCAAAAATTGAACATAAGGGTAAAAGATATTCCAGAGGAGCATACGATTGATGTGTTCATAGGGTCTTTAAAGGATAATATCCAACATGATGTTCGCCTTTGGGAACCTGATTCATTAGAGAAGGCATTCAGGTTAGCAAGAAAAATGGAAAGAAAAATTATGGCAACTAGGAAGCATACCACTCACAACAATAAAGACGGAAGTGTTGTTGCCCCTAGTCTTCCACAACCTACAGGGTTGACACCACAACAATTGGAATAAAAAAGAGCAAAAGGGCTTTGTTACAATTGTGATAGCAAATACACAAAAGGTCATAAGTGTGCTGAGAAGAAATTATTCTACATAGATTGTGAAGAGGAAGAAGAAAAGGAGCAAGAAAGGTCAAAAGAAGAGGATATATTCCAGGAACAAAGCCTAGATGAAGAACAAATAAATCCGACCATATCTTGTAATGCATTGGCGGGAATTACCACTCCTCAAACCATCAAGATAGAAGGACAAATCAAGAAGAAAAAGGTAATAGTGTTGATTGATTCAGGAAGCACCCAAAATTTTATTCATTGTAGGGTAGCAAAAGAATTGAATTGCTTCCTATATCCAGCACCAGAGTGTCAAGTGATGATTGCAAATGGAGGAACAATAAATTTCTCTGGAAAGTGCCATAATATCAAGCTATCCATGGGAGAATATGTATTGACTAGCCCAATGCTTTCCATTCCAATGGGAGGTGCCGATGTTGTACTAGGAGTCCAATGAATGGTGGTATAACACTTCCTTCCATACAGCAACAAAAATGACCCCATTTATGGCACTTTATGGGTATCAACCACCATCCATCACATCATATTTAAGAGAAAATTCTAAGGTTCAGGCAGTGGAACATCCCATCGAACATCAACAACAAGTCCTCCAACTCTTAAAGGATAACCTCGTGTTGGCACAAAATAGAATGAAACAACAGGCAGATCAACATCGCAGTGAAAGAAGTTTTGATGTAGGTGATTGGGTATTCCTACAGCTACAACCATATAAGCAAATGTCCCTGAAGCAAGCTAAGAAGGATAATAAGCTATCACCAAAGTATTATGGTCCGTACAAGGTGTTGCAAAAGATTGGTACTATGGCATACAAATTGGAGCTTCCTGTAGCTTCTCGATTGCACCCAGTTTTCCATGTTTCATGTTTAAAGAAGGTTATAGGCGACAAACTCCCATTTCAAACAATATTGCCAGAACTTGACGAGGAAGGAAAAATTATTTTGGAACCGGAAGCAGTCACAGAAACAAGAACTTGACAGCTACGAAATCGATCAATTTCAGAGTATCTTATCAAGTGGAAGAACTTATCCGCTGAAGATTCCACATGGGAGGATGAGAATTTTATGCAGAAGTATCCAGAATAAATCAAGTGTTGAGGACAACACTTTTTTGAAGGAGAGGGGCATGTTGGGTCCCTATAATACTAGTGATTACCCCATTACTATTATAGTTATACCCCTTATTTATATTGTTGTGCCCATATTACCCCCATATTGTTATTTCTATGCCCCATAGAATCCCTCTATTGTTATTTTTGTGGCTTTATATTATTATTGTTAGGTCGGCTGGATTATATTGTGACTCCTTAGACTCCTATATATAGAAAGGAGGTTTTTTCATTTGAATCATCAAAGAATTATTCATTTATGTAATGTAAAGGAGGTTTCCCCCTCGAAGAGGCTGAATTCTAAGGCATTGATCTATCTTTTCTTGAGATGGTTTCATAACATTCAGCTTGACCTAGGTCCAATTCCCTTCAGATTCAGCCTGCTCTAGACTAATGAACCGAACTTCATGCATTTAGTTAAGGACATCTAGTTGCAGCCGGTAAAAGGCTCCCCCTTTTTTGTCTGGGAGGAGAAGCTCAGAAGAGTGAAAAGGGATCTAAAAAGCTGGGCCAAAACTCTGCCCAATCCAGCAAATGAAAGAAAAAACCTTCAACACAGTCTGGAAAATCACCACCTCCAAGCTGAAACAGCTGACATAACTAAAGTGTTTCTAGATAAAGAAGCCCAGCTCCAACAAAACTTCCACAAGGCTTGTCTAGCAGAAGAAGAGTACTGGAGACTTAAGTCTTGCAGTCTTTGGCTTAAAGCAGGGGACGGGAACTCTTCCTTCTTCCATAAACAAGCCCAGGCAAGGAAATGTACCAACTCCATTTCTGAAATCAAAGATGGCACTATTACTCTCAAAGACAATGCAAGCATCAAAAAAGCTACCTCCCTTCACTTTAAAAGCTTGTATAGTGAAGATAAAAATTTGGACCAAAGCTCTATATGATTGACGTGGTTCCCTCCCAGATCATTGTTGAAATGAATCACCTTCTTGAAGCTAATGTCACTAAGAATGAAGTCAAGGATGCCCTCTTCACCATGGACCTGGACAAAGCCCTTGGACTAGCTGGTTTTATAGCCAGATTCCTCCAATCTTGCTGGCAGATTGTGGAAAAGAATCTATACAAAATGGTTATTAAGTCCCAAGCTTGTCAGAAAATTGGAGGCAGCACGAACTCTGCTTTTCTGGCTCTCATCCCCAAAGAGAAAGGAGCCAACACTTTCAACAGGTTTCATTCGATATCGCTATGTAATATTAGTTACAAGTTGATTACTAAAGTCATTACTAACAGACTTAAGCTCATCCTCCCCAAAGTAATTTCGGAAAGCTAAGGAGGATTCATTCAAGGGAGACAAATAATGGACAACTACATGCTCGTCCAAGAGGCAATCCACTCAAGTATGAGTCTGAAGGAAAAAGGTATGCTTGTCAAGCTTGATTTAGCAAATGCTTTTGATAGAGTCAAGCATAGTTTCCTGCTGAAAGTCTTACACAAATTTGGATTTGGCGAGAATTTTGTAAACTAGATTCGGGCCTGCATTTCGGAGCCTTGGATCGCTCCATTAGTAAACGGTAGAATTGTAGACCTTTTCAAAGCCACGAGAGGGCTCGGGCAGGGGTGCCCTCTCTCACCCCTTCTTTTTGTTCTTCAAGAATCTGTCCTCAGCTTCTATTTAGACAAAAAAAAATGATGGACCCATAAATTGTTGGGCTCTGTATAGCAAGAGGTTTTAAAAACATCAATCATGCCCTCTTTACGGATGACACCTTGTATGAATATCAAGAAAATTCCTACGGAAAATGTGAAAAGAATCCACAACCACATAAAACACAACATGACAAATACAAGAAAACTAATGCCCATAAAAAAACGCAAACAATAAAGAATACAGTCCAAAAAGAAAGACCTGTGGGACTTTTAAGTTAACAATTTTGTAACTAGAAAAACAAACCAGATGAGGTAATAATACTACACAACAAAGGGACATCTACCATATTAACAGATAGGCTGAAGGGATCCCTGATGAGTTGAAGAATAATTGGAAGGGCCAAGAAGGTGCAATGAACAATCATGCTAGAAAGGATCAGAATAAAGATCATTTGATGGATTGTCAGAGATTTCATCAAAATGTCTTATTGCTAGTGGACTATATTACAATGGAAACTTCAGGATCAGCCTTTTCTATAAAATCTATCATTAGTGCGACTTAATTAAAAAGTTCTTAATAATAAGAGAAACTCACAGGATGTCTAAAAGCACAGGTAGGATTTAGACAATTGCCCTCAAGCCAGTACCAGCAATCTATGGGATTGATCCTGGCACTTTCACTGTGCCGATATTCACAATAATTACCCTGCAGAAAGACAAAAGCTCTTAGTACATTTCAAGGTTTTTATGAGCAAATGTAACACTAAGTTACTAACAAAGCTACCTCAATTAAAAACTTAGAACATAGATACCAAGCAATGAAAGTCTGTATAAGCATGGTATAGTTACAATCACTAGGATTTTACAACACGCAAACAAATCACTTATAAATAACCAATATTTTCAAGCATCCATTTTATCCTGCAAATTACTAGTTTCAAATTGTATATAATTCTGTTTCATTTTGTCCACCTCTATAACGATGACTGATCCGGATCTTGGGAGGAGGCCCCCAAGATCTAAAAGATTGAAATGGATCTTGGGGGGAAAGACCCCCAAGATCTGAAAACTTTCATTGCTAGAAGAAAAATAAGGAGAATGCCCAATAAACAAAACCACAAAGAAAATTTTATTTAAAATAGTAATGGAAATAAACCAGCTAGGGCGATGGTAGCTTATCCCTGAGAAGAGATGTGGTGGCTACATGCCTCTGAACTGTTCTGGCTACATTGTGGCGGACAATCTGTCCTTTTACAAAATGTGACTTGTTACTTATAGTATTTTTCAGTTACAATACCACGGGTCAATTTCATGGGTGAATGAATACCATGGGTGGATTTTACAATACCACGGGCGGATGCCATTTACAATACCATGGGAAAATTCCATGGGTCGATGAATAATATGGGTGGAAGAGTACCATGGGTTGATGCCATTTTCCATTCGGATCATTCCTCCCTCCTTAAGAAGCAATGGTCCCCATTGCGTAAAGTTCCCTCCTGTGAAGCCTTTGTGGAATATGAAGAGCCACTAAAGATAAGGGTTTTATGTGGTTAACCCAAAACCATGATAAATGAAGATCCAAGGATAGAGATACCCTGTAATGCTTGTGACCAACTGTGATTCTGACAGTGTGCGGCCTAGCAAATGGACTTCAATGACAATGACTTTATGTGGTTGACCCATAACCATGATGTTGGTTGCTGATGAAGTAGAAGGTGCCTACATAGATTGGGGTGGGAGGGAACGTCTCCAAATAACCCAAGTTGAATGCTGCTATGTTGAAACTGATGAATGTGAAGCAGGTGCCTACTAAAGTGGGGTGGGAGGGCACGTCTCCAATGGAAACCCACTCCGAATGCTGCTCCAAAGTTAAAATGGACATAACTCGGCCAATATAACTCCGAATATTTATTATAACCTATTTTTAGAAGCAGAAGGATCATTTTGCATCTTCCCATGAGTTGGAAATCCCTATCTGGACACTCTGAGATCTCAGATTCACGCTGCAACAATTCCGCCGTCACAAAAATTCTGATAAAATAGCTGATTTTAAATCAGCGATATCTCTCACATCCGGACTCTGATTTGACCCATTTTTTTTTTGAAATTGGGTGATTTTTCGAGAGGAATCCAGATCTGGTATTTGTTTTTGTAAATTTTGTACCAAATTTTTCAGATCCGATCTACAAAGTCGCCGCCCAAAAAAAATTCCTGCAAAAAAAAATGAAAAAAGGAAAAATTCTTCCTGCTTGACCCAAGAAAGTGCTCTGTGGAGGTTGTAGCACATGCCTGAAATTTGTTGAAAATTGTTGCAAAATTTGAAACTGAAATATGCATCAAATCCTCATTCCCATGGAATCATAACCTGCTCTGATACCACTGATCCGGATCTTGGGAGGAGGCCCCCAAGATCTAAAAGATTGAAATGGATCTTGGGGGGAAAGACCCCCAAGATCTGAAAACTTTCATTGCTAGAAGAAAAATAAGGAGAATGCCCAATAAACAAAACCACAAAGAAAATTTTATTTAAAATGGTAATGGAAATAAACCAGTTAGGGCGATGGTAGCTTATCCCTGAGAAGAGATGTGGTGGCTACATGCCTCTGAACTGTTCTGGCTACATTGTGGCGGACAATCTGTCCTTTTACAAAATGTGACTTGTTACTTATAGTATTTTTCAGTTACAATACCACGGGTCAATTTCATGGGTGAACGAATACCATGGGTGGATTTTACAATACCACGAGCGGATGCCATTTACAATACCATGGGAAAATTCCATGGGTCGATGAATAATATGGGTGGAAGAGTACCATGGGTTGATGCCATTTTCCATTCGGATCAATGACTAACTAAATAGTCACAAAATAACAGCACATAGCAACCAAATAAAATTCAAAGACAATAACAAGAAAAATAAGTTCATTATAACCACAATCAAGCAACTTCTGAAAATATTCCAGACACTTAACACTCCTGAGATGCATGAAAAGAGTCTATAGGACCTAGATAATGCAAGGGCCACACAATTTCCACTGAAGCATCCACTTGGGTTAGCCTCTATGTTTTGGATGATTACACAATAGATAAAATTGGCCAGCACTTATCAAAAATTCCATCCAGCCAGATAGTCGATCCTCAATCCTACTTTATATTTTCTAAGCACAACCAATAACTCCACGAGGATAACATGATCCCTATTTAGCAAATACACCGGCTGCCCACTCAAATGGATGGTACCTATAATCATAGCCCTGTATGGATAAAAATTGATGACTACGAGTTACGTTGGCTCTATACATTGATGACAGTTTCTTT
This sequence comes from Pinus tabuliformis, assembly GCA_031772625.1. Classification (NCBI taxonomy): domain Eukaryota; kingdom Viridiplantae; phylum Streptophyta; class Pinopsida; order Pinales; family Pinaceae; genus Pinus; species Pinus tabuliformis. Next base: position 85,265,114 of record CM062806.1, on the reverse strand, counting down.
AGCTTTGCCAAAAATCATTGTACTCTAGTATAGACTAAATGGACACTAGAATTTCCATCATCCAGAAGATGGAATCTTACCCAAGGCATTCACAAAAGTTGTTGCCAACCCACAACTAGTTGAAAATAATCTCCATCATCATAACAAACTTTATGCCCATAATATGCACAAATGGTAACACATGATACATCTCCCAAACCAACGGAGTCCAACTAAAGTCTAATCCGAGATCCTCAATTCTCAACATTTCATACATAAAAAAACTTGTCTGTAATCAGCGCCTAATTTGTTTTCAAACGTCATTTTTAATGCGATAATCTGTTTGTTTTATTTTTTATTTTTATTATTATAAACATATTAATAATTTTAACCAAAGTGATATTCTTTTTGGTCTAGAACGAATGGCGAGCCATTGGAGTTCAGCAGTCTCGTGGATGGGCGCACTATGCCATTCATCGTCCTGAGCCACACATCATGTTATTCAGAAGACCTTTGAATTACCAGCAAAACCAACAGCAACAGGCTGGGGCTCAATCTTAACCTATGGGTCTGAAAACCCAGTGAGTTTTATTGTGGGCAAAGCATATGTCTATTCCATAGAAAAAGACAGAAAGTGAGTACATGACCAAGCCTCTTTATGTGCGCAACATAACCTAACCCCATCATATAAATCCACATGTGAAAAGTATTACAATATTTGAAGAATGCACCTAACCCCATATAAACTAGGTATCTGAGAGATGAAACTATCATTTTGCCCAAATCGTAGAAGACAAACGATATCACCAACATCAGAGGAATCTCTAACAGATTACTGAAAGTCCACCATCCAGCCAAAAAGCAAAACAAATATTTTATTTAACAAAAAAAATAGTGCAAGCTCTGAGTTACAAACATGTATTCATAAGTATCATCAATGTATTTCTCTGAGTACTGAATTTGAGGCATCGTGGTCGAGCGAACTAAAGGCGTGAATGATCTGAACCCAAAGAAAGGAAATAAGGGCCAATGATTCAAATCCATCCATAAATTGCAATTAAACGATACAGTATTTTTACCCACATAATGGAGACTAGCATTTAAGACAAAATAACAATAAACCCAGAAGTAATCCCTGTAAAGCCTGATTAAATATATAAAATGAAGGAATCTGCATCACGTTTTAGCGCAGGAAATGTAAAACAAATGCGACAGAGAATAGACTTACTCCAAACACTTAAGCGATAAAAGCAACACAAGATTTGAAGTATTCAAACTGTGTTAGTCATGCCTTTCATGAATTAACATGAATTCTTAGTCGTAGAATAGGCCTTAAGCCAGGGGCAGACCCTGCATCGCATTAGGTTGACCATAACAAAATATCCATTTTCATAATACACATTATCATCCACCCTTGCTTTCAACAATGTCCATTCACATGTTGCTATTCTTCCCCACTCTATGCCTTACAACTCCATGCCTTATAGCGTTTCCTTTGCAACATAAAATGCAAATGCTAATATAATATATCTTAAATTTAAATAAATTAGGTAAATTGTAATATACCATATAAATATCTTAAATTTTAATTTATTACACATCTTCCGCGTTATTAAAATCTCATTTTTACATTAATGAAATATTGAAATCTTATTGAAAATCATCAACTAAATTCAAATAACACCAAAATTGTCCTAAGTTAACTGTTCAGTAGACTAATATAGCATCTTTGATCCTTCAAATGATACGAATTGTAACCTATTTCAACATGATTTTTTTTTCAGAGAAAAAAAACCAGCATATATTATATTAAGATGATATAATGATATTAATAGCGAAACGATATCCACAAAATACCCGATGATGCAGGATCATTGAAATTGAATGAGAGAATATTTGTGAAAAAGAATCATTAGAACTGTCAATTTGTGGTTCTGTACAAAAATGGATATAGGTGTCTCCCCTTTTACATAAAAGATTAGGACCCTCATCCTTCCGATCTATTAATATGCTAACGAATATATGGTGTTGTCATTTTGATTTCAACACCCAATTTGGATTAGATGCTTTAGTCAACTGTTCTTCTGATGACATTCCGGCTTCACCTCATCCACAGAAACTTGGGAGTTGTATTATCATCACAGTGACATCATCTTGTGATTTTCTGGTTACTGCTACCTCTACAAGCTTTTTGCAGGCAGCTATAATGCCTCCTCTTAATGGTGCCAAATCAGGCTGCTTCTCAACGCAGAAAGGCCTGGCAATGTCCACGGCTTCCTGATTACTGACTTTATCCCACAATCCATCTGATGCCAAAATTAAAAATTCGCAATCAGATGTAATTTCAATCTTCCTAGTGTCTGGTTCAGCCGTTATCCATTCTTTCATGTGCGAATCGCCTATTCCCCTAGATACAGCTAGAGATCCCTGAACTCGCCAAGCTCCCTGCCGGTGATCCACAATTCCACCCAAATTCTCTATCCGTTGTCGCTCGTCCTCCCTTCCAGCTCGATGATCACAAGTAACAGCTTCAGAGGCACCGTTTCTGCTAATAACTGCTCGACAGTCCCCAGCATTGGAAACCACTAAGTTACCATCAATAATTAAAGCAGTGACACAAACAGTACCGCTGCCAACCTCCTGCTTCAAAAACTCTGCATCTGTTGTCAAGTATCCAGCTCTAACGGCCTGTTCGAGAGTGTTCTCTGTTTCATCTCCCAACCCGAGCATAGCATCTACAATATTTTGCCCAATATTTTGGGCAGCGAAAACTGCAGCTTCCCTCCCGCTATGACCATCAAAGACGCCAAAGAAAGCCTGTTTGGAATCACCCAGAACATTGACAATAACGTTGTGGGTATCCTCCATGAATTCTCGCCGCCCCTTTTTGCACGCGACTGCATAATGCAAACCTTCCTCGTTGACCTCCATCGGCTGTAGCATCACTGCGGACATCGCATTCAGGTCCAGCGATTGGAGTGGAATACGTAGCCTCTGCGGCCGTTTCCTATCTAGCGGAGATGAATGGCACTTGCGGGCAATGTGACCATTCTCCTCCGGGACACTGGCACAGACACAAGGAGAGACTACCTTCTTCTCCACCCTTTTGACCTGCTTCTCCTCGCTCTCGCTCTGCAGCAGATTCTCATCTCCGATGGTCAGCATAGACTTCAGCCGAGACTGCACAAAACTGCTCCTAGGCGTCTGGGAGCCATGGTTCCAGGGTGAACCAGACCGTATTTCAATATCACAATCGTGTATAGAACGATGTCTGTAGGAGTCGAAGACAGCTACAGTGCTTTCTGCTAAAATGCTAGCCATGTTCACAATGCTGCCTCTGAAAGTGAAGCTTCTTGTTGCGTCGCTTTGCTTGTACCGAGACAGTGAGCGTTTATATTGCGTTCAAGTAAAATCACATCTAGAATAAGTCAGCTGTTTAGAACTCGCCCAAAAAGAGTGGACGACGGCCCGGTCATAACAAGAAGGAAGATATATTCTTGTTATGCCGTTAACTGTTTAGCTATACCCAGGTGGGACATGACCCAGAAGGAAGATATATTCTTGTTATGCCGTTAGCTGTTTAGCTATACCCAGGTGGGACATGACCCAGAATCAACGTTACCTGTTTAGCTATACCCAGGGGGGACATGACCCAGAATCAACAAACCACCTTCGTTCACCATCCATCAAAAGCAAGATAAGGTGCATTTGGCATGTCCCTTTTTCACCTTCATGTGCTTGCAAAAATCATATATCCCTTTATTCTAGGGGTTCTCACACGCAAGGAAACATTAGTGATTTTCTATCTTGATCTTGTTTGCTTGGTAGGGATATTTAATTAATGGAAAAATATTAAGTTATGATTCATTTGGTTGAATAAGAATAGTTTGATAGGCAATTAATGAGATGGAAAAACATTAAATTAATGATTAGTTTATTGTATAATGTTTAATATTTTGTTAATTTTGATGTTATTGAAATGCTTATTGACTAGCAAGCAATCAATATATATAACAGGTATAATAGTGAAGTAAATTACAAGTTATGACTACTAGTATGCCAAATTAGCAGTTTGTTTCAACTCCTAATTACAACTAGCATGTCAAATTAGCAGTTTGTTTCAGCTCTTGATTAAGGGATTGAGTCAATATCCCTGTCAAGGGAGCACTTTCCAATTAGAGGTAGTTTATACCATATTTGAGGGTTATCATTTTTCACAAGGGCAAACTCTCAAATACAAGGAGAAGGAAAAATTTAGGGGATAAATTTAGCAAATGAATGGAATCACTATACCTTTGGCAAAAAAATATTCACTAATTTCCATAATTTCTAAAAATTATTTTGCCCAAAATTGATAGAATAAAATTATTATAACTTGAAAATCTTCAAAATTGTATATGAATTATACAAAATTATTATAAATTGGAATATTTGTGCAAAAATATTTTTCAATAATAAGGACTTGTAAAATTCGCCAAAGTTTCAAAACTTTGTGACAAATTTACATCCTTAAAATTTTCCATAGTTAAGTACTATGAACATTGTTAGGTTAGTTAGTTTCTTATCAAATAATATCTAAATTGCACAATATACTATTCATTTGTTATAAATAACCATTTTTCAGCCTTCCCTATTAAAGTAGTTCTTCCTTCTATCCATATTTCATTGAATCCTTGGATGATTTAATGATGTCATGAATGTGGTATCCTTCTTTTGTAGCCATGCTTGGCTCTACATCAACCAAACCATCTCAACTTGAAAAACAAATTCATATAAATATGGCATTCTTATTTTTGTGTTTATGAAAAGAAAGCCACTTTCCATTATTCCTCATACTTTTGCTCCAAAGAAAATAAAATTGACCGCTTTAGTAAATTGAATTGAATTGTTGGTGGCATACTCCTAATATAATAACAAATGCAAGTGTGTAAGTTTTCATAGTTTTTCTTTTCCTTTTTTTTCCTGGAAAATATTCGTAACTTTTTGTTATAGCAAAAAGTTACATGTAGTGTATGCATCAAAGTACACACATGTCCATATCTAAGAAAATAAATTGTAAAGTAGTATTTCTCATACTTCTTGTCAATGTGAGATAATATATACAAAAAAGTTGTGTAATATAAAAACATCATACTATTGAGATAAACCTGAAAAGAACTAGGCTATGTATGCCATCCACATAAAACTATGTAAATTGGACAAAGATAATCCCATGATGAAGTGAGGATGTTGGAACTCCTTAATGGTCCTAGCTACATGCTCTGAAATCTAGCAAGTACTCGGAGGATATCGAATGCTCTCCTTAGAGAGGAGGTTTGTTGCAGTTTTTTGTTCCATGCATGTGGAAGTGAGTATTATAATCAAAAGCCTATTTTATTTGTAAAACTTCTTCAAGAACTCGTAGCAGTGTGTGATTTTGAGAACCTTGTTTACCAATATTGAACCAATTTATAACAATTAAAGAGTCATCAAAACCCTGTTGAGAGAGAAAGTTGTTTTTGAAAGCCCAACATAAGAGAAGTTTGATTGAGAGAAGTTTAGCATAATTGTTTGACCCGTTACTCAAGTAAATCTTTGATTTCATAAAATGTTGTTAATTTATGTAGAGGAGAAAACCACCTCCGCAAATCCAATCTTCCTTGGAGGCTCCATTAAAAATAAGAACATGGAATATGCATGTTTATGGATTTTTCAGTAACGTTACAAGGAGCAATGAGTTGATCCTTTGAAGGAAGCATGTACAAATAGCACAAAGATGTGCAGATATAAGATTTGGCGTTGATTTAATGTCTTCAAATGTGATTTTATTCCTTGCCATCCAAATCCCACAATACATGAGGGGCGAAATGTTTATGTGTGTTATGTAACTAGATCACAAAAACAGAAGAAAATATAGTTCAACAACTTGAAAATAACCATATTCAAGGGGGAACCTTCTTTTACATCACATAAATGAATAATTCTTGAATTATTCAAATGACATGACCTCCTTCATATATATAAGAGCCTAAGGGGTAAAAACATAATTAGGACCTACGTAACAATAATAATGTAAGGGCTTAACAATAACAATAGTGGGCTTATATGGGGCACAATAATAACAATGTAGGGGCTACACTAGTATTGTAGGGACCTAACATGCCCCTTTCCTTCACAAAAATATTGTCCTTAACACTTGAGTAGTGATGGATGCTTCTGAATAAAATAGTTATCCTCCCATTTGGAGTCTTCAATGGGTAAGTTCTTCCACTTAATGAGATACTCTTAAATTGATCTATTCCATAGTTTTCAGATTCTTGGTTTTATGATTTCTTCAGGCTCCAATCTGATTTTTCCTTCCTCTTCAAGTTTTGGAAATATAGTTTGGATTGGAAGCTTGTCACCTATAAACTTCTTCAAGAGTGAAACATGGAAAATTAGGTGTACTTGCGAAGATGTAAGCAACTTCGATTTGTATTCCATAATACCAATATTTTGCAACACCTTGGAAGGACCAAATTATTTGGGTGATAAATTATCATCCTTCTTAGCTTACTTGAGGAACATTCGTTTATATGGTTTATTTGTAGAAATATCCAATTTCCCACATCAAAACTCTTTTCACTCCAATGTTGATCTTACAGTGGTTTCATTTGATTGTACACCATAGTTAGATTATCCTTTGAGAGTCAGAGAGCTTGTTGTTGATGCTCGATGTGATCTTCCACTACTTGAACCTTAGAGTTCTCTTTTAAAGGCAATATAATGGACGATGGATGATATCCATAAAGTTCCATAAATGGAGACATTTTTGCTATGGTATGGAAGGAAGTGTTATACCACCATTACAACAGAGGTAATTGCTTGATCCATTGTGTTTGTTTATTAGACACAAAGAAATGAAGATATTCTTCTAAACATTTATTCACTATCTCAATTTTCCCATCAAATTGAGGATAATAAGATGCAAATGTATGAATTGATTGAGTACCAAGACAAGAAAATAAATATGTCCATAAATTTACAGTGAAAATGGGATCTCGACCACTTATAATAATCTTTGGGTCTACATGTAGCATTTGAATTGTTTCTATGAATACAGTAACGATTGTACTAGCTTTGAAATATGAGTTAGTGCACAAAAATGCGCATACTTAGTAAGTCTATCAACTACTTCCATGATGGCAATATTTCCTTCAAACTCAGGTAAACATGTGATAAAATCTATTAAGACCTATTCCCATAGCTGACTTGGAATAGATAAGGGTTGTAAAGGACTTGGAGGCTTAATTGTCCCAACTTCATTTTGTTGGAAAACCAAAAATTCCACCACAAACTTCTAAATATCAAATTTATGTCCATCCTAAAAAAAACTCCTTCTTGACCCCGTGGGACATTTTTAAAAATACTGCATAGCCTCCTATAGGGGCAGTGTGAAATTCCCAAATAACATTTTTTTTAAGTTGGGAGTTCTTACATAGATATAAGTGATCTTTGTACCATGGTAAATCATTTTTCCAAATAAATGAAACAAATGCACTAGGATCTTGCTGCAACGTTTGAATGAGTGTCACTACGATGTTCATCTTATAATTGTTTCATTTGATTCTACACCATAGTTATGTTATCCTTTGAGAGTCAGAGAACTTGTTGTTGATGCTCGATGTGATCTTCCACAACTTGAACCTTAGAGTTGTCTCTTAAAAGAAAATCTAATGGACGATGGATGCTATCCATGAAGTGCCATAAATCGAGCAATATTTGGTGTGATATGGAAGGAAGTGTTACACCACCATTATGCTAGGGGTAACCACTTGATCCATTGTGTTCGTTTATTAGATATAAAGCAACAAAGATATTCGTCTAAACATTTATTCACTGTCTCAATTCTCCCATCAAATTGAGGATAATAAGATGAGTTATGAGTTGATTGAGTACGAAGACAAGAAAATAAATGTGTCCATAAATTTCCAGAGAAAATGGGATCTCGATCACTTACAATAATATTTGGATTTCCATGTAGCTTTTGAACTATTTCCATCAATACTATAGCGATTGTAATAGTGTTGAAAACATGAGATAGTGCACAAAAGTGTGTATACTTAATAAGTCTATAAACTACCAACATGATGACAATATTTCCTTCACACTCAGGTAAACCTTTGATAAGATCTATTAAGACCTATTCCCAATGATGACTTAGAATGGATAATGGTTTTAAAAGACTCAAGGCTTAATTGTCTCAACTTTATTTTGTTGGAAAACCAAACATTCCACCACAAACTTCTGAATATCAAATTTATGTCCATCTTGAAAAAAAACTCCTTCTTGACCATGTGGAACATTTTTAAAAATACTAATTTCCCTCCTATAGGGGAGATGAGAGGTAGCTGCGGTGAGGTAGTTGTGCCACAAGGAGGATTGCAATGCAGCTTGCTTGAAAAATGACCATTAGAAAAACTACAATCGATTCGATGAATACTTTTTCGTTACAAGGATTGGGGAAGTGCATTTAAGGCGCAAATATGGAAGGATATGTTGCCAAAATCACATTTATGAGCAAGATTTATGGTGGAATGAACATTATGAATTTAAATCAAGTTATAAATATTGCACCCCTCTCCACACTTGCCCACTTTGTTTCATGAGCATTTTCTATGTGTTGTTGTGCTTCAAGAGCCAAGTGAATTGCTGAATGTCCGGGCACCTGAGTTGGGAATAAGTTGAGCAAGAATTCCTGAAGAGAGGGGTATGAAATATCATGATTGCAACATTGTCAATCCCTGTTACAGCACCCAGGTCGCCGAGGAAAAAACCTATTGCCTCCGCAACAACGCAGAAAAAGCCACAGCAGGCCCTAGTTCAGCAATCGCCGCACAAAATCCCAACCTGGCATAGACATAAGGGTTGTATAGATAAGAACATGCATCCTATGGAACCCCAATACCTGAATGAAGAAAAGTTGACTATGGGGATTGAAGATATCAGCGAAGAGGGCGCAAAGCCAATTTCTCGGTTGTGGCCGTATATACCTCCAAGGAAACCAACTACCAAAGTAACTAAGAACCCTATATCGTTGAAATTAGAGGTATTCACACCTTTTCTGCCAGAGGAAGTACCTATTGAGGGTGACTTTTTGGCCCGGGTACCATTTCTTAAGATGGAGTGTTAAGGTCCCACCCTAACCCCCTTATTTATGTCATGGGATCATGTCATAGTCAAGAGTCAATAAAGCCCATATTAATATTTGTAAGTGGTTAACCCGCAATTAATGACGGGACCACAGTTAGTTGCAAATGGGCCGTAGTATTAGATAGATGGTATTAATAAAACCCTCGGTATTGGCCTGTGGTATTGCATGTATGAATCATATATAAAGGATAGAGACTCCCTGAGAGGAGCATTGGGTCTTATTATTGTAATCGAGCTCTGCTCTATTGGAGGTTGCCCCCTCGAAGAGGCATGTGAAGATTGCTCTCTAAATAATAAAATCATTGCTATTCTGTGTTTTGGGTATCTTTTTCTTCGCATATTCTGTATTTGGGTATTATTTTGCAGGTTAAGAGCATAACAAGTGGTATCAGAGCACTTTCCAGGGCTCGGTGGGATCTCCAATTTTTATAAAAATATTTTTTTTGGCTAGAGACGTGTTCCGGCATCTTTAAACCACGGGATCTGTCGTTGAGCGCATAAACCTGCGGATTTGGGGAGGCATGCACGCAGGAAATACAAGAGGTTGTCACGTCTGTTGGACTCCCTTGTAACCCCTGTGGGTACCCCTTCGAGTAGTAGCGCATTAGACAGAACCACGCACGGACAGTCTTCCACGTACCCTCTGGGTATATAGGAAGCCCCCTAGGCTCCCTTGAAACCTCACCATAGATAAACCTTCGGCCATCTTGGGGCTACAGTACACTGAGAACAACACTCGGAGAGATTACTCGCCCGTACGATAGGGTAGTCGGGTTGTACGGCTAAGGGTACGGTCGATCCTCCTTAGTTAGAGCCCTGAAACATTGGGCTGAGTACTACTGTCAGACCCTTATGTATATTGCGATCTGTAGCACCTGACACTCCTCTAGACCATAGTTCCCTTTTCTATCGGGGGATCACACATCATCTATTGCAGATCCGCGTGTGCAAAGATGTGTCGCAGCAGTAGAAATCAGTACCGCAGCTCCATCAGATCCGCAGCAGCAGTTGTTCCACCATTCAGATCTCTCAGATCCACCAGATCAGAGTTGTTGTGAAGGGTTCCTATACCGAGGTATACTTCACAGGACTTTTGGCAGCATTGACATTTTGAGGATTTAGCGACTGTAGTATTGATCAAGAAGGAGTAAAGCTCCGTTATTGGTGATCTAGCCAATCAGCATCAGGACGACGAGCTGAGCAAGGTGGTACCATTCAATTTATTAGTAAAAAAATTTTAGGCGGTCCCAATTTTTTTCATCAAGTTGGTGTATGGTAGAAACTAGAGCTCAAGCGATGGCCAATGGAAGGCTAGACAAACTTGAAGCAAATATGAGCTCCCTCCAACGTGAGATTAGCGGACTAAGTCTCCAGATACAGCAAGCACTCTCGAAGGGAAAGGAGCCAGCCCACGAGGAGGGGTATAATGGCCATGAATACCATGAGGGTGAGTCTAGCCACTCTCCTCACGTCTGGCACACCCATCCACCACCCAGTCAGCGACCTCCCAAGTTGGATATGCATAAATTTGACGGTTCTCACACATCCGCATGGCTAGCACAAATGGAGCAGTATTTCAAATTGAATCATATCCTAGATGATTGGACTAAGCTTATGGTGGGGACCATGTACTTGGACAATGAACGATGGCAATGGGGGGAATGGCATCAGCGTTGCAATGGACCTTTTCAGAATTGGGTCCAATTTACCAAAGCTCTTCGAAATCGCTTTGAACAGGAAGACTCTTTTTTGGGGCGTCTCACTAAGCTCGGACAGACGGGTACAGTGGATGAATATATTACCGCTTTTGAAGCCTTAGCCTTCCGCACTAAGGGTCTCACAGATGAGTTCTACACGGAATGTTTTATCAGCGGTCTTAAAGAAGCCATCAAAGCTCAAGTTCTACTCCACCACCCTCCCACGTGGACAGAGGCTTGCCAGGTAGCTCGTAAGGTGGAACGTGCATTAGCAGCCCAATACAGCCGCCCCAATTTCCCCGCTAAAGGTCATCCCCCACAGGCTCCCAACACGACTCAGACACTTAAGATTCAAAAGGTGTCACTTGCGGAAATGGCTGAAGGAAGGAAGCAAGGACTATGTTACTACTGTGATGAAAAATATTCCCCGGGTCATAAATGCAAGGAGCCCAAGTTTTTTCAAATAGATGCCACTAACTATAGCTCCACCGAGGAAGATCCACCACTTGAGGAACCGGAGGCGATCGAAGAAGACAACCAAAAGGAGATTGTATCTAATGAACCAGTTATTTCGCTAAATGCGTTGGCAGGAATTTCTTCCCCTCAAACTCTCAAAATCAGGGGTTTTCTTAAACATCGCCCAGTAGTAGTCTTGATTGATAGTGGAAGTACCCATAATTTCATCCATCAAAAAATCGCAGAAGCAATGCATTATTTTGTACGGGCAGTCTCTAACTTCCAAGTCCAAATTGCAGATGGGGGCACAATGAAATGTGAAGGCCGCTGTGAAAATGTCAAACTTCAAATGGGGGATTATCAGTTGAAAACCCACATGTTTGCCATACACATGGGGGGTTGCGACATTGTCCTAGGCGCTGAATGGCTCCGCACTCTTGGGCCAATCACAATGGATTTCCAGGAGTTATATATGAGTTTTAAGCAGAACAACTCCACACATACCCTCCATGGACTCCAGGTGGGAGCCCCTTCTATCATCATCTCGCATAGGATGGAAAAATTATTAAAAAAGGGCCATCATGGAGTGGTTGCTCAATTTAATGCCATCCAAGTAGTCGAAACCCTGTCTCTGCCAATTCATCCTGAGATGCAACAGATTTTAAATAACCATCGGACGGTCTTTGAAAAGCCTCATGAGCTTCCACCCTCGCGAGGGGAACATGATCATAGCATCACCTTGGTTCTAGGGGCCCAACCCCCAAATGTGCGGCCATACAGATATCCGTTCACCCAAAAGAATGAAATAGAAAAAATCATTAAGGAATTGTTGGAAGCAGGTGTCATTCGTCCCTGCATTATTCCTTATTCATCCCCAGTGGTCATGGTCCTCAAGAAAGATGGGGAGTGGCGGATGTGTCCCTACTTCAGGGCCCTCAATAAGTTGACAGTCAAAGATAAATTTCCCATCCCGGTGGTTGACGATTTGCTGGACGAACTCAATGGGGCTCAATTCTTCACTAAGTTGGATCTTCGCTCAGGCTACCACCAAATTTGCATGAAGGAAGTCGACATTCCCAAGACGGCTTTCAGAACTCATGAAGCCCATTACGAGTTCCTGGTCATGCCATTTGGTCTCTGTAATGCCCCCTCTAATTTTCAGAGCCTTATGAATCACATTCTCAAACCATATCTCAGAAAATTTGTCCTTGTCTTCTTCGATGACATCCTCATCTATAGTGGCACTTGGGCGGCACATCTTCAGCATGTAGATCTACTCTTGCAACTGCTCCGCAAGCATAAGTTATTTGTCAAGATGTCTAAGTGTTCGTTTGGCATGGAAGAAGTTGAGTATTTGGGCCACATTGTGGGGCGTGAAGGTGTTAAGGTGGACCCCAAAAAGATCCAGGCAATGCAAGAATGGCCTCAACCTAAGACCTTGAAGAGCTTGAGAGGATTTTTGGGTCTCATAGGCTATTATCGTAAATTTGTCCGCAACTATGGCCGCATAGCGAAGCCCCTCACTCAACTCCTAAAGAAAAATTCCTTCTTCTGGAACAAGGAAGCACAACAGACATTTACCGCTCTCAAAAACGCCATGTGTTCCACTCCAGTCTTAGAACTACCTGACTTCACCAAATCCTTTGTCACTGAATGTGATGCTTCAGGTACAGGTATTGGGGCGGTCTTAATGTAGGAAGGGCGACCATTGGCCTTCACAAGCCAACAACTCAGTGGGAGGAATCTGGGCCAACCTACCTACGAGAAGGAAATGATGGCCATATTACATGCAGTCGAGACCTGGCGACCTTACTTATTGGGGCGACGTTTCCAAATCCGCATAGATCATCACAGTCTTAAATATTTTTTGGATCAACGCCTATCCTCCCCACAACAAAATAAATGGTTAGCCAAAATGCTGGGATATGATTATGAGATCATTTACAAGAAAGGGAAAGACAACAGTGTAGCAGATGCATTATCTCGCCAATTTGAGGAGGAAAGTACTATGCTCGCAATTTCCCTCCCCATTCCAGACTGGATTGAAGAGGCTCGCAGGGAATGGTTTTCACACCCCAGGCTCTCCCAACTCATTTCTCAATTACAAGTAGATCCTAATTCCAGCAAGGGCTACTCGTGGCAGAATGATATTCTTCACTACAAGGACAGAGTTGTAATATCACCAACATCCACCCTCAAACGTCGCATTTTGGCAGAATTGCACTCATCTCCCATTGCAGGACATTCGGGCTTTCAGAAGACGTATGCTCGCACCAGAAGATCATTTTTTTGGACAGGCATGAAACAGGACATCCTTACTTTTGTAGCAGAATGTGATGTTTGTCAACGCCACAAAGGGGAAACCGTCAACACAACAGGCTCATTACAACCATTGCCCATTCCGGCATCAATTTGGACGGAGGTTTCTATGGATTTCATTACAAGTCTTCCAAAGTCACAGAACAAGTCAGTCATCATGGTGGTTGTGGACCGACTGTCGAAGTATGCTCATTTCTGCGCCCTACCCCACCCGTTTACACCAACTTTGGTTGCTCAATCTTTCATGGATCAGATCTTCAAATTGCATGGCATGCCCACTTCTATTGTGTCCGACCGCGACCCGATCTTCACTAGTAATTTTTGGCAGGAACTCTTCAGAATACAAGGCACTCAACTCAAACTCAGTACTTCATATCACCCGCAAACAGATGGTCAAACCGAAGCCGTCAACAAATGTCTAGAAACCTACCTTAGGTGTTTCACTTCAGAAAAGCAACACCTTTGGGTACAGTGGTTACCTCTGGCTGAATGGTGGTATAACACCAACTATCATGCCGCCACCAAAATGACTCCCTATGAAGCAGTCTATGGTCAACTTCTGCCTTCCCCTACTTCTTATCTCAAGGGGTGCTCCAAAGTACAAGCAGTGGATCAACTCCTACAACACCGCGCAACCATGCTCGCCCATCTTAGAGAGAATCTTCATCAAGCTCAGAACCACATGAAGCAACAGGCCGACCAACATCGCTCAGAGTGCCAATTTCAAGAAGGGGATCAGGTCTTTTTGAGGCTACAACCATGTAAGCAAACATCACTCAAAGACAAGGGTTGTCAAAAGCTCTCTCCAAAATTCTACGGACCATACCAAGTACTTCAGCGCATTGGAGAAATGGCTTACAAGTTGGCTTTGCCACCTACGGCAAAAATCCATCCAATTTTCCATGTATCGTGCCTCAAGAAAGTGATTGGGAACAATTGCCGAGTTCAAGCCAGTCTACCTGAATTGGACGAAGAAGGGTCAATTTGGCTTCAACCCGAACAGGTTCTAGATACACGAGACAAGCACCTACGCGGCTGCATGATTAAGGAAGTCCTCGTCAAATGGAAAGACACCTCTCCGGAAGATGCAACTGGGGAACCAGCCACTATTCTTCAGCAGTTTCCGCAGCTTCAACCTTGAGGACAAGGTTTGTCTTAAGGGGGAGGGCATGTTAGGGTCCCACCCTAACCCCCTTATTTATGTCATGGGATCACGTCATAGTCAAGAGTCAATAAAGCCCATATTAATATTTGTAAGTGGTTAACCCGCAATTAATGACGGGACCAGAGTTAGTTGCAAATGGGCCATAGTATTAGATAGATGGTATTAATAAAACCCACGGTATTGGCCCGTGGTATTGCATGTATGAGTCATATATAAAGGATAGAGACTCCCTGCGAGGAGCATTGGGTCTTATTATTGTAATCGAGCTCTGCTCTATTGGAGGTTGCCCCCTCGAAGAGGCATGTGAACATTGCTCTCTGAATAATAAAATCATTGCTATTCTGTGTTCTGGGTATCTTTTTCTTCGCATATTCTGTATTTGGGTATTATTTTGCAGGTTAAGAGCATAACATGGAGGATTGTGATTTAGGTGATCATGAGAAATTTCCACAATTAGAACATAGTAAATACCTGAAATCAATATACTATGAGGAGGCGAGCGTCAAAAGGCTAGAAACAATTAAGTGTTCAGCTAATATTGAGCGCGCAGTGTTTCTCAACATGTTGTATGTCCCACATTTTAGACACAACATTATCAATAGCATCTGTGTGCGCTAGTTGTTAGCGCTGGTTCATCATGGGTGCCTCTCGCTGAGAGGGCATCATCCCAATTGATGATATGTTGGTCCAAAGAATCACAACGCTACCTTATCAGGGCATGAACCCCGCAAACGATTTTGTGGGGAAGTCAAGGGAGAAACATCTCGCGAATGAGATGAAGAGCTACTTCGGGTTGGTGAATAAGTCACAGGGACACACCATTAGCTCTATATCAAATGAAGCTGTGAAGTTTGTTGGATAGATCTTGGCGGGAAAAATAATGAGGAAGTGTCATGCTGATGAAGTACCGACACTAGTGGTATCCTTAGCTACGCAGTGCAACTAGGGCGTCCAATTCAATTGGGCCAAGTACCTCTATCAAGAATTCTTGGAGGATTATCGCAAAGCCGAGGAGGAAGGGAAAGCGTTCTACTGTGCGTGGCTACTATTATTGATCGCGTTGATAGCCTGGAGGATGCCATAGGATCCTCAGTTCCCAACGACGGATCCAGACTTGTGCGAGGCTACATAATTCACCTTGCTATTGGAAACGAAGGACCTTGATGGTGTCATCAAAACCAAGATGTTCTCGGTACTGTTTGAATCAAAATTGTGTATGGTGATTAACCAGAAACCATGGTTGTCACCCACTTTGTTCAATGAATATCAGTGCATTACATATTTTAAGGTCAATTTCCATCATGTATACATCGTGCGAGGTGTGATATGATGAATACATGGACGACGTTTCTGTTTTTTCTCACCAAGGATGATATTGCACACTTAGTCATTAAGTGGTCGGCTGCCTGGCTTCTTTCCATAGATGTTGTCGAATGTATCATGGGGACTAATGATGAAGGCGTAGTAGACACTAGTAAACCAGCACTAAAGGAAAAGAAGAAGTGACCATTGATATGAAGAAAAATACCGTGGAGGAACTAGAGGGCGATCACGACAAAGAGCCACATATCGAAGAACTGGATCAGGGTACTAAATACCCCTTTGTGGACCTGGAGAATTTTGGTTCTCCTTTTATTCTTAAAAGGTGAAAAAAGTAAGGTGCAGGAGGCAAACACAAGAAGCACGAGTCTGATAATACTGCCAATGTCGAGGCCATGGTCCTTGTTCGGATTGTGACAGAAGAAATTTGGGGTCCATATTGAAGATCACTATTCATTGTTTTGTCAAATTTCCAAGCAAGCCTCATGGGGTTTCAGGTTCAGGCAATCCATGTTCAAGCAAGCATGGTTCAAGTGAGCCGCTCTTAAGCGATCATGAAGCGAACAACATCAGGTAGAGTGCAGTCAGTCCTCACCTCAGAGCTCCATGTTGTGCCCCTTTCTGATGGATCCTTATATTTAAATGAGGCCGCAGAACGGGAGAGCGCCCAGCTTCCCAAATACATAAGTATTAACCATGCAATGCTCCCCCTATCCAGACTGCATGAGTTACAACAAGGTGTAGCAGATGAGCTTAAGGTGCGAGAGAAACGAGATCTCATGGTGATCAACGATGCACAGATCACTAGTGAACAAATATGTGATGAAAAGCATAGAGCTCTCCAAGACCATGATTAGGTAGCTGCAAGACGCACGCAACTAGAGCAAGCCATTTCCCGAGAATGGAGTGAGCTCCCCAAGATCCAGATTCAATCGGAGCTCATTTATGAAGTTAAGGTGTAGCAATTGGAAAATGTGTTTGGAGAATTTATTGGGTGTGGAGCCTGATTATCTTCTTTATTCAGAGGTATTTTCACACTGGACCCCATTTCGTAATGTGGCGACAACAACGCCCATCTATGTGCACTGTTAGGCAAATCTAAGGGGGAGGGGGGTGCCCATGTAAAATTTCCATGTAAAATGTTGTAATTTCATAGTCAATCTTGGTCGTTCATTAGGCAGAAATATGACGATAGAAATTATGTTTAATTTCTGCTTTTTTGTCCTAGAAGGCAACCCCTCACTATATATGAGGGAATTATATTGTGTCTATGTATATGTGTCTTCTGAGCAAGGAAGAGAGAGGATATTGAAATAGAAGAGGCAATTACAGCATATCTGATGTAGGTTGCATCTCTACATTTTGCTAGATAATATCAAAGGAAGGACTGGTTGTTTCTCCATGGACGTAGCCCAAATTGGGTGAACCACATATATCTGTGTCTCTCTTGTTTCATGTGTTTCCTGTGTTTATATTTCTGCAATATTTTATGTGTTCCATTACTCTGTAATATATATTTTCTAACTGAATTGAAAGCGCAAGTTGATAGTGTGTTCTTCGATCTCCAACTCCAAATTACTGAGAATCAATTGAATCTATATCCCACCACACCACGAGAGATCAAATACCAGTGAGACATTACCATCAGAATTGACAGGGAAAAGCTCGATGCTGCAACAAAGGAGTGTAGCCAGTTATTCAACGAAGCTCTAGAACTATGCTCTTTGTTGAAGGAGGACCCACATGTAAAGAACATCTAAGTTTCATTCAGGATAAGTAGCTATAGTACGATGATATAAAGGAAACGACGCACACCCTATCCCCTATGCAACGATTCGCCCATTGAAAGAGGGCACATCCCTGCAAGGACAGATCGAGCAGTTATGGAAGAAGATGCAGATCATCACTACACAAATGAATCCATGGGACGAAGAAGTAGGGTAGTTGTCACAAATATTGGAAGGCACGCTTAAGAGCATGCAACAGATGTAGAGAACCATCATCTTAGCAGCAAATGGGCCAACTACGTCAAAGTTGGTGGAAAAAGTGTGATAGGCAATTGTTTAATGCACGGAGAAGCTTCACCTAGTGAAGTGTTCATTCAAAAACCTAAAAGCAAAGATCCAAAGTGTACAAGCAGAGTGACTCAAGGATGAGCCACATAATTATGTCGGGGGCCTGTAGGGATGGGGTCCACTGGGTAAAATTTTGTTAAAATAATGTAAGTCTCTGCATTTTGAGGAGCGGAGCGCAAGTAGCGCAGGACAAATAAGAGTCAAGGGGTTTTAGGAAGGTCAAAACCCCTTATTTTTTGATATTCGTCCATGGTTTGTAGACGATGGTATTGTAATAGTGAAGGATATATAAAGAGATGTCTTAGAAAGTCTAAGGAAATCAATTAATCACTTGTTATGATATGATTTTGGGTCTGTAGTTGTTGATATTTTTGTGTTTTTTGGGGAATTAGAAGGCTCCTATAGTTATGTGTGCGGAGAGCTTGGTAAGTCCGCAACTGAGTGTGTAGGCCCCGACAGTTGTGTGCACAGGGTCTCGAAAGGTTGTAATAGAAGGTCTGAAAGAATAGAAAGATATTCAAAGAAAATCTATGTATATTTTTATGCACTGTGTAATTTCTGTATTTACACGTGACTGTATGATAATTGTCTATATTTTATCTTAATTACGCCACGAAGATCTAGATCAACTATTAGATGTTGTTTTATGCATGATTAGATAGTTACGTGAATTTTATACCTTTCTCTTGGAAATAATACTGAGAGGGGGGGTGAATCAGTATTATCAGATCAATAAAACTTTTTCTTTTCCATACTTAGATACATATACGCTACTTCATTCAAGGGAACCTGCGTGTATACACAATTGTGTCTAATGCAACTAGCGTATATCCAAAATACTTATGATTCAGTTAATCCATTAAATGTTGATCTTTAGTTAGTGCATCAGAACTTCATTAACCATATGAACAGTAAGCATGTGCAGTAAAACAGAAAAGATCATCACACACAAGAAGCACACATGAACACCATGATATAAGGCAGAAACCCAATGTGGGTGAAAATCACCTGCTGCAAGTCGTCTCTATCTTCTTTCAATAAGATACTTCATTTTACAATATTTTGTACTGGTGTAGTCCTTTACCACTACGCAGGCTTCTACCTGCAGAAGGCTACAACCCTCTCTCGTTTTCCAGACTCTCCTTGATGGGAGCTACAACCCCCTTAGCTCTTGTACTAGCTGATCCATTCACTAGTACGCAGGTGCCTTCCTACTAAATGCTCCAACCTTCACTTGTTCTCCACCTGCTACAGGAAGGGAGCTACTACCCCCTTTGCTCTTGTACTAGTTGATGTACTAGTACATAGACACCGGCCTACAATCTCCTTTCACCCTCCAGGGACCACATTTCATACATTTTCAGACTGGATACTCCTAAAGCACAACACAATAATCTGAAGGCAACGTTTCATCAAATTTTCATACTGGAACCATAAATATCATTGAAGCACAAAACAATCAATACTAGCATCATCAATTTCTGAATCACTGAAACACTGAAACCCTGTCAAAAACACAGTCACCAGAACACAGAGCAGACATAGAACTCTGCAATAACAATCAGACCCATCTGCAACTTCAAATATCATACTTTACAATTTATACACTACTACGATGAATCAAACCCGCATACATACACGCTTTTTCCAGGTCCAACCTGCGTACAGATCTAAAAATATTTTCTTATAACTTTGCAGCTGTACCAGACATCAGTCATATTCATATCATTTATAGAAAGTTACGTGTGTCAGTATGCAGATCTAGAATAAGCATTATCAACCATATAAAGATAGTTCATTTCAAACCATTTGATCTCGATCTCTCCTTAGATCTTGTTCTCCATCAACCGGTGAGATCCCTTCTTAGCTCAGATCAAGAAATGCATCATCAACCCATAACCTGCATAATGGATCTCATCCTTCCTAATATATTCAAGACTTTTTCGATGTCCTTGCCTAATGATCTTCTTCTCCTTTTATAGTCTTAGGCCTTGCTCAATAAAATGGTCCAAAACCATAACAAACCAATACCATGGACCAAATACTTGGGATCAACACGTTTGACAAGGTACCATGGTCCAAAACCATAGGTTCAAATACCAAGGACTAACTACCACGGACCAAAAGTAAGTTCTCCAACATATACGCGCTTTTCCTTGCATGAAAGTGCGTGTATATGCATACGCGCCTTTGTAACATCTGACCCGCATGTATACACGGCTTGGTCACGATGAACCTATGTATATATATTTTCTCTTCATACATGTAGTCTGATCATCAAATCCTTGCTGCTGACCTGCTGCACTATGATCTGTCATCTGTGTGATTTTCCATCAATGAGAACACATGTCTCATAATGCCAACAATCTCCCCCTTTGGACTTGATGGCAAAGCTGACTTGTCACACTTAGAAATATCATCTAATTCCTTTGAGCTTGTCCTGCATCTCATGCATTCAATCACATCTGATATCTCTTCTGAAGATTCATCTAGTTATAACTAAGTGAGGTGTTCTTCTATGAGTTGGTTGCCATCAAGTAAAACACATGCATCATAATGCCAACAATCTCCCCCTTTGGACTTGATAACAACAACACCAAATCACTCTCCCCCTTTGACATCAAAGGCAAAGGGTTGTGCACCCCCTAAGTACATGCTGAAATCTCTGCCCTGCTGTCCTGACCATGCTCCCCTTGACTGTAGGCAAGATCTGCAAAAATATGTTCTTCAAAAGGAACCATGACTTATACATCATAAACGACCTTCCTATCACCAAAAGACTCAATACATACATCCATCACACAACCGGGTGGGGATCATACATCAGAAATTTACATATGACAACCTAAGAGAATAACATCATTCGTCCCAGGCATAGTGGGGAAACCAAAATAGGCCGTTACATGACCTTGATAGAAAGAAGATAGACATGACATAGAGACGAAATATCAAGACTATGTAAGTCACCAATAACTACTATCAGCAGCATCAGTCAATCACTGTACAGATCAACAACCATGTTCTCCTTTCTGCAGCTGATCGACCTGAACCAAAAATAGCTTGAGTACTTGAACCAAGAGCTTCTAAAGATATGCGAACAATGCATTATTAGAAGATTATCTGCTCTCCCTGAACCTGTGCCAGATGGTCTTTGTCGGACCCAAATCAGACAAACTTCAACCAGAGCCTGTCCCTACTGATATCCATCAAACATCCAAATTAACATATACGCGACTATATCTACAGAAACATGCGTATATACGCGGATACTACTCATGGAACTCACGTACAACCACTTCCAGATCAGCAACCTATAACAAAGTATGTCTGCATCAATTCATCCCTTTGAACAAAATTCTGCATATATAATACAGATTCATTCACATTATATCATGTGTGAAACCACCATAGCCATTTCATCAAGATCTACATGATTCAAGTATCATTACTTGGGAACATCTGCATCAATCAACATATGAAAGTATCAACCTATCATCATATAGATAAGAACACATCATCATGTCTCCAACAAAGAAACTTTGAGTAGTCATCCATGTATCAGCACTATGTATCTTGAGCTCAAGATCTTTTGTCAAGGCTTCTTTAAATCATCAACTTCAACAATCCTCATCCACATGAGCACCAAGAACTATAGGAATCCTGCATCAAATTGTATTATATGATCTTTATGCATATGAGGATAGCAGCATATGAGAAACTCATCATGAAGTTGTGTATTCAAGCTTTGTACTTCTCCTTATCCTTATGAAGATCACCATGTAAGCATCATATATGCATCATCTAAGAATCAATCCACAAATATGATCTAAACATCTACTATGTAACCCCAATAATCATATGGACAACTCATAACCACATCATAGTAAGATATATCATTTAGCCATATAAACATCATCACCAAGGACTATTAACCATAATGCCAACAATGCAGTATTAAATGCATATGCTCCCCCTCAACCTGTGCCATTTGTTAGATCTTTTTCTTTAGCCTGTCCCCACTGCATTTCTTCAGACAATCATATATGCGACTGTGTAGTATCCAACTCATGTATATACACAACCTCCCTTTAAGAAACTTGCGTATGAGATTCAAGACACTGAAGTTTTATACTTTCAGCTCCCTCTGAATCTGTTATGTTTGTGCTATGTTGTGTCTGAGTACATTGTGTTGTGCCACATATTTCTGACTGTACTTCCTTCTTCTTCTATATCTTTAAGTGTGATGACGTTTTCTCCTTTTGGTGTGATTTCCGTACTTTGTTCCTGCATTCCTTTGCTATATGTCCAAGCTTGTTTCATGCATAACATCTTACGTGTTTCATATTCCTCCTGTAGCAATCAGCAGATTTGTGACCAAACATATTGCAAGCAAAGCAATATCCATTAAAGTACTTGGAATGTGATGATCTTTATATGTGATGATCTTGAACCATTCTTCTTTTGCATCTAGCTGCAACATGTCCAAGATTATGACATTCATAACATTCAATATTATTAAATGGCCGACTATTACTTCCATAGTTAGGAGTAAAAGTTTTTCTTTGAAGAATCTCTTTCTTTGATTGTTGACCTCTCATATCTCTCATCTCCTTGTTGATCATTTTAGATTTCTCTCTAGAGTTCCTTGCTTCACCTTGTGAACTAGATTCACCTTCAACAGTTTCATGGAAACCCAGACCAGTCTTGATGGCAGGAGACCTTTGACTACTAAGAATATCATCCAAGGCTTTAGTACTATTTTGAAATCGTAACAGTTTATCCTTTTCTTCTAATTTACCCTTTAAGATATTTACCTCAATCTGAAGTTGTTCTTCCTTTTCCAAACATTGCTTCTTCAATATTTCTTCAGACTTTCTTCCTTCTTCCATTTTTTGCCTTAGTTTGAGAATCTCCTTTTTTTGTTCTTCATTTAGATCCTGCTGCATTTGACGAATTTTGAAGGCACATTCCAGCTGAGATTTTAAGCTGATAACTTCGATTACCTGTTTTTCAATAGCTTGGAGTAGATCTTTATTCTAGTTCTTTGATTCTTCAAGATTTTGTTTTAGCGAGTGGATCGTGGCTTCAAGACTTTCATAGTAACTGGATCTATCTTTGAGTTTCTTGATGGTTGTGCTTCTTTCATTGACTTCATCTCTTAGTGATGTTACTTCATCCTGCAACTTTTGATATTTGTCCTTGAATAACTTCCTTACCTTGTTTCCTTCCTCTAGTTGGGCTTTTAGTTTGGTAGCTTCTTCTTTGAAGTCACATTCCCTTTTGTTCAATAGATCTTGTTGATCTCTGATTTTATCTAAAAGCCTTTTAAATTCTGCCTCTATTTGATATCTTTCTTGTTCACCCATAAGAGCAAATTCAGTTGTTTCGCTATCACTTTAATCTTTTCCAAATGGATAGAGAGCTAGAACATTAGAGGATAGCAAATTCATACCTGATAGTTCATCTTCATTCTGAAATGATTCTGAATCTGAAGAGCTTCTTACACCTAATCCCCAATCGATTCTCCCACTGTCAAGGTTCTTCTGAGATGTCTTCTTCTGCTTATGTGCTTTCTTCTTAAGCTTCTTTCCCATTGTTCCACGGATCTCCTTTAAGCGATCAAGCCTCTACTAAAGGATCGACTCTGAAACCAATTATTGGAAATAATACTGAGAGGGGGGGTGAATCAGTATTATCAGATCAATAAAACTTTTTCATTTCCATACTTAGATACATATACGCTACTTCATTCAAGGGAACTTGCGTGTATACGCAAATTTGTCTAATGCAACTAACGTATATCCAAAATACTTATGATTCAGTTAATCCATTAAATTTTGATCTTTAGTTAGTGCACTAGAACTTCATTAACCATATGAACAGTAAGCAGGTGCAGTAAAACAAAACAGATCATCACACACAAGAAGCACACATGAACACCATGATATAAGGTGGAAACCCAATGTGGGTGAAAACCACCTGCTGCAAGTCGTCTCTATCTTCTTTTAATAAGATACTTCATTTTACAATATTTTGTACTAGTGCAGTCCTTTTCCAGTACGCAGGTTTCTACCTGTAGAAGGCTACGACCCTCTCTCGTTTTCCAGACTCTCCTGGATGGGAGCTACAACCCGCTTAGCTCTTATACTAGCTGATCCATTTACTAGTACGTAGGTGCCTGCCTACTGAATGCTCCAATCTTCACTCGTTCTCCAGCTGCTACCGGAAGGGAGCTACTACCCCCCTTGCTCTTGTGCTAGCTGATGTACTAGTACGTAGGCGCCGACCTACAATCTCCTTTCACCCTCCAGGGACCACATTTCATACATTTTCAGACTGGATACTCCTGAAGCACAACACAATAATCTGAAGGCCACGTTTCATCAAATTTTCATACTGGACCCATAAATATCATTGAAGCACAAAACAATCAATAATAGCATCATCAATTTTTGAATCACTGAAACACTGTAACCCTGTCAATCACACAGTCACCAGAACACAGAGCAAACACAGAACTCTGCAATAACAATCAGACCCAACTGCAACTTCAAATGTCATACTTTACAATGTATACGCTACTACGATGAATCAAACCCGCGTACATACGCGCTTTTTCCAGGTCCAACCCACGTACAAATCTAAATATATTTTCTTATAACTTTGCAGCGATACCAGACATCAGTCATACTCATATCATTTTTAGAACATTACGTGCGTCAGTATGCAGATCTAGAATACGAATTATCAACCATATAAAGATAGTTCATTTCAAACCATTTCATCCCGATCTCTCCTTAGATCTTGTTCTGCATCAACCGGTGAGATCCCTTCTTAGCTCAGATCAAGCAATGCATCATCAACCCATAACCTGCATAATGGATCTCATCCTTCCTCATATATTCAAGACTTTTTCGATGTCCTTGCCTAATGACCTTCTTCTCCTTTTATAGTCTTAGACATTACTCAATACCATGTTCCAAAACCATAACAAACCAATACCATGGACCCAATACTTGAAATCAACACGTCTGACGAGGTATCATGGTCCAAAACCCTAGGTTCAAATACCAACGACTAATTACCACAGACCAAAAGTAAGTTCTCCAACATATACATGCTTTTCCTTGCATGAAAGTGCATGTATACGCATACGCACCTTTGTAACGTCTGACTCGCATGTATACGCGGCTTGGTCACGATGAACCTGCATATATATATTTTCTCTTCATACTTGTATTCTTATCATCAAATCCTTGCTGCTGACCTGCTGCACTATGATCTGTCATCTGTGTGATTTGCCATCAAGGACAACACTTGTCTCATAATGCCAACACTTTCTTTAACTAGAAATCATCTGAGTCTCATGAATAAGGATTCACGAAGTTTAGGTATGAACTAAAATTGTAGAAAGTTCCTTAAACCTCATCACATAGCTTTTTAGATGTAAAATCTTGGTTCTAACATTCCCCAATACTACCTATGGTGAGACCGTAGCCTGTGTTACGCGCGTTGTTGCTGAAAGGGCCGATAGTGTAGGGCTTTGTTGGTTAGCACAAATAACTCTCAACCTGGGTCCAAGCCCCCTCAAGCCAAAAAGAAGCACCTTCGTCAATAATTGTGTGACACACATTCTTACAAAAATCCTTCACAATGATTTGAAAGGGATTGAAGAAGGAATATGATGCTCTCTCAATCTACTCCAATAAAAGGAAATGACTTCAGTACTTGGAGACTTTTCAATGGAAACAATTGAAATGCCCCCATGTGTAGAAGAATCTGAATTAACAAGAAGAACCTGAGTGGTATTAAGTTCACTCTCCAAAGGGAGAATGGGACTGACTAAATGTGGAATTGGGTCCACCACTTGATCAACCAATGGTTCATCAACTTGAGTGATATGTGTTTCACTCTCCAATGGAAGAGGGGAATTGACTGTACTTGCAATTAGATCAGTCACGTTGTCAACTAACATTATCTTCGGATAATGTTTACGGTAACTAGTGGGAAGATGTTGTTGAGAAATGGTAAGTTTTTCCATCAATTTTGAGGCTTCATCCATATGAGGTCAATGGTGACTTAGATGAATCCCTTTGCATAACCTAAAAGGAAACCTAACTTTACCCTTTTTCCAAGGAACCTGACAATCACTGCTCGATGGATCAAGAGTAAGTTGATAAGAATTTTTTGGCCACACTTGTAGCGCCTTTAGAATACCAAGATAATCAATAGTAAGGTGGCCACCCTGAAAATGTTGGGAATGGAATTTTAGCTTGTGGTTCCTTTTTGAGGATTCCTCAATATTTTCCATACTCAAAGCTGGTTGGTTGACTTATTTCTTACCTTGATTTCTCTTCTTCTTTTCCCCTTTCTTCTTCTTCTTAGCCACCTTATTACTAGCATCAAGGCTTTTACCAAGCAAAGAATAAGAAAGGGAGGAATACATTTTAGGTGAAGAAGGTAAAGGGTCGACAAACGGTTGGTGTTGTTGAGACAGAGGACTTGGTTAATGTGGTACAGTTTGAGTATTTGGGACTAAAGAAGTTGAAAACAACCACACCGATAAACCTATCATGAATCGAGGAAGTGACAACGTAGCCATATAAGGAGGAATGACATTTCCAATATTAGGAAAAGGACTAGGATTCTCATTAACAAGGATTTCTTGATCGGTAACTTCTATAATTGTTTCCATTAGATTCAAATCAAATAAGTTTGATTAAGAATTTAAATCATATTCACAATCCATACCTAAGGTCTGTAATAACACACACTACTAAATCTAAGGCGTCAAACCATGAAAACAAACTTTTCATAGTGAAATCACTAGTTGGTGATCAAATCCAACGTCGCAACGATCAATGTGAAAAGTGAATAAACATAAAGTAGGTGGAACTAGTTACATTGACAACCTTCTTAATGAACATGAATTGGTTCAATTAATCTTCACTTATGCCATCTTGAGTGAAGAATACCCTCCAAAAATGTCCAAGTGAGTGAAGACAATGTATGTTCCAACTACAGAAAAGAATTCCCCTCCAACATCACCTTGGGTAATATCCCTAAAATTATGGTTTCTAAGGTTACCACTTAAGACATTTTAACCTGGGGGGATGGTTGCAGATCGAACGTACATGCAAGGGCAGAGTAACAAACCTTAATAACCTTGAAAGTTCTTAAACATGGTTAATATGAGGTTTACTTCAATGTGACTCCCAAGTACCTTTCGACACCATTTTTAATATGTAAAATCGTTCTATTATAACACATGAAGTGGGGTCGATCACTCCACTAGGCCCAATATGATCTCGTGATTAACTCCCGTGTAAGATGAGCTTCCCAGAGCCAAACTATAGTAAATGGATTTACTCCCTATCGCAAGATACTAAATTTTGTTTGCAGCTTTGGAAAGTTAACTCACTTCCCTATTCCAAAGCCCTACAACCTCATCTAATGTAGGTGGAAAAGAACCTTAACATAATAAAAATTCTAGATTGATTTTATAAGCATTATTTTTAAGGTTGTTATTTACTCAAGTGGTTTATGGACGTGAAATCGGTGGTGTTATGACCTGAATCAAAACTTTAATGCAATCAAACATGATTTTGTGATCTTTTCATTTCAATGAAGTATAACTAATGTAAAGAGAGAGGTGTTTCTTTTAAATATTTACTTCAGAAGGCACAACTTCTAATTTTCAAACAAAAGTAAGTTGATTCACTTTTATAACTCACCCAACATCAAATTGACTATGAAACTTCTTTCAACACATAACACCCAAAATTTTCAAAATGCAAAGAGAAATTCAACAATTTTTTTTCAAATGAATGTTATGAATATAATATTGCCAAAAGTGTATTTCTATGATTCTTAAATGTTCGCAAAACAAAAACTTTTGTTTCAATTTCAACAAAAGATACACCTTATAACGAAAAAAACTTTTACTTTGAAAAAACTCAATTTTCAATAATTGAATAATTCTCCACAAAGAGCTAAAAGAAAGCATTCGATCTGATCTTCTAAAAGAAGAAATACAAGAAGACATAAAAGCAACAATCACAAAAACTTCTTTTGATGAATCAACATACAAATCAGGCAAAGCCTCTAACCTTAATTTTCAAAGATAAGAATACTTCAAAAAGACAATACAAAACACTCAATGAAAATGACAAAGACTTTCTGAAGGTATAAATAAGTGTAATCAAGCATAAAAACCAATGTTCCTGGAGTTAGTGCAGGGAAAACTCCATTTTTTGAAAATTCCAGGGATGTGCACACGCAATAGTTCAATCTAGTGTGCATACGCATTGCTGCTAAAGGATCAGTGCATATAAGTACGATTTGTGGCTAAATTTAAAGTGCGCACATCGAGAAACTTTTAGAAAAAATAAAAATAAGCCAAACAAATAAGAAATTCCAGACTTTCAATATCTTTCAGACACTCAGACAGGGCTATGACAAAATCTTCAAAAGTCAAAATAAGGAGGTGATAGAGAACGAGGTGTTCCCTAGTATGGTCGCCAATTTGTTAAGCAGACCAATCCTTCTTGTAGACATGATGGATCTCCCTAGATCTCAAATGAAACCTAGTAACGAAAAAGAAAAAAACTACTACCTTTCCTTAGCTTATGACTGATTGAAACAAGTAATATGTGAAGAATCATTTATCAATTTAATGAAGTGCATGTTGAAGTACTTTCAGTGCCTTCCACAACCAGCTTCTCCTCGATGCTTTAGAGGCCTTTCAAATGTTTTCTATGACTTCTCCGTGATGCTCCAAAATAGATCTACATAGACATAAACTTACAAAAAGATCAAAGCATCTAGCATATACAATCAAATGAAAATGAAGTTCTTAACCCGACATAAATCATAACTTGAATCAATAACCAGCTATAAACCATGTGAGTGATCAAGGAATCTCACAAATAATATCATAATAAACATGATTAGGAAAGAACAATTTATTTTTATTGAATTAAAAGGAGACAAAGTTTACAACCTCATTACCTTGATGTCCAAAGCCTCTTCCCATGATCTCCAACCTTATCCTTTGGTGAGAAGCCTTCTAGCACTATTTATGCAACATAAGCCTACCTTCAGTGGTCCTGCTCAACCCGCTGGCATGTGCTTGATATATAGGACAAGAGGAGGGAGTTTGGGATCATCTTCCTAAGGGATGAGATCAAGAAATGGTGGGAGAGGGGATCCTCAAAGAGAAGGAATTAGCTTCATGATGAGAGGGATCAGTGTTGAGTAAGCATCAACTCGAAGTTGTTAGTTGGGAAATATTTGACTAACAAAGCTTATAAACTTACTCTTTATTTTTTGCTTGCGTTGAGTTATGTGCAGAGACCGTATTGTAAGACAAAACACACTTTTGCGTTGACTTTAATGGTCAAGTCTACGTATCTACAGAAACTGGCTAGGGAATTGTGCAGGTAATAAAAAATAGGTTTTTGGGCCTTGTAATCCAAAAATTTCATTCTCTTGGGGATTATTTATGTTATAACCTTGCAGGAGGATGCTTTGGAACACTTTGATTAATAGCAAAAGATCCATACTGATAGTCATTTGCGTATTGCAACAAAATGGTGTGTAGCAGTTTCGTGAGCTATAATATGAGGAATTTTCCAATATGCACATGTTCCCACATATGTTGAATGTAGCCCTTAATTCGACCGTGTTTTTACTTCAAATTTGGGGATTGTTGTAGGACTAGGAAAATTAACGCCCAACTCTACACAATTGCCAAGCACCCATCGCCCCCTACCCTAGTGGTTTTATGGTTGATCCGCTCAGACATGCCCTTGGTCCAGGTCTATTGGTTGATACAACTCCTATAGTATTTCTTAAGCCGAGTCCTTTGACATCCCCCATAGCACGTTCCAATAAGAGCGGGAGAAGCCCTATTTGTCCTATCCACCTATGTACATTTGCAACGAATCAATGGGTGGTGTTCCTAAATCCTAGTCATAATGACCACTAACAAAAATTTGAATCCTAGACCTCTTTCTCTGAATTAAAGCTTACCTATTTTAATTATTTTAACTTCTTCTTATTCTTTTATGTAATATACATGATCATTTTATTGATATGCTTTTTTAGTCATATATTTTATATTGGGATGTTTTCTGATAGTAGAAAATGTATTATTAAAATAACAAAAACTATATTCTCTTTTATATATGTTTTAATAATTTTTTCTTATTTGGCTTTTTGGATGTGCGCTCGAACGGACTCAGCTCTGGAGCAGCCATGAAACCCTAGTTGCGCCTCGGCACCTCTGTGCCTTTGCTGCTCTGCAGATTGTGGCTTTGGGCCCTCCACCCCCTCCTTGTTGAGCTTCTGCGGTCATGCGCACACGTCTTCTGTTGGGTGGGAAGATTAAGTTGGGCTCGCCCTCATGGAGGCCACGAGCTTGCCCCAGACTAGCCTGTCTTCATCTGCCGAAGCATTCTCTCGGCTCTTGGTCGGCTTGTCGCAAAAGAAGAAGAGCGAAGCAGCCAAGTTTGTCAAGAGGTTGGAAGACATTCCTGAAATCTCCCTGTCGCTAGAGACCCTGATTCAAGTTTCCCTCTCCCTAGCTGAGCGGGCTCTCATTGGCTAGTTCACTGGTCTATGGCCTTCTCCTAAGTCCACTGAGTCCTGGGTAAATAGGAACTAGGCTCCTCTGATCAAGAGCAGTGTCACCTCTTACTTCTTAGGACGAGCCTTTTTCCTCTTCGAATTCACCTCAAAGGAGGACAAGGATCTGATCTTTCAGAATGGCCCCTATTTCATGGGCCCCCAGGGATTGTACCTCAACAGATGGATGTCGGATTTTGACCCTACAGTCGATGTCCCCTCGGTTGTCCCTGTATGGGTCAGACTTCCTAAGCTCCCAGTCCATTGCTGGAACTGGGATTCGCTGAAACACATTGGAAATGCACTTGGGAAATTTATAGATAGGGAAAACAACAAAGATCAATATGGCTGTGCTCGTATCTGCGTAGAAGTAGACCTAGAGGTGGGTCTCCCGGAAGCCATCAAAATCAAAGTAGGAAACTGGTCCCATTTGCAAAAGCTGGACTACGAGAAGCTGCCTTTCAAATGCCGAAAATTTCATGTCTACGGCCAGTTCACTAGAGGATGCCCAACCAATGTGGAACCATAAAAGGGTAAAAAAGAAGTTTGGAATCAGGTCAAGCATGCCAGGAAAATCCAAAAGCAGGTTAGCCCAAATGGAAGAGGTCCTCAGGCCCCACCTCAGCAACCCCCTCCCAGAAAGGATAATGAAAACAAATTCACCCCTCTAAGCTCACAAATAGAGGAAACTTAGGAAGCAAAAAATCGAAAATCAACCTCACCCTCTAAAGGCACCCCCAAAGGTTCTGGAAACAGAGTTGAGCATGCTGGAAGTGGTGTTCCAGTAATAGAGGCAATGGCTGAAAGTCGTGTTCTAGCAATAGAAATGGCAATGGTTGAGAGCTCCAAAGGAAACACTGTCGCAGCAGAGGATGAGAAGCATGAATCAGAATGCTTATAGGAAGAAGGGGAAATAGGAGAATCCCAAGCTTCGATAAGGAGATCCAAAAGAGGCCGCAAATCAGATCGGAAAAACAAAGAGCAGGAAACTTTCAGGGATAAGCTTCAAGGTAGCCAGCCAACCCTTGAGAAGCTCCTAGCATCAAAAGTAAAGATGGCGAGAAATCAGCCCCAAGGCTCCAAGGGAGCCAACCAGAAATACAAATGATGAAGATAGTCTCCTGGAACTGTAGAGGTATGGGGAGCAGAATCAAAGAAGAAGCCATCAGAAGTTTAATAAGAATAGAAACTCCTGACATACTTCTAATCCAGGAGACCAAACTGGAAGACTTCATCTTCCTTCAGACAAGCAAGAAACTCTGGAACAAATGTGAGGCGAAAGCTATCTTAGCCCGAGGGGCTTCCAGAGGGCTAGCCACTCTTTGGAACACTAGTAAATTTTCATTCATCTCTGAGACCCTTAATACTCACTGGCTGCTCTTAAAATTGCAACACTTAGATTCAAAAGAGATTATCATCATCTTCAATGTGTACATCCCCATGAACACTGTGGAAAAAAAGGCCTACTGGGTCTCCATAAGAACCCAAGCAGATCTAGTTAATCTTGAGAATATCATCATAGCAGGAGATCCAAAATCTTATTCTCTTATCAACAGACAAGAGAGGAGGCAGCATTGTTCGAGATCCGACAAGGGAATGGGCAGAGGACCTTATGCAGGACTGGGACCTGTTGGGCATCAACCCAATCTATGGTAAGTACACTTGGACTAACAAAAGAATTGGTCCTGGCCACATTGTTGCTAGATTGGATAGATTCTTAATTCAAAGCTCCTTCCTTCTTGGATTAGAGGCTAGAGTTTATATCCTCCCAATTCCCTTCAGTTTGAGCTAGGTCCAATTCCCTTCAGATTCAGCCTTCTCTAGACTAATGAACCGAACTTCATGCATTTAGTTAAGGACATATTGTTGCAGTCGGTAAAAGGCTCCCCCTTTTTTTCCTGGGAGGAGAAGCTCAGAAGAGTGAAAAAGGCTCTAAAAAGCTGGGCCAAAACTCTGCCCAATCCAGCAAACGAAAGAAAAAACCTTCAACACAGTCTGGAAAATCACCACCTCCAAGCTGAAACAACTGACATAACTAAAGTGTCTCTAGATAAAGAAGCCCAGCTCCAGCAAAACTTCCACAAGGCTTGTCTAGCAAAAGAAGAGTACTGGAGACTTAAGTCTCGCAGTCTTTGGCTTAAAGCAGGAGACAGGAACTCTTCCTTCTTCCATAAACAAGCCCAAGCAAGGAAATGTACCAACGCAATTTCCGAAATCAAAGATGGCACTATTACTCTCAAAGACAATGCAAGCATCAAAAAAGCTGCCTCCCTTCACTTTAAAAGCCTGTATAGTGAAGATAAAAATTTGGACCAAAGCTCTGATATGATTGACGTGGTTCCCTCCTTGATCATTGTTGAAATGAATCACCTTCTTGAAGCTAAAGTCACTAAGAATGAAGTCAAGGATGCCCTCTTCACCATGGACCTGGAAAAAGACCTTGGATTAGATGGTTTTACAGCTAGATTCCTCCAATATTGCTGGCAGATTGTGGAAAAGAATCTATACAAAATGGTTATTAAGTCCCAAGCTTGTCAGAAAATTGGAGGCAGCATGAACTCTGCTTTTCTGGCTCTCATCCCCAAAGAGAAAGGAGCCATCACTTTCAACAGGTTTCATTCAATATCCCTATGTAATATCGGTTACAAGCTGATTACTAAAGTCATTACTAACAGACTTAAGCTCATCCTCCCCAAAGTAATTTCAGAAAGCCAAGGAGGATTCATTCCAGGGACACAGATAATGGACAACTACATGCTAGTCCAAGAGGCAATCCACTCAAGTATGAGTCTCAAGGAAAAAGGTATGGTTGTCAAGCTTGATTTAGCAAATGCTTTTGATAGAGTCAAGCATAGTTTCCTGCTGAAAGTCTTACACAAATTTGGATTTGGAGAGAATTTTATAAACTGGATTCGGGCCTGCGTTTCAGAGCCTTGGATCACTCCATTAGTAAACGGTAGAACTATAGACTTTTTCAAAGCCACGAGAGGGCTCAGGAAGGGGTGCCCTCTCTCACCTCTTCTTTTTGTTCTTCAAGACTCTGTCCTCAGCTTCTATTTGGACAAAAAAAATGATGGACCCGGAAATTGTTGGGCTCTGTATAGAAAGAGGTGTTAAGAACATCAATCATTCCCTATTTACGGATGACACCTTGTTATTGGGAACTACCTCTATGCTTATAGCCTCCAGATTTAAAGGAGTCCTGGACGAGTTTTGTTTGATTTCCGGAAGCAGGTTAAACAATGGAAAATGCCATATCTATTGCTGGAACACCACTTCTAACATGCTTAATTCCATTTCCAGAACCTTTGGTTTCGCAGCCTCCTGAAATTGGACTTCCTTTAAGTATTTGGGCCTTCTTATTTTTCTTAAAAGCGTCTTCAACAGAGGTTGGCTTCCCCAACTGGAGAAATGCAAGAACAAGCTACTTGCCTGGGGTTTTTCCTTGCTCAATATTGCTGGTAAGTTTGTCCTCATTAAATCAGTCCTTAATAGTCTTCCCTTATTTCAGTTTTATGTTTTTCTTGCTCCCTCCGGGATTCTCAGAAAAATGGAGGAGATCATTCGGAAGTTTTTTTGGAAGGGGGCAAGAAAAATGAGAAAAAGTTCCCGTTAGTCAGTTGGGATTCCATCTCCAACCCACTCTTGGAAGGAGGCTTGAATTTCAAAAATCTTGGATATCACAATATCGCCATGGGAGCTAAGCTCATTTGGAGAATTATTGCTCCTAACCCTGGCTAGGTACATCTTGCTCTTTGGAAAAAATATTTTAAGGGCATGCTCCCGTTGTCTAGACCATCCTCTGCCGCTCCTGAATACACCCTTCCAAAAGCTCTGTTTAAAGCCTGTTCGCTTATAAATACTCATTCCTACTGGGTCCCTAGCAACGGAAAAAGGATCAACCTTTGGACAGACAGAATTATGAACAATGAGTCGCTAGGAGACTGTCCCTCTCTCCAAGCGCTGCGCAGGCGGATGAATGATGCTAGAATGCATTCCTTGTGGGAGATCTCAGCTTGGCAAGAATCTCGCTGGGCTAGCTAAAAAATTGAAACGCCCCCAAATTTGGCTATAGAACGCGAGGAACTGCTCTCCAAGCTTCACGAATTGGCTCCATCGCAGATGGGAAGTAGGGATTCTAGAGGTTGGGGTGTGCAGGCTGGTGGTTATTCTGTTGCTTAGGGATATGCCAAGTTGTGCGAGCGCCCCCATGTGGCCACGAATCCAAAGTCTTGGAAAGGGATTTGGTACCACCCCTCTCTGCCTAAAATTTATTTTTTCAATTGGCTGTTATGCCATTGCAAAATCTTGACTGACGATAATCTGCAGAAGCGTGGCTTCCACAACCCTTCAAGGTGCAGACTTTGCAAGGTAAATGAGGAAAGCATTCCACATTTTATGCTTGATTGTTCCTTTACTTTGCAGATCTGGTTCGCGCTATTGAATACTCTAAGTTCCAGCTTCGAGTTGCCTTCCTCCACTGCTGATTTTTTTGACAAATGGCTGCAAAGGTACCCTAGTCCTCCTCCAAAAAACAAAATTATTAGAGCTGCCTGATTTATTCTCCCTAAAATTATCTGCTGGCAGATCTGGCTTGAGTGAAACAAAAGGATTTTCCAAAACTGCGAGCAGGATGTCAAGCTAGTGACTATTAAAATAAAATGCCAATTAAAAGAGTGCCTGAGAGATGACAAAGATGATTTAAATCTCACCCAGCAAGATAAAAACTAGGGCTTTTCTCTCGACCTACAGTTCCAAAATTTGGTAAAGAGTATCTCCCTCCCAAAAGTTTGGCAAATAAGGGTTACATCGAACGAACTCCAAGGATGGATTGAAAACCAGCAGAGGCACTTTTTATTTTTTGATGGGGTTACTAAGGGCAATCCTGGAAGAGCTGGTGCTGGAGGAGTTATTTTAAACCCAGTTGGTTCTAGCATTCACAATTTCGCCTGGGGCTTGGGCATCGCTTCCGGCATCCAAGCTGAGGCTTTGGCTCTTTTTCAAGAACTCAAGATGTTGAAAGGGCTGAACATCAGGGAGGTTAATGTTATTGGAGATTCTCAGGTTATTATCAACATTATGGTGACTCGCTCTAAGCTAAAGGACCTAAGGCTATCAAGGCTAATTCACAGAATTTCAGACCTTGGTGACTCTTTCCAGAATTTAAATTTTTGTCATGTGTTGAGAGCCAATAATAAGGAGGCGGACACTGAAGCTAACAAAGCAGCCCTTCTTACAGCTAGTGCTCTGCTCAAAGGCAGACAGGAAATTTGGGAACCAATTCCTTAATTCAGAATATTGTCATGTTTTATTGCTTAGCTTGGGAAAATCTCTGAAATTGATCACATAGTTGCAGCTAAGAAAAGATGTAAGCTAATCATAATTGTCACAATCTTGCAAGGCCATTTGGCACGTATCGTTTTAGACTCACCCTTTGTAATCCACTCTTTGGCATTAAGGCCAAGCTTCTAATATATCCACTACCCGTTTCTGTAAAAAAAATTAAAAAAATAAAAATAAAAATAAAAATAAAAATATTATTTAAATTTGATAAAAATATTTGTATGTGAATAAATATAGAGTAAAGTATGTTATATCTCAATTATAAAGTCCGTGTCAAATTAATAATACAATTTAAAGTCAACAATTAAAATAAATTACCAACTTTACTCCATTACCATTATATGTGTAAATTGTACCAACTTTACTCCATTACCATTATATGTCTAAATTTACAATTTACACCAAAAACTTAGTGAAGTGGAGTAATTAAATCTGAACGGTAGGGGAGGCCCTCTCGTCCTTGACCTCGTTCACTCTAAGGTTATTTGTATTTTGGGTTATCTTCGTAATGAGATATATGGTTCACTCTAAGGTTATTTGTATTTTGCATTATCTTCGTAATGAGATCTAATGGATACTAGAGGATTTCGACTTTCAAATCGATTATTTCGAGTGTTTATCAAAACTAAGTCAAGAGATCGAGTTGAATTGGTAATTACTCCTAAGTTTGGTAACCATTCATTAAAATTATTGGATACGTGGTTTAAATTACATTTTATTTAAGAAAACTCTTAGTGTAGTAATGAAAAATTAATAAATAATAAAAAAATATTGTAGAAATGAATAATGTTATATTTTTTTGGTATTTAGAGGAGTAGGTAATTGGGTTGGTATCATACTCACTACATGTGTTGATTTTAACCTTATTATTATAGTTTTTAGATACCTATGTCAAATCTCCTCACACATAAATTTCATTGTGCGCAATCGTCACAAATTAAACTATTCCTAAAAATTAAGAAGAGACTTAAGAAAAGACTTTTTAATCTGAATAGAATATCAAAAGTGTTGGATCCCTGCTTTACACTCCTAAGTTTTTTTTTATTTTTGAATTATTTTTATTTATTTATTTACTTATTCTTATTTTAGAGTATGTTATTAATGATAATAATGGTAAGATTAAAAAGTTATTATAAGAATATTTTAACAATATTATCTATAATATTAATCATAATACTCATTTTGAGTAATAATATTACTTGTGATAATTTACTTTTTGGTTTCATAATTGCTTATTCCTAAATTTTAGTCATAATACTCATTTTGAGTAATAATATTACCTTTGCTAATTTCTTTTTTGGTTTCATAATTGAGTATTCCTAAATTTCTTTTATCTATTATTATTATTATTATTATTATTATTATTTGAAGATTTTATAGAATTATTTATGTTTATATTTTTAGAAAATCTTTGTGATTAATGATACTAGTGGTAAGATTAAAAATTTATTATAATATTTTAACAATATTATCTATAATATCAATAATTATCACAACACTGCTTTTAGTAATAATATTACTTTTGATATATTTTTTGTGGTTTCATAATTTTATTAACAAACTTTAATTATCACAACACTGCTTTTAGTAATAATATTACCTTTGATATATTTTTTGTGGTTTCATAATTTTATTAACAAACTTTATTTGATTAATAATATTAATTATTGGATTTTATTTTAATAATATTAGAATTCAATTCTATAAATTTAGTTTGGTTCCCTTTCTTTTCCTTCGTCAAATCATAATATTAAATATTATTAATAATGGGTATTAAGTCCAATTAGTTGTTATATTCTAATGGCTAATTACATTCTCTTTTCGTCTATTTATTCCATTGCCTAGATCTAGTTCCTCATCTTGTTCTGAAGAGGAACCACACTGGTTGGTTCGAAATGTGTTTACAAGATAGTTTCTTATGTAATTTTTACCAAAAAATATTGTCATAAATCTTATAGATCACAGGAAATATTAATATATAATATAATATATCTTAAATTTAAATAAATTGTAGTATATAATATAAATATATATTATTTAAGTTTGTTACACATCTTCCACATTATCAAAAATTCATTTTTATATTAATGAAATACTGGAATCTTATTGAAAATCATCAACTAAATTCAAATAACACCAAAATTGTCCTAAGTAAACTATTCCCTAGACTAATATAGCATCTTTGATACTTTAAATGATACAAATTGTAACCTTTTTCAACATGATAGTGAAAAGATATCCACAATAAATACCCGATGAAGCAGGATCATTGAAATTGAATGAGAGAATGTTTGTGAAAAAGAATCATTAGAATTGTCAATTTGTGGTTCTGTACAAAAATGGATATATGTGTCTCCTCTTCTACATAAAAGATTAGGACCCTCATCCTTCCGACATATTAATATGCTAATG
The DNA here is from genome assembly GCA_031772625.1 of Pinus tabuliformis. NCBI lineage: Eukaryota > Viridiplantae > Streptophyta > Pinopsida > Pinales > Pinaceae > Pinus > Pinus tabuliformis. Next base: position 85,226,550 of record CM062806.1, on the reverse strand, counting down.
AATATATGGTGTTGTCATTTTGAATTCAACACCCAATTTGGATTAGATGCTTTAGTCAACTGTTCATTCCTACTTCACCTCATCCACAGAAATTCTCATTCTTGCAAAAAAGTGGGAGTTGTATTACCATCACACTGACATCAGCTTGTGATTTTCTGGTTTCTGCTACCTCTACAAGTTTTCTGCAAGTAGCCATAAGGCCTCCTCTTAATGGTGCTAAATCAGGCTACTTCTCAACACAAAAAGGCCTGGCAATGTCCACGGCTTCCTGATTACTGACTTTATCCCACTATCCATCTGATGCCAAAATTAAAAATTCACAATCAGATGTAATTTCAATCTTCCTTGTGTCTGGTTCAGCCGTTATCCAGTCTTTCATGTGTGAATCACCTATTCCTCTAGATACAGCTAGAGATCCCTGAACTCACCAAGCTCTGTGGCGGTGATCCACAATTCCACCCAAATTCTCTATCCATTGTCGCTCGTCCTCCCTTTCAGCTCGATGATCACAAGTAACAGCTTCAGAGGCAACGTTTCTGCTAATAACTGCTCGACAGTCCCTAGCATTGGAAACCACTAAGTTACCATCAATAATTAGAGCAGTGACACAAAAAGTACCGCTGCCAACCTCCTGCTTCAAAAACTCTGCATCTGTTGTTAAGTATCCAGATCTACGGCCTATTCGAGAGTGTTCTCTGTTTCATCTCCCAACCCAAGCATAGCATCTACAATATTTTTCCCAATATTTTGGGCAGCGAAAACTGCAGCTTGTTGGAAGAATCACCGCACCTCTATAGAATCCGTAATTTCCACCCTGGGGATCCTAGTTACTGGCTTGTAATGTTTACCAAAACCTGCGGGTTTTGGTGTAACGGCAAACCTCCACATGGTATCAGAGCTTGGACCCAGGTTCGATTCCCCCAAGTTGCGTTTGAGGGGGGGTGTTGGAAGAATCACCACACCTCTATAGAATCCGTGATTTCCACCCTGGGGATCCTAGTTACTGGCTTGTAATGTTTACCAATACCTGCGGGTTTTGGTGTAACGGCAAACCTCCACATGGTATCAGATCTTGGACCCAGGTTCGATTCCCCCAAGTTGCGTTTGAGGGGGGGTGTTGGAAGAATCACCGCACCTCTATAGAATCCGTAATTTCCACCCTGGGGATCCTAGTTACTGGCTTGTAATGTTTACCAAAACCCGCAGGTTTTGGTAAACATTACAAGCCAGTAACTAGGATCCCCAGGGTGGAAATTACGGATTCTATAGAGGTGCGGTGATTCTTCCAACACCCCCCCTCAAACGCAACTTGGGGGAATCGAACCTGGGTCCAAGCTCTGATACCATGTGGAGGTTTGCCGTTACACCAAAACCCGCAGGTATTGGTAAACATTACAAGCCAGTAACTAGGATCCCCAGGGTGGAAATCACGGATTCTATAGAGGTGTGGTGATTCTTCCAACACCCCCCCTCAAACGCAACTTGGGGGAATCGAACCTGGGTCCAAGCTCTGATACCATGTGGAGGTTTGCCATTAGAGCAAAACCCGCAGGTTTTGGTAAACATTACAAGCCAGTAACTAGGCTCCCCACGGATTCTATAGAGTTGCGGTGATTCTTCCAACACAGCTTCCCTCCTGCTATGACCATCAAAGATGCCAAAGAAACCCTGTTTGCAATCACCCAGAACATTGACAATAACGTTGTGGGTATCCTCCATGAATTCTCCCTGACCCTTTTTGCACGCGACCGCATAATGCAAACCTTCCTCGTTGACCTGCATCGGCTGTTGCATCACTGCGCACATCGCATTCAGGCCCAGCAGCTGTTGTGGAATACGTAGCCTCTGCGGCCGTTTCCTATCTAGCGGAGATGAATGGCACTTGCGGGCAATGTGACCATTCTCCTTCAGGACACTGACACAGATACAGGGAGATACTACCTTCTTCTCCACCTTTTGACCTGCTTCTCCTTGCTCTCGCTCTGCAGCAGATTCTCATCTTCGATGGTCAGCATAGACTTCAGCCGAGACTGCACAAAACTAGCCTGGAAGTTGCTGGTCCTAGGTGTCTAGGAGCCATGGTTCTAGGGTGAACCTGACCGTATTTCAATATCAGAATCGTGTATAGAACGATGTCTATGTTGGGGATTTTTCTGTCAAAATCCCAAAAACAAAATCACAAAACACAGAGACAATGCTCTGTTTCAAACACACAGGATCTTTAACACAGCGGAAACAAAAAAAATTATTTGCAGCAGACAGAGTTTTCACACACCACACATTTCTATTCATTAATAAAAGCTGTTATTACAAACTATGGTTCTTCCTCTCTCACAGAGGGATTTACAAAAAAAAACAAAAGACTCAGACTGCTGTGTCTGCTGTATATTCTATTTTGCTGCTGCTGCTTTTTTTTTCATTCACGCGCTGCTGCGTTCTCTATTTTCACTTCTTCGCACTGCTGTGCATTACAATACAATTTACACTTCTGTGTATTACAATTCTATTACATGGGCGTTGTTGCGTCTCCCCTCTTCACTCTCATCCACACAACAAAAAAAAACATTACATATATATATGACAACAAAAGGAAATTACTTCACGTTTTCACTTGCCATGCTTCCGTAAAAGAAATAATGAAAATTAAATGATTTTACCGGCTTTTACTTGTGCCCATACTCCCGCTGGAATAAAATTAAAAACTTCATCAAAACTTACCAACCCACAGTAAATTGCATTTACTGTTTTACTGACATTTACTGGTGGTCAATAAATGTAACTTTCACTTCACGTATAATTCATTTAATGCTGGCCTATACTTCTCCCTTTGACTTTAATTAGATCGCATCCCAAAATCCCATTTGGTCGGAACACAAAATTTGGGGCACACACATATGATGCGATCTGCGATATGCGATCGGATCGCATCGCCAGAAAACACAACACATATCGGAGGGTGACAAGGTGAGTTGCGATTTGCGATATGCGATGGATCGCATCGCAAATAAAATAAACCTGCAGTTGAAATTATTATTTCAACACTCCCCTTTAATTTCAACTGCTGGGTATTCAATCATACCCAAACATTTCCTCAAAAATTCAAAGCTCTTCTGATCCAGTGGCTTTGTCAGGATGTCTGCGACCTGTTCCTGAGTGCTGCAATGTTGTAAACTGATTTCTCCATTGTTCACCAATTCTCTGATGTAATGAAACCTTGTATCAATGTGTTTCGTTCGCTTGTGAAACACAAAATTCTTAGACAACGCAATAGCTGAGCTATTGTCACAAAAAATAACTGTTGCTTTTGCCTGCTCTTGGCCTAAGCTCCTCAACATTCTTCTCATCCAAACCGCTTGACACGCTGCTGCTGTAGCTGCCACGTACTCTGCTTCTGCTGTAGATAACGCCACGATCGGCTGTTTCTTGGAAGCCCATGAAATTGCTCCTGAACCCATGTGAAAAACGTAACCGGATGTGCTTTTCCGATCATCCACACTTCCAGCCCAATCGCTATCGGTGTAGCCAACTAAATCTGAACTTTTTGAAAAAGTATACAAAATGCCAAATCTCTTTGTACCTTTGACATACCTCAGAATTATTTTTGTTGCCTGCCAATGTGCCTCTTTTGGCTTCTCCATGAATCTGGAAATCAAACTAACAGAAAACATTATGTCAGGCCTAGTTGCAGTTAAATACATAAGGCTGCGAACTATGCTCTTATATAAGCTAGGATCAAAGTCCTTGCTGCTGTCCTCTTGGCTGAGTTTTAATCCCATTACCATGGGAGTGATTGCTGCTTTGCACTCTTGCATATTAAATCTGCTCAACACTTCATTTACATATCTTGCTTGAGAGATAAAAATCCCATTTTCATTTTGATCTACTTCTATTCCTAAGAAGTATCTCAGCAAACCCATGTCAGTCATCTCAAATTCCTCTTTCATGACTGATTTGAAGTTTTCAATGAGGTAGTAATCATTACCTGTAAAAATAACATCATCAACATACAAAACAATAATTAAAATCTTGCCATCCTTTTCTTTGATGTAGACTGTGGGTTCTCCCTCACATTTGTCAAATTCATTTTCTAGTAAATAGGAGTCTATTCTACTGTACCACGCTCTTGGCACTTGCTTCAGCCCATAAAGAGCTTTCTTCAATCTGCACACTTTGTGCTCTTGGCCTTTCTTTTCATAGCCTAGAGGTTGTTCAATGTAAACCTCCTCCTTTAACACTCCATTTAGGAATGCCGACTTCACATCCATTTGGTAGACTTTCCATTTGTTTTGTGCTGCTATGGACAGCACTGCTCTCACGGTTTCCATTCTTGCAACCGGTGCGAAAGTCTCCTCATAATCTCTCCCATACTGTTGCTTGTATCCCTTGACAACAAGTCTTGCCTTGTGTCTTTCAATTTTGCCTTCAGCATTGCACTTGGTCTTATAGACCCATTTGACTCCAATAACTTCTTTACCTTTTGGTAGCTCAACCAAATCCCATGTCTTGTTTCTTTCTATGGCATTCATCTCCTCATCCATAGCTTCTATCCATTTCTTATCTTTAATAGCATCTTCGAAATGAATAGGATCATCAACATGACAATACAAGGCAAATAAGGAATTCATTCCTTCATTATAAATGTCACTTAAGTTTCTGAATTTCTTACCTCTTTCACTTGGTGTGCAAGTGCTTGAAGATGCACTTGAATTTCCTCCTTGTGGTGTGCTTGGAGAAGCACTCTCATTTCTCCTCAAGGGTGTTCCTTGCTGTCCTTGTGTTGGCGCTACTGTTTGGGGATGTATTTCTACCATCTCCTCATCATCTTCATCATGAGACAAACAGTTTTTAACATTAACTGTTTTCTCTATGCTTCCATCCCAAGCTTCCTCCTCAATGAACTGAACATCTCTGCTCACAAAGAACTTCTTGGTAGATGGGATATACAGCCTGTAAGCCTTGGATTCCTCACTGTATCCAATGAAGATGCATTTCTCCCCTTTGCTGTCCAACTTCCTCCTTAGCTGATCAGGAATGTGTGCATAGGCCACACATCCAAAAAATTTCATGTGGGTGACTCCTTGCTTTCTCCCACTCCATGCTTCTTCCGACACTTTGTTCATCACAGCTTTTGTAGGACACCTATTCAAGATATATACAGCACAGTTTACGGCTTCAGCCCAATAGTCATTTGGAAAATGCTTTGACTTCAACATGCTCCTCGCCATATCCATAATGGTCCTGTTCTTCCTTTCAGCAACTCCATTTTGCTGTGGGGTGTACCTTGCTGTAAACTACTTGTGTATTCCATTTTCTCTACAAAAACATAAAAATTCTTTGGAGATATACTCACCTCCTCTGTCTGTTCTCAAAACTTTGATACGCAGCCCACTTTGATTTTCCACAAGTGCTTTGAAATTTCGGAATTTTTCAAACACTTCACTTTTGTTCTTCAAGAAATAAACCCAAGTCTTTCTTGTAAAATCATCAATGAATGTTAGAAAATATTGGCTGCCTGCTAATGATGGGGTTTGCATCGGTCCACATAAATTTGAGTGGACAATTTCTAAGGGTGCTTTTGCCCTTATGCTTTTTCCTGATGGAAAACTTTCTCTGTGTTGTTTTCCCAATATGCAGCCTTCACAAAGGCTGTCCGGTTTCTCTATCAATGGTAATCCCCTTACCATTCCTTTTCTTCTCAACAAGTTAAGACCTCCAAAGTTGAGATGTCCAAATCTCAAGTGCCACAACCAATTTTCATCTTTTGGTTGGTTTTGGAAAGCCTCTTGGGTAACTGCTTGCATTGCATATTTGTTTTTCAAATCTGCTCTTATTCTGAGAGGGAACATTCTGTTCCTCGTCATCCTCACTTCAGCAATACATCTTTTGCTGGGTGGAATATCCATCATGGTGCATACATCATTCTCAAAGAAAACATTGTAACCCTTTTGAACAAGCTGTCCAATACTCAAGAGGTTACATCTCATTCCAGGAACATAACAGACATCTGCTATGGTTTTCTTTTCACCTTGCTTTGTAAATATTTTAACTTCTCCTTTGCCCATAACAGAAATTTTGCTATCAGTCCCAAGTGTGACTTGTGACTTCACACTTTGATCTAAAGCATAAAACAAAGCTATGTTTCCTGTCATATGGTTGCTGCAACGGGAGTCTAGAAACCATATGTCTTCACTGTTTGTTTCAGCCATATTACAAGCTAACAAAACATTATCTTGGCTGACATTTTCTCTAGTAATATTTGCACTAGATCCATTATTCACATCATGCTGCTTCTTCCTACATTCACTGGCATAATGCCCATATTTTTTACAATGATAACATTGGACATTGGGTTTTTCATACCTTTGTCCTTGAGCATGATGTTGTCCTCCTTGTTGGTTGTTGCCTTGACCTTGGTTCTGATTTGGATTGCTGCCTCTTCCTTGTGCATTCGCTGGACTGTTCCTTCCGCCTCTGTTCTGGCTTCTGCCTCTTCCTCTCTTGTTTCCTTTGCCTTGACCTCTTCCTCTTCCAAAGGACATCTGGGTTTTGAAGGCTTGCTCTAGAGATGAGTTTTCATTTCTACTCAACCTCTGCTCATGTGTGATCAGTGATGCATGAAGCTCATCAACTGAAAAGTTTGAGAGATCCTTTGTCTCTTCTATGGTGGTGACAATCACATGGAACTTTGAGGGTAGGCACCTCAATAGTTTCTCCACAATCCTCCTTTCTTCAAGTATCTCTCCATGAGATCTTATTTGTGTGACTAGGCCAATTACTTGAGTGAAGAATGAGTCAATATTGTCTGACTCCTTCATACACAGATTCTCAAAATCCTTCCTCGGCAACTGTAGCTTTGCTGTCTTCACTTTCTCCATGCCTTGATAGGCTGTCTTGAGAGTTTGCCATGCTTCTTTGGATGTCTTAGTTGCTGCTAACCTTGGAAACACGCTTCCATGCACTACCTAATACAAGAAGAAGAAGGCTTTTGAGTCCTTCTTCTTGTGGCTCTTTAACAGATCCTTCTCTCCCTGAGTTAATGCATTAAACTCATTTTCATCCGCTGGTTGTTCAAAACCATCCTCAACTATTTCCCATAAGTCTTGGGAAGCAAACAAGGCTTTCATTGTTATTGCCCAATAGTCATAGTTTTTACCATCAAATAATGGGAGTTGCATACCCATGCTATTGCTGGTGCTGGTGCCAACCATTCTTGCACTCTTAACTATGCTTCAAATACTTCACTGTGTATTTAAAATAACAGACTGTCTTCAACAGCAACAAAAAAAACTTGAGAAATACTTTGGATACTTTTTCCTGAGTCTTCACACTGCTGGAGAAGTTGCTGCAATAAGAATCCTTCCTTCAGCTTCTTTGAACCCTTCAAAGAGCCTAGACTTGCTCTAATACCACTGTTGGGGATTTTTCTGTCAAAATCCCAAAAACAAAATCACAGAACACAGAGACAATGCTCTGTTTCAAACACACAGGATCTTTAACACAGCGGAAACAAAAAAAATTATTTGCAGCAGATAGAGTTTTCACACACCACACATTTCTATTCATTAATAAAAGTTGTTGTTACAAACTATGGTTCTTCCTCTCTCACAGAGGGATTTACAACAAAAAAAAAAAGACTCAGACTGCTGTGTCTGCTGTATATTCTATTTTGCTGCTGCTGCTTTTTTTTCATTCACGCGCTGCTGCGTTCTCTATTTTCACTTCTTCGCACTGTTGTGCATTACAATACAATTTACACTGCTGTGTATTACAATTCTATTACATGGGCGCTGTTGCGTCTCCCCTCTTCACTCTCATCCACACTAACAAAAAAAAACATTACATATATATATGACAGCAAAAGGAAATTACTTCACGTTTTCACTTGCCATGCTTCCGTAAAAGAAATAATGAAAATTAAATGATTTTACCGCCTTTTACTTGTGCCCATACTCCCGCTGGAATAAAATTAAAAACTTCATCAAAAATTACCAACCCACAGTAAATTGCATTTACTGTTTTACTGACATTTACTGGTGGTCAATAAATGTAACTTTCACTTCACGTATAATTCATTTAATGCTGGCCTATACTTCACCCTTTGACTTTAATTAGATCGCATCGCAAAATCCCATTTGGTAGGAACACAAAATTTGGGGCACACACATATGATGCGATCTGCGATATGCGATTGGATCGCATCGCCAGAAAACACAACACATATCGGAGGGTGACAAGGTGAGTTGCGATTTGCGATATGCGATGGATCGCATCGCAAATAAAATAAACCTGCAGTTGAAATTATTATTTCAACAGTCTATAGGATTCGAAGACAGCTGCAGTGCTTCGTGCTAAAATACCAGCCATGTTCACAATGCTGCCTCTGAATGTGAAGATTGTTGTTGCGTCGCTTTGCTTTTACCAAGACTATAAGCATTTATATTGCGTTCAAGTAAAATCACATCTAGAATAAGTCAGCTGTTTAGAACTCGCCCAAAGAGTCAATGATGTCCGCGTGATAACAACAAGGAAGATATATTCGTGTTATGTCGTTAGCTGTTTAGCTATACCCAGGTGGGACATGACCCAGGATCAACGAAACCACCTTCGTTCACCATCCATCAAAAGCAAGATAAGGTGCATTTGGCATGTCCCTTTTTCACCTTCATGTGCTTGCAAAAAACATATATCCCTTCATTCTAGGGGTTCTCACAGGCAAGGAAACATTATTGATTTTCTATCCCGATCTTGTTTGCTTGGCAGGGATATTTAATTAATGGAAAAATATGAAGTTATGATTCGTTTGGTTGAGTAAGAATAATTTGATACGCAATTAATGAGATGGAAAAACATTACATTAATGATTAGTTTATTGTATAATGTTTAATATTTGTTAATTTCGATGTTATTGAAATGCCTATTGACTAGCAACGCAATCAATATATATAATAGGTATAATAGTGAAGTAAATACAAGTTACGACTACCAGTATGCCAAACTAGCAGTTTGTGTCAACTCCTAATTACAATTAGCATGCCAAATTAGCAATTTGCTTCAACTCTTAATTAAGGCATTGTGAGTCAATATCCCCGTCAAGGAAGCACTTTCCAATTAGAGGTAGTTTATACTATATTTGAGGGTTATCATTTTTCACAAGAGCAAGCTCTTAAATATAAGGAAAATTTTAGGGGATAAATTTAGCAAATTAATGAATTCTCTATACTTTTGGCAAAAGAAATATTCACTAATTTCCATAATTTCTAAAAATTATTTGTCCAAAATTGATAGAATAAAATTATTATACCTTAAAAGTATTTAAAATTTTATATAAACTATACAAAACTATTATAAATTGGAATATTTTTGCAAAAATATTTTTCCATAATGAGGACTTGTAAAATTCTCCAAAGTTTCAAAACTTTGTGACAAATTTACATCCTTAAAATTTTCCATTGTTAAGTACTATGAACATTGTAAGGTTAGTTAGTTTCTTATCAAATAATGTCTAAATTGCACAATATCTTATTGATTTGTTATAAACAACCATTTTTCAACCTTCCATATTAAAGTAGTTCTTCCTTCTATCCATATTTCATTGAATCCTTGGATGATTTAATGATGTTGTGAATGTGGTATCCTTCTTTTGTAGCCATGCTTGGCTCTACATCAACCAAACCATCTCAACTCGAAAAACAAATTCATATAAATATGGCATTCTTATCTTTGTGTATATGAAAAGAAAGCCACTTTCCATTATTCCTCATACTTTTTCTCCAAAGAAACTAAAATTGATCGCTTTAGTAAATTGAATTGAATTGTTTTTTTTTGTAAACATTGTAGAGCTCTATGTATTATCTATTTTCAAAAGTTTTTTACATCCATACTCTCCGAGTAGTCACCTACCCGAAGGAAACCAGGTGACCACCAGTCAGTGTTAAAACCATTCCAAAATTTGAACAAGTTCATAATAAACCATCAGGGAAAATTTTAAGAAGCCCCCCTAAATTTACATATATAATAAATGGGCGAATCTCCATGGTATATAGGAAAAATGGAAGGCAATTTTATCAATAATATGATATGTATATATAATTTTTTGGCAAATCTCTCACCAGGCATAGCGAATATTTTACTCAATTATAAAGTCTTGTGTTTATTGAATACACAAATGAAATCATTGCATTTCTTTAAAATATCTTTTGAAATCAAAATTACCGAAATTACATATCGATAACCTAGTGGGTGTAGGATAAAATTCACCCATGTCATTCACAGAAAGCATGAGAAAAAACCTCATACTATATATAAAACCAAGAAAAATTAAAATTCATCACTTCTAGGGACCTCCTAACCACCCTGCCAATACACAAGTATGTTCCTGTTTGCAATTAGAAAAATTACCCAAATTACAATCTGTTTACTCTATCATATGCTGGAAAGTTATAGAAGGATGACTAGTGCAATCAATCCATTCCTTTTACCCTTGGATTTGTTTGAGTTTAAAACAGAAGTATACAAATATACTTGTCCAATGTCTATGCTTTAACCATTCACCTTAAGATGTTTTTACAATATAATTTCCTAAGTCTATTTAATATCTTCATTATCATAAAAACCATCCTATATCCATCTTAACTCCACATCTACCACTCTTAGGGGGATGAAATCTATTTATCCCTCTGAGCACTTGGTAGACCCATAATTAAGATGGATCTAAGATGATAGAATTTCCCCTTTAAATAGTCTATGCTCACATGAATACCATGGTATTACCATGGGTCAATACCATGGGTTATCATAAACCTGGAGCTTAAAAATTACTATTAGTAATTTATAAAAATTAATAGCTGATTTTAATTTTATTTTTTATTTTAACCAAGCTAAAATGGTTAACATACATTAAATTACAACATCCATTTTTACTCTTGATCGGGTCAAATATTTTTTCACTCTATGCTAGTTTGCATATCACGATATTTGATACCTCTCGGGGGTTAGTAGATCCAGAGTAAAGATTGATCTATTCTGATTTAATTCCCCCATTTAAATAGGCTACATTCCAAGTGAATACCATGGGTCAATACCATGTGCCATTTTGGTGAATACCATGGGTCAATACCATGTGCCATTTGTATTTTTATTAATACTGATACTAGGGTTAATAATGTTTTTTTGCATGGTATTAATAACAATTTAGTCCATGGTATTTGTCCCATAGTATTTTTCCCATAGGTTTCACCTAAATATAACGTGAATTATGGAGTAAATATAAAAAAATGTTTTATTTGTTTACCATACCTCATGTTTATTTATATTTTTATTAGTTTACCATACCTCTTTTACAAATATGGTATTTGGCCCATAGGATTCATTTAAATGAAACCTCTTTCTTGAGCCTTCATAAATAGAATGAGGGTTATGGACTAAATATAAAAAGAGGTTTTATTTATTTATCATGCGTCTAGTTTATTTATATTTTTATTTATTTACCATACCTTTTGAGTGAGTATAAAAAGACGTTTTATTTATTTACCATACCTCCACTTTACTTATATTTTTATTTGTTTACACCCTTGCATGTATATAAGGTGACTTATAGAGTAAATATAAAAAATGTTTTATTTATTTACCATACCTCTCATTTATTTTTATTTTTATTAATTTACCATACCTCTTTTATAAATATGGTATTTGGGTCTTTGGCCCATATGATTCACTTAAATAAAACCTATTCTTGAAAATGGGCGAATGGAAGGTTGTAACTCCTAATTTCAAGGGCTAAATTTACCTTTTTTACCCTCTCCCTTAAAATAAGGTGGGCTATTTGAGGTGATTTGTAAAAATGTACTATGATACAAAATATTCACCCACTAAAAATTTAAAACCCCTTAATTTCGCCAAAGGGCGAACATTCGCCCTTAAAATTTTCTATGTAAACCATCCACTATTTATATGTTGACTGTTTCTGTTGTTAGCACTAAAGATCAAAATAGACATGCTTATTTCCTTCATCAAATTCAAAATTCAGAAAACAAAACTATTTGGATCTCTAGATTACCCCTCATCTGAGGAGGATATCGGAGCTAGTGCCTTTGCACTGGAGCCAGGCATCTCACATCTCTGTTGTAGTTTCCATTTTGTCGCTGTCAGAGTCTGCTCAATCCTTCCCAAGGCGAGATTGTTCCAGTACATCTGTATCTGTATGGTTGCTATTTCCTTGAGAAGTTCCGCATGTACCGGGTCCTTCTCCTTTCTTCTTTCCTGTTTATCCATTTATCCAATACTTCTCCTTCCATGTGTGTATGGTGAAGAGTCATGGCCCGTGCCATGATGTGTTTCATGCTCCAGTATTGTTGTATGGTATTTCTGAACAACGATTGTCTTCCATTCGTTGTCCCAGGGTCATGTAGCATTCCTTCCCATTCTTGCATTGGTATGTCTCTGCATCTAAGGTTATCTCTTAGATCTCGCTCCCAGCTCCAAATCTGGTCTCGAACTTTCTTCGGATTTCCTTCCATTTATGAGTTAATGATTTTCTTCATTTGATCTTCATCAGGCTTCTTGCCCCTGGTTCCTTCTTCTTTCTTGACTATCCTATTGCTTCTTCTCGGAGCCATTTTCCTTTCAATTTGGTCTTTAACACCTTTTCCCTGTTGCTCTTTGTTCTATTTCACGGTCTTGCCCTGTTTTGATGCGAGAGCTATCACAGAATCAACACAAATGTTAGCCATATAATTTATGTTTACATTATTTTTCGTGGGTTCCCCCCCCATCTCTGGTTTTCAAGCCTCTGGTTTCCCACCCTCTGGGTTTCTGACCTCTGGCTTCCCTTCCTACTGAGTTTGACTTTCGTTATGATAATTCTTCGGGTCATGGGGTACCAGTGGTTACTTTGCTTTTCCCAGCCCATGCAGGGATCTGCCTTTTTCGTATTTTGCCTCTTCTCACCTGAGGGCTCGCACATGGTGCAAATTAGGCCATTCAGGTCTCCCCTTCTCTTAGTTTTCTCAGGTTTGCCAGCCAGGTTTCTTCTAGCTGAGTTTTCTCCCCTCCCCCTAGGGTTCAGCTCCATCCCCCAGGGGTTCTGGTTTTTCCTTTCCCAGCTACCCTCATCCAGGCCTACAGGCATTCTTCCTTTCCATAGAGTATAGTATGTCAGAACCTCTATTCTAAGGAGGGGGTCGGTAGAATTTAGTTCAAACAGGCCTTTGTTCTCATACTGTTCGCCATCTCTCCTATCTGTCTCTCCGTCCCGTGCAACTAGGAACTCTTGGAGATGTTTTCCTTTCAAACCTCCGAGATTACTATTACAATTGAAGTGAAAATTCCAGGTATGCTTACCATACTACGTTCCTAACCTACTTCTCAAACAATTTACACTATCAGAGTTTAAGGCTAGAGTTATCACATACCCTCTTACCATGCTTCGCCTTGCTTCCTCCTTCTGTTTCGTTTCACTGCTTGCTCTTCCTTTCTCATCACCTTTCTTCTTTCACGTATGCATGCATATTACCTAGTTTCCCTTTTCCTTAGACTTTATTCATTTTTCATTCCCTCCTCCTATCTTTACCGCCAGCTGTCATGTTGTTTCCTTGGCATGCCTCCCTTCCCTTCTCCCTTGAGATGCTGCCCACTTGTCCTGTCCACCGTCTTGCATTAACTCCTTTCCTCTCTTGGCTGCTCTTGCCATCAGGTCGCTGACTCTACCCTACCACTTGTCATTATTGCGTTTCCCGTCCTCGATTTTGTTGTTCTACCCTCTCCTCTTCCATTCCTTTCCATCTCTGCCCCCATACTCTTAGGGATTGTCCTTACTTTACCCTCCTTCGTCATCCTACCGAACTCTGATCTCACCTTGTCCTGCTCTACCTCTGTCCTGTATTGTTCCACCTACGACTGTCCTTATCCTTTTCCACTCTCGTCTTTTCCAGCTGAATTCTCTAGATGCTCACTCTTGATCCTGTCTTCTTCTATCATTTGGATCAATTTCTCCATATCCTCTTTTTGGTGGAACTCTTTCGCGCTTGCATCTAGTTGCTGGTCTCCTTTCAGACATCCCCAGTTCGCAAGGCAGTCTACAGGAGCATTTCCTTTTCGTCTCACATGGGAAGGTATTATGTAGGGTATCCTTCTCAATTGTTGGCTTATTTCTTTATTTATCCGTGTGGTCCACCAGCTCTGACTCATCTTCTTTGCTGGTACTCCATGCTATAACTATTTGAGTGTGTCTATCACGAGCTTCAAATCTCCTTCTATGTGGAGTTTTTGATACCCTTCTCTGATAGATATTTCTATCCCCCCGTTCATCTCATGGAATTCTACATCATTATTTAATGCGTTTCCACATTCCATCTCATAAACCCATCAAGTTCTGCCTCTGCCATCCCTGAATATTCCTCCTATACCCACCTCCCCTAGATTCCCTTTTGTCGCTCCATCAAAGTTTAATTTTATGAATCCCTGCGGTGGGTTCCTGTAGTGGTCGTCTTCTCCAGCTTTTCCAGTCTTATGTTTTCTTCCATCCATGTTTGTGGTTCTTATTTTGATTTGCAAGCGGTTCAGAATACGTGTCTCCGTTTGGTCTGCCTTCCAGTCTTCATCATTCCACTTCTCAAGGATTATGGTTTCTCTTATGTTCTGTACTGTTTGGCCCCATATTTCCTTAGCTTTTCCATCTTCCTTGAATATAAACTAATTTTTTGCTTTCCATATGTTCCATAGGAAGAACCCTATGGATAGATTCTAGGTTGTATTCAAGATTGCATTATGGTATGGTTTACTTCTCCATTTCTCTACAGTTGTAGTTATGCTACCTATTTCTCTGTCGCTAATCTCAAATAGTTGTTGGTGGTTTTGCCACATGGTGTTGCTAACTCGACAGGAGTTGGTTAGGTGTTCCATTGTTTTTTCTTGTTCCTGGCAAAGGACGCAATGCAATGGACCATGTGTCCCCTTCCTTCTCAACTGGTCCCAAGTTAAGGCTCACCCATGGGCCAGTATCCAGGTAAATAATGCTATCTTTGGCCAAGTTTTCATTTTCCAGATTCTATCCCATTTTTTGACTTCCGGGTTGCTAATGCTACCAGCCTTTATATAATATCCTTCTATTGTCGTAAACATTCCTTTTCTGCGTTTCCCCCATCTTATAATATCTGTTCCTTCTTTGACTGCAATTTTCCTTGTCTCCATCTCCTTTTTGTAATTTTTATACTGCTTTGTTTCTGGTGCTTCTTGCCAGTCTTTTTTCATTTTCCATTTCCTCCAGTTGTTGTCCCTTTCAGGAAACTAGTAGTTCCTGGTTGCATCTTCCTCCATTTGGGTGGTGAACTGATGAATATCTTGGATTTGAGGTTGCCGGTGGACGGTTTCTCTTTGTTGCCATGCCTCATTCCAGAAATTTTCTTTGTTGCACTCCTTGATTTCCCAAAAACTGTGTTCTCTTATCAGGTCCCAGTTTGGCTTTTCTAGGTTCCAAATTGCAAAGCCTTTCTTTTTTGATTGGCTTCTCAATTTTCCTTCAGGGCATCTTGCCATCTCATATTTCTTTTCCCACAATGTCTTCCATAGATCTTCTCCTCCTTGTATCCACCTCCACCATAGTTTTGCACCCATTACTTGGTTTAGGATATATGGATCTTGCAATACTAATCCTCCTTTTGTTAGAGATTTTCTCAACCATTTCCATGAAAGCAGCGCCCACTTTTTGGTTTTGTTTGCTCCTTGCGATAGAGATTTTTTGAAAATTTCTACCATTTTTTGGCATATTGTTTTTGGAATAGCTTGGCTGGTCATTTGGTATATTGGTATTGATTGGAGGACCGACTTAAGGAGAATGAGGTGACTCGCGGTGTTCAGAGTTCTGAACGTTCAGTTGTCCATTATTTTTTGAATTTTCCCTATCAAACCTTCCCAGTTAGCAATTCTATTTTGCTTATCACTAAGCTGGACACTTATATACTTGGTGGGAAACTTCCCTATTCGGAAACCCATTGTTCGAGCTAGGAATGATTGGGAAATCATTGGGGTATTGAAGAATAAGATTTATGTTTTATCTTTATTTATCTCTGTACCTGATGCTTGTGTGAAATTTTCAAGTATTTCCACTATTTGCTTTGCTTCCTTGAGATTGGCTTGTCCACACATCATGACGTCATCTATGAATTGTTGATGTGTAATGGGTAGTTCTTCTCCCCACAATCTGAGACCTCTTAACTTTCCACTATTCACTCTTTCTTTTATTAGTCTCCCCGGGCCATCAACAACTATTATGAACAGGAATGGGGAGAGAGGGTCCCCCTGTCTAAGCCCTCTAGACAGTTTAAAAGTTTTTGTAGGGGTCCCATTTAGCATTATGGACATACTTGGAGTGGTGATCATAGACATTATCCATTCTATCCATCTATCATTGAACCCATAAGATTTTAGGATTTTCTGGAGGTATTCCCAGCTTAGCTTATCATAAGCTTTAGCTAGGTCGAGTTTGATCATCATTCCTTTGTGCCTTGAGTTATTCAGTGAATGGATTGTTTCTTGTGCAACTATGATTCCATCCACTATCTGTCTCCCTTTCACGAAACCTATTTGTTCCTTAGAAATCAATTCTGGAAGGATAGATTTTAATTAGTTCACCATTATGGTGGCTAGGGTTTTGTAAATTACATTACATAATGCAGTTGGTCTAAAACCTTGAGGTTCATCAGCCTTTTCTAGCTTCAGGATCAATGCAAGGAAGGTTGCATTCCAAGTTGGGTGCATTATTTTCGTACATCTTGATTCTTCTATGACATTTACAATGTCTTGCTTCATAAAGCTCCAGGTTGCTTGGAAGAATTCTACTTTGTATCCATCCGGTCCTAGGGATTTTTTCTTTTCCATTGTCTTCACTGTCTCTTCGACCTCTTTTTCAATAATCACCCTTAGGAATGCCACGTTCTGTTCTCGATTTACCCTTCTAGGTATATATTGACTTATTTTTGTTATCTCCTCTTCTTTATTGATTTTTGTATTAGTCAGGATTCCTTTGAAGTGTTGTATCAGTAGCCTCTCCATCTCCTCTTTCTGAGTTAACCTGTTGACATGTTTGTCTCTTAGAGAAAATATTATATTCTGCTGTCTATGATGTTGCATGGCTCTGTGGAAAAATTTCGTATTTCTTTTCCCCTCTTTCAGCCATTGTATTCTTGACTTCTGTCACCATAAAATTTCCTCATGTTTTCTTCTTTCCTCCAATATGTTTAGTACCACTCCTTCTTCATAAGATAGTTCCTCTGTTCTCCCGTATTCTATTATTGTATGTTGTATTCTTTTCATTTATGTCTGAAGCTTTTCTTGGTCTTTTTGAATATTGCCAAATTCCTCTCTATTCCATTTCTCTGTTTTTCCTTTTAGGTTCTTCAGTATTCATTAGAGGGTGTGTATCTTGTTCCTTCCTTTAATTTCCATCTCATTATTCTGCCATCATTTCTCCATTTTTTCTATGAAGGTTGGTTCACACAGGCAAAAAGCTTCAAACGTGAAGGGTTTGCTCTGGTTTTGACTATTCACGACTATTTCTAGTTTTATGGGCCAGTGGTCTGATCCTTGGCATGGAAGGATTGTCGCTTCATAGAAAATGTCTCTCCCTATAAAGTGTTTTGTTGCTAGAAACCTGTCAAGCCTCGAGGCTATCTGCTTACTTCCTCCTCTTTGGTTGTTCCAAGTGAATTTTCCATTAATGGTGTGTATATCAATCATTTTTAGGGTCGATTGTGTTTCTCTAAATCTTTCCATGTTTGGTTCTTCCCGTTCCAATCCCCCCTTCTTCTCCACTTTTGAAGTTCTCATATTAAAATCACCTACTATCAGCCACAATTTTTCTATGCACATGTTTCCTAACTATTGCATTTGGAGGAGGAAGTTTCATCTTTCCACTGTTATATGGGGTCCATAGACCCCCGAGACCAAGAACCAGTATCCGTGGCCTATTAGTTTGAATCTCCCTGAAAGGATCCTTTTCATTCCTATCCAATAGTCTACTGTGACTTCTGCGGGGTTCCAAAGGATTGTGATTACCCCTGCACTACCTTTTTTATCAATTGTCATACATTCATAACTAGGTTTGAATTTTTTTAGGATATCCTCCATTTTCTCCCCTATTATTTTTATTTCTTGTAACAACATAATTTGGGGTTTTTCTATTTTTATCCTTTCTACTAGGTATCTCTTCTTACCTTTGCTATTATGACCCTGAATGTTCCAGGATGTAATTATCATTGGTTGGTTGGGGTTGTTTGGTGGAAGACTGCTGAGAGTGGTACTAGTCTTCCCATATTAACTAGCATTTCTCCCATAACCTGTATTGACTCCTGAAGATTCCTTCTACCTCTTTTTTCCCCTCCTTTCGCTTTACTTTGTTGTTCTTGGTTATTTTCAGGTTGTATGCCTAGTTTCTCATTCATTCCTGTATTTCCTTGATCTTGTTTTTCTTTATATTGTTGGAAGGTTTCCCTGTATAATATTTTATCCTCTTCTGGGATGAACCTTTCATCCAAGTGTCTCCATTTGTCCAGGAGTTTCCTCGGGATTTCTTCTTCTATCGTTGGATCTTCCCCTTTAATGTTGTATGTTTCCATTACTTCATTTTCCCAGTTCTCCTCCTTTTCCTTTCCTATCTTTTCCATTGTTTCGATTTGGGTATTTCGCTTTGTGCTGTTTGCATATTGGCTTGGTTTGCCTCCGTATTATTTTTCCTCCTGATAATCAATTACTCTGATCTCTTGATCTTCTTCTTCTACCTGTAGGATTTCAAACCTATTTGCCTTATTTTTTTTGCTGGTTATTCTTTTCTTCCTTCCTTAGGGGTTTCCTTTGTAGGTTTTTTTCCTATATTTTATCCCCTGAAACCCGTCATTATCTTCTTGATGTTTCCTCTATTGCTTGCTCTTATGCATTAAGGGGGAATTCGTTGTAAAGTTTCCCATATTCATGGAATTTTCTGCACCGAAAGGGGATGTGCTCATAGTCTAGTGCTTGCTGCCACACCTCCTCATGGTATTCTAGCTCCATTGCCCCTAGAATAGGGTTCACTATGTTCATATAGACACAGATTCTTGCATGAGAGGTATATCTTCCTTTCTTTGTTGATTCAGCTATTTTGAAAAAGCTACCTATGGTATTACCTATTCCTTCCAGAATCCGAGGGTCCCAGAAATCCATTGGTAATCCAAACAGTCTTACCCACACTACAGCTGCTAGGAATTTCTCTGTATCAGGGTTGTAACATTCCTCCCAATACCTCATGAATAAACCTGCATTATTATGAAAATATGGACCATCCTCAAACACTCTTTCTTTATCTTGCAAGTTTGACAAGATTACCGTAAAGAAGCCTCGTGCACCCAGCTTCAACTCTATGTGGCCTCGGGGTTTCCATTTCTGTTGTATCCATCTTGTTAGGTCTTTTTCTGACGGCCATACGCCGATGAACTTGCATATTAATGCATGGTCCTTCATATAGCTTCTATAGCGCTCGAGCTTATTCATGGGGATAACAAATCTCAGTTTTTCCGCTGCGCACGGTAAGAATTTGCCCTTGTTGGTTGCCTACCATCTTGCTTCAAGGATAGGTCCTTGTGCCTTTATTTCCTCCTCCAGCTCATTGTTGCTCGTTCCTTGTCCGGCTACTACATCTCTATAGGAGGGTATCTCTCCCCTCCTATCGTCCTCTGTCATTATTGTGCTCTCTTGGTTTCATTGTTGTGTGTCTGACTATTTTCAAGGTTTTCTGCACCGCCTACCTCATGGCCGCATGACCATTAGGGTTGCAGAGCTCCCAAAAACCCTCTGTTTTCCTTGATACTGTTAGTCCTTAAGGCATGATAACATTTAAATTCAGATAATTGAGAAAGAATATAAATTGAATTGAATTGTTGGTGGCATACTCCTAGCATAATAAAAAAATGCAAGTGTTTAAGTTTTCAAAGTTTTTCTTTTCCATTTTTTTCTGGAAAAAAATCATAAATTTCTATTATAGCAAAAAGTTACATGTAGTGTATGCATCAAAGTACTCTCATGTCCATATCTAAGAAAATAAATTGTAAACTAGTATTTGTCATACTTCTTGTCAATGTGAGATAATATATACAAAAAAGTTGTGTAATATAAAAAAATCATACTTTTGAGATAAACCTGAAAAGGACTAGGCTATGTACGCCATCAACATAAAACTATGTAAATTGGAGAAAGATAATCCCAGTATGACATGAGGATGTTGGAACTCCTTAATGGTCGTAGCTACATGCTCTGGCATCTTCCAAGTACTCGGAGGATATCGAATGCTATGCTTAGAGAGGAGGTTTGTTGCAGTTTTTTGTTCCATGTATGCAGAAGTGAGTATTATAATCAAAAGGATTTTTTATTTGTAAAACTTCTTCAAGAACTGGTAGAAGTGTGTGATTGTAACAACCTTGTATGCCAATATTGAACCCATTTATAATAGTTATAGAGTCATCAAAAACTTGTTGAGAGAGAAAGTTATTTTTGAAAGCCCAACATAAGAGAAGTTTGATTGAGAGAAGTTTAGCATAACGGTTTGACCATTACGCAAGTAAATCCTTTGATTTCATAAAATATTATTAATTTATGTAGAGGGGAAAACCACCTCCGCAAATTCTATCTTCCTTGGAGACTCCATTAAAAATAAGAACCGGGAATATCAGTGTTTATGAATTTTTTTAGTAATGTTACGAGGAGAAATGAGTTGATCATTTGAAGGAGCAGGGATACATAAATTTGTGCAGACATAAGAGCTGTTGTTAATTTAATTTATTTAAAGATGGTTTTATTCCTTGCCAGCCAAACCCCACAATACATGAGGAATGAAATGTTTATGTGTGTTAGGTAACTAGATCACCAAAACAGAAGAAAATATAGTTCAACAACTTTCCAATAACCATGTTCAAGGGGGAACCTTCTTTTACATCACATAAATGAACAATTATTGAATTATTCAAATGACAAGACCACCTTGGTATATATAAGAGTCTAAGAGGTAAAAACATAATTAGGTCCTATATAACAATAATAATGTAAGGGTTTAACAATAACAATACTCAAAGTTGGTTGGTTGACTTCTTTCTTACCTTGATTTATCTTCTTCTTTTTCCCTTTCTTCTTCTTCTTAGTCTCCATATTACTAGCATCAAGGCTTTTACCAAGCGAAGAATAAGAAAGGGAGGAATACATTTTGGGTGAAGAAGGTAAAGGGTCAACAAACGGTTGGTGTTGTTGAGACAGAGTACTTGGTTGATGTGGTACCGTTTGGGTATTTGGGACTAAAGAAGTTAAAAACAACCACACTGGTAAACCTATCATGAATCGAGGAAGTGAAAACGTAGACATATAAGGAGGACTGGCATTTCCAAGATTAGGAAAACAACTACGATTCTCATTAACGAGGATTTCTTGATTGGTAACTTCAGGAATTGTTTCCATTAGATTCAAATCAAATAAGTTTTACTAATAATTTAAATAATATTCACAATCCACACCTAAGGTCTATAATAACACACATTAGTAAATCGAAGGAGTCAAACCATGCAAACAAACTTTTCACAGTGAAATCACTAGTTGGCAAGGAAAATTTTAAGGACGGAAAATTTTCTTGAAGTTTAAAAATATTGGCGAATCTCACTAATCCCTAATATGCAAAAAATAAAATGTTTATTGATATATTTTTAAAATTATTCAAATTTATAATGATTGTCTATATAGTGTCTATATAATGCTGGCAATTTTTAAGGTAAAATAATTTTATACTCTAAAATTTGGGCGAATCGCCTTTTATAAAACTGGAAATTGGCGAATCCTTTTTGTGGAAAAATTATGGAAAACTCAGAATCAACATTACCTGTTTAGCTATACCCAGGTGGGACATGACCCAGAATCAACGAAACCACCTTCGTTCACCATCCATCAAAAGCAAGATAAGGTGCATTTGGCATGTCCCTTTTTCACCTTCAAGTGCTTGCAAAAAACATATATCCCTTTATTATAGGGGTTCTGAGAGGCAAGGAAACATTGTAGATTTTCTATCTTGATCTTGTTTGCTTGGTAGGGATATTTGATTAATGGAAAAATATTAAGTTATGATTCATTCGGTTGAATAAGAATAATTTGATACGCAATTAATGAGATGGAGAAACATTAAATTAATGATTAATTTATCGTATAATGTTTAATATTTGTTAATTTTGATGTTATTGAAATGTCTATTGACTAGCAACACAATCAATATATATAATAGGTATAATAGTGAAGTAAATTACAAATTACAACTACTAGTAGGTCAAATTAGTAGTTTGTCTCAACTCCTAATTACAACTAGCCTGCCAAATTAGCAGTTTGTTTCAACTCTTAATTAAGGGATTGTGAGTCAATATCCCTGTCAAGGGAGCACTTTCCAATTAGAGGCAGTTTATACCATATTTGAGGGTTATCATTTTTCACAAGAGCAAGCTCTTAAATACAAGGAAAATTTTAGGGGATAAATTTAGCAAATTAATGAATTCTCTATACTTTTGGCAAAATAAATATTCACTAATTTCCATAGTTTCTAAAAATTATTTGCCCAAAATTGATAGAATAAAATTATTATACCTTGAAAATCTTCAAAATTTTATATAAACTATACAAAACTATTATAAATTGGAATGTTTGTGCAAAAAAAATTTCCATAATAAGGACTTGTAAAATTCGCCAAAGTTTCAAAACATTGTGACAAATTTACATCCTTAAAATTTTCCATAGTTAAGTACTATGAACATTGTTAGGTTAGTTAGTTTCTTATCAAATAATGCCTAAATTTCACAATATCCTATTCATTTGTTATAAGCAACCATTTTTCAAGCTTCCCTATTAAAGTAATTCTTCCTTCTATCCATATTTCATTGAATCCTTGGATGATTTAATGATGTCGTGAATGTGGTATCCTTCTTTTGTAGCCATGCTTGGCTCTACATAAACCAAACCATCTCAATTTGAAAAACAAATTCATATAAATATGGAATTCTTATTTTTGTGTATATGAAAAGAAAGCCGCTTTCCATATAGCTTTAGTAAATTGAATTGAATTGTTGGTGGCATACTCCTAGCATAATAAAAAATGCAAGTGTGTAAGTTTTCATAGTTTTTCTTTTCCTTTCTTTTTTTCCTAGAAAATTATTGTAACTTTTTGTTATAGCAAAAAGTTACATGTAGTGTATGCATCAAAGTACACACATGTCCATATCTCAGAAAATAAAATGTAAACTAGTATTTGTCATAATTCTTGTCAATGTGAGATAATATATACAAAAACATTATGTAATATAAAAACATCATACTGTTGAGATAAACTTGAAAAGAACTAGGCTATGTATTCCATCGACATAAGACTATGTAAATTGGAGGAAGATAATCCCATGATGGAGTGAGGATGTTGGAACTCCTTAATGGTCCTAGCTACATGCTCTGAAATCTACCAAGTACTCGGAGGATATCGAATGATCTCCTTAGAGAGGAGATTTGTTGCAGTTTTTTGTTCCATGTATGTGGAAGTGAGTATTATAATCAAAAGCCTATTTTATTTGTAAAACTTCTTCAAGAACTCGTAGTAGTGTGTGATTGTGAGAACCTTGTTTACCAATATTGAACCAGCTTATAATAGTTATAGAGTCATAAAAAACCTGTTGAGAGAGAAAGTTGTTTTTGAAAGCCCAACATAAGAGAATCTTGATTGAGAGAAGTTTAGCATCACTGTTTGACCCATTACCCAAGTAAATCTTTGACTTCATAAAATTTTGTTAATTTATGTAGAGGAGAAAACCACCTCCGCAAATAATATCTTCCTTGGAGACTCCATTAAAAATAAGAACTAGGAATATGGGTGTTTATGGATTTTCAGTAATGTTACAAGGAGCAATGAGTTTATCCTTTGAAGGAAGCATGTACAAATAGTGTCAGGCGGAAAGAGTCGATAGTGCGGACACAACCAACCTCCCTAGGAGCCTAAGACTCTCTAGTGACAAACAAGACAAACAAGAGCAATCCTTCTCTAAACATGCATTTACTATATAAGAAATCAAGTGTTTAGATCCTACCTGTAGTCCAACGTTGTTGTAGCAGTCCAGCCCCGCTGATCCGGATGAGCTCCTCCTTCACTTTGAAACCTGCATCCACTAACAATCAAACGATTAAATAGCACTTGATAATCTCATAGAATAAAACATATTTAACACATAGACCAAGGAGTACATGAAACAACTCATAAATAACAAGTTATTGAGAAGAATGGACTCATTTGCATTAATAGGAAACAAAAGGAACAATTACAACCTGAGCCTTGGTGTTGTGCAAGTCCCTCCCAGGGTCCATCAAGAGTTCTCCTTTACTTTGACAAAGCTCACCCACTCCCAAATAGAACAAGCAAAGATGGCAATCTCTCCTCACAAGCTTCTAAATGGGAGTCCTAATTCCAGCAGCATCTACCCTTAGAAATGTTTAGCTTCCAACCTCCCCTCCTTCTGGCCCAATGCCTGTATTTATAGTGCTCTAGAGGAAGTTATTCAGGTCCACCATCAATGGGATAATCCCCTCTTTGGATGGGATAGCTCCCTTATTGATGGGATAAGTTCCTCTTTGATAGGGGTACATGAACCATCTGGAGGTGCTCAATACACGTCGAACAACCTTCTAGAATGCTCTAGAAATGACCACAAGTAACTTTTTAAAGATGAAACTTGTGCATTTTGACCTTTACAGCGGTACGCACCTGCCCCTTTACATACAGAGCGTACAAGTACGCATCTTTTGTGAACATTGGGTGCGTACCCGCAGGTAAGGTTGAGAGAACCTGCGTACCCAGAGATAAATACATTTATAAAGACTTTCTCTCTTTTTGGAGTTTGACATGGAGAGCAGAGGCATAAGACTTGCCTAAGAGGATAGCATGACTGTTGATAGAGCCATACTAACTGTAAATAGTCATGGTGACATTTTTTAGTGTAACAGATTGCCCCCCTAAAGTGCGAAGCCTGTAATAGATTAGGGTTTTGTATTATCTAGGAAGGGTGAAGCGCTTTATCATTTCAAGGATTATCTCGTGGAGAGCCTGGTCAGAACCTGCAATTTTCAACACAAAATACATGTATGAGATTATATCATCACTGAGGTAGGCATTCCCATACTCAGATCAAAACTTTAAATAACAGACTAACTACTCTGATACAGGAATGATCTTGCAGTACATCATAATCATAGACTTTTGTAGACACAGTATGGGCGCAGCCATCTGTTTATGATTAGTCTACTTAGATAATGAATATAAAACTCCTCGCAGCCTGGATGGTGGAAACTAGATCCAGGGTCTTCATTTCTGCTTCCCGAATTGGTACGATTCTAGCCATGCGAATAAATGAGTTGATGTCGAACATGGTAGAAACCACTTGATTACCAGTCAATGATGTAAACTATTAACAAGTGTGAGAGAGACCACCAGTAATGTCAATGGTTCTCAAAGTACCCAGTACAATCCATGAGATGTGAATGAATGAGTTGATGTCGAACATTTCACGGAATCCTTCGATCGAGAGTCAATGATGTAAACTGACGTCAAAGGCGAGAAACCTGTCATTGATGCATGCAGACTTCAAGGTACTGACGATTTCTAAGTCATCTCTCTAGATAATGTGTTGATGTCAATAGAAAGCGACCCGTTGCAGGCAAGCCCACAACACGAAATCATTGTTCAAGTTGAAGAAATGTTGCTGTAAGGACTGACTCAGGGATGGTCAAATGGATGACAAGTATTTTGCAGATAAAGTTTTGCTTGCAGACCTCTTGAACACATAACGACATGACAGATGGCTTGGTGATAAACGACTCAAAGTTAATCCCCGGAACCCAGCTGAAGACTTTCAAAGTGGTTTGATCAACTGTGAGGTAAAGGATTTCCCAACCCAGGTGAATGAAAAGTGTCGTGTCCAAGAGTGGTAATAAAGTTTCTTCTGAGACAAAAGATAACAAATAGGTTCATTCTTCTCTCTTTTCCCCCACCATTTCTGGCAAGTACCTCTTTATTTTTAACAAGCTTGAGGAGGATAACATATGCTTGATTATAAAATCATCCTTCGGATGAGTCCAACCTAGTTTTGATTCGAACCCTAGGAAGGAGTGGTTCGTTCCTGTTTGTAATTGAACAGGTCCTTTACTGTGAAATTTTAACAAGTCCAGTATAGGAGAAACTCGGCGTTTTTCAATTTTAGAGAGTCTGAAAAACTTATGAAGACTCCAAGTTGAACTTTTTCGTAGATTTGTGTCCCTCAAGCCCGAAAAAGTATAAAATAATACCTGGGGGAACCGCTAGATCTTGCGACCAAGGATTACTTTCATAATTAGTGCCACTGACCTGAAAAGTAAAAAGCGATCAAGGACACGTCGTTTTATTTCCAGTATCGAGTTTGAAACGACAAAAACCCGGCAACCTCTTCCTGTTTTTACGGTCAGAAAAGGGCTATAAGGGGACCGTCTTTTAATTCCATTTTAACGAGTGTAAAAGAAACGCTCGACAATCTTTTCATATTTTAGGAGTCAGAAAAGGGCTTAAAAGATGACTCTGATATTTTGGTTCGTGAAAAATGACAATTTTCCCTCTAAATCCCTTTGTCCTGCACAAAAATGACACATTACTCATACCTGTTTAAGATAGGCAAAAATACATTGAAAAATATCCTTCCATGGTGAAAAATAAACAAACCTAGCATTCATTCATCCAAAAAACCTATAAAAAGACTTTTTACCATATCATTTTTACCATTTTACTGTTGAGGTTGAGAAAAGGGCTTTTGGCAAGAAACTTCCCGTGGTCATTGCGGAGAATCCGACCGTCAGAATCGAACGCCGTCTCTTCCAGGTATTTCACAACATCCTCCTTTTCAATTTCATCCGATTAAAATTTTGTTTTAGGTTTTAGTTTTGGTTTTTGGGGGGTTTTAGGTTTTAAAAACCGCTCTGCAGGGTACGCAGGTGCCCTAAGGGTGACCTGCGTACCCCGACCTTTTCCTACACAGGAAAAAGGTCGAGGTATGCAGCCCACCTTCAGGCCAGCTGCGTACCGGCGCTCTGTGTCCTAAACGCGGGGTGCGTACCCCGCGAAGGGCGGAATTTGAAACCCCAAACCCCAAAAATAACCATTTAAATTTTCCCAAATTAATTCTAATCTTTATTTCTTGGTGTGTAGGGCACTCACCATGTTGGATTGGAGAGAAAGAGAGCACGAGGACGTTGATTTAGTCGCAATTGGTCACCAACCTTCCATTGATGCCCTAAAAGCATGCGGACTATATAAATACTGGGCCATACCTGGCATGAGGGCTCAGGTGAGATTCTTGGAGTGGCTGGTTGAGAGATGGAACATTCATGAGCAATGCTTTTACATCGGAGGGCACCAGCTCGAGATAGAGCCCTCTGACATATACTTTCTCACTCGCTTGCCAAATATGGGCGAGCAACTCAATCTAGCCGGGACTAGGCCGGGTGGCCAATCCCTTGCTAGTCTCCGGGCAGACTGGTGCATACCCAATCAAAACCATGCGAAAGGCATAGAAATCAAATACATCTCTCGGCGTGAACTCATGGTTATAGCTTTCACGGTTACCAGAATTTGCGGCGCAGCCGCTTTACATATTGCCACCGGGTCCCAAATGCGGATGGCGATTGACTGTTTTCGAGGCACCATCTTCAACTGGTGCGATGCTGTGTCGGCCAACATGAAGGGCCAACTGACTAGGGCAAAGAACGAACAACTGAAGACCTTTGGATATGGGCCTCTAGTTGTGAGCTTTGCCTTAGAGAGAGTTTTGATGCTGATCCCTCAGCATCTCACTGTTGATATCTTGGGTCCTCGGGAGCCAAAGCTGATACGATGGGTTACGGTGATGGCCCGGCATCCTAACGAGGGCGCAGCAGTTGTTCGATTCCCTGCTGGTTATTTTCACTGGTTAAAGGACCAGGTCTTTGCTATTCAGGACTTTCCTTATGCCGGAATGGATTTTCGGAATGATCTGGACATGGTTCTTCCACAGGGAGAACAGTGGGACGACAGAGGTATTTCATTTTTTACGAGTTTTCAAATTATATATATATATATTTTTTTTGTTTTTATATATATCGCCTCAAACTGACAGTACAAATTTTCAAAATGCAGATGTAGGTCCACAGCGTCCAGCCAACCTCCGGGCTTTTGAGAGGAGAGCACCAGCTGTACCAGCACCAGCCCCACAGGATGCGACCGTAGAGACCTTGGCCGAGCTGGAACAGGATCTAGAGCGTCTGACGGCAGATATACCAGAGACCACCATAGATGACATTCCCATTCGACTTCAACGCTATGTGGTCACAGTCCCAGGACCTTTTAGGAGGTTCTTGTGTAGGGTAGCGCGGGCAGTGGTCTCGTATAGAGAGCACCACCAG
Source organism: Pinus tabuliformis (assembly GCA_031772625.1). Classification (NCBI taxonomy): domain Eukaryota; kingdom Viridiplantae; phylum Streptophyta; class Pinopsida; order Pinales; family Pinaceae; genus Pinus; species Pinus tabuliformis. The sequence goes on along the minus strand of CM062806.1, from coordinate 85,198,068 downwards.
TGATTGGCTAGTCGTTTTTGTAGACACATATGACATTTTTGGTTTTTTGTACTTATCATTTTTGCCGATCATAAGGTGTTTTTCAACCTATGGTCGAAGACGATGTATATTTTTTGACACACTCCTATCTATATATATATATCATTATTACCGGCTCATTTTGTTTAACATATGTGATGAAATGTTTTTAAATTTACTTGCATGATTATCGTAAATGTCTGTCCAACATTCGAGAAGCAATTGCATCTGCTAATGTATTTAAAGACCTTGGAATATGCTGATATTCAATGTAATCAAATTCACGTTCCAAGAGACGCACTCTCAAAAACAACCTTAATAACACAGGATTTCTAATGGCATATACTCTATTAAGCTGTAATACAACAAGTTCAGAATCTAACCTCACTAGCAAACGTCGAATTCCAAATGAAATAGATTCAGATAATAATTCAACCACTGCACTGTATTCTGCAATGTTGTTCGTTGTTTGACCGAGGCTTACCCCATGTATAGAAACTAACTCGTCAGAGGGCGAATAGATAACCCAAGCTGCGGAAGAGATATTCCGTGTACTACGACAAGCACCATCAGCAAATCCAATGTATGTTTGGAGAGGCGTCGACATCTGCAATATCAAGAGTAAAACCAAGATAAGCCAGAATAACGACGAAAAACACACTTTCTAAGCTAAGCACACTAACTAAACTAACAAACATACTAGCTAGAAAGAAAACCTAACCTAACTAAAAATTCTCCATACCCAGCATTTAAGCATAATACCTCTTTAGGTAAAGTCCATTTCTGGGTTTACCCAAAGAGTCCCCATCAAAATCTACCAGCTCATAAGCCCCTTTTGCTAGCTTTCGCTTTACAATGTAGGGTCCATGCCACATAGGAACGAATTTTCCAGCACCTAGCTTATCGTTAGCTTGATCATATAATAGCACTAGGTCTCCCTCCGAAAAACTTCGAGGGGTCACATTTCTATCATACTGAGCTTTCATTCGGTTCGCGTGAGTCTCGATTTCCAATGCAGCGTCACGTCGAGTCTCATCTAATTTAGCTAAGTATAATAAACGCTTCTCCTCTTCGGAAGTAGCTGGAAGTAATTCGACAGCCATTTGAAGTGATGGGATTTCGCATTCAATGGGTAGCATAGCTTCCAAGCCATAAACTAGCTGGAAAGGAGTGAACCCTGTTGAAGTTTTCACTGAGGTTCGGCATGCCCATAGCGCTGAAAATAACATGTTGTGCCAATTCGACCGATGAATACCAATGGTTCGTCGGATCATGATAACCAGAACTTTGTTGATAGACTCAACCAAACCGTTGGCTTGCGGATAATAAGGAGTAGAGCTATCGTGGCGCAAACCAAGCTGGCTTGTAAGCTCAGTCATCATGATGTTTCGAAAATGGCTCCCATGGTCAGTGATGATTGCTTGTGGGACACCAAACCTAGTTATAATATGATTGAATACGAAAACTGCAGCTGTTTTGCCGCTTGCGTCGAATGTAGGCATCGCCTCGGCCCATTTAGTAAAATAATCAACCGCGAGGATGATATACGCATGCCCCCCGGCCGAGTGAGGGTTACAAGTAATAAAATCGATACCCCATTTGGCGAATGGACCAACGACAATTATAGGATGGAGGGGAGCAGGTGGTGCGTGCATCTTGCGATCAAACACTTGACAGTTGTGGCACTTCCGGACTGCAATGATACAATCTTTAAACATAGATGGCCAGAAATAGCCAGCGCGCAACACCTTCTGAGTTGTGGCATACCCAGACATATGACCGCCACATGCTCCAGAGTGACAATCATTCAAAACCCTCTCAACCTCTTCGTGAGTTAAACAACGTCGAAAAACTAAGTCTGCCCCCTGGCGATAAAGTGTATCTCCAATAATCTTGTATTGCTGGGATTGAAACCGAATTTTTCGACGTTCCGACTTTGAAGCTTCAGGCCGAAAGGTTTGGGTTTGGAGATAGATGATTATATCCCCGTACCACGGATCTAAAGTACTGATAAGAAACAAAGATTCATCCGCAATGGACTCCTCTGCCACAGTTTCTGTGTCAGCATGCGGGAAATCACACATCAATTCCGCAAAAACTAAGGATTTCTTAGACTTGGACTTTTCAAACTCCAAGTCGAACTCTTGCAGGATAACGATCCATTTAGAGTACTTGCCCCCTAGCAGTTGTTTTGTCAAAATATAAATCATAGGGTTGCAATCTGAAATAACTGTAGTTTTACGGAGAAGAATGTAGTGACGAAAACGCTGGACAGCTTGAACGGCTGCCAGGGCCAATTTCTCCACATGCGAATATTTTAGCTCAGTGGGGTTTAATGTCCTACTAAGATAATATATCACATGTTCCGCTCCGAATTCATCTTCTTGAACTAACACCATTCCAATGGTGGAATGCGAAGCTGCGAGGTATAAGAAGTAGTCCTGGTTGTAGTTGGGAGGATGCAACAACGGTGCATGGGTCAACGCGTGTTTAAGTGCATCAAAAGATTGTTGGGCAATCTCGTCCCAAAAGAATTGAGCATTCTGTTTCAACAACCGTGTAAAACCTTTAGTGACCTCGGCGTAGTTTGGAATGAATCGGCGTAAAAAGTTCGCTTTCCCTTGCAAACTTTGGAGTTGGCGCAAACTCAAAGGAGGAGGCAATTTGATGATAGCTTCGACCTTCGAGGGATCGACGCGAATGCCGGCTTTTGAAACAACAAATCCCAGCAATCGACCTGTCTCTATACAGAAAACACACTTGTGGGGATTCAACCGAATTCGATAATGCCGACACCTCATAAAGATTGCTCGTAAGTGGACAAGGTGATCATCTCGGTGTAAAGAATGAGCAGGCAAATCATCGAGGTATGGTTGCACAATGTGCTTGATGTCATGAAATGCATAAGACATCGCCCGTTGAAAAGTGGCCCCGGCATTCTTAAGCCCAAAAGGTAATTTGCAATAAGCAAATGTCCCCCATGGACAAATGAATGTCATTTTTGGTTGGTCGGCAGGTAGAATATTGATTTGATTATAGCCCGAAAAACCATCCATGAAGGAAAACATTTCACTTTCGGCACAATCATCAATAATTTGATCGATATAAGGCGTAGGGTAGTTGTCTTTTGGACAAGCTCGATTTATATCCCTATAGTCGATACAGATTCTTATTGTTCCTTGTTTCTTGTTGACCGGAACAATATTCGATACCCAATCCGTTAACGGGATTGGATAAATGAAACCTGCTTTCAACAGCTTCTCGACTTCTGCTTTTATCGCAGTCGCTTTCCGAGGGTGAATCTGACGCAACCGTTGCCGGATGGGTTTAGCATCCGGATAGGTCTTTATTTCATGAACAACAATGGCAGGGTCGATTCCCGGCATTTCCTCGTAAGACCAGGAAAACACATCGCGGAATTCTTGGAATAGGGCCTTGTAAGTTTGGATTTCATCTTCTGTACATGAGGCACCTATATGAATGTTTTCCTCAATTCCGGGCTTCACTGAAATATCAATGGGAATAGTGCGAGAAATATTCCCTAAATTCAACTCTGAATCAGAATGTTTCGTTGGATTCTGAGCGTCTTTGACATATTCAGCGGTAAAGATAGATGAAAAATCATTTTCAAAAGCATCATCCTTAGGTAAAAACGAAGATCTGTGATGGAGATCTTCCCATGGTAGATCGTCTACACTTAGGATTTCGCGAAGTTGTTCGTCAGATGACACGACTTCGGGAAACGCTATCCGTTCTAAGGTTGATGTGAAAAGTGATTCTTCACTGACCACATTCATTTGGTCGATCTTGGTTGAACGCGAGTCAGTAAAAGACATGACGGCTTCATAAGCAATTTCATATGGACTCAAAGGCATAGCATCACCGAATGAGTCTATCTCAGATTCAGATGGGACGATCCAAGGATCATCATAAATAATGTTTTCTGATGTAATCATATGAATTGATGCAAATGAAGGGTCTGCGTTGATTGGAGGGAAAGGAAAAGTTCCCAGTAAACCGGAATCTTTAACTAAACCTATGCCAACGTCCCTATAAGGGATTGTCGTCTTACCGACATGCTGGATACTCTCTGAAGAGGCTGGGTCGGATGAAAAGTATGTCAGCTGATCAATCGTCACGATCTTACCGTTATGTGGAAACTTAATTACTCTGAAGACCGATGAAACGACCGCTGTCATAGCATATGACCAACTTCGACCCAAAAGAAGGTTGTAGTCTAGAGGGGCATCAACCACCTCCACATCCAGACTAACGGTTTTACCTTCTACCCCTATAGGCAATTCCTGTAGAATACCAAACGGACGGAACCCACGGCCATCAAAGGCCTTAAGGATGGTCAGGGATTGGTTCAACGAAGGAGAACCAAGCGATCTCCAACATTGAATCGACATAATACACGTAGAAGCTCCCTCATCAATCACAGTCCGATGAATAGGCCTGTTTTTTACTATCACTAGAATTTGGAAAGCCATTTGATGGGGTAGACGCGGTGTACTATTTTCTAGATCGAAGATTATCAGGTTCGGGTCCTGAACATCAACAGCTCCGATAGCCGACAAAAGTAATTTTCGTTGTGTTGGGCATGATTGCAGCACTTCTAACGCCGACATTGCTGAGGGTGAAACAGCTAAGTCCTCAACAATGTTGTAATTCTGGGCCGCTCTCGCATGTGGATTGAAAGCAGACCTTCGAAGTACACCCTTGGCGGGCGGTTTAATTACTAAGTCCGGGTTAGGTTTTTCGATCTGTAGTGGATCGGAACCAGGAGCTGAGGTTGATGGGTTAGAATGAGAAGATTCTGCTTCTTTACCATCAACAGGATTCTTACTACCATAATCTTGCGATCGAGTCGCAATCCTCACATGAGACATCATCAAAATGGGTTCTTCACTGGCAGTCGAGGAAGAACCTATCATCTTATTCTCCTGCTCTAGAAATGGATTTTTTAACACAGCAGGAGTGGGAGAACCTTTGACTATTTTCACAACCTCGGCCCGATGAGGGCAATCTCTTGTAAAATGATCCTCTTCACAAATAAGACAAGGATATCGAGGTTTGCGCTTTTCGTCATTGGTTTCCGACTTTTCTGTTTTCTCCTTTGGAGCCTTGTCTGCTTTAGCCTTCTTCTTTCCTTTCTTCTTTCCACCATTTTTTGATTTGGCCGTAGATGATTCTATAGCGTGAATATCGGCGGAAAGTTCAGGAGAAGACTCTCCTGTCGGGGAATCAGGCAAAGTGATTATAGGAGTAGTAGAAGTTTTGGAGGATTTCTTCTTGCTCTTTGTATTCACGATGCCAATCATACCATCAGCAGCATGAGATCCCGAAGGAGCAGCAGCGATTTGATTCGATTTTGGAAGATCTGGAATCTTCTCGTGTAACGTACCCGACTGAGTGTAAACTAAGTCAAGGTACTGCGCCTGAGCAATGACTTGCTCCTCAGTAACTACTCCGGCCTTAGCTACATCTTCAGTAATCTTCGGTAATAATGATTTAACAAACCATTCAGCTAAAATTTGGTCCGGAATAAAAACTTTCACTAGCCTTCTTCGACGTCTCCACTCATGAATGTGATCAGAAATATACGTGGACGTCGATTGTTTTAGTGAAGTTAATAACTCCGTGCCATTATCGTATCTGACCGGCAACTGAAAATGAGTTAAGAACGAGGTAGCTAACTGGCTGAAATTGTAAAAAGAGGCCCGTGGTAACTCAATGTACCACTTGGTCGCGAGACCAATGAGTGTACGCTGGAAAAGACGTAAGCAGATCGAATCATCCGAGATAGAATTTGAAGCACACCAGAGGTGGTAAGTCATCACATGATTGGACGGATCCTCTCCAGACTTACCTTCGAACTTGGGTATATCACTGGGCAACTTATTTGCCATTGGCGGCCAGAACGGAAGATATTGAATTGGATCGTTCGTTAAGCGCGTCAAGTCTGGTAAATCCAAAGTTGCGATAAATGGTAACTGCCGGTTAGGATCTCTAAAACTCTGGGTCACAAGACCAGTCCCAGGAGGAGGATATCCAGGATAACTAGGAACAGGAGTCGCATTAGGGATATTATATCCTTCTGGAAAACCAGGATTAACCGGACCGTACTGGGGTTGTTGAGGTTGTTGATAAGTGTACCTAGGATACGGTTGATACTGGTAAACCGGCTGTTGGACAGCTTGCCCATGTTGGTACTGTCCCTGGTACGGTTGATGAACAAATTGAGGTTGAGTAGTGACAACCGTACTTATACCAGGCTGACCTGTAGGCATCTGGACTGTGGTTTGAATCATAGATCCAGACAACGGTAAAGATGTCTGAGGAGTGGTTGCAGAGACAGTAGAAACCGGAGCTGTCGATACTCCAGAAGTAAGTGTGGCAGATGTAGCGGTAGTTGCAGCAGTCGTTTGAGATGGAGTACTAGGTGCAATTGGCGGCTGAGTAACTACCGAAGTTACAGAAGTTTGAACATTTGACTGGATAGGTTGCGGTTGCTGGGGTGGACCAGAAACTACGGGTTGTCCAGCTTGAGGTACCAATTGTATACTTGGCTGCAACACCTGTTGACCCTGTGATGGATCCCATACTAACATTCCGGGGTATTGACCCGTAACAGGTTGAGGATACTGAGATCCATAACCGGATTGAGGATAGGATTGATAATTGAAAGGTGCAGTTCCCATACCTTGAACATATGACTGACCTTGAGGTGGTTGATAACCTTGACTCGAGTATTGACCTTGAGGTTGATAACCTTGAGGTAAATACGGATACTGGGGTTGACCTTGACCTTGAGGTTGATACCCTTGAGGTTGATACCCTTGGGGTTGATACCCTTGAGGTTGCCATCCTTAGGGTTGATACCCTTGAGGTTGATACTGAGGTTGACCCTGGGGTACATATTGAGGTTGGGGTTGACCTTGAGGCATGTATTGCACCATAGGTACATACTGACCTTGAGGTTGCCCCCCAGACACGATTTGTGTACCTTGAGGTTGCCCCCCAGGCGTTAACTGAGGCTGCCCCCCAGGCGGTAATTGGCCACCTTGAGGTTGGGAAACGGGAACTGAACCTGACATCATGTAAATGTCTCCTACACCCAATGGTATATTACCATTGTTTCCAGCTAATAACCCATGATCAATGGGTTGAGGAGATGCCCCTGCAAAGGTACCAGAAAGTGATTGATACCCGGTGGGAACAGAAGGACCGCCGTGTAAGAAAGATTCAGGAGTTTGAGTAAACACGGATGACTAACCAGACATATTTACAGGAGTATAAATACCTCTAGGTGGAAAGGGAGTACGAGGTGTAGAAAAACCTACCCCTGAGTTGTCTAAATAATTGGTTAACGAAAGGTACCAAGTAGTACTTCTAGGAGGACTGTAAAAGATAGATTCACGCTCCCTGAGCTCAATAGTAAGTTGATCTTCAAGGTTAGAGACGCCTATTTCTTCCTCTGGAGCAAGTTCTTCGATAGCAATCAGACCAGTAGGAATATTTTCGGTGATAACTCGTTCTACTCTTGGTGAATCTGTAACACTAGAAGTCGGAGTAACAGGTTCAGATATTTCAGGTTCTTCGCCTGTATCACTAGTAGACGAAAAACTACCAACAAGCTCAGAAACTGTAACAGCTTCGGGATTATAACCTGTCTCTAGACCTTGGTAATCTGAATGGACTACCAAGGAAGATTCTCCTTCTTCAGGTGAACCTACTCTACTGCCACTAGGAGGAGTTACAAGGACCTTCAAACCTTCTAGATTACTGGGGTCGTCTCGAGGAGGTTCACCCCTAAGTCTACGGGATCTTCTCAACAATTCGGCCATAGAAACAACTTCAGGAGACTGGCCCCAAAGTCTACGGGACTGTCTCGGTAATTCCACCACAGCTAAAAACTTTTAACTACTACACACGAAAACAAAGTAAAATCTCAAATCAAACCACCTAAAGTCTCTAAAGAACCAAACAAATTTGAATCACACGCCTAAAGAATCTAGGGCGTCAAACCAAGCACAAACAGTAGCCTTCCAGACCGAAAACGCTAGTTGGAGATGAAACCCAACATCGCCGGATTCAGTACAGAAGTGGCGGGTGGAACAGTTACCCCGGCAACCTGCTTAATGAATAGACCGGCACAAGTTCCTCCACTTTAACCGTCTCGAGTGAAGTGAACCCCCCGAAAAATCCAAGTGAGTCTAGCCGACGTCTGCTCCAGGTACAGTGGGATCTTCCCTCCACCGTCACCTCGGTAGAATCCTAAAGATAATGGTCACTAAGGTTACCAACCGCAACAAATGCACCTGGGGGAACAGTCTACACTCCGACAGCACGCAAGGGCAGAGTATCAAGCTCAATCCCCTTGCCGGTTCCTTGACAATAATCCAAGGTTTACCGACAAGTGACCCCTGGCTCCTCGACAATGGTTAATCCGAGGTTTACCGTTTGTAATACGTGCGTGTCTGGCGTCGTTCCCAACGAGGGAGGATTGATCCCCTCACTGGTTTGGACACGAGCTCGTGCTTCTCCTTTAAGAGGAGCTTTCCCAGAGTACAAATGAGACAATTGGATTTATTCTATCACAAGATAAGCTACTTGTTTGGTTTTGTTGTCTTGGAGAGTTAATTACTCTCCTACTCCAAGACACTAGCCTGATCTAAATTGGTGTTTCAGAGCCCTAGTAAATAAAAGTTACTACGTTGATTTTACTTTAAGCGTTAATTTTATGGTTTTTCTTAAAGACAAAAGGTAGCGGAAGTGAAACCAATGGTGTGTAGACTCGACTCAAACCACTACAAAGATGCACCTAAGATGATTTACGCTACTTTTCTCTTTCAATGAAATTCCTAACTAAGAGAGTTGAGAAATGCAAATCTTATGGAAAACAACTTTCTTAGTAAAGACAATCAAAGAAACAATTCTCTTTATCTTTTCGAGCATACAAACATGACCACTCCTTACGTGCACGAAAAACTCTTTTTCTTTCAAAATCCCTCAAAGCTACTCGAAACAAAACTTTTCAAAGGAGATTTTTTTGTATTTTCTCTTATTTAATAAAGCATATAAATCTATTTTAACGAAAATCAATCTCAAAAGTTATAAAATCTATGAAAACTTGACTCACAAGCAAATCAAAAAGAAATTTACTCTAAGCAAACCTAACGAGGCAAAAGCCTACAAGGATGATTCTAGGTTGTTTTACTTGACCACAATCAAGTCAAGGACCAGCTAATGCAGAATCAAAAGACTAGTCAAAACAAAACTCAAATCTTTTTGTTCTTTTGTAAAATGGAATTCAATACTCAATCAACAAGCACTTCGAAATTTGCCAAAGAGATAACTCAAAGGTAAGTTACTCTCACAGGTAGACTTTATGACAGGTCCGACTTCTAAGAAGGCTGACAAAACCAGAGAGATCTAAGGCTTGACAACTTCTACCGCCAAAGTCACTACAAGACCTACTCAAAAATCAAACCCTAGGGCTTAAACTTCTATGAAATCCACTAAAACACTCAATGCTATCGAAACAAGTTCAGGTGAAAATCTTTGACAAGAGACTAATGGATCTGGGCAGTAAAAACTAATAAAAAGCAAAATCCAAGAGAAAAAATGCAAAAAATGGAAATTTCTTAATTTTTAGCAGGGTACGCAGGCAACCAGTTAAGCCAGGTGCGGGCCCGCTCTGTGCACACAGCAACAGTGCGTACAAGTACGCACTGTGAAATACTCAGAGGGTGCGTACTACTGAAAAAACCAAGAAAAGCTAAATTCAATCTGACCCTAAGCTAACCCACCCAAATGCAAAGTCACAGAGCCAAAAACCAGAAAATAAATGACTTTTCTCAGATCAAAGTTGCATACAAAGGAAAAGACTTTCACATCAATGGAGTCCCCAGTATGATCGCCATTTTGTCAGGCGGAAAGAGTCGATAGTGCGGACACAACCAACCTCCCTAGAAGCCTAAGACTCTCTAGTGACAAACAAGACAAACAAGAGCAATCCTTCTCTAAACATGCATTTACTATATAAGAAATCAAGTGTTTAGATCCTACCTGTAGTCCAACGCTGTTGTAGCAGTCCAGCCCCGCTGATCCAGATGAGCTCCTCCTTCACTTTGAAACCTGCATCCACTAACAATCAAACGATTAAATAGCACTTGATAATCTCATAGAATAAAACATATTTAACACATAGACCAAGGAGTACATGAAACAACTCATAAATAACAAGTTATTGAGAAGAATGGACTCATTTGCATTAATAGGAAACAAAAGGAACAATTACAACCTGAGCCTTGGTGTTGTGCAAGTCCCTCCCAGGGTCCATCAAGAGTTCTCCTTTACTTTGACAAAGCTCACCCACTTCCAAATAGAACAAGCAAAGATGGCAATCTCTCCTCACAAGCTTCTAAATGGGAGTCCTAATTCCAGCAGCATCTACCCTTAGAAATGTTTAGCTTCCAACCTCCCCTCCTTCTGGCCCAATGCCTGTATTTATAGTGCTCTAGAGGAATCTATTCAGGTCCACCATCAATGGGATAATCCCCTCTTTGGATGGGATAGCTCCCTTATTGATGGGATAAGTTCCTCTTTGATAGGGGTACATGAACCATCTGGAGGCGCTCAATACACATCGAACAACCTTCTAGAATGCTCTAGAAATGACCACAAGTAACTTTTTAAATATGAAACTTGCGCATTTTGACCTTTACAGGGGTACGCACCTGCCCCTTTACATACAGAGCGTACAAGTACGCAGCTTTTGTGAACATTGGGTGCGTACCCGCAGGTAAGGTTGAGAGAACTTGCGTACCCAGAGATAAATACAGTTATAAAGACTTTCTCTCTTTTTGGAGTTTGACATGGAGAGCAGAGGCATAAGACTTGCCTAAGAGGATAGCATGACTGTTGATAGAGCCATACTAACTGTAAATAGTCATGGTGACATTTTTTAGTGTAACAAATAGCACAAAGTTGTGCAGATATAATATTTGGTGTTGATTTAATGTCTTTAAATATGGTTTTATTCATTGCCATCCAAACCCCACAACATGTTGGGGGAAAAATGTTTTTGTGTTATGTAACTAGATCACAAAAACTGAAGAAAAGATAGTTCAACGACTTGAAAATAAGCCTCTTCAAGGGGGAACCTTATTTTACATCACATAAATGAACCATTCTTGGATTACTTAAGTGCAAGACCTCCTTGGTATATATAAGAGTCAAAGGGGTCAAAACAAAATTCGGGCCTACATAACAATAATAATGTAAGGGCCTAACAATAACAACAGTGAGCTTATATGGGGCACAATAATAACAATGTAGTGGCTACTCTAGTATTATAGGGACCTAACATTCCCCTCTCCTTCAAAAAAGTGTTTTCCTCAACACTTGAGCAGTTATGGATGCTTCTGAATAAAATACTTATCCTCCCATGTGGAGTCTTCAATAGGTAAGTTCTTCGAGTTAATGAGACAATCTGAAATTGATTTATTCCATAGTTGTCATATTCTTGGTTTTGTGATTTCTTCAGGATCCAATATGATTTTTCCTTCCTCGTCAAGTTTTGGAAATATAAGTTGAATTGGAAGCTTGTCACCTATAATCTTCTTCAAGAATTAAACATCGAAAACTGGGTGTACTTGCGAAGATGCGGTAAACTCCAATTTTTATTCCATAATACCAATATTTTGCAACACGTTGGAAGGACCAAATTACTTGGGTGATAATTTTTTATCCTTCTTAGCTTACTTGAGGAACATTTGTTTGTATGGTTTTAGTTGTAGAAATATCGAATTTCCCACATCAAAACTTTTTCCACTATGATGTTGATCTTACAGTTGTTTCATTTGATTCTAAACCATAGTTAGATTAACCTTTGAGAGTTATATAACTTGTTGTTTATGCTCGATGTGATCTTCCACTGCTTGAACCTTAGAGTTGTCTCTTAAAGGAAATCTAATGGACGATGGATGATATCCATAAAGTTCCATAAATGGAGCCATTTTTCTGCGATATGGAAGGAAGTGTTACATCACCATTATGACAGGGTAATTGCTTGATCCATTGTGTTTGTTTATCAGATACAAATAAATGAAGATATTCTTCTAAAAATTTATTCACTATCTCAATTTTCCCATCAAATTGAGGATAATAAGATGAGTTATGAGTTGATTGAGTATCAAGACAGGAAAATAAATATGTACATAAATTTACAATGAAAATGGGATCTCGACCACTTATAATAATCTTTGGGTATGCATGTAGCTTTTGAATTGTTTCTATGAATACAGTAATGATTGTACTGGCTTTGAAAATATGAGATAGTTTACAAAAATGTGGATACTTAGTAAGTCTATCAACTACCACTATGATGGCAAAATTTCCTTCACACTTAGGTAAACATGTGATAAAATGTATTAAGACATATTCCCAAAGATGACTTGGAATAGATGAGGGTTGTAAAGGACTTTGGGGTTTAATTGTCTCAACTTGTTTTTGTTGGAAAACCAAAAATTCCACCACAAACTTCTAAATATCAAATTTATGTCCCTCCTAAAAAAAAACTCCTTCTTGACCTTCTGGGACATTTTTAAAAATACCGAGTGGCCTCCTATAGGGGACGTGTGAAATTCCAAAATAACATTTTGTTTAAGTTGGGAGTTCTTGCATATATACAAGTGATCTTTGTACCATAGTGAATCATTTTTCCAAATAAATGAATCGAATGCACTAGGATCTTGTTGCAACTTTTAAATGAGTGTCATTACAATGTTGATCTTACAGTTGTTTCATTTGATTCTACACCATAGTTATGTTATCCTTTGAGAGTCAGATAACTTGTTGTTGATGCTTGATGTGATATTTCACTACTTGAACTTGAGAGTTGTCTCTTAAAAGAAATCTAACGGACGATGGATGCTATCCATGAAGTGCCAAAAATCAAGCAATTTTTTGTGCGATATGGAAGGAAGCGTTATACCACCATTATGCCAGGGGTAACCACTTGATCCATTGTGTTCGTTTATCAGATACAAAGCAACAAAGATATTTTTCTAAACATTTATTCACTGTCTCAATTTTCCCATCAAATTGAGGATAATAAGATGAGTTATGAGTTGATTTTGAAGTAACACAAAAAAATAAATATGTCCATAAATTTCTAGTGAAAATGGGATATCGATCACTTACAATAATATTTTGGTTTCCATGTAGCTTTTGAACTATTTCCATGAAAACTATAGCGACTGTATAGACTTTGAAAAGATGAGATAGTGAACAAAAATGTGCATACTTAGTAAGTCTATAAACTACCACCATGATGAAAATATTTCTTTCACACTTGCGTAAACCTGTGATAAGATCTATTAAGACCTATTCCCAAAGCTAACTTAGAATGGATAATGGTTGTAAGAGATTCAGGGGCTTAATTGTCTCAACTTTATTTTGTTGGAAAACCAAATATTCCAACACAAACTTCTAAATACCAAATTTATGTACATCCCAAAAAAAACTCCTTCTTGACTGTGTGGGACTTTTTAAAAAATACTAATTTCCCTGCTATAGGGGAGATGAGTGGTAGCTTCGGTGAGGTAGCCATGCCACAAGGAGGATTGCAACCCAGCCTGCTCAAAAAATAACCATTGGAACAACTACAGTTGATTCGAAGACTAATTTTTCATTAAAAGAAGTGGGAGAAGTGCATTTAAGGCATAAATATGGGAGGATATGATGCCAAAATCACATTTATGAGCAAGATTTATGGGGGAACGAACATTTTGAGTTTATATCGAGTTATAAATATTGCACCTCACTCCACACTTGGCCACTTTGTTTCTTGAGCATTTGTTATGTGTTGTTGTGCTTCAAGAGCCAAGTGAATTGTCGTATGTCTGGGTACCTGAGTTGGGAAGAAGTTGAGCAAGAATTCCTGAAGAGGGGGGTATCAAATATCATGATTGCAACACTGTCAGTCCCTGCTACAGCACCCAGGTCGCCAAGGCAAAAACTTGTTGCCTCCACGGCAAAGCAGAAAAAGCCACAACAGGCCCCAGTTCAGAAATCGCCACACAAAATCTCGACTGGGCATAGACAAAAGGGTTGTATAGATAAGAACAAACATCCTATGGAACCCCAAGACCTGGATGAAGAAAATATTACTATGGGGATTGAAAATATCAGCGAAGAGGGCGCAAAGCTAATTTCTCGGTTGTTGTCATACATACCTCTAAGGAAACCAACTGACAAGGTAACTAATGACCCTAACTCTTTGATATTAGAGGTATTAACACCTTTTCTTCTAGAGGAAGTACCTATTTAGGGTGACTTGTTGGCCCGGATACCATTTCTGAAGATGGAGGATTGGGATCTAGGTGATCATGAGAAATTCCCGCAATTAGAACCCAGTAAATACCTCAAATCAGTCTACTATGAGGACGCAAGAATCAAAAGGCTGGAAACAGTTAAGTGTTTGACCGATATTGAGCACGCAGTGTTTCTCAACCTCCTGTGTGTCTGACATTTTAGGCGCAACATTATCAATACCATTTGTGTGCGCCAGTTGTTAGCGTTGATTCATCATGGGTGCCTCTAGCTGAAAGGGCATCATCCCAATTGACGATATGTTGGCCCAAAGAATCACAACACTACCTTATCAAGGCGCAAACCCAACAAGTGGTTTATTTGGAAGTCATAGGAGAAAAATATTGTGAATCAGATGAAGAGCTACTTCAATTTAGTGAAGAAGTTGCGAGGACACATCATTAGCTCTATATCAGATGAAGCTATGAAGTTTGTTGGACAGATCTTGGCAGGAAAAATAATGAGGAAGTGTCGTGCTGATGAAATACTGACACTAGTGGTATCCTTAGCTGCGCAATGCAACCAGGGCATCCAATTCAATTGGGCCAAATACCTTTGTCAAGAATTCTTAGAGGATTGTCGCAAATCCGAGGAGGAAGGGAAAGCGTTCCACTATGCGTGGCTACTATTATTGATCACGTTGATAACTTGGAGGATGCAAGAGGATTCCCAGTTCCCAACAATGGATCCAGACTTGTGCGAGGCTGCACAATTCGCCTTGCTATGGGAAATAAAGGACCTTGATGGTGTCATCGAAACCAAGATGTTCTGGGTCTTGTTTGAATCAGAATTGTGTATGGTGATTAACGAGAAACCATGGTTGTCACCCACTTTGTTGAAATAATTTCGATGCATCGCAGATTTTAAGGTCGATTTCCATCATGTATACATCCATGCAAGGTGCGATATGATGAAGACATGGACGATGTTTCCTTTTTTTGTCACCAAAATGGGTCGGTTGACTGGCTTCTTTCCATAGATGTTGTCGAAGGTATCATGGGGACTAATGCTGAAGGCGTAGCAGACACTAGTAAACCAGCGTTGAAGGAAAAGAAGAAGGTGACCATTGATATGTAGAAAATACTGTGTAGGAACTAGAGGGCAATCACGACGAAGAACCGCATATCGAAGAACTGGATCAGGGTACTAAATACCCCTTTGTAGACCCGAAGAATGTTGGTTCTCGTTTTATTCATAAAGGTGAAAAATGTCAGCTATGGGGGGCACAGGCAAGAAGCCCAAGTCTAATAAGCCTGCCAGTGTGGAGGCCATGGTCATCACTCAAGGGGACCTTAATGAGATTGGAGACATTGTTCGGATTGTGACATAATAAATTTTGGGTCATATTGAAGATCACTATCAGTACGTTTTGTCAAATTTCCAAGCAAGCCTCACAGGGTTTAGGTTGAAGTGAGTCGTGTTCAAGCAAGCATGGTTCAAGCGAGCCGGTCTCAAGTGATAACGAAGCCAACAACATGAGGTAGAGTGCAGTTGATCCTCACCTCAGAGCTCCGCGTTGTGCCCCTTCCTGATGGATCCTTATATTTAAACGAGGTCACAGAATGGGAGAGTGCCCAGCTTCCCAAAGATGTAAGTATTAACCTTGTAGTGCTCCCCCTATACAGACTACACGAGCTACACCAAGGTGTACCAGATGAGCTTAAGGTGCGAGAGAAACGAGATTTCATGGTGATCAAGGATGCGCAGATCACTAGTCAACAGATATGTGACGAAAAGCAGGGAGCTCTCCATGACCATGATTTAACAGTTACAAGACACTCGTAGCTAGAGCATGCCATTTCCAAAGTATGCAGTGAGCTCCCCGAGATCCAAATTCAGTTAGAGGTCATTTATGAAGTTCAGGTGCAACAATTGGAAAATGTGTTTACAAAATCTATTGGGTGTGTGGCATGATTATATTCTTTATTTATAGGTATTTCCGCATTGGACTCCATTTCGTAATGTGGTGACAATGATGCCTGTTTATGTGCACAACGAGTTTTCCTTGTAAAATGTTGTAATTTCATATTCAATCTAGGTCGTTCATTAGGCATAAATATGACGGTAGAATTATGTTTAATTTATGGGGTTTTGCCCCAGAAGGCAACCCCTCACTATTTATGAGGGAATTGTATTGTGTGTATGTAGATGTGTATTCTAAGTGAGGAAGAGAGAGGATATTGGGAGGGAAGAGGAAAATACAGCGGATCTGATGTAGGTTATATCTCTGCATTTTGCTAGATAATATAAAAGGAAGGACTGGTTGTTTCTCCATGGATGTAGCCCAAATTGGGTGAACCACATATATCTGTGTCTCTCTTGTTTTATGTGTTTCCTGTGTTTATATTTCTATAATATTTTACGTGTTCCATTTCTCTATAATATATATTTTCTAACTAAATCAAAAGCACAAGTTGATAGAGTGTTTTTTGATCTGCAACTCCAAATTATCGAGCATCATTTGACGTTATATCCCACCACACCACCATAGATCACAGACCAGCGAGACACTGCCATCAGAATTGACGGGGAAAATCCCGATGCTGCAACAAAGGAGTGTAGCCAGTTGTTTGACGAAGCTCTAGAACTATGGGCTTCGTTGAAGGAGGACCCACATGTGAAGAATATCTAAGTTCCATTCGAGATAAGCAGCTCCAGTACGATGATATAAAGGAAATAATGCACACTGTATCCCCTGTGCAACAGTTCACCCGTTGAAAGAGGGGACATTCCTACAAGGATAGATCGAGGAGCTATGGAAGAAGATGCAGATCATCAATACATGAATGAATCCATGGGACGAAGAAGCAGGGTAGTCACAAACCATGGAAGGCATGCTTAAGAGCATGCAATAGACCTATAGAACCATCATCTTAGCAGTAAATGGGCCAACTACGTCAAAGTTGGTGGAAAACGTGTGATAGGAAGTTGTTCAATGCACAGAGGCACTTCACCCAGTGAAGTGTTCATTAAAAAAGCTGAAAGCAAAGATCCAGAGCATACAAGTGGAGTGACTCAAGGATGAGTCACATAATTGTGTTGGGGGCCTATTGGGACGGGGTCCCCTGGGTAAAATTTTGTTAAAAAGTTGTAAGTCTCTGCATTTTGAGGAGCGGAGTGTGAGTAGCGCAGGCCAGATAAGAGTGAAGGGGTTTTAGGAAGGTCAAAACCCCTTATGTTTTGATATTGTTTTGAGATTCGCCCATGGTTTGTAGACAATGGTATTGTAATAGTGAAGGATATATAAAGAGATGTCATAGAAAGTATAAGGAATCAATTAATCACTTGCTATGATATGATTTTGGATCTATAATTGTTGATATTTCTGTGTTTTTGGGCGAATTGGAAGGCTCCTACAGCTAAGTGTGCAAAGACCTTGGTAAGTCCGCAGTTGAGTGCGCAGGCCCCGACAGTTGTGTGTGCAGGGTCTCGAAAGGTTGTAATAGAAGATCTGAAGTAATAGAAAGATATTCAAAGAAAATTTCTGAATATTTTTATGCACTGTGTATTTTCTATACTTACACGCGACTGTATGATAATTGTCTTTATTTTATCTTAATTACTCCGTGGAGATCTGGATCAAATGTTAGATGTTATTTTATGCATGATTAGATAGTTATGCGAAGTTTATACTTGTATTTAACAAGAAATCATCTGAGTCTTGTGAATAAGTATTCGCGAAGTTCAGATCTAAACTAAAACTATAGAAAGTGCCTTAAACCTCATCACATAGATTTCTGGATGCAAAATCCTGGTTCTAGCATCCCCTAATATTGCCTCGGGTGAGACTGAAGCCTGCGCTATGCGCATTGTTGCTGAAATGGCCGGTAGTGTAGGGTTTTGTTGGTTAGCACAACTAACTCTCAACCTGGTTCCAAGCCCCCTCAAGCCAACAAGAAGCACCTTCATCAACATTTGTGTGACACACATTCTTAAAAAATGCCTCCACAATGATTTGAAAGGGATGGAAGAAGGAATATGAGACTCTCTCAGTCTACTCCAATAAAAGGAAATGGCTTCAGTACTTGGAGACTGTTCGATGGAAACAATTGAAATGCCCCCATGTGTAGAAGAATCTGAAGTAACAAGAAGAACCTGAGCGGTATTAAGTTCACTCTCCAAAGGGAGAATGGGACTAACTAAATGTGGAATTGGGTCCACCACTTGATCAACCAATTTTTCATCAACCTGAGTGATATGTGTTTCACTCTCCAATGGAAGAGGGAATTGATTGTACTTGCAATTAGATCAGTCACATTATTGATCAACTGGAAGTATCTTGGGATAAAGTTTATGGTAACTAGTGGGAAGTTGTTATTAAGAAACGGTAAGTTTTTCCAACAATTTTGAGGCTTCGTCCATATGAGGGCAATGGTGACTATGATGAATCCCTTTGCATAACCCACAAGGAAACCTAACTTTACCCTTTTTCCAAAGAACCTAACAATCATTGGTTGATGGATCAAGAGTAAGTTGATAAGAATGTTTGGGCCACACTTGTAGCACCTTTAGAATACTGGGATAATCAATAATAAGGTGGCCACCCTGAAAAAGTTTGGAATGGAATTTTAGCTTGTGGTTTCTTTTGGAAGGTTCCTCAATATTTTCCATACTCAAATCTAGTTGGTTGACTTCTTTCTTACCTTGATTTCTCTTCTTCTTTTCCCCTTTCTTCTCTTTCCTAGTCACCTTATTACTAGCATCAAGGCTTTTACCAAGCAAAGAATAAGAAATGGAGGAATACATTTTGGGTGAAGAAGGTAAAGGGTCAATAGACAGTTGGTGTTGTTGAGACAGAGGACTTGGTTGATGTGGTACGATTTGAGAATTTGGGACTAAATAAGTTGAAAACAACCACACTGGTAAACCTATCATGAATCAAGGAAGTGATAACATAGCCATATAAAGGGGAATAACATTTCCAAGATTAGGAAAAGGACTAGAATTCTCATTAACGAGGATTTCTTGATCGGTAACTTCCGGAAATGTTTCCATTAGATTTAAATCAAATAAGTTTTATTAAGAATTTAAATAATGTTCACAACCCACACCTAAGTTCTATAATAACACACACTAGTAAATCTAAGCAAAACTATGCAAACAAACCTTTCACAGTGAAATTGCTGGTTGGTGATCAAATCCAATGTCGCAACGATCAATGTGAAAAGTGAATAAACATAAAGTAGGTGGAAACAATTATGTTGAATACTAGCTTAATGAACATGATATGGTTCAAGTAATCTTCACTTATTCCATCTCGAGTGAAGAATACCTTCCAAAATGGTCCAAGAGAGTCTAGAAAGTGTATGTTCTAGGTATAATAGAGAATTCCCCTCCACCATCACCTTGGGTAATATCCCTAAAATTATGGTTTCTAAGTTACCACTTAAGACATTTTAACCTGGGGATTCTAATGTTTGTTTGCAGCTTTGGAAAGTTAACTTAGTTCCCTATTCCAAAGCCCTACAACCTCATCTAATGTAGCTAGAGAAGAAACTTAACATAATAAAAATTCTTGATTGATTTTATTAGCGTTATTTTTTCAGGTTGTTATTTACTCAAGCGGTTTAGGGATGTGAAATCAGTGGTGTTATGACCTGAATCAAAACTCTAATGCGATCAAACATGATATTGTGATCTTTTCATTTCAATGAAGTATAACTAAAGTAAAGAGAGAGGTGTTTCTTTCAAATATTTACTTCAGAAGGTACAACTTCTAATTTTCAAACAAAAGCAAGCTAATTTCAATTTTATAACTCACCCAACATCAAATTGACTATGAAACTTCTTTCAATACATAACACTTCAAATTTTCAAAATGCAAAGAGAAATTCAACAAATGTTTTTCAAATGAATGCTATGAATATAATTGCCAAAAGTGTATTTCTATGATTCTTAAATATTGGCAAAAGAAAAACTTTCGTTTCAATTTCAACAAAAGATACACCTTAAAACAAAAAAAAACTTTTACTTTGGAAAAACTCAGTTTTCAATAATTGAATAATTCTCAATAAAGAGCTAAAAGAAAGCATTCAATATGATCGTCTAAAAGAAGAAATATAAGAAGTCATAAATGCAGCAATAACCAATCCTTCTTTTGATGAATCAACATACAAATCAAGCAAAGCCTCTAACCCTAATTTTCAAAGACAAGAATTATTCAAAAAGACAGTACAAAACACTTAGTGAAAATGACAAAGACTTTCTAAAGGTATAAATAAGTGTAATCAAGCATAAAAACCAAAGTTCCTGGACCTAGTGCAACAAAAACTCCATTTTTTGAAAATTTCAGGGATGTGCGCAGGCAATAGTTCAATCTAGTGTTCATACGCATTGTTGCTAAAGGATCAATGCGTATATGTACTCTTTGTGGATAAATTTAAAGTGCGCACCTCGAGAAACTTTTAGAAAAAATAAAAATAAGCCAAACAAATAAGAAAATCCAGGCTTTCAATATATTTCAGACACTCAAATAGGTCTATGGAAAATGCTTCAAAAGTCAAAATAAGGAGATGATAGAGAATGAGGTGTTCCCTAGTATGGTCGCCAATTTTTTAAGCAAACTAATATTTCTTGTAAACATGATGGATCTACCAATATGTCAAATGAAACCTAGTAATGAACAAGAAAAAATATATTACCTTTCCTTAGCTTATGACTGATTGAAACAAGTAATATGTGAAGAATCACTTATCAATTTAATGAAGTGCGTGTTGAAGTCCTTTTAGTTCCTTCCACAACCAGCTTCTCCTCGATGCTTTTGAGGCCATTCAAATGTTTTCTACAACTTCTCCATGATGCTCCAAAAGAGATCTGCATAGACATAAACTTACAAAAATATCAAAGCATCTAGCATATACAATCAAGGGAGAATGAAGTTCTTAACTCATCATACATCATAAATTGAATCAATAACCAGTTATAAACCATGTGAGTGATCAAGGAATCTCACAAATAATATCAGAATAAATATGATTAGGAAAGAACAATTTATTTTTATTTAATTAAAACGAGAGAAAGCTTACAACCTGATTTCATTGATGTCACAAGCATCTTCCCATGATCTCCAACCTTATCCTTTGATGAAAAGCCTTCTAGCCCTATTTTTGCAACACACGGCTACCTTAAGTGGTCCTGCTCAACCCGTTGGCTTGTGCTTGATTTATAGGACAAGAGGAGGGAGTTTGGGATCCTCTTCCTAAGGGATGAGATCGAGAAATTGTGGGAGAGGGGATCCTCAAAGAGAGGGAATTAGCTCCATGATGAGAGGGATCAGGGTTGAGTAAGCATCAACTCGAAGTTGTTAGTTGGGAAATATTCGACTAATAAAGCTTCTATACTTTACTCTTTATTTTTTACTTGCGTTCATTCATGTGCGTAAGCCATAGTGTAAGACAAAACATACTTTTGCGTTGACTTTAATGGTCAAGTCTATGTATCTGCAGAAACTCGCTAGGGAACTGTGCAAGCAATAAAAAATAGGTTTTTGGGCCTTGTAATCCAGAAATTTCATTCTCTTGGGGATTATTTATGTTATAACCTTGTAGGAGCATGCTTTGGAACACTATGATGGATAGAGAAAGATCCAAACTAATAGTCATTTGCGTATTGCGACAAATTGGTGTGTAGCAGTTCCATGAGCTAAAATATGAGTAATTTTCCAATATGCACATGTTCCCACATATGTTGAATGTAGCCCTTAATGCGACCGTGTTTTACTTCAAATTTGGGGTTTGTTGTAGCATTAGGAAAATTAACACCCAACTCTTCACAATTTCCAAGCACCCATCGCCCCCTAACCTAGTGGTTCTATGGTTGATCTGCTCAAACATGCCCTTGGTCCAAGTCTATTGGTTGATACAACTCCTGTAGTATTGCTTAAGTCGAGTCCTCTAACATCCCGTATAGCACATTCCAATAAGAGGGGGGGAGGCTCTATCTGTCCTATCCACCCATGCGCATTTGCAAAGAATCAATGGGTGGTGTTCATAAATCCTAGTCATAATGATCACTAACAAAAATATGAATCCTAGACCTCTTTCTCTGAATTAAAGCTTACCTATTTTCACCATTTTAGATTCTTCATTTTTTTTATGTAATATACATGATCATTTTATTCATATCCTTTTTTAGTCTCAAATATTTTATATTGGGATTTTTTTTATAAAAAAAAACATATATTATTAAAATAACAAAAACTATCTTCTCTTTTATATATGTTTTAATAATTTTTTCTTATTTAACATTATTTAAATTTTATAATTTGTTGAAAATATTTTTATCTGAATAAATATAGAGTAAGTTATGTTATATATGAATTATAAATTCCATGTCAAATTAATAACATAATTTAAAGTTAACAATGAAAATAAATTACCAACATTACTCCATTACCATTATATGTCTAAATTTACAATTTACACCAAAAACTTAGTGAAGTGGAGTAATTAAATGTGAACAGGTAGGGGAGGTCCTCTCGTCCTTGACCTCATTCACTCTAAGGTTATTTGTATTATGTGTTATCTTCGTAATGTGATCTATGGTTCACTATAAGGTTATCTTTATTTTGGGTTATCTTTGTAATTAGCTGTAATCGTTACTGGAGGATTTCGACTAGCAAATCAGTTATTTCGAGCGTTTATCAAAACTAAGTCAAGAGATTGAGTTGAATTGGTAATTACTCCTAAATTTGGTAAACATTCATTTTTTGTAAACTAAGGCAAGATTCTATTACTAAAAGAGAATGTACATACATAAGCAGGACGCCACCCGCCCAGAAGGGAAACCGGGTGGCCTTCGATAGTATATAATAGCCATCCAAAAAAAGTAGATGTTCAGTCTATCTAACCATGCTAAAAACCCTTCTATTCGTCCTAAAAACATACTGTTCGTAACTTGAAACCAGACCATCTAATATATCAAAAATACAAAAAGATTCATAAAAAAACCTCCTGTCGACAGCTGCATATTCTACTGCTTCATGGCATCAGGCTTGACCTCATTTTCTGCTTTAACCTCTATTCCACTTGCTTTAAACAGCTGGACCAGCTTGTCCATCTTCCTATCCTGCATGAGAAGAGTCATTTGGATATTCTTCAGTTCTCTTTTAAGGGTGGGCATTCCTTGAGCCAGCTCCACCATTTCAAATGCCACTTGTTCCATAGGCTTGGCGAGTAATCTCTTCATACCCCAGTAGACATGTAAAGATTGCTTATAGAGGGACATTCTCCCTCTAGTGTGTCCCGGGTCAGGGAGAAAACTCTCCCAATCTTCCATTTCAGGTTCAGATTGTTCCTGCATTGCCTCTTCTTCTAGATGATCTATAATTCTCTGAATGTTAGGATTGGTCTCATTAATATAGGCCTCTTCTGCCTCCTGCAACTTCCTTCGCATATCCTTTTTTCCTCTCTTCCTACCTCTGAACCCACTGACTGAACCTTCCTCATGCGCTGCTCTATTTGTTCGGCTCCCTCCACTGCCTGCAGGCCTCCCTCTGCTCCTGACGCTCCCTCGACCCCAACGACCGCGACTCCTTCCACGCCTGTTACCCTCATCCTCTTCAAAGTCTTCCGAATCCTCCTTTGTATCTCCCCAGGCACCCAATGGAGCAGTACTCCGCTTCCAAATCCCAACCTTTCCGCCCGAGGTCGGTCGCTGTTCCTCCTCTACAAGATAATCCCGTATATCAAATTCTTTCTCTTCCGAATCTTCCGGTATGTCCAGGTAAATGCGGTGCGACGGTTCCTCAGCCACATTCTTCCCTTTCGCATCCATACTTACCCCCTGGCTGCGCGTTCGCCTACCTTCACCTCTGTCTGGGTTCACTGCCATAATGTTTATCAGCGATGTCGTGAACCTACTAATATACACTCCCAATTCCGCTATATTGTACTCAGACAGAGGAATACGTGGTTTAAATTGGTTTAAATTACATTTTATTTAAGAAAAATATTAGTGTGGGAATGAAAAATAAATAAAAAATAAAAAAAAATATTGTAGAAATGAATAATGTTATATTTTTTTGGTATTTAGAGGAATAGGTAATTGGGTTGGTATCATACTCACTATATGTGTCGATTTTAACCTTAATATTATAATTTTTAGTTACCTATGTCAAATATCCTCACACATAAAATTTCATTTTCGCAATCGTCACAAATTAAACTATGCTTGAAAATTAAGAAGAGACTTGTAAAGCTGAATAGAGTATGAGAAATGTTGAATCCCTGCTTTACACTCCTAAGTTTTTTTATTTTTGAATTATTTTTATTTATTTATTTACTTATTCTTATTTTAGACTATGTTATTAATGATAATAATGGTAAGATTAAAAATTTATTATAATAATATTTTAACAATATTATGTATAATATTAGTCATAATACTCATTTTGAGTAATAATATTACCTTTGATAATTTCTTTTTTGGTTTCATTCCTAAATTTTAATCATAATACTAATTTTGAGTAATAATATTACTTTTGTATAATTCCTTTTTGGTTTCATAATTGTGTATTCCTATATTCTTTTGTATTTATTTTTATTATTATTTATTATTATTTTTAATTGTTTTTAAAGATTTTATAAAATTATTTATGTTTATACTTTTAGAAAAATCTTTGTGATTAATGATACTAGTGGTAAGATTAAAAATTTATTATAATATTTTAACAAATTATCTATAATATCAATATTTATCACAATACTATTTTTAGTAATAATGTTACCTTTGATATATATTTTTTGGTTTCATAATTTTACTAACAAAATTTATTTGATTAATAATATAAGTATTAGATTTTATTTTAATATTATTTATAATATTAGAATTCAATTTTATAAATTTAGTTTGGTTCCCTTTCTTTTCCTTGGTCAAATCATAATATTAAATATTATTAATACACAGGGTATTAAGTCCAATTAGTGAAGGGAATTTAATAAATACACACACTAAACGACTAAATGATAAGATACATAAATGTAGATATGGCAGAAAAGGCATGAGAGTCTTTCTTGTAGTCTCTCATTCTCATGAATTTACTTTGATTAAATAATGTTTATGATTCATATAAATACATGAGCAAGTTGTCTCAAGATAGTTCTCCTATCTTGAACAAACTTAGTTTTGATACCTTCTCAACAAAACACTAATCTAGGAGAACTAGTTGGAGAGAATCTCTCATCCTAACTAAACTCCCTAGCTTGAGGAACTAACTC